>CM077093.1:173379867-174109034 GCA_039513925.1 Platanthera zijinensis
TCTTCTTCCCTACCGCGACACGCCGACACCAGTACTTTTTGCCAGTATTTTTTGCTAAGTCCCCTTCCACTTCAGGCTCAGGTTTTGAAAACAGGAAACTCTAAACCTCTCACGGCCGGCGGAGGGCCGAAGGCTCTCCTCATGTGAGCAGCGAGCGAAAGAACACCATAATCGTTTGAAGCTTACCAGTATTTGTATGCACTCCTCACAACAGCTGTAGGTTATAGCACGTGGCATGCAGTACGCCTATCACCATGACAAAGGAGGCCTGACGCAAGCGACTGTTGAGGCACTGAGCAGGTTAGGGGTTTCTTTCCATTTTTATTTTGGTATGAATTTTTATCTATAATTTATTATGAGTTTGTAGTGTGATGAAGATTTCATCATTTTAAGGAGAGATCTTGTTCTTGTAGCAATTATTGGACGATTCTGAGATTCAGATTTCAGATGCTTCACAATTTGATATGATTATTTAACATTTCCTTGCTTGGATCCATGTTTGGGTAGTCAGTAGTGATTTCTTTTTCATTGTTTTTTTGTCTAAGCTATAATATATATTCTATACTTCATACTGTTATAGAAATTATTAGAGAATCTCCATTAATAATAAACAAATAAAAAGCTCATAATAGGACAATAGGTAAAAAAAAAACTAATTATTCATAGCAGAATAACAGATAATTATTTATGACACAAATTTAAAGTTTGAAATTGTCCATTGTCCATACTTTATAGTCCATAAGAAAATAATACATATTTTTTGAGCATGCATATAAGACCATGATATGCAAGTTTACAACAGCATAAACTGTAGGTAGTTGTCACGTAACTAGTTTATCTCCTCACTTATATTTTCTTTGTGGGCACAAATTCACAGAATGACATCGGTTATTGAATTAATTTAGCTTTCTCATTTTGATTTATGTAAGATGAGAACTAGATTTGTTTCATTTTTAGGCCAGTTCTCTTGTAGCTTAGAGATTTTTTCACTATCCAGAGAATATTAGATCATAAATCAAAATCAAAATTTCAGTTTTATATTCATTGTGCCTTTATTTGTCTATAATCTCCATCGTGCATTTATCGTAAGTCCATGCAACTTGTGTGTGTAGAAACAACACTAAAGACAACTTCACATGAATGTTGATGAGTTTAATGTCTTCGCCCCATCTTAAATTTGGCCAAAGGAACCTAAAATAAATATTGTTATATTATTTTTTAGTATAAGCACCTGCTAATACTAACAATTAGTAATCTTGCAGATGGTTTTGTTATATTCACTGCTCATAGTTATTATTTTTTGATAGAAGTTCTCAATTTAACAAATTTTTATTTCTTCAGATATTATGAATTCCGTAGAAAATTATAGTGACTCGTCATTCTCACATGTGGAGGATGATGAGTTCATAAATTTTCGATGCAAATACAATTATTACTGATCAAAATTATTACTGATTTTATTTATTTTTTTGTATTGGTACGTAAGTATGTTCATTTTTTTTACCATGTTATTTTGAAAATAATTGTTCTTGAATGTATAAAATATAAATAATATATAATTGCAAATTTTTTTAGAAAGCTTATGGAAAAAAATTAACGTTTATATAGTATAGCCTTGTATAAATGTCGAGGCCCGATCGAGCGAAGCTATCGGACTCTCCTCTTCGCGCGACCTAGGCGGCCGAATCTCCAGATCCCTCGTTCTCCCTCCCTTCCGGTGCCGGCGCCTTCGCAGTGTCTCCTGATCGAGCCTCGAGACCTCCTCTTCCAGACCTAGGCGGCCCCTGAATCTCCCGATCGCCGGTTCTCCCTCCCGGTGCTGGCGCCCTACTTCCTTCTTACTCGGCAATCATCTGCCCTGCCTTATTCCCTGCTGGTGTGACCGTGCGAAGGATTGTTTCCCTGTTCCACCTTTCTCCAGTGCTTTAGATTTTCGGGTCCTCAAAAATGGCGGTATGTTCAGGCCAAATTTGCTCTTTTTTTCCGGTCAGATTACATCTTTCATTTGCTGCCTTCAGAAGCTTAAACGATCTTTCTGTTTTTGGAACATGGTTCAGGTGGAGCGTTTACTCAAGGATGAGGCTACAGAAGAGAAAGGAGAGAGGGCGAGAATGGTATGGCTGCATATTAACATATACGAAAGCATAGATCATAAACGATTCTTGATAGGATTGATACTGACAACCTGCTGCTTGGCGCTAATAGAATAACTACTTCTCAGTTTATTGTAACCTCTTTTCTGAACACTATGAAAGGGCGAGTATTTTTGGAACTTACCAATCCTTTATTCCCCTGCATTAATCTTTTTTCTATGCAATTTATTATGTTTTGTTTAGCTATTTTATTACCATTTTAATTATCTTACGGCAAATTAAAGCACCATGCTTCAAAACTTAAAAATCATATGATGTACTGCAAAAAACTGAATCACCTTGATTTGGAAACTGCAAAGTTGATTCTGATTTGAAGCTATCTAATGGATCTACAAGTACAGTGATGATTTGTGTTTATTGTTCCAAAATGTTGCGATTGGAGTTGACTTGAAGGCTGTTTTAGCCGTCTTTTGACCCACAAAGTTTTGAACTTATGATTCTTATATTTGATTCTTGTTTCTTTCATACAGGCATCGTTTATTGGTGCTGTGGCCATTGCTGATTTAGTGAAGACTACATTAGGTCCAAAGGGAATGGCAAGCTTCCTGTTGCTGTCTCTTCTTTTTTGGTATCATTTTCATTCATCAATATATGCATAATTTTATTGCATGTCATCTACAGGATAAAATTTTGCAGTCAACTGGAAGAGGCCGGAGTGTTACTGTCACTAATGATGGCGCTACTATCTTGAAATCTCTTCACATTGATAATCCCGCCGCCAAGGTTCTTGTTGGTATCCTCTTACTTGTTCTTTTTCTTTATCAGAGATCTTTTCACATCTCATTAACTACATTGTCAATTTATATTGATTTTTTGATTAGTGACTTTTACTTAAAATGTTTATGCTATATTAGTTTTACAAGAAGTGGCATTCTTTTCTTCTTATTTCTTACATTTTGTCCTCCCAAGCCCTTTACTTTGCATAATCAGTATTTCTCAAACATTCTAGTTGCAATACAATGCATATATTGTTGTTCCTTAAGTTTTAAAACCAGATATCTCAAAAGTTCAAGATGACGAAGTTGGTGATGGGACAACATCTGTTGTTGTTTTGGCCGGGGAGCTCCTGCGGGAGGCAGAGAAACTGACTAATGCAAATGTCCATCCAATGACAATAATTGCAGGTTTGTTTGGATGTTACAAGTTGTAGACTTGTAAAAAAATGATTAGATTGCTCTTCTGCATCTTTTTTCTGACTTAGATGTGTATGATGCTCAAGGTTATATAGCATGCTTCCATCTTTTGATGGCGTAGTCATCCTTATGTTTAATTGATCGTCTTTCTATCCTATTCTATTCATCATTGCGACTTATATTTCTCTTCAATTTCCTTGGTAGTTTATTGTTCTGTCCTTTACATCAGTGTTGTTATGAGCATCTTAATCCACATTTTTAAGAGTACAGTACTTTACTTTTCATGACTTTGGAGTTGACCTTTGCCCAACAGATATTGCTTAGATATTGATGAAAACACAAGAATTAATGAAGAACCATCTGTTTATTCTCTCCAAATTACTATGGTCTAGGAGTAGAACTTGGACAAATGGGTTGTTAGAGGCTAGAGAGAGCTGGAGAACTTGGATGGGAGGGTCAATCTCGGTGAATTGTTTCAATTGCACTTTGAGTATCAATATTGGACAAAATTAACAATTATCCCTTCTTGAAATCTGTAAGTTATATCAATGGAAGCTTGGTGTAGCATCTACTTTATATCCGTCAAATTGTAGTTTTGTTCTATTTTGGACCTGGGTACCATTTAGTCCGTTGATTTGTTATCGGGTACAAACACACCCTTTTATTTTGTAATTTCATCTTTTGTGGTTAAGGGGTTAAGATGTTATACATAGCCAGAATCATATCTGTTCCCTTTGAGGTGTTGCTAATTCACTACATGTTTTAGGAATTTTTTAGCAAAATAGTTACATTTGTTTTTTAGTTTAAAATAGTTATTATAGCCTATGTATAATATGGACTGCTTTGATAGGTCATGTTGGTATCTGCTTGATTAGGTTATAGAATGGCGGCCGAGTGTGCGCGAAATGCATTGTTGCAGAAGGTGTTGGACAACAAAGAGGATCCAGGTAAACTTTTTCTGATTGTTGGTTCAGCCTCTTAATTTAGCTCATTCAAAATTTTTCTATGAAGAGCTCTCTTAAAACCCATTCTCTTTACACTAGTTATCCTTTTAATTATGGGTTTGGAATAATTTTAATCTTTGTTACTTGCTCCTCTTTTATTTCTTGCTTAATTTTGACAATGCTGCGTGATATTATACCACAGAGAAGTTCAAATCAGATTTGATGAACATTGCAAGGACAACATTGAGTTCTAAAATACTTTCTCAGGATAAGGAGCATTTTGCTAAGCTAGCAGTGGAGGCTGTTTTTAGGCTTAAGGTGTGGTATATCTGATGCAAACTCCACTATCTGACTTGCATCCCTAAGGATTTGTTATTATATTCCTTTTTGATTGATTATGCAATAAAATTGTAGTCGAAGTTGTTTTTTAAGGATTTTTATGTACTTTTTTTTGGCTTGCTTTAAGATTGCTTCATCCTTTTTTGGGTCAATCCCTCTATTTCTTCTTGCTTGTTTCTTTTCATCTTCTTTTAGATGGGTACCATAGCCACTTTGGCTCTCCTCAATTCTTTCTTCGAGTTTCCCTCATTGTTCATCTTCATCAAGAATCAATGATTTCCTTTCCATGCTAAGAACCATACTCTTATTGCATGAAAAATAATCTCCCAGCTCTCACATTCACATCATTTGGTTCAAGAGATTTAAACTAATCCAATCCCTTATTGTTTGTGTTATCAAGGCATGTGCCCGAGGCGCCGGGCGCACCTGGTGCTCCCCGTTGCACCTCAACAAGGCTTAGGAGGGCGATATGCATGAAGCGCACCCAAGGTGCACCCAAGGCGCACCCAAGGCGCACCCAAGGCGCACCCAAGGCGCACCCAATTCTCTGAATTGAGCGAATTGGGCGCCTAATTCGCTGAATTGAGCGAATTGGGCGCCCAATTCGCTGATTTGAGCGAATTGGGCGACCAATTCGCTTATTTTCCATGAATTGGGCGCCCAATTCACTTAATTTCAGCAAATTGGGTGCCATTCACTTAATTTTCATGAATTGGGCCCCCAATTCGTTGATTTTCGATAAATTGGGCTCCCATTCATTGATTTATTTTTTCCCCATTTTTGCGCCTCATGTGCCTCGAGCGCGCTCCTGCGCCTTGCGCTTAGGCTCCAGGGCCCCTTTGTGCCTTGGCCAATCGACAGGATGCGGGTTGGCCTTCCCTTTTCCGTAATGAATGGCACTCAAGGCCATCACAGCCGGGCATCGCGGCTAACATAATACGTCAAGTAGCTTTGCAGTAATAAGCTTTATAAATAATATTACAAGACGAGCAACAATTGACTTGAACTCCAAAATATGGAAACGCATAATGCAATATATACGTGAGAGTGTGGGAAAAAACTACGCAAGTGAATAAGTTCTAACGAGTCATAATAGACTAGTAGGTGGTTATTACAAACTAATATAACGAAAACAATGAATAGAGGACATGAGTGAGATGAGAATGGAAAGAAACAAAGAGTGCCGCAATGGGTGGGATGGGAAAGTAAAAGCTGACAAGCTCGGCGTCCTTGATGTGCACAACAAGGGTGCATACCTAGAGTGTGGATGTGCTCAAAAAGGGCATGGGGGGATGGGATTGAAAAGAGGACAAGAGCGCATGCATAGGACGAGAGGCGATGGTGCATGCATATGAAGAGAGGCGTTGTAGGTTCATCGTCAAAGAAGGGCGTCGATTCCTCTAGGTATCAAGGCCAACAAAGGATCCACGAGGGAGGTCCGATGTCCAGGACGCCGAGGGTCATGTCGGTAGCGCACGACACAATGATGGTTGATCTGGCACAAGCAGTTTTATAGGTAATGTCGGGGGTAGCAATAAGCAGGAGGAGCGTTGACAAAGTTGTCACACTGATTTGGAAACGACTGCGTGAGCGTTGAGAGCGACGAAGACGGGTAGCTGTGAGCGATGTCGTTGAAACCGAAACAGAGTTTTTGCGGATGGGGGTGCAGCGGGTGGTGGATGCGCATGGATTGCCTGACATTACTGGATGCTGCCAAGGAGGGCCATGATATTATGAAATTGGGTGGTGATTCGATCAAAGTGGTCATTGATGGATGCACTGGTACTCGACGAGTGAAAGGGCAGCAGACGGAGGGCGGAAGGTCAGACCATTAATATCGATGATGAATTTGCTAGGGCTGGAGAGAGAAATGACATTGGATTATTCTTTTAATACGAATAAGATACAATCGGGAGACTAGCTCCCGCCAACTCTTGGAGGCTAGGTCCTCTAAAGAATTTTTCTCTAATGAGAGCCCAAACTTCAACTAGCAAAAGAGATTTCTGCAGACACAAGCGCTCCAAATACTCTTGGAGGCGGCGCATTCGGGCGGAGTACTCCGTGAAAATCACTAGCAACACTTACTTTTTCGCATTCAGGTAGCCTTTTTGATTAATTGGGAAAGCATTGGGTGGTGGGGGTATCAAGCTGTATTTTTTCTAGAAGCTTGTTAACCCATTGGCCAAGCCCTTTTTATTGGCTATATTTGCCATTTTTACCATTGGAGGGTGGTCTAGTTTTTTATTGTTTTAACAATGTTTTTAAAAAATAACTATATTTGGAAGGGGTTTCTTTCTTGGTTCCATTTTTTGAATTTGTTCTTATTATCTAATCCAAAATAAAGATACTATTAATAAATTGTAGCTGTTAATGAATTGCTCTCAAGCTATTCTGACATCTCAAAACCTGCTGAGTTATTTGAAGCGTTTGGATCTTATTGTAGTCTATGTATAGGTTGTTTCAGTGTAATGTCGATTTGATCTACAGATGGCTTGTTCACTTAAAATTGATATGGATCAAAGCAAAAATATTATACAATTATGATCATTTCTTTTCCAAGTCAAAACTCACTCTAAGCAGCACATTATTCTCAAGCATTTGTATGTTTTAATTAAAATCTAAATACACATATATGTTTCTATGCATTTTACTTGCATGTACAGTGTGATCGATATTATGCCAGGTTGATCTGATCCATTCTCAGCCCAATTCAAGCTCATTTTGAGTCATTCTTGTCTTAATTGAGTTCTTGTTAATTTCTATTCTAGTGAGAATCCAATCCAATCCAATCTATGAGCTGAAATTCATAGTCCTACTCTAGTGTAGGTTTAAAAAAATCAGTCAGTAAACGCATTATGACTTTTGCATCCTGCTTGTTAATTGATAAGCAATTATCATTTTAAAGCGCGTTAAATGTTGATTTTCGTATCCTTTGAATGAAATCAACTTGAACGTCTTTTTCTAATACTTCTCAGCTGTGCCATCTTTAAAAAACATGACATCACAATTTCGATTTGTTTAATAAATGCCACAAAAATTTCTGTATTTTGACGGCACAATTTCTAAGCAATGCAATATTAGAACAGTCTTCTTTGAGTATTGGCTCGTACTGCATTTTAAACAATAAATAGTTCCATTTTACTGCAGTAAACCAAAGTCTTTATCCATTTTTTCGATTGGTGTTTATGCTGATTTGTTTATTGGTCTCTTGATTCTCCTGCTTTTTTACATTTTACTTTCTTACAATATTACTAGGTTATAAATGTAAATAGTTTTACTCAAGAAATTTATAATTGTTTCAGCCGTACTCGCAAAATTTCCTTCTCATGCATGATCAACCTTCTCTAAGTATTTGCTTGTATGCTTACATGTTTTCACATTTTCTCTGTTCCTTCAATATCAATGCCTGTTTTACGCTGAATTTTGTTTTACTTCAACTAGTTTCTGTGCTTGTGTTGTGCATAATGCAATTATCTTACTCATATACCAGGGCAGCACAAATCTTGAGGCTATCCAAATCATCAAGAAGGCTGGAGGATCCTTGGTTGATTCATTTTTAGATGAAGGGTAAAGATTTATTATTTTGACTAGTTTCTGTACTTCTATAAAAAAAGCCTTATACTGTCTTTTGATGCTTAGTTCATCTTCTGAAGGAGGTTTGTTCACTTTTTATTTGTCTTCCTCAAGACTCACTGTCTATAGACTTAATATGCTTAGTGAACTTATTTATGAATGCTAATTCTCCCTGTTATTTTATAGTCATTGTCAAGGTTGCTGATGCCGATTTATGTCGGTTTGTGTTTGAAATGTCGGATGTCGGATTGCGGGGATATATCAGAGATATTTTACAATCTTAGATTTTAATATTTAAATAATTTATATATATATATATATGTATATGTATATCTATATATACGCTTTTCTGTTAATATATTCAATTATGCATATAATTTATGTTTATAAATTACACAATATGTATATACACGCATAATGCATGTTTATAAATTACATGATAAGTATATATACATAATATATGTTTATAAATTCTGCACAGAATTTTCTCAGCACGTGAGATGTGTTGTATATCAAATTCTCAACTTCTTTTTGGACGACCACATGCATGGTTTTAGAATGAAATTGTCCCGTACACCCCTTTGATTTATAATGCCATGATTAGAGATTTTGTTCTAATGTGGATGTCTTCCACTCCCAACTCATGCGCCAATCTTAATCCTACAATTAGTGTCATACTAGGAAAAAGTTTGATAACATAACATAAGTTGGTGGTGTTGGACCTGCAAATTAAATATAATAAATTTATGACATATAACAAAAGTGTTGCCGAAAACTTGATGGTGGAACTTGAAGGTGAAAAAACATGTTTTCAAGAAACAAGTTATGTAATAACTAGTTGATGACCCTTATGCTGAGCCTAGTGTCTCATGGGAATATAAGATGTTATATATTCACATTTAAAGATAAGTGAAAAGAATGTACTTAGAAAATCAAAAGACCGTGCACCCCCAAATAAAGAATTTTGGTGGTGGAAAGAGGAAGTGCAAGAGAAAATGAGGATAAACAGGGCCAGCTATAAAACACTCAACACCTGTAGGAATGATGAAAACTTGACAAGGTATAAAGTCGCTAGAAAAGAAGTTAAATGTGCAGTAAGTAAGAAATCAAGTTTATAAATAATTTTATAAGAAACTAGTTACCAAAGATCAAAGCGTGACATATATAAAACTGCTCGAGCTAGAGAACAAATGAAATATACAAAATTGTGTTAATTACAGAGGAATTAAATTAATGAGTCATGTCATGAAACTATGAGAACGAGTAATAGAAATAAAAGTATGACGAGAGACTAGCATTTTGGAGAATCAATTTGGTTTCATGTCAGTGCGGTCGACCATGAAAGCTATACATCTCTTGAGGAGACTCATTGATAACAAGAGAAGATTTCACACAACGCGAACCTTAGTTGTGCATGATTTTATTGATTAAAAATTTGATTGCAAATTGACGTCACAAACACCGTTTCCATGGGAGCGAGTACTATTCGAGTTCTAGGGGTCGGATACCTGTGGTCTCTTAAGATATTATTCATTCCTTATTTATACTAGTAGGGGGACTTGTCCACGGGCAGTTACTTGGAAAAAGGCGGACCAAGCGGTATGATAATGAGAACTTGTTATATACAAGTATACCTTATAAAGCCCGTCGACCAGTGTGATAAAGTGTCTGCGAGAACAAGTGAAGTGCTTGCGAGAGCAGTAAGCTGCATGCGACACGATGCAGATTTGGCGGATGCAGATTTGGCGAGAACCACAATATCTTGAAATCAGTGGTATTGAGGTTAGATTGTGCTTACGAGAGGGAGCCTTGAAATTCAATTTGTTTTAGTGGTGCCACAAATTCATATGATGCTGGCGAGTTTCATTTACACCCATAGAAGCGAAGGGGTCACAAAACTCTGGGTAGACAGTTTCTGGTAAGAGGCGATTGCAATGTTTTCGTGGCCTCGGTGAACGAGGACATTGTTCTCTTTCAACACTGATGTTTTTGGATGCGAGGTGGCAACCCTCCTTGCATTGATTGGACTTGCCTTGCATTAAACCATGTTGCATTCTTCCTTCCCATTGAAAAGTTGAAAACATCACAGTGATGGATGCAAAATCCCACACGATTTTCCCAAAATCACTTTACACCTAGGACCATATTGAACCCCCCCAACGGTATGACATAATGATCAAAGCTAAAGTTGATCCAACAACTTTTAGTTTTGCACCGTTGAAAATTCTTACTTCAAGCATTTTTACCATTCACCGCATTTAGTTGTATCAACATGTGTCATAATGAGTTTAGTGTGCTTTCCAAATCGACCAATGCCAATGTGGGTTGTTCAATGATGCTTGCCTTTATTTGCATGATTTTTGGGGTATAGATCCCTTTAATGGCCTGCAGAGTATTCTCTTGGTCTTCCAGGGTCATGTCCTCTACTTCCATGATGTTTTAGACCTCGAGAAAAGAAGGTTTCTTACAATAGTGCACAAATTTTTACACTTCATCATAGTTGAAGCAAATTTCTCTTGCTTGTCTACTCGTCATCTCCCTCCCCCAGGAGCTGTTTAATGAAAGTGGATGGAACCTCCGTAGCTTTACACCCTCCTCCACCGAGGGAGTTGTTATCCTAGGATGTTCTTCCTTTAGCATTCGACAATGATCTACTCCGATTGTATTATACATCTGTAGGATCCTTATACAAATCCATGCCAAGATTTTTGCGTAATTATGTCCTGGGGATTCTTGAACTGGATGTCCAACCTTAGAAGTTAGTGCAACATTGTCTTAAAAACCGAGACTTGTTGCTTTGGTAGAACTGATGTGACACAGGACGTGCTTATGTGAAAATGGCTATGCCGACACGCTAATGGAACCCTACGTGCACATGAGAAATAACTGTGTCTGCACGATAATGCAAATCTAAGTGGATATGCAGAGTGAATGCGTTCAAGTGCAATCTAAATGATGCGTGCATGTTAATTATTCTGGAAAATAAAAACTTAAGCAAAAGAAAATTATATTATCTAGCAATTCAACACAACGCTCGCCAACATATTCAAATACACAAGCAATAACATGTTCTACGCACGAAGTGTTTCACCACAACTTGCACGAATAAATTTTTACAGGATTTAAAAGAAAAGTGCAAACAACTCGAGCTAAATTTACAAACAGATAAGATGTGTTTTCCAATATTCAATAATGAAACAATTAAAACACAATACAATAATACCTTACAAAGCAAGAAAAATCAGTGCCGAGTGGGTGAAATCAGGTTGGTTCTGCGTTCAGATTTTACTTTGGCTACTGGAATTAGAGAAAGAGCTGATTTTCTTCACTGAGAATACGGGGCTAATATGGAATTGCTGCTGAGCGTGCATGAAGTGTTCAGGTGTTGTGGTGGTGACTGGAAGGAATAGGATAGGTGGTAGGCTTGTTGGGAGGTTGCTGGATGGAGGCTACGATTTTTTACCGGAGGATCCACGATAGAGGAAGAAGAGGGGCAGTTAATATTCGAGGATGGGGATGTTGTTTGCGGTGGGGAAATGAAGGATTGGGGTGGCTGTTGCAAAATAAACCTTGTCTTCGCACCCCAGGCTCGTGTCGTTCCACCACAAATGATTGTCGGTCCCGATTTCTCTCACAATACAAGCAATGGCCGAAAATGAGAACACCCGCCACTATCCCCTATTTATAACGAGTGGGGACAGTTGGGCACCCGACGTGAACGGCTCTGATCGCACGTTAAGCAAGGTGTCCTAAAACACTAAATACATGCCAAAATAGATAAAATAAAATACATATTAAATGAAAAACGATGCTCCGGATATGCTTGCAGTCTCACATTGCCTTTCCGATTAATGCATCTCCGCCAAAAATGTAAAAACGAGTCTCACCGAGCGGTGGACCGATCTCCTCCATCGAATACGATCATGCAACCGATCCCCATCAATTCCACTCAACTGAAAAACATTCATTTCTGAGGAATGAAGATGAATGAGCTGTAATCGAAGATCACAGGTAAGCCTATCAAACTCCATCGTAGATATCCAAGTATTGCCAGCGGTGAGGTGTTCACTCAAGTACACCAAATATGCAAGAATGACCGTCTGTAGTGGTGGTACACTTGTCCATCAAAATATTAATACTGCACTCAACTCTCACTTCTCGTGCTGGTGGATCCAGAAGAACCAGTGGAATCATAGGGGGTGCAGGGAAGTCCACGGGTGCCCGTATAAGGTGATTAGGGGAAGTGTCAAGCTGTAATTTGGGGGTGTTAGAGGACGCTCAAGGTATAGGTCCCTATGCTTGAAAGACTCAAAGTAATGTGCCAATTTTTTTGTATTAAATACAAGATGAATACCCATATCAACAGAAAAATCAATCTCGTAGGTATTTGTCTCAACTTTCTTTATAACCCTATAAGGACTCATTCGCTTAAGTTGTAATTTATTAGCGACTCTTTTTGGGAGCCCCTCCTTGCAAAGTTCGACCATGCATAGTTGTCAAGGCGCGCCTGATGCGCCGTGCGTACCAGGCTCAGCCCGACACATCTCAGCACATTTGAGGCGGGTGATGTGCCCCAGGCGTGCCCAGGCGCGCGCCTTACAGGCTCCCAGGCATGCCTTTGGCGCGCCCGAGCCTTTCAAAGTATTTTTTTAAAATTTTTTTGATATGGGCAAAAACATGATCTTAGACGCACCCGAGGCACCCCTGGTCGCACTTGGGCGCCCAAATCGCTGAAATTGTGCGAATTGGGCGCCCAATTGGCTGAAATTGAGCGAATTGGGTTAATTTCAGCGAATTGGGCGCCCAATTCGCGGAAATTGAGCGAATTGGGCGCCCAATTCACTCAATTTTAGCGAATTTCAGCGAATTGAGAGCCCAAGTCGCTCAAATTCAGCAAATTGGACGCCCGATTCGCACAATTTCAGCGAATTGAGCGCCCGATTCGCACAATTTCAGCGAATTGGGCGCCAGATTAGCTGAAATTGTGCGAATTGGGCGCCCGATTCACACAATTTCAGCGAATTGGGCGCCCGATTCACACAATTTCAGCGAATTGGGCGTCCGATTCGCACAATTTCAGCAAATTCGGCGCCCGATTCGCTCAATTTCAGCGAATTCGGCGCCCGATTCGCTCAATTTCAGCGAATTCGGCGCCCAATTCACTCAATTTCTGCGAATTCGGCGCCTAATTCGCTCAATTTCCTTTTCCCCCATTTTTTGCGCCTCACGTGCCTTAGGCGCGCGCCTGCGCCTTGGCTCCAGAGGCCCTTTGCGCTTCGGTGCGCCTTGGGCCTTTGATAACTTAGCGACCATGACATGCTCGCACACCTGAAATTGTTGCTCACGTTTGTGCATATCTGCTCATACCTTATATAATTTAATATTGCTAGCAGTTTTCTTCCAGATTAATGTATGTATTTTATGCAAATGATGCAAAACACACAACATATGTGAATCATATAACACAGATAAACCATGTACTAATTGTAAATGAACATACAACAAATGTAAAATATGAAGTACTAACACAACCAACTCAGTAAACCAGAGATTTTAGGTACTAGAAGAAACTCCTAAGATAGGTACACGATCAAGAGGTTCAAAAAGTGGGTTATAGAAGAATTCTTCGCGGGCGCAATGAACATTCCAATGAGCATCAAAGACATCAGTAATAAGATGTGCTAATATAGTGTGCGGATTGTCTCTATAAGTGCGAGTAGTAAGACATGATCCGTGATATATGCGACGAGTGCCAACGTAGGTTCCAAAAATATCTAAAGAACCCTCATATAAACGATGATGCAGGTGAAGCGTACCGGACGTGACATGCTCGCTAAGGAAATGTGATGCATCAGGGAGCTCACCACGAGGTACGTATGTAAATTCACTGTGAATGTGATGTTCTAAAAGGATGTGTGGGACAAGGACACAAGAGTGTGACAACGAGGTCGACAGAACGCCTCCAAAAAGAAACAACTTCTCAAGTGGCTCTCCAAAAATCTCAACGGAGGATTCATCAAATTGTTTATTTATAAATGAAAGATCCTTGAGATGCGTGTCATAGATAATAGTAGTGTCTTCATCCTCAAGATGGGAAGGGACATCTACTACAAAGACGAAACTATGCTCTCGATCCTCACTTAGGATATGACTTGTCACGACAATATAGGGAGGTTCAGGAAGGGACATCTACTACAAAGACGAAACTATGCTCTCGATCCTCACTTTGGATATGACTCGTCACGACAATATAGGGAGGTTCAGGTGAACATGCATGCCCGGGCGAGTCAATGATTGGAGCAGGGGTAGGGAAAGAACACACCACGATAAGTTCACTAAGTCACTCAAGCTCGCTCTCAGTAGGGGACCTAGGGGATGAGTCAAAATCAAGGGATGGATCACTCATAAGAGTTAGTACCTCACTGGGGAGAGATAAATCAATCTCCGACACCACTTTTATCATGTCTGACGGGTCAAAAGTAGCCTTAGTGGTAGCCCTATCGATGGCCATAACTGGCTTCTCTCGGATGTTACTACTCACTCTTAACTTATCAAAATGATCCCTATACTTGGTGAAGAAAGCGAATCCCTACTGAAGGGAGAATAAATGCCCGAGTAGACAACTCCGATAGGAAGCAAGTAAATATCTCTGACATAAAATATGCTTCATCTTCACCCAAGTAGTGATGTGGTGAAGACGTTCTCTCTCATGGCTTCTCTCAAAGTTTAGCCAATATGTCCTCGCATGTTCCAACAATCTAAGTTTCACAAATTCTATGCGACGCTCACCAAATAACTCAAAATGATTGAGATAATATTCCATGTCCACAAGCCAACAACTAAGGGATTTGGGACTCGATGAGCCTTCAAAAGAAGGGACAACAGTACGAAACTGACACTCAAGATCCCTTTCAAAACGACAATCCTCGTAATAATCATCCCTAAGGTAATCGAATCGTGTTGAAGAATCAACACGATCCGCTCGTTTGCAGGGATATGAATGACGACAATCATCATACTGATCGATTTTAGCATAGTGGGATTGTGTCGGTGGATCTACACAATCTCTGGAAGTGATGTGCTGCGATCGAAGATAATCATCATAATAACATGAGGATCTCCCTGAGGGAACTCTATGCGCGTCGAGCGCAGACGAATGGTGCAAATTTAGGATCTGTGTAGTGATGACCACTGTGATAAGAACGTTAGATGACATAACTTGCAGTCCCGCGTATTTTAAAATAAGCCATAACCTGGGCTCTAATACTAAACTGACGCAGGACGGGCGAGCCTAAGTGAAAATGTTTGTGTCGACACGCTAATGCAACGTTACATGCATATGAGAAATGACTGGGCTGGTATGCTAATGCAAACCTAAGTGGATGTGCACAATGAATGTGATCGAGCCCAATCTAAATGATGCGTGCATGTTAATTATTATAGAAAATAAAAATTTTAGCAAATGAAAATTACGTTAGCCAGCAATTCATCCCAATGTTCTCGAACCTATTCTAATACACAAGCAATAACATGCTCTCTGTGCATGAAGATGTTCACCACAACTTGTTTTAATAAATTTTACAGGATTTTTTAAAAAAGTGCAAACAAGTACGCAACGGGCTAAATTCACAAATTGATTGGAAATGTTTTCCAATATTCAATAATGAAACAATTAAAACACAATACAATAATACCTCACAAAGCAAGAAGAATCCAGTAGCGGGCGGGTGAGATTGGGTTGTTTCTGCGTTCGAAATTTACTTTGGCTGCTGAAATCAGAGAAGAGCATATTTTCTTTACTGAGAATAAGGGGCTAGTAGGGAATTGCTGCTGGAAACGGTGCAATAAATGCTCAGGGGGTATGGTGGTTACTGAAAGGATTAGGGTAGGTGGTAGGCTTGTTGGAGTGAGTATAGGAGGTTGCTGGATGGAGGCTACGATTGTTTGCTGGAGGATCCACGATTGGGGAAGAAGAGGAACGATTAACAATCGAGGATGGGGATGTTATTTGCGGTGGAGAAACGAAGGATTGGGCGGCTATTGTCGCTTGATTGGCAGAGTTGACTTGTGGTTCCATGAGACAACGCAGACGGGGGGGGGAGGAAGTGGCGCCGAGCTATGTAGGAGGTGTCGACAGGATGTTGCCCTGCTCGACGGAGGAGGAAAATCAATCTGCTGAAATGAAGCTTTGTTTCTCGTACCCCTCGAGGAAGAAGGTGAAAAAGAGGATGATGGGCGCTGGACAGAGGAGCGGGCAAGGAGATATTGTGTGACTGTAATGGCGCTGGAAGTGGATTGACGAACATGGAAGGAGTTATGATGGTAAGCCCTGTGGTTACACACGCCGAGAGAAGATGAACCATGGAGGAATCGTGTGGTAACGGGCGCTGGGAAGGATGAATAGACAATTTTCTCCTTTCGATAGAGGGGATTATGGGTTAGGAAAGGAAAACAGTGAACGGGAAATGAAAATAAGTGAAAAAATAATTGCAAAATAAATCGAAACTTCGCACCTTGGGTTCGTAGAATCGCACCACGAATGATTGCTGGTCTGGATTTCTCTCACAATACAAGCAATGACCGAAAATGAAAATACTCACCCCTATTTATAACGAGAGGGGGGAGGTTGGACACCCGACGTAAACGATTATGATCGTCCGTTACGCTCGGTGTCTTAAAACACAAAATACATGCCAATAAAATAAAATGCATATAAAATGAAAAATGATATTGCAGACGCGCTCGCGGTCTCGGATCGCCGATCTGATCAATGCATCTTCACCAAATATGAAAAAATGGATCCTGCCGAGTGGTGGCACGATCTCCTCCATTGAACACGATCATGTGGCCAATCCCTGTCATGATGTTACCCGAATCTACATTTTTTTCGGTACTCTCCGACCAATCTTGTTTGTCTCAAGTGCATTGGTTATCCTAATGGGGTGCTTCATTGGTGATGACCCAACCTCACATCATTTCTTAATTTTCTTTCTTGGCGATATTAAAGTGGAAAAGTGTGAGTCCAATCTACTCCATCCACAATGTATGTTCACAGAGGAAAAATGTTCACATTAGTGAGCCATCCCAATGTGCCTTTTCCATCAAACAAGGGAAATTCTAATTTGACATAACGTGTAAGACTCCCTGCCCTATACATATGGCGATTTTACCTTGCAGAGTGTTGGTGAAAATCATGGCTAAAATTGGCTGATAACCCCTCAATGTGTTGGAGCATTATTTTCTAAATACTCATTGTTTGGCCTTAAATTGGCTTGATTAGCGGAATGCAGTTTGATAAGCCACGTAAGCCTCTTGTTGTCGAACTTTGCTGGTTACCTGATCGCCCACAAGTTTTTTTTGGAACCTCCATAATTTTCCCTTAAGTGTGTTTGTCTCACCCTTGACATTATTTGTGAGGCCCCAATTCAGACCTCACACAAAGTCTGTATCTAAGCTTATTTTCAAGTTATTCACCTCAGGATGTTCTAGAAGTAAAGCATAGTGACGCCCCAATCCATACCTTAGCTCATTACACGACTAATTTCTTCTTTTATCCTCTTTCGGAATACTCAGACTGAGCTAGCTAAAATAATAAACCTCGGCGGAAGCTCATTACACGACTAATTTCTTCTTTTATCCTCTTTCGGAATACTCAGACTGAGCTAGCTAAAATAATAAACCTCGACGGATTTAGTCATAAAGAATATGGCTAAGCAAGTAACATACCTCTTTAACTGCTGTATATGCAACCATGAAATTTCATTATCAATATGCTTAAGTTTTAATTTCAGTTTAGAGAAATGCAATACTAGTAATAATGGTCAACATCGTTTTATATTTCTGATTTTTCTTCAAGTTCTTTTCAGTACATTCTCAATTGTTTCAAATTCTTCCTTCTACTTGTTTATCTCATTCAATCAAATTCTTGATTCAATCTCATTTCAGATAACATTCAATCGTTCATTTAATTATGTAATTCAGGAAATGTTAAGGGCTTCATCATATTCTTGAGCTCACGTGCTTCATCATCAATCCAATTGGCCAACTCCTTACATAAGATTCTCCCTAACATTTCTCATATGTATCTTATTATTCGTCTTTTATCTTTTTTTCCCTTCAGTGTTTGCGTCGAATTCTCGTATCATTATGTTCTTTATTTAAATTTTCCCATCAGAATTCATTTCAAATTTAACATCTTTTAGCAATTTAGATTCATACTATTTCAATTTCATGTTAATGCACAATCACTAAAATACTTTATGTATGAAAAGGCTATACAAGTGTATTTTGAAAATAATTTGAAGTTATGCATAATTAAAGTGTTAAGTACTCACAAAAATCCTCTTGGAGCATCATCACCTATTCAAGGGTCACCATCCTATGTAACGTCTGTTATTAAGTATTTGATTTAGTGGGCCTAAATTTTTATATAGGGACGCAAAATTATTACAATCCTTTAAGACAAAACCAACTCTCAATCCCCATGTTAGCTCTCCAAATCATATAGTCATGAAGTAAATCTCAAAACTCCAAACGCATTCTATGTACACACAAATCTTACTTCAATATTTTATGAAAACCTTAGCATTATCTATTTCCAGTAATTTCCTTATAATAAGCATACCCACCTAACTATTCCAGAAACACACTTCACTTCTCTCAAACCATAGGAACTAGAGCTGTCATGGTTCCGGTTCTACTAAAATCGTTAATCGAACCGCTAAGGTAACATTTCTTCAAATTAGAATCAAAACCTTATTTGGTTTGATTCGGTTCTAGTTCCGGTTCCAGCATAATTTTTAGAACCGTCGTGTCAACGATTCCGGTTCAACAAAAACCAAAATCAAACTGCCACTAACGGTTCGGTCCGGGTCTATGCGGTCCGGTTTGGTTCCAATTAGAACCAAAACCAAATTTGTCAGAATGAATGAGGAAGGTCAAAAATAAAAAATCAGTGGGGAATGTAAACTCGTTCATTTTTTTTTTTGCAAGATTAACTTTGAAATTTGTGGCTCGGGTGCAGGAATTTCGCATTACTTCAAAGGAGAGTATTTTTTTTATAATATAGTAAGTATGATTGAAAGTTAAAAACTAATATCGCAAAACCACAAAACCGCATCAGGCCGCGCTGATTTTAAATGACACCAAATGGTTTAGTTGTTGAGCGATTTCGTTGGTTGGAAAATTGCATAGTTTGCAGTGTTGTTTTGGCGGTGCAAAATCGACAAAACCGCGCCGCATCGCTATTATTATAAATATAATTTTACATGGTTATTGTATTATTCACATTTTTTATTTTAGTCGAAAAACATCACATTTTTCTTACATTTTATAAATGTATAAAAACCGAAACTGCACCGCAAAAACCGACTTCAAACCGCACCAATGTCAAACCACACTGCACGGTTTTGGTGCGTTGCGGTTTTGTTCAGTCCAAAACTGACCCTTTTTAGTGTGATTGCGGTTTGAACTCAAACCGCTACGGTTTGAACTCAAACCGCTACGGTTTGAACTCAAACCGCATCAGTTTCACCCATAATAGTAGTATAGATATTATAGATAAATTATAAAAATATGACAATATAATAATAATATTAATAAATAATAATAATAATAATAATAAACGGGTTTCAGTTCGGTTCTACTTCGGTCCGGTTCGGATTGGGTCTAAAAATCTTGGAACCGTTTGAGAGTTGTTTGTCGCAGTTCCGGTTTCGGGCCGGATAATAAAATAAAAGAACCACACTCGGACTAATGTTGTTCACGGTTCCAAAATTCAAACCGGAACCTGAATAATTTACGAATAGTTTAGTTCGATTTTTTGCAGTTCCGGTTCGGTTTTTGGTTTTAAGTGAAACTCTAAATAGGAACTTCCAATTAAATTCTCCCCAGTTCAAACAACCAAAACAACCAGCCAACAACAATGAAATATTATTGCCATTAAATTAGTCACTTTTCTAAGTCATAGCCAACTCCAAATCACCTATAATAATAGTCGGCCACCACCAAGCAATCTTCAAATAAGAAATTTTCCCAAATATGAAACCCCAGCTGACAGCTTTTGCAATTAAAATTATATTTCAGCAATTAAGAGGAAGCAAAGGGGGAATAGATGCTCACAGTGGAAGAATTTCAGCACAAAGTTGCCGTCCAAAGCCGCCGGCCAAGCACAACAAAATTGCTGTGAAAAACAACAGTGACGCAAGAAGGCAGTGGCAGGTCTTCTAGGTTGTAGTCAAAGAGGAACAAGAAGAGGAATCACTGCTATCGATACATGTAGATGTCGTCGAGCTCCCTAGTTCTCCCGCTGAGTAGACGACGAGAAAGAGGCGAATACAATGACAGGATAAGATGTGCGACTCCTTATATTTATCAGTGAGCGGCGGGTTACTGGGAAGCAGACAGGTGCAGGTTTTGTATAAATCCTCTTGAACCGGTCCAATACCCACCACCTAAGCCTAATTGGGTTTAATTTAGGTTCAATCACATCAAATTTCTCTTAATACATCAAATTTACTATTGACACACCAATTTTACTTTTAGCACACCAACTTCATAATTTAGTATTCACTCTTTAAATGGTATTGGTGCACACAAATGAATAATTTTATGTTATATTTTTATCTCATTAAATCAATCTTCAAAAAATATTCGTCACAATGACAATTGCTTGACATGCACAATAAAATGTTCATAAAACTCTTGACACTGATTGTATTTTCTCGTTGTATTACAGTTCTGAAAAGTGTTGTATTACAGTTCTCAAAAGTATAGTCTGAGTGTCTAATTTTATTTTCTCTTCGCATTGAGATTTGGGTCTTTACATTAATTGGTGTCGTATATGGTGATGCTATGGCACAAATTGGACATGTTTGCCTGGCTATGCTATGGATTACTCGCCGCGGTCAAAGAAAAGGCAACCTGCAGTTAGGGAAAGCCACCATGCTTTGGATGGGAAATCATGCGATAGAACATTAGAGATAGTGGCTATTGTGGATAAGGGACTGTTGGATCCCATGCTAAGTTGTTATCAACTTGTGAAAGATCCTTGTCGAAGGTTTATAAATGATTGAATCATAGGAGTTGTCATGGAACTACTTCCCCTTGAACCATTATCCACTAAGTGAGCCTTACCAACTAAGTGAGTCTTACCATGGAATCCTAGATGCGTGTTCTTCGCGTGGTTTAATGAACTAGAGCAACAAAACCGTGAAAACAAAGAAGAAGAAAATGTTGCTTCCTTCAATCCTGAAACCACTCTAAAGTACAAGTCCCAAAAACAGTTGAATATGCAAACACTCCCCGAAAACACATTTGCAAAATAAACATGACATGAATTGAAAGCAAGAAACTAATTAAGTTGCACCCTTAGTTATTAAAGGCGCAATGCGCAAGAGGGTCTTGGAGCTTAGGCGCAAAGCTCAAGGCGTAGACGCACGCCTAACCAAGGCAAGACACAATCATATCAATTTTAAATAATCTGCATCAAACATCAGTTCAGTTTCTTGTTCAAATTCTTCATCTAGTCTATTAACTAATCATTCATTACTATCATTTATATCTCTTAAAAATACAATCAATGTGGACACTTGCATCATATCTAAGTTTCAACGCACAATTATTTTTCATAAATACTGTAGAAGAGTGGTGTAAAACTTGTATATACTTCTTGAATTCTAAATTACTAGTATGAATACAAATATATAGGGTGAAGAGAGAGTAATCCCTTATACAAGATGTGAGATTATTACATGAGAAAGAAGAAGACCTATAATGGGCCTCTAAATGGGTATTTACAAGATGTTTTCTAACTGTTTTCTAACATTCCCCCACAAGCTAGAGTGTACAAGTCATAGGCGCCAAGCTTGGACAAGAATTGATAGTATAACGGTCAAGAGAGGGCTTTAGTCAGGATGTCAGCCACTTGTCCTGTAGCGGGAACATGCTCCAATTCTATCTTCTTTGATTGAACTTTTTCTCGAATGAAGTGACAGTCAACTTCGATATGCTTTATTCATTCATAGAAGACTGGATTCTTTGCAATATGTATCCCAGCTTGACTGTCACAAAATAAGGTCGCCGGAGATGAGAGTTTGAGTCCCAAATCATTAATAAGACTTTCAAGCCAGGTTAACTCAGATACAACAGCAGTCATAGCTCGATACTCGACCTCAGCAGAAGATCGAGCAACAACGGTCTGGTTCTTGCTACGCCAAATAATAATGTGTCCACTGAAATATGTGCAAAAGCCAGTTGTGGAATGCCTATCATCAAAAGAACCTGCGCAGTCAGTGTCAGAATACGCAACAAGAGATAAAAAGGCAGATGGTTTGTAAACAAGTCCTTGTCCCGAAGCAGTCTTTAGATAACTGAGAATGCTCTCAACAACTTGGAGATGAGATGTTCGAGGAGCATGCATAAAACGACTCACAACCCCCACAACAAATGAGATGTCAGGTCGAGTAACTGTAAGATAAATCAGCTTCCCCATCAAGCGTCGATAATTTTTTGGATTTGTAAGCGGTTGGTCAAAATCAGAACCATGTGCAAAAAGCTTGTGATTTACATTCATAGGGGTGTCCGCATGTTTGCACCCCAGTAGCCAGCATCTTGAATGAGGCTAATATAATACTTTCGTTGGGATAAGGCGAGACCATCAGGTCGTCTTGCGACCTCAAGAGCCCAAGGAAGTATCGAAAATTTCTCAGGTCTTTCGTCTGAAATGCTGAGTTCAAATGTTTCTTGATTTGTTGTATCGTGGTAGAGTCGTCACCTGTAATTAGGATATTATCAACATGCTCAAGGAGAATCACATTGTCTGTTGACTGATGACAAGTGAAGAGGGAGAAGTCAGCCGAGCTCCATGTAAAATCGACTTTGCGAACAACCTTTTCTGAATTTCTCAAATCAAGCATGTGGAGACTGTTTGAGACCATATATAAACTTCCTGAGATTACATACATGAGATTCCTCCGTAGTCTCAAACCCGGGAGGTTGGTGCATAGAAGCAGTTTCCTACAGATCACCATTGAGAAAGACATTTTTAATATCCAACTAATGGAGGGGACCACTGACGATGGACAACCATGGAGTTCAGGATCCAGACAGTATTCAACTTGACAATCAGGGAGAAAGTTTCATCATAATCAATGCCTTGTTGCTGAGTGAAATCCCGGGCTACGAGGCGAGCTTTTAGGCGGTCAATAGTCCCATCCGCAGCATGTTTGATAACAAAAACTCACTTGCAGCTGACACAGAATTGACCGAGTGGAAGAGGAACCAGATCCCAGGTCTGGTTAGCCCAGAGGGCAGTCATTTCATCATTCATGGCCGCCCGCTACCCCGGCTGATGAAGCGCTTGTGCACAGAATTAAGAATAGAAATGGAGGAAAGAGAAACGACAAATTGGTGGAGTGGTTGAGAGAAGCGATGTAGAAACACATAATTCGCCAAGGGATGGGCCGTAGAGGTTGATGCTGGATCAGCAGGCCGTGGAATGTCATCGGTAGAAGGGAGCTGCTGTAGGGAAGTAGTCTTGGACTTATGATGAGTATAAACACGAAGAGGTGGAGGTGGAGGTGGAGGCGGTATCCAGAGAGGTGAGGGAGGAGGTGGTAGAGATGGAGTCGTGACCGGGATGGCAGGATGGGCGGCAGTGGAAGGTGGAGACGAAGTAGAAGGAGAGTAGTGGTATGGTTGATCCTCAAGGAAGGTTACATCAACCAAAACAATCAGCTTGCTGTCGGTAGGAGAGGAACAGACATAACATTTTTGAGTGCGGGAGTAGACAACGAACATACACTTTGTGGCGCGAGTATCAAGCTTGTCAGTAGGCGGACCAAGGAGGTGAACATAACATACACAACCAAAGACACGAGGTGTGAGAGAGAAAGGAGACTTTGAAGGAAAGATGAGATTAAATGGAGTGGCGAAGTCGAGAATGGACGGAGGCTTGTGCTTGATGAGATAATAGACAGTAGATACAACAAAGTTTCAGTATTCTGTAGGCACCCGCATTTAACGTAGTGGAGAACTGCGTACGTGTCTCAGTAAGAAAAGTACGAAAAACAGATACTAATATAGTACGATCATGAAGTAGATATAACCAAGTGAGATGCTAGTAATCATCAATAAAAGTGACAAAATATTGATATTCAAAAATACTAAGGACTGTATAGGGTCCCAAGACATCCGAATGAACTAAAGAGAACGAAGTATCACTTTGTGTACATGTAGGAGGAAAAGAAGTACGATGCTGTTTGTCATAGATACATGATTCACAAGTAAACTCTTACAATGAGACATTAGAAAGAGCCTTCTTGAGAATCGGGAGGGGAGCATGCCCAAAACGGCGATGTCAATCTACAGTGGAGGCAACAGAGAGAATGGCAGGTGGAACTTCCAAAAGATACAACCTATTCGACAGTCACCCTTTACTAATGATACCCCGCGTGTGGCGATCCTACAACAAAAGAAAAAGGAGAAAATCTTATACAATAGTCAAGTTCCTGAGTAAAACGATTGACTTATATCAGATTAAATGGGTGTAAAAAGAGCTAAATAAAAGACAAATTTTATTGCTCAAAAAAGATAAATAATACAAAGGTAGGTCCTCTTATTTATAGAAGATGGGGAAAAGAGGAGAATACAAGAAGCGATGTGAGACTAATTACAAGCCGTGCGGGTTATGCGGTTTGACAGCATCAAACCGCAAAGCTATACAAGAAGACTAACAATGCAGTTTCATCCCCAAGAAGCCACTGAACCGCAACAGAGGATAGTCGTCAGACCGCAGTGCGGGTTGTCACCGGACCGCAGTGCGCGTTGTCACCGGACCGCTGCTGCGGGCTGCCACCAGACCGCTGCTGCGGCTGCCACCAGACCGCAACGCGGGCTGCCACCAGACCGCAACGCGGGTTGCTTCCAGACCGCTGCTGCGGGTTGCCACCTGACCGCAACTGCGTGTTGCCACCAAACCACAGCTGCATGTTGCCATCAGACCGCTGCTGCGGCTTGCCACCAGACCACATTGCGTGTAGGCAAACCTACTGGATAGCACTGCGAGAAGTCAGTCAATAACTACGGTTTGCCAAATCGCCAAGAACTGCTAAACAGCCAATCCGTTCAGCCAAACTGACAGACCCCCCGGTCAGCACACCGCTGAGAATGCTAGACAGACCACCCGGTCACCATAAGTCTCAACACTTCCCCCCTCAAGCTAGATAATTGGCTTGGTGAAAATATCTGCTAGCTCTTTTTTAGAGGTAACAAACGGAGTGCAAATTTGATTTTTCAATATATTTTCTCTGATAAAGTGGCAATCCACTTCAATATGCTTTGTCCTCTCATGAAAGATTGGATTCCTTGAAATATATATAATTGACTTACTGTCACAGAACATCGACAGGGGATGATCATAAACTTCTCCTAAATCAAGCATGAGCATCCGCAACCACTTCAGCTCACAGGTAGTCAAAGTCATGCTTGTGTACTCGGCTTCTGCACTTGACCTGAAAACTACAACTTGTTTCTTGCTCTTTCAGCTGATCAGGTTCCCTCCTACGAAGGTACAAAAATCAGACGTAGATTTTCTATCTTCCTTATTATCAGCATATCTAGCATCATAGTAGGCCTTAATCCTCAAATGATCCCTCTTCTGAAACATAAATCCTTTTCCCGGAGCACCTTTCATATATTCTAAGATTTTTAGAGCCGATTATAGATGACACTCCTTAGGAGCTTGCATAAACTGAGTCACCTTTTCTATAACATAACAGATATCCGGTCTTTGTGACTATTAGATAAATGAGTTTTCCCACAAGCCGTCTGTATCTGGTGGCATCTTCAAGAAGAGGTGAATCCTCATTCCCGCATTTGCCATCATTAACCGCCATTGGAGATCGAACAGGTTTAGCCCCAAGAAGACCTATCTCTTTCAAAAGATCCAAGACATACTTCCGTTGTGTGAGAACCATAGAATTGGGCTTTCGAGAGATCTCAATCTCCAATAAATACTTGGGAGACTTCATATCTTTTGTAACAAAATACTGAAAAAGATGCTTCTTTGTCAGGTCAACTTCCTTCTTATCATCCCCTGTAAGAAGAATATTATCCACATAAATCGCAAGAACATCTAATTCTAGGCTATTTGAGTTTTTTCGAACGAACAGAGAGTGATTTGTAGTGCTTCGAACAAACCCAATAACAGAAATAACTTCGTTGAACTTCTCAAACCAGACTCGCGAACTTTGCTTAAGACCATAGATTGCCTTCCTCAATTTACATACCTGAGACTCTCCCAGAGCAATATATCCAGGAGGTTGCTCCAACTGAGACATCTCCTAGTCTCTGTTAACAGTCACAAAAAAGAGAATGCGGATTGTAGTAATTTGAGCATCATGAGAGGTGTCAAAGAAACCCACACCATATGTCTGGCTAAAGCCTTTGGCAATATGTCAAGCCTTGTAATGATCAATGGTACCGTCGGGATGAAATTTGATCACAAAGATCCAACGACATCCAACCACATCAGCTCCTAGAGGTAGTGGTGATGCCAGGATTAAAGTATAAGGTGGTGGGCAAATTTTGTATTATGAAATATTAAAAAATTAATCAAAGTATTAAAACCTAAAAAAATTTAAAATTGTAAAACACAATGTAAAATTTAGTGATAAAAATCAAATTGCATACATAATAACTTTCAAAGTTTAAAATTTATCCAAAATACTTCAACATCTGATGAAACATTTATAATATTCCTCGTCGAGACTTTATATTCTGAAAACAAAGCATGTTCTTTTCATCATCAATAGAATTAAATCCTTCTTTTTCTATAAATGCGATCAAACAATCCACCAAAACTGATCCTATATTCTGTTACAGAGTTGATTCTTGATAATCTTCATTGCAAAAAATGCTCTTTCAACTGTCGCTATTGCAACTGGTAATATAAGTGCAAGTGTTATAAGAATATAGACATGAAAAATATAATATATATTTTTTCTTCTCAACTATCTTCTCAGCAAGTTCTCCAATACTTTTCAAATTTATAAAACCATTATTTGATCTCATATCTAGGATGTAAGTTTCTAATTGGTTGTCAAGCTGAATTGTAGAATGTTGAACTGTTGGAAATTCCTTTGAATACATCAAAGCTAGTTGAATCAACTTTTTTTGTCTAAAGCAGCAAATGAATCAGTTGGACTTAAGCAAAATATACACAGTAACAACTCGGTATTGGTTTCATTGAATCGACTGTTGAGTTCTTGATGTTGTAAATCTATTGTTGGATAGAATATTCCAACTCAAAAATGATGCAAAGTAGTTGTCTCAATATTGCGACGTGATCGTCCCGGAATAACATAAATAATATCCACGTTTAGGTCTCTATATTATGTTTCTTACAAAAAAGAAACTTCTGCTATCAAAGAATCCCATCCATTATCTTTCGTCAGTTGCAGTTGATATTTTGATATCTTAATTAATGTTATAGCATTGATGATATCTTGATCTCTCTTTTGTAATGCTGGAGATAATTTATATGTGATTCCTAATATTTTGATCATCAAATGAAGTGAAAATATAAATCAAAAGTTTGTATTGACTTTAGAAGAGTGTGAATTTCCAATCTTTGATCTGATCTTAATTTCTTATCATTGACAATAATGTCAAGAACATCAATAATTGCAAAGAACATATTTGTCAAGCTGATTAAAGTATTATGATGTGAACTCCAACGTGTATCTCCAACTCGTTTTAAAGTAGTTGATTGATTTAAGCCTTGACCACTAGCAAGTTTGCTATTCTGAAGCGCTTCCTTAATCTTTTTGTATTGTTGTTCTTGCAAATATCATGATGTTTACATGATCCGCCCACTAGATTCACTATATTAGTAACCTATTTATAGACATGCTATATTCATGTTTTTTCTTTGCAATAGCGACAAGTGCTAATTGAAGTTGATGTGCAGAACAATGAACATAATATGCTTGTTGATTCTCTTTTAAAATTAGTGCTTTAAGATCATTAAACTCTCCTTGCATCTTACTAGCTCCATAATAACCTTGATCACAGATTCTTGACAAACTCAAATTATGTTTCATACCATGTCTATTAACATAACGTATGACAACGACCATCTGCTCTTTTGTAGACACATCACGAACTTCATCTAGTAGGATAAAAAACAAAGCATCTCCAAGATCTTTAATTATCAAATTGATAGTCTCAAGTGCACGAGCGGAGACAATATCTTTATGAATATCCGATGAAATTAACTTTAGATTATTAGGACTATTGTCTAAACAAACTCTTTTCTTTTCTTCATTTAAGTTCGTCATCAGTTTCAAAGTTTCCAAAAAATTTCCCTGATTACTCATGCCCCCGAAATGCCAGTACTTGCCGTAATAAAAATCCCATCAATTGTTGAAGCTTTCAATCGATGTTTGTAGTAACTACAATCTCGATCAGTATGTTTATTCATTATTGTTTCAATATATTGATCCTGTTTCATCAAATCTTCACAACTCTTCCATGCATGTTCTTTGTTTTCAAATTTGAAGAGATAACAACATAGACAATAAACAACATCTCTTTCTATACTATACTTTAACTAAGTTGGGTGATCATGTAACCATTTTGGATTAAATCACCTCAGTGATTCCCCTTGCAAAACTTGTGGAAATTGATGCTTAGTTGGTTGGCAAGGACCTCTTAATAAGTATATTCTTCAAACTTTTTCTCTATCCTTAAGCTGATAGTCTATTTTCGTCCTACGCAACCCTGGATCTACAGGTGGATTTTCAGGATCAAATTAAAAAAAAAACTCTTTTACAACTTGATTCTCCTTTTTCAAGTTGAGTCACAATTTTAAGCTGTGCGCTCGAAGGTGTTGTTTAAAATTTTCTGAAATAACGCTCCATAGTTTCAGAAGCTTCAGTCAACAAAAATTATCTATTTACTGCTCTCGCCGCCGCAATTACGACTGAAAAAAACATTACAGAATCCATTCATGAACAATTACATCTATCAACATTAAAAAAAATACATTAGTCTGTGAAGATTTCTGAGCAGAATAACATGAATCAAAAAAGAAAGGAGGAGAACGTGGTTACATGGGGAAGACAAAACCTTCTTTCGAGGCCGATACCTGGAGAGAAAAATAGACGAATGAATATGTCATATCTTTCAGGCTTTCCGACCGAGATGCCCTGATGATGACGAGGCGACGACTGAGACGACAGTCGACAGACGGACAACCACCACTTAAGTCTTAACGCTTTGCTCCTTCTAGAAATCGTGAAAGGCAGACATGCCAAAAGGGTCGGCTTCGCTCTAGTGCTTCTCACGGGATTTTTTCCTTAACCCTAAAACCAAGCTACCGATTATCCCTCAAAGAAAAAATTTGGCCGATTTTGAACCTCCCGGTTCAAAAATCATTGTAGCTTCTCGCTTGCCTGGAGGAGTGGGGACAAGAGTCCAAGTATCCCGTTCAGTTAGAGTTTTCATCTCATCATCCACTGCAGCTTTCTAATGAGGATCAGCAAGAGCCTTTTGATAGGTAGCCGGAATAACATTGGCTGAGAGTGCGAAAGAAAAGCTCTTGCAAGAAGGGGACAACCATGCGTAAGAGACAACATCACTAATAGGATGTTGAGTGCATGTCCGAACTCTTTTTCGAAGGGTAATCGGAAGATCAATGTCTGACCTGTCTACTATATCAGATTTCTCCAGGAGACATTACTGGCGCAGGAACTGTCGGTAGCGGCTCATGAGGAGAAGAACCAAAGACAGGTGAAGATGAAAGAGACACATGCTCAGGTAGAGGTGCCAAAACATAAAGAAAGAAGAAGAATCATCAGAAGGTGAAAGAGTTGAGGTGGGAGAAAAGTACGGAGCATCCTCAAAGAAAGTTACGTTTGTGAATGTTTCCAGAGAATATGATCATAACACCGATATCTTTTGTGTCAGATAATAGCCCCAAAAGATGCACTTAACAGAACGAGGAGAGTTTGTCACGACCAAAAGGAGAGTGAACAAACGATGTACATCCAAAGACACGATGAGGTAAAGAAAACATTGTCACACCAGGATACAAAATGGAGAAAGTGGTTTTGCCGTTGAGAACCGAAGAAGGAACTCGGTTGATGAGGTAACAGGAAAGAAGAACGACATGACCCCAATAGGTTTGTGGAATACTCATTTGAGTGAGAAGGCTTTGAGTTATATCAAGGAGATGTCGGTTCTTGCGTTTAATAACTCCATTCTGTTGAGAGGTTTAAGGACGACTAGTTTGATGTACAATGCCATGATGCATACAAAAAGTGAAAAACTGATGACTCAGATACTCTTTAGCATTGTCAATGCAAAACACTTTAATAAGAACATCAAACAGTGTACGTATCTCATTATAGAACGCAGTGAAAATAAAAAATATTTCAGAACGTTTTTGTAACATGTACAAACAAGTACACCTCGAAAAATCATCAATAAAAGTAACAAAATACAAGCTACCCCTACCAACAGTCTTGGTAGGGGCAGGGCCCCAAACATCAGAATGATCCTTTTCAAAAGAACGAGATGAACTACGCCCTTGCTTTGCTGGAAAAGTGGAACGGTGATGTTTTCCAAACTGACATGCTTCACAGTTAAGATGAGAATCTCCTCGAGGTAGATCAGGCAGAAACTGATAAAGAACACATGGAGGAGGATGTTCAAGGTGAAGATGCCACTGTAGAAGAGAAGAGTAAGCAGAAAAACCAGATACATTGTCAGGGTAAAACAAGCCGCCGCTTTCAGTCCCAGTAGTAATCGTCTTCTTGGAGTGACGATTCTGAAAAGAACAAGTAGACACTGTAAAAATAGCCACACAACTCATTTGTTTACAAAGAGAGGTAACAAAAAGTAAGTTGCAAGGAAAGTTTGGGACATAAAGAGTCCTCAAGCTGGAGAGGAGTGACATGCATTGCTCTAGATCCACACATAGGAGACAGAGAACCATCCGCGATAAGATTCAGAGGTAACCAGTTATGTTTGTTTAGACGAGAGAAAACACAAGTATTTCCCGTCATATGACTAGTAGCACCAGAATCAATGAACCGTCTACCCGTAGTGGCTAATTGAGCATCACCGGATGAGGTAGCAAGAGAAGAATTAGACTTATTTGAGGAAGTACCAGCCGAAACAGGGTGTAGATGAGGATATTTGGCACAACAACGATCATGAAGTTGACCAACCTTGACACAATGAGAACAAAATATTTAGAGACCATGACCACCAGAGCGTCCTCCTCGATCACTGGGAATGTCATGACGAGCCTGATGAGCAACAGTGTCGGGAGGAGGTGGAGAGGGAAGTAAACGACGCGAGAGAAGAGTGGTGACAGTGAAAATGCGAGCAGCAGTAGCTTCCAGAGTAGGAATGTCAGCCTCTCCAAGAATTTGTTGCCGAATCATATCATAAGATTCCGGCAAGCAAAGCAAGTAGCAGACAACAAGAATTTCCTGAAAGTGTTCATGTTGCTTAGCGAGATCTGCAGAAAAAGATACTGAAGAAGTTCAACACCGAGAGTTTGAACTTCTTGATAAGCAGCAACCAGAGTCATGATGGTCCGGGAAAAAAGATCCGCATACAAAGTATATATGCGTAAAGTTTGTGCTCCCTTGGAGGACAAGACAACAAGATGATTTCAAGCAGTCTTAACCGTTATATCATGCCGAATGACGGGAAGACACTCATCATACAAACTTTGGCCAACCACATTCTTACCAAAACATCACTAGCAACCCAATCATCAGTCAGATGATGGTGCTTATGCTGAGAGTGTAACTGACAGACAAATGAAACACTTCAGTCGGGATAATTTGAGCCCATAAGCTTGGAAACAGTACCCAAATTACCAGAAGGAGTGGAAGCAGAAGAAGAAGAGAAAGAGAAGCGGATAGAGTAGAAGAAGAGAGCCGAAGTTTCCATAGAAAAAGAGAAAAACTAGACAAAAGAAGCAAATCACGCAGACAAACAAAGTAGGGCAGAAGAATAAACTTTAACCACGTGGTTTGAGAGAGACTAAAAGCCGTATAAACAAGACAAAGAACAAATCACGCGAACACAACAAAAGCCGCGCGAATATGCAAAGAATAAGCCACAAGGGCGACAAGAATAAAGCTGAGGGAGGGAAGGGGATCGCAAACGGTTAGTAAAAGAAACCGCGAGGTCCATCAAGAAGTCACACAACAAACTGGAGCAAAGGGACCAGTTAGCTCTGATAGCATGTAAAAAGAGCTAAATAAAAGGCAAATTTTATTGCTTCAAAAATATAAATAATACAAAGGTAGACCCCTTTATTTATAGAAGATGGGAGAGAGAGGAGAATACAACAAGCGATGAAGGACTAATTACAAGCCGCACGGGCTATGCGGTTTGACAGTGTCAAACCACAAATCCATACAAGAAGACTAACAATGCGGTTACATCCTCAAGAAGCCACTAAATCGCAACAGAGGATAATCTCCAGACTGCAGTGCGGGTTGTCACCAGACCGCTGTGCTGGTTGCCACCAGACCGCTGCTGCGGGTTGCCACCAGACCGCAACGCAGGTTGCCACCAGACCGTAACTGTGTGTTGCCATCAGAACGCTGCTATGGATTGCCACCAGACCACGACGCGAGTAGGCAAATCTCCTGGACAACACTGCGAGAAGCCAACCAACAACTGCGGTTTGCTAAACCACCAAGAACTGCTAAATAACCAGTCCGCTGAGCCAAACCGACAGACCGCCCGGTCAGTAAATCGTTGAGAACGCTAGACTGACCGCCCGGTCACCATAAGTCTCAATGAGGGGGATCCTGGAACATGAAGAATCGATGATAGAGGGAGAGTGGGAGTAAGCTGAGGATCAGTCGCGCCAGAGACCAGAGTGGTGCCGCCATTGACAACAATGATGAACTTGGGATAAGTAGACCGTATATACTGCGATGGTCTCTGGGATATATTGTGGTGAGTAGCACTCGAGTCCACAATCTAGTGGGGGCTATGGGAGAGACAGAATATACCTTCAGCGGAGAAAGACGCTATCGAGCCAGACGAGCGACTGATAACGCCTTGTAGTTGTTGAAGTTGGGTGCGGAGAGCGTTGACATCTTCTCAGGTAGAAGAAGCAGAATCCTGTGGAGCACTAGTGGGAGTAGGAACAACGGTAGTAGAGGCAGCAAAGTGTGGAGGCAGACCATGCTTGCGGTAGCATGTAGCTTCAAGATGACCCTCGATTACAATAAGTACATTTGAAAGCAGAGTACCCATCAAGTCCTCGTCCCCGAGACGTTAAGAGGCCTCCCCTAGTTAAAGAGCCACGAGCGGGAGCAGGAGTGGGTAGGAGTGGCTGCTGAAGGAGAGCTGGTGAAAAGTTTGCTGGGGCCTTAGATGGAGGTGTAACTTTGAGCAGCATAGAGCAGATATCAGACAGTGAGGGCGTTGTAGAGGTGGAAAGAATTTGATCCCGGACACTGTGGAGGTGAGGAGGAACTCGAGCCATCTTCATCGCAATCCCAACATCTTCCTTTTGCGCCCGTTGTGCAGCCAGATCCGTGGAGGGAGACTTATGTTGTATTCAAGCCTCCACCAGAGTTTTGATCTTGACAATGAAAGAGGTCAAATCACCTGTTGTCCTGGGATCCAGAGTTTGAAGCACAGAGATGATATCAAAAAGATGTAGCAAGCTGTCTTTGTCTGAGTAGAGAGAGTGAAGCTCCTCTCACATTGCCTTAGCAGTCTCATGATACATGGCCATGCGATATGACTCGTTATCCATGGAATTGAGGATCCAAGATTGGACTCGACCGTCATCACGGAGCCACTCATCAGTGAGAATAGTAGGAGCATCCCGAGTAAGATGATGGAGACACATGGTTTGGAGAATGCGTTAAAAAGAATGCACCCATTCCACAAAATTCTGTTTTTCACTGAGGGAGATAGTGGTGTTCCGAAGTCATCATGAAGTTCAGGAGAAGGAACAACGACACGAGCGGGAAGAGAAGAGGCAATCGTCGAGTCCATGGCGGCAAGAGAGAAGGTGGTCGGGCGAATAGACTCGGGCGGATTGGCAGAGAACAACAAAGAAGAGAGGCCGCAGGTGGCAGATGACCACGGAATCCACAACGAGTTGTAAAGACGGGTCGACAGCGACTAGAGGAGAGGTCGGCAGACAACAGGGTAAGACAGGCAGCGGCGAGAGAAGAAGCCGACAACGACTTAAGCAGGAGTCTGGCAGACAACAAAGTTAGGTCGGCAACGACTTACAGAAGAGGCCGACGGATAGCAGGGTAAGACCGACAATGGTTAGAGAAGAGGCCGTCAGAATCTAGAGAAGAGACCGACAACAGTTAGAGAAGAGGCCGTCAACGGCTTAGAGAAGAAGAGTCTGGCGTACAACAAAACTAGGCCGACAACGACTTAGAGAAAAGGCCGACAAACTGCAGTGTAAGACCAGCAACGGCTAGGGAAGGGAAAACCGACGAACAACAAAATTAGACCGGTAGCCGCAAGAGAAGGAGAAGCCATCGAACAATATGACAAGGCCGGTAGCCGCTAGAGAAGGCCACAACAAGAAAAGCTATGAATAGAGAGAGAGGGGTAGATGTGCGGCTAAAGAGAACAACCACACCAGATAGAGCAGGCAAACAAGCCGCAACTGAACAGGGCAAAAACATTGCGGGCAAAAGAAGGGGCAAACCGCGCGACCAGACCACGCGAGTAGGAAAGGAAACGACGAGCCGACCAGACCGCAACGGGGAAGGCAGACCGTGGGACCAGGTAGGCTGCAGCGGCCAGCGGGTAAGGCAGACCGCGCTAGTAGTTGCGGTGAGATCCAGTCGCCAAAACTGTAAAAACAGGAGGAAAGCCAACCAAGACGGAGGGAAGCAGGGTGCCACAAACCCTGCGGATTAAACAGAACAGGCCGCCTGAAAGGAGAGTAGAAGGCCGCAGATGACAGACCGCAATAAAAGCGGGTAACCAACAAGTAGGTCGCAGAATGCAGCAAACCGCAGAAGGGCAGACGGTTAAAAGGAGACAGACCACCTAGTCGTATCCGCTGGTTCTGATACCATGTAGAAAAGTCGTGTAAACCCCGTATATACTTCTTGAATTCCAAATTACAAGTATGAGTACAAATATATAGGGTGAAGAGAGAGAGAGAGAGAGAGAGAGAGAGAGAGAGAGAGAGAGAGAGAGAGAGAGAGAGAGAGTAATCTCGTATACAGGATGTGAGACTATTACATGAGAAAGAAGACCTATAATGGACCTCTAAAAAAAGCCTTTACAAGATGTTTTCTAACAAATACTAAATCAATAAACAATTATTGAGTTCTTACATTATCTTTCTCTTAATTTTTGACGAAAAATTTTCTTCAAAAATCTCACTCGGGTGCGCCTTGTATATTCCAAAGACGCAAATAAGGCGCACAGAGCCGTAAATCTCAGTCTGGTGAGCTTGAGCCTTAGGCGCGCCTGATGCGCACCTTTAATAACATAGGTTGCACCATGACCCGACTTATCAAGGATGTGATTCTTACAAGTAATCCTCCAAGATACACTAGTAATCCCCCCAAGTTACCAAATTCCGAAGCACCAATTAAAATAGTAGTTTTGGAGATACCTGCCTTAATAATGCTTTAACTTGTAAATCTGTCATCATAATTGGATATTTGCTTACCTCATTACTGTTTTTCTTTCATATTTTTTTCTTCAAAATCTGTCTTCTCTATCGCTATCAAAAATGTTTTCAAGGCACATTGACCTGCTTACTGTATCATATGCAGGTTTATTCTTGACAAAAAGATAGGTATCGGGCAACCAAAAAGAATTGAGAATGCCAAGATATTAGTGGCAAACACTGCTATGGACACCGACAAAGTGAAAATTTATGGGGCTCGAGTTCGTGTCGACTCAATGGCCAAGGTTGCTGAGATAGAGACAGCTGAAAAGGAGAAAATGCGGGAAAAGGTTCAAAAGATTATCGCACATGGGATTAACTGTTTCATTAACCGTCAGTTGATCTACAACTTTCCCGAAGAGCTTTTTGCTGATGCCGGAATACTTTCAATTGAGCATGCTGACTTTGAAGGAATCGAGCGCCTTGCTCTCGTGACCGGTGGTGAAATTGCTTCTACCTTTGACAATCCAGAATCGGTGAAGCTTGGCCATTGCAAGCTGATCGAAGAAATAATGATTGGCGAAGACAGATTGATTAAATTTTCCGAGGTTGAAATGGGTCAGGCATGCACGGTCGTCTTGCGAGGTGCCAGGTAATTATTCCCACTTGTAACTGTTAGGCAATTTCAAAGATTCATTTTCCTCGTTCTCTTCATTTTCCACGCCTCTTTGAATATTCACGTGAATGAGATGTTATAATCAAACAGTAGCGGTGCCATGGAAAGTATATATACAACATTGAACTACTCTGTCATTTTTGATGGATTGAGTTGAAGGATAAAAACTATTCTTTATCATAGAAGAAGAAGTTTTCCTATAGCACCTGTTTCACTTTTTTTTAAATATTTTTACTGTTAAAATGCTACTTATAACTATGCCTTTAATAGTATATGAGTTTATTTCTGCACACTTCGCTTATCATTCATTTACGCTATTAATGTATGAGAGTCAAAACATATCCTCTACCTTTTCTAATTTCCAATGTCATATTTAATCAGTTTAGTTTCACTGTAAGTTTGAATCATTCAAGAAGTGCATAATCAAGTGGCCATTGTCTGCATTCTATTATTAACCCGTCACATTTTCATCACGTTTTATACCTACTCTAGAATGAGATGTATATTAAGGCTCCGTTTGGGGGGACTTATTTCACCGGTCAAACGGTGTAAGATCCGGTTCATGCGGTCGTAACCGCTTGCCGGTGAAATAAGTCCCTCCAAACGGAGCCTAAATCATTAGCATGCTGTTATACTAATCGATAATATTTAGTCAGCATGTCCTGGATGAAGCTGAAAGATCCCTGCATGATGCCCTCTGTGTGCTCTCCCAAACTGTGAATGACACCCGAGTTTTACTTGGTGGCGGCTGGCCGGAGATGGTGATGGCAAAGGAGGTTGATGATCTCGCTCGTAAAACCCCGGGGAAAAGGTCTCTCGCAGTCGAGGCTTTTTCACGTTCGCTCCAGGCCATACCAACCATCATAGCTGATAATGCCGGACTCGACAGTGCTGAGCTCATCTCCCAGCTCAGAGCGGAACATCACAAACAGAAGAGTAATGCTGGAATTGATGTTATATCTGGAAGTGTAAGTGCTAATATTTATTTGATGAAAATTTCTGCGATTCTCACTGCTGGCAAATGCTTGTAACTATAAAAACCGAGATAATTTGTATAGTTTTTGATGGTTAAAATGGAGAATTTCATACAACAGTAATTCCGCCCGTGATGATTCACTGATCCTTGCGGTGGTGAGTGGGAAAAAAATACGACAACAAAAACACTCAAGCCTTTATCCCTCCCACAATAGTGGGGCTATTTGTCTGCATGTTAGGCGTTGTGAGAGTCTAGTCACTAGGCATGCTAGACGAGGAAGGGGTAGACCAATAAAGATTTGGAATGAAACTATAAAAAAAGACATGATGTATTTAGGCATTAGTAAGATTATGACAAAAGATAGGGCACAATGGCGACAAAGGATCCATATACTGACCCCACTATAGTGGGATAAAGGCTTGACTGTTGTTGTTGTTTGTTGTTGTTTTAGAATAACAGGACTGACATCAATTGAAACTGATTTAATTAATAAATAGATTTGGGTGCTTTGCAGGTTGGAGACATGGAGAAGTTGGGTATATCGGAGTCCTTCAAAGTCAAGCAGGCTGTACTGCGCTCTGCTACCGAGGCTGCGGAGATGATCCTTAGGGTTGACCAGATCATTACCTGCGCTCCCCGCAGGAGAGAAGATAGAATGTGAAATTAACTTTTCAATGTTTTCCTGTTTGTTTATGGGGCACTTTAAGTTAGGGTTTTATGATGAATTTACTGCTATTTTGATTTGAAGGACATATTTTAAGTGAGGGTTTTTTTTGGGAATTGTTAAAAAAGACATCACACTTTTGGCTAGTGATGCCGCTTATTAAAGGCATTCCATTTTCGCATGTTTTTATATATTCATATATAAATAAAAAGGTGATTGTTAACCGCAAACCAGCTTTTTGTTAGTGGCACCCCAAAATCTCATTATTTTTCGCGCCTTTTCAAAATACGTCTTCTACATGCAATTTCAGGAAAAGTGTTCAACACGAAAGTTGTAGATATCGTCGAGATCTACAACTTTCGTGTTGAGCACTTTTCCTGAAATTGCATGTACAAGGCGTACTTTAGAAATATGCTCAGATTTTACGCCTTTCATAAATACGCCTTGTACATGCAATTTCAGGAAAAGTGTTCAACACGAAAGTTGTAGATCTCGTCGAGATCTACAACTTTCGTGTTGAACACTTTTCCTGAAATTTCATGTACAAGACGTATTTCGAAAAGGCGCGAAAAATTAGTAGATTTTGGGGTGCGACTAGCCAATAACGGGTTGCGGTTAACAATCACCAATAAAAAAAATCAAAATCATCAAGTAAAAAGAAAACAATTTCAAATAATTATAAAAAATAATGAATAAAATTGAATTTGAAACAGATCTCAATATGCGAATATGATACTTTGCTGAGTCTCCTGCCAACATTCTAGTCGGCCTCGAGCCTTACATGCTCAATCACTTTTTCGGTGAACGGTTGATCTGGTGAGTCTGTGGTCGTCACAATAAACTCGGTTTTCAAGCAAGTGTGGTGCAAGTTAGTGTGCTGCCATTAGTATTTTTGAGGGAGTAGTTTTAAGGTTAAATTAATAGAAAATGTGGTGTATAGCCAAAACTGTGATGCCTTTAACAACTTTTTTTTTATCTCAAAATGATTTTTTGATGCAGGAGCTTTTTAATTTACTTATTGTGGTCTAGCTTCTTTTAAATTATAAAAAATTTAGGTGGTTGTTATTGAAAAGCCATAAATGTCTATATCCGGACTAAATTTTTCATGTTTATAAATATCTATTCGCAATCTAATTTTAAATTTTAGCAATCAATGTCTTCTTCTTCTGAGTAGTGTCCGAAAATAAAGGAACATTTTTTTTTTCAATTTTTTGATCCAATACTGAAGACAAGGATTAAATTCACGTCAAAATGATGGAATTCACATTAAAATGGTGCAATTCACCTCAAAATGATGAAATTCATGTCAATTGTTGGGATAAAGTCGTCAGCATTGGATCAAAAATTTGTCAGATAAGTTTCTTTGTTGTCGGGCATTGTTCAGGAGAGGAAGACATCAATTGCAAGAGTTTAAAGTTGGTCTGCAGATAAACATAAAAAATTAGATGTACAAATAAATGTTCATGCTTCGCGAATAATTACTGCCAAAATTTATCCTCGCTAGCTCATGCTTTTGACACCCCCTAACACAATAATTTTTTTTTATATAGGATAATTATGTGAATTGTTATTAATTGAAGTTTCAGAGATTGAGTTTTGTACATCTATATTAAAGTAGAAGATAGACATTCTTGAGTTCATTTTGTTATAACCTATAACGGTAAATTTATCCTCTCAAATATGTGTATTTTCATTCATAAGTGGACATTCTTGAGTTCATTTTGTTATAACCTATAACGGTAAGCACATAGACGTGTTCGCCACCCCAAAAAAAATTAGACCACAAATTCTCAGGAGGAAGATCAAGAAAAGAAGCGGATACCAACTTGTAACACCTCCATTCTTTAACGTAGAATATAATAGAAGGTCTGACCGGAGCCTCACGCCAATTCAACGGACAGTCGACGGGACTACATATGAATATAAAAAACTACCAACTGTGTCCTAACTCAGAGCATTCTAGCAGAAGCTTCATAGGTTATTAGAACTCAAATATCATGAATGTCCACTATTAAACCACATAGGAATGCCATATAAAATACACCAAAAAGTGCGGCCTTAAGGCCTTACAATTATTCTTCATAAAAGTAGTTTACAAACGTCGTCATGTATGACGATTACGCATACAAACTATAAAAGGTCTTCGGTTGGTCTTCGACGGCCAGCATACCCTCCAAGGGTTGCAACCTGCTAATTTCTACTCGGCTCTCCAGCACTTTTATAGGGACATTCCACCATTAAGGTGACAAACAAAGCAACGATTAACTTTAGCTGACCAAATTATAACGACCCTACCCCATTCCCGAGATAGTGGTATTTCTTCCCTGCAGGCATAACATTTATATAGATATATATTACAAGAACATACAACTCAAGCATCATTTAATATATCACAAACGTTTGCACCACGTGCCAAACGTTCCGTGCGCTTATGACACATTATCAGTGTACCGGAGTTCCATGGTCCCACCTTTGTCCAAAAGTTCGAGATGTAAGACCCCCATTTTTTTTCTTTTTCGACATCGGGGTCTTAAGCCCAGAACCGCCGCCTTACGGTGACACCTTCGCACCCGGGAAGGTCGTCACTACAAAACGCCGATCCTGCCGGCCAAATCGATCACAACTGTAGCAATAAAATAAGCAATTCCACAGAAACCACACATGAATAGAAAAATAATCTCCACGAAGGGAGTGCCCACAGATAAAACATATAACAGAAATCACGGGCTTATGCCTGGTACATCATGTTCTCACTACAAATCGCTCATCGCGGAAGCAAAACTAATATAACTAATAGTGGTCGGGACTCACAGTCTCTGCTGTCTAGACTTCGGTACTAGACTGTCCGATTTCCAAGCATGCCGACCTCCGGGGCTGCTCCTCCATGCTGGGCTCCGTGGTCCCCTAAAATGATGTGGTTCGAAAACCGTTAGTCTAAAAGACTAAGTCCTATCGTCCCCCGCCCCTTCCCCCATGGCTCTTAAGCACCGAGCGAGGAGAAGCAAAGGAAAGGACATGAAGGTGGAGAATATCAAATAGTAGGTGACAGCGGACCTATGCTAGCAATTCTATAATACATGTGGCGGTAAAGTAAAGTATGGAAAAATAACCTTAACTTATGTGCGAAAACGCATAAGCCAAGGGATCTTTTGTAGAGCTCCCATCGTATAAAGTATCCCACACCACTTATACGTTGGGGTGTCGGTTATCAAATAACAGCATATATATATATAATTTAACCATAATTTATAAACTTGCCCACACAAGCTTATAGACCAAGGGGTCGTTTTGCAAGGCCTATTGTATAAGCGTCCCATTCCACTTATACATTAGGTGTCAGGGGTTAAATGAATCGATTATGCCATGACATGCTAGTGGGTATGATGAATCATGCAAGTGCAACACACACACACGACTCTGTGTACATGTGAGAACCCGCCAACCCATATCGCATCTCAAAACCCAGGTTTGAGATGAAGGGTGGCGGGGTACATAAACACGGAGGAGCAGGCGCTGCGGGCGATGTGGGACTAATCCCAACCACAGAACCGCGGGGATATTCCGCCACACAGGGGGCCCACCGGGGTCAACACCCAGACCAGAACGCGATGGGGAAAGCCACGGGGGCGGTCCCACACACACGGTCCTGCTGGCAAATTATTCTCAACACACCCCCGCAGCAGGACAACCGTACAACCTCTGATACCATGTGAGAACCCGCCAACCCATATCGCATCTCAAAACCCAGGTTTGAGATGAAGGGTGGCGGGGTACATAAACACGGAGGAGCAGGCGCTGCGGGCGATGTGGGACTAATCCCAACCACAGAACCGCGGGGATATTCCGCCACACAGGGGGCCCACCGGGGTCAACACCCAGACCAGAACGCGATGGGGAAAGCCACGGGGGCGGTCCCACACACACGGTCCTGCTGGCAAATTATTCTCAACAGTACACAGACCTTTAGTTCACCCTTTCGGAGTCGTTACCTCCCAGGATACCTCCGTAGTGGCAGACGGAAGCGGTGGGTTGGGCCTCGCCCACTTCTAAACCAGTAAAGCACTACCGGTCAGACCTATCGTACGCCTCAATACTTGGTGCACAAAGCGGACTCCTGCGTACTCTGGCCGGCTGGCGCACCGGACTTCTGTTGGCGAAGTGCTAACCACACTTGCCGAGTCAGCGTATTGGCGTCGGTGCATCGACCCTCCAATACCGAAGACCCACCACCTTAATTTTCTTTCCTGATTATGCACATGCAAAAATTATCGTATCAAACCAATCGAGCCGAAGCTCCCCGGACCATCCTGTCCGTCTCTTAACCAACCGAGCCGAAGCTCCCCGGACCATTCTGTCCGTCTCTTAACCAACCGAGCCGAAGCTCCCCGGACCATTCTGTCCGTCTCTTAACCAACCGAGCCGAAGCTCCCCGGACCATTCTGTTCGTCTCTTAACCGAGCCGAAGCTCCCAACTATCCTCCTGTGTTAACAGTGCTTGTGAAACGTGCAACCCTAATTACTAAGTTACTCGTATCAGTTTGTTAATACAGTTTACGTTAGCCCAGGACTGCCCCCGGTATTCTCTGTGAAGGGCTCTCAAAGGGCACTAGGAACTATGATGGTAGCTGAAGCTCATCGTTCCCTTTCACAAGACACTTATTGTTATTGGTTTGTTCCCTTAACTCATTCCCTTCTCATATTACAGTGGACTAATCCTAGGGTGACTTTGACTCTTCCTCGACTTGGGGAGGACGATCTTTCGTCGAACCCGAACACCTCTAGACTCTAACCAAACGACTTCTCACTACTCTTCCTATCCCTCTATAGTGAAATCATCCACATCAGTCCACCCAGCTAAAATGACTAACTCTAACAACTATCCCAGATCATGTCCTATTGCAATTTAATATTTTGCTATATGCAGACCAACCTAGGCTATATGTCGAACCGAATAGGAGATAATCTAGATAATCATCCAAATGCCATAAATTATTTACTGGAGACTTATCATGACACAAAAAGACTAAATCTAGAAAATGGTAATTTTCCTAATTTATCTGGCATTTAATTAATTTTCTGTAAAGCTTCTAAGGGTTACCAATTGAACATGAAGTGCACTTTTCAGGTATGTATAAAGCTTCATAAAATCATTTTAAATCCTAAACGACAATTTAACAGTAAACCCAAGATATAACAATTTTTCCAGTATTTTAGGGACTCTAATTAAATTTTTGAAAATAAATCCTATCCCTTTCATTAATGAAATAAGTGCAGTAGATAATCATCCAAAAATTCTTAATTAATCTTCTAGAGCAGATACTATCCTAAAAATAACAGTGGCCAAATTTCATAGTTCTTCAATGGGGATTGAGCTCTAGAATAAATAATTACCAAAATCCCAAAAAGCTATATTTGTGAAGCAAGTATTGTAAATATTCTTCTACAAATCATGAATAAAATTATACAACTAGATATTGATATGAACACATCATTGGACAGGTTTCATAATTTTACAGTAAGTACTTTGCTCTAAATGATTTATTGACCATAATTTCTCTTTTGGAAACTTGTGAAGGAAGTACTAGATAAGATCAACTAAAATTTGTAATAAAATTTATGGATATTTATTTAGACCTATAGCATCTTCTGACCAAGTTTCATCAGATTCAAATGAACATAGTAATCAAAATAATTATATCACCAGTTTGAGCAAATTATTACTTAACTAATAAAGTACTTGAAATATAATCCATAAAATCCTAATAAAATTACTAAGGGTGCTTCCCTGTCTAAACCTTACCCCACTTAAGTTTCACAACTTTTAACTAAGGTTAGTGGTTGTTCTTTCATTATTAAGCTTCTACTCTAAAACTAGGGTTAGGATTTTGAGGTATCTACCTACCTCTAAATCCTCTAAGATTTCTACCAAGGAATTTAGGATTAACTACCTTCAACTCTACTGAGTTACAAGGTCACACAAGGGCATTTACCCCTATGCCCTTCACAACACTCAAAAACCCATCCTTAGGGTTTGAGTTTGAACCCTAGTGTAAATCAACCCTAAAACACACCATTTTCCCTAAGAGGGTGACATTAGCCATTCCAAGTCAGTGTCCAAAATTTCAGCCTCTGTTGAGGTGATTTGACCACTCAAAACCCCAAGGGGGTGTTTGATCCTAAATAATCCTATAAGGGTCAACCTAGGGTTGGATAAAAACCTATTCAAAACATCTCCAAATGAGATGAAATTTTTACTAGAGCCTTAACATGTCCTATATAACTACCCACCAAAATTTTGGGGGGATTTTTAGGTGTTTATGATACCTAAATAATTTACACATGGTTTATTAAATTTTTCCAAAAACTATAAAAAAATATTCTCCAAAAATTTCCATTTTTGGACAGGCCCTAGATATAGCTAAGGTAGACCACCTGACCAAATTTCAGCTTATTTGGACAAGGGATGAAGAGTGGGCACCCATTTTAATCTCAGGATAGCCCTAGATATAGGTCCCACCAAAATGAGCGCTGTGGTCAAACCACTTACCAAAATGGGTTCAAACAAATTGTAAATTAAACTAGACTTCATTGTCTACAACTTTCATGTTGACCATTTCCTCATATAGAGCCTCTAAGTATTTTGCATTAATTTTCTAAGGTGACTGTTATCATAATACAAAAACTCATTATAAGATAATAATACTTTTACTATTCATCTTCTTCTTCCAAACAGAGCCCGTAAAACTAATAACCTGTAGCTTTCCAAGTGGATTTCCCATCAACCCAGCCATCTCCCTGGCCGCCCACCACCGCCACCACCTCCGTTGAGGTGGGGGCATCGCCGAGTGGCGACACGACCGTCGGAGGGGTGTTTTCCGGCGAACCCGACCACCCATTTTTTTGGAAAAACCATGGAAAGCTTCACCTGATGGGGTTCAGCTGAGCCCGATTCTCATCCTAAAACACTCCTAAGATCTACCCATAGAAGAAGGAGTAGAGGAGGACCTTATTCACGGTTTGGAGTCAAGCCGATCGTCGGGATGCCATTTGCGCGGTGGTGGCGTCGCCAGAATTCTTCTACAACACAGTGAAACTCCTTGGCTCCTTCTGGAAAAGTGTGGAATTGAATCCTAGGAGTTCAGCTCAGCTTTTGAAGATAAAGAGACAGGGTGTTAGGTGGCTGTAGGAGCTTGGCCATTTTAGTCAAAGTTGGCGGCCATGGTAGGTAGGGGGTGAAAGCATGGTAAGCATGGCTCAAACCAGTCACATACCAGCTGGCTGAAGCCCCTTTGTCCTTGTGAATTGAATGGGGGTTGTTGGGGAGGGGAAAGATGAGTCCCAAAGTCTTCCCTTTCTCTCTCTTAGTTGCTACCATGGCCGGGGGAGATAATTCTAGCAAGAGAGACTGAGAGTGGGCCCCTGGGCCTCTCAAGTCATGCATGGCATAAACTCCTTACTCTCTCTCTTCATTAACAGGGAATAATGCTGACACGGGCGTGCCAATTGGTGTCACGGGCGTGTCGGCCGAAACAACAAACATGCTGGAATTCGCCAGAATTTTTCTAAGTACAATGGCGTTGAGTGAGCTAAGCTCACTCAACGTCATTCAGTCTATGGCGTTGAGTGAGCTCAGCTCACTCAACGCCATACCGTATATGGCAAGACGGTGTTGAGTGAGCTGAGCTCACTCAACGCCATTCACTCTGTGGCATTGAGTGAGCTGAGCTCACTCAACACCATTCACTCTGTGGCGTTGAGTGAGCTCAGCTCACTCAACGCCATACCTTATATGGCAAGACGGCGTTGAGTGAGCTATGCTCACTCAACGTCATTCACTCTATGGCATTGAGTGAGCTCAGCTCACTCAACGCCATAACTTATATGGCAAGACGGCGTTGACTGAGCTGAGCTCACTCAACGCCATTCACTCTGTGGCATTGAGTGAGCTCAGCTCACTCAACGCCATACCTTATATGGCAAGACGGCGTTGAGTGAGCTATGATCACTCAATGCCATTCACTCTATGGCGTTGAGTGAGCTCAGCTCACTCAACGCCATAACTTATATGGCAAGACGGCGTTGAGTGAGCTGAGCTCACTCAACGCTATCTCATCGCATCCTTATAGGTTGATGGATCGGCCTCAACGTGATAAGTGACAAATTCACTACTAAAGGTTCTGGGAGTTCCCTCTCTCACTGAAGTCCTTCTAGACTCTAGGACAATATTATCTATCGGGACTGAATAGGAGGTGCTCGGTACTTAGTCAGGTTCTTCTTCAGTAATAGTTGCTTGCATAACTGGGATTGACAGGTTCTTATCCTTAAGGAACTTATCCTCAAAGAACACTGCATCCCTAGATTCAATAATTATATTATTAGACTGGTCTAAGAATCTATCTGCAGCACTATCTTCAGCACAACCTAAGTATACACACGTGTTGGTCCTAGATCCAAGTTTAGAACGTCTAGGGTTAGAGACCCTGACATAGGCTATGCAGCCCCAGGTCTTAAGTCTAGTTAAAGACGGGGGGTCTCTTAAACCAAAGCTCGTAGGGTGTGACGTCTAACTTAGCATGAGGAACTTTGTTTAGAATGTTGTTTGCAGTTAAAACTGCTTCTCCCCAATAGGCAGTAGGCATGCCAGCAGTGAGGAGCATAGAATTCAACATCTCTGTTAACGTTCTATTCGTTCTCTCGGCTATACCATTCGATTAGGGTGAGTAAGGAGCAGTGGTTTCTGCTATGATCCCTTGAGAGGCAAGGAAACCTCGGAACTCACTGGACATGTATTCTCCTCCTCTATCACTTCTAAACCTCTTAATTCTCATATCTAGTTGGTTCTCTACCCTGGTTTTGAAAAGACAAAATTTTTCAAACGCTTCATCTTTAGTCTTAAGAAGATAGATGTGAAAGAACCTAGAGCAGTCATCTATAAATGTGATCATATACTTCCTTCCTCCTCTGGTGACAAAACTTTTAAAGTCGCATATATTAGAATGTATAAGCTTTAGGGGTGTTGTGCTCCTAGTAACCGCACTAAAAAGTTTCCTAGTGATCTTAGTCTGAGCACACACGTCATATTTCTCAGGCGGTGACTTAGTGTCTAATGTGATCTGGTGAGTTCTAGCTATTTGGAACATTTTCCTATAGTTCAAGTGTCCTAGTCTCTCATGTAGAGTCTTAGGGCTTACTAAGTTAACAGTTAGAGAAGGAATAAACTTAACATTTTTTAGAGTTAAAGTCTTACCTGAGGATAGCAGCAACGTTGCATTCCCCACCTTCAAGACGTCAGCTGTCTCGCCATTTGCAGCTGTAACAGACTCTTTCACAGCAGTGAGCCCTGTCATAAGATCAGCATTGTTGCAAACGTGGCACGTTGCCCCCGAATTTAAGTACCACTCCGTGCTGGCCTTAACGTTTTCGACCATCGTAACAAAGTAAGAAGGCTCAGCTAGGCTAACCATATTGGCTTGGTTGTCATCCCGTGGTGCTTTGGTTCTTTCCCGTTTAGGGAGCCTGTAGTCAGATGCATTGTGCCCCCACTTGTTGCAGTTAAAACACTTGCCCTTGAAATTTTTAGTGCGTTTGTTAGGGACTGCAACCTGGGAGATACCATGGGAGGGTCTGGTCCTCTTAGGGTTCGGCATGCGTTTGGAACTGAGAACCATGTTAGCTGCAGCCTTCTGCTTGCTAACAATTTCTAAAGCGTGTCGAGTCCTATTCTCATCCTCAATGCGAATAAACCGCTTGAGGTCATTGAGATCGACCTGCATTTTCTTGCCGTACTTTTCAGTTTTGAAGTTGTACCACGTAGAGGACAGCTTATAAATAATCATGCCAGCAACAAAGCTGTCTGGCAGGGAAATATTCTCATTATGTAAAGAATCTACTAAAACTTCAAAATCTGATACCTGAGGGAGAATCGCCTTCTCCTCGTCGAACATGAAGGAATGGAATTTGTCCACCAGGTGCGCCTTGGACAGATCCTCCTCTTGCCTGAAGTGCTCCTCCAGTGCCTCCCATATCTTCTTAGCAGACTGCATATTGATATACGTCTTCGACAGGCTGGACGACAGACAGTTCAGCAGGTAGTCGCGGCAGAAGTCCTCATCAGCTATCCACTAAGCCTCCTCTTCGATCCCCATAACGGCAGCACGATCAGACTAAACTGTGTAGAACACGTTCAAGTACTTCATTCCAAATTGTGTATTCAGCTTCCAGTCTGTGAATTCCGTTGTCGTGAACTTCTCCAACTTGATCATTGAAACCGGAGACGAGAAACTGTTTCCCTTCATCATTTTGAGATCCCTTCCTCTGATCTTCCGCCAGAGAACCAAAGGACACTCAACACCACAAACAGAACAATCAACATCACCAAGAAGTCCCTTCTGGTTTGAGGAGAAAAGATGTCCAGATTCTCAGGATTTCTCCTGTGATTGACTTCTGACCAAACAAAAACTACGGCCACGGTGAATCTGGATGCAATTCCAACACCAAAATAGGGGTTCTCCTTTTTCTTTGTTTTGGCTGCAGATGTGAATCTGGATCCACGGTGGAGCAGCGGTAATAGGCCTTCTCTATTTTTTTTAATCTAACTCCAACAACCACAAAGAAAAAAAAATTCTGTTTCCAACTCAGCGGCAGTGACAGGAAAGTGAACGATGATGGCAGGATGGCCTTTTCCTTCGACTTCCAAAAAAGTGTGACTGAAAAGAAGGTGCGTTACTCTCACAAGGATCACCGTGCGGGCACAATTTTACAACCATATTCGACCGTACATTAAGGACATCTCCTTTTCAGCACGTTTTTTGCCGATTTTTTTGTGTGCGTATATGCGCGTATTTCTGCCCTTACGCGAGCAAATACGGTAGTCTGATCCTTGATTTCAACGATGGAGATCATCTGCTAAAATATACGACCTTATTTTGTCAAATACGGTCGTATTGACCAATGATTGAACTACCGTCCAAAAAAATCTACACCGTTAAAATAAAGATTATACGGCCATATTTGCTTGCGCACGAGAAATACGTGCGTATACGTACCAAAAAATTTCTCTTTTTTGAAGTTCATCATACTGCTGTATTCCATCTCGCATGGTGTGAGATGCACACCTAAATATCTCTCAAAAAGTGTTACGACACATATAGAGGATGAGTTACATAAGAAAAAAATTTCATTCCGTGAAACAGATCGTGGCTTCCTCCGCAAATAAAATATATATGTTTCCCTGTTGGGGCCCACTCCCTGTTGCCCAATCGCGAATTTTTTTTTCCCGAACTCCTTCCTCAGCTCTCGACGGAAAGGGCGGATACCTATATTCATCGAGCTTGCTTGGACATTGCGACACCAAAAACAATTGTTGTTTGAGCTCCACCCTTCTTCTATCTCAACTCACTCCAGCGTTGGAACCCCCTTTTTCTTTGAAGTATCCGATGAGGTCTTGAAACTCGGTGAATGAAGTCCGGGCTAGTTTTTTATAAGGTTAGTACATAGAACCACTCTCATTATAATCATTAGAGATTTATTTAGAAGTTTAGATTTGTAAGCTTGTTTTTCATGAACATTTATTTCAGAAAGGTACAAGAAAATGTCTGTTGACGGAGCAACAAGTACTCAGGACTCTTCCAAGAATGCTGCCGAGGGAAAGGACAATGCAAGCTTGGTTTGCTATTACAGTGATGCAATCAATTTTGTCCCGATTAGGTGGACATTAACTAGACTTTTTATAATTTAGTTTTCAACTGCATTTAATATGTGAATTCCAACTGTTTTTAAAATCAACTGTTTTTATCTTTATTTGCAGTTTGATTTTATTTTAGGAATAAACTAATCTTTCATACGATTTTTTCAGGTCAATAGATAGCTGGTTGTTTTTTCAATTGTGCATTCAGAACACAACGTATGCTAAGTAGAGAAAACTTAGAAGAAAATAGATTGTTGGAGGATTTACATAGAGCTAGAAGGAAGTGGTCTACGACCTTCAACAAAGATGTGTTAGATCTTTGTATATTGTCAACACAACGGAGCGAATCTGCCAATAATAGATTGAATGGTTGTTCAAAGGCAACCAGTACACCGGTGGAGTGTTTTATGGGGTTGGAGAAATTGCCGGATCTTGGCGGAGAGGAGAACGGGAAGAAAATTTTAGATGTAAGCAATGCACAGTAAGTTTAAATTTTAGAACTTGTGTGATTTTACAACACGTGTCTAAGTTGTACACCCGCAAAATGTTTACTATATTTGAAAAAACTTTCATGAAGGGAGCTGTTGGTGTATATATTGTGGATGAAACAAGATATGATGAAAATCTTTTTTTATATGTTACAAAACATTGTAATGGTAGTGAAGATAATAAACGATGGTTTATTAGATATAATTTCGAGACCAATGAAATAGATTGTTCATGCAGAGGTTTCGAGACTAGAGGCACTTTGTGCAAACATATTCTTAGGATATATAATATGAAAAATGCAAGAGAGATTCCGAACAAATATTTGCTTAAATGATTCTGTCATAATGCTAGGAATGACACATACCTACCAAATACTCCAAACATGATAGATTGTGACTTCAATTTGATATTTAGAAACCACTTGATGTGTTTCTCCTATGACCTAGCACACCGAGTAGAGAATTGCCAGGCTGCAAAGACACATTTTCTGTCAGGCTTGCATGTTTTAGCAAGGAAGGCTGATGAGATAGTTGAGGCTGATGAAATGCGGAAGAGAGATTTCAATTGATGAGAAGGACAAAAATATTCTATCGATTAAAGATCCTGCAACGAAGAAACCTAAAGGAATTTCAAATGCAATATTGAATGGATACTAGGAGTCAGGGAGTAAAAAACAAAGTAAGCTTCTTTATCTTTTAACAACTGCGGTACATTTTTATCAACTTGATGCGCTTTTATCAACTTACTGCTTATTTATTTGTCGTTGGCAGGGAGGAAAGTCACAGTTAAGAAAAAGACCATTGTCGTAGAAGAAACATTTAGAGATGTACAGGAGATCAATTTTTTCGACCTTTCAGCAGAGGGCCAAGAAACGAGAAAATCAAATGCTCCAACTATAGTTCCAAATGATGCACCAAGTGATTTTAATGATGACTTTTATGTAAATTTATCTTTTGATTTCTCTGGCATTCCTGATGTCTTTAAACCATAATGTCTGTCTACATGTCACCATGGGGAAATTGTAGTTGGGATCAATGTGTTATTTTGATGATGCAGCTTTGTATTGAATAAAAACTATTTAAATTAAATGGAAAAATTACTATCATTGTTCATGGTTTAGCTAGACTGAGTTTTATTAACTTTTTGGGTCAATTGTGGTATCTTTGTTATAGTAAGGTAGGTGATAGTTTTCTATATCATCGTAGGAAGGGCCAAAACTTTTTTAGTTGCATCCAGATGTTAAACACTTTGTCCACTTCTATGTCACCGTCAGTCGTGAACTTCATCCACTTTTATGTTCAAAATTAGCAGTGTCTATCATAACAATTGGCTTGTCAAACATATATTATATGATTGTAGCATTTTTGTCGAAACTCACCGGGGCATAAACAACTCGCATACAAGCATGATAACAAATCTAAACCAAAATGAATAAAAAATTACATGAATGACACATATAATCTAGTGTTTTAAACCCTACGTAAACCCTTCAGAATAATCCATAAACCGCACATATAATTTCTACTCATCAACACTTTGTTAGAAAGTGTGAAAATATAAACTAATTAGACATTGTCTTTTAAATTTAAGCTAATCAAAAGAACTCAATCCAACAATCTTCTCTGAAATATTGCTAGAAAATGTTTTTAAAATCTATGCCATGATTTCGGCGAGAAATCATGATATGTCGTCTTGCTATGTTTTATGATCTTCCCATAATATGTTTGTCGTGGATGAAATCGCTTCCATGAACTTCAAAACAAAAACTCTGTAATCCCAGCTATCGCCTTGTTTGGGCATGTCGATCGCATCCACTATTGGCCCATTTACAAAGCCTTCTGAAAATGCTTCTGAAACTTCGTCATGCAGGGCCTTCAGCTGCAGTACACATGACAATTTAAAGTTAATTTAAGGTCATTATTATTATTTAACCACAACAAACATAAAGCCTTATATTGAGTAACGTTTTTTCTTTATACATACGTTAGCACGTATACTGACTCGATGAAGGCTGACTGAAAGTGAATCATAATACTCCCAACGCCTCTCTTTTAACCAGAACACCAACAATGCCTAATGACTAGAGAGGTGGCAAGACACAAGAACTATATCAGAGGAATTAACCGCCCTTGTGGTGATATGTCAAATAAGAGTGGTATAATTTCTGGCATTGCTTCTTTTATAGTACTGCACAATAGACCAATGAAATAAAAATTGAAATGAATGATCAAGTAAATGATTGATGCTCAAGTAACATACTTCATGATTTGGCGACATATAAAGATAGCTTTTAACTTTCCGTGACACTCTTTTTTTCGCACAAAAGACCATAGAATAGACATTTAAATGATTATTCATGACCCAGCCTTGGCCCAGAAGTTCATATACAACACCTATTGATATAGATATGTTCCCGCTTTCAAAAATCAACATACCCTTGATAAAAAAAACTTTGGCTTTTAATTAGCATTAATTACAACCAGAAATTTTAAGAAGATAAAAAAAATACATATCAACAAATTTGCTCAGGACAAAATCAACGCTTTCCCCGGCTCTTTCTGTTAGAAGTAATCACTTAGGATAGTTAGGATGTGTATCAGGAATATTAAGTTCCTGTCTACAGACAGTCTTCTTGATCAACCTTGGGCTAACTCTAATGACCTCCAGAGAAGACAGTTGTGTTTTGGAAACAAGTATATACTCTAATTTGAAAGTGGGCTGAGACATCGGGGGTGGTGGTGATGAAGTACTTGGTTTACACTCTCTTTGTAAGGTCTTAAATTGTGTCTCGCAAAAGTTCTTCAATCCCTCAACCTCTTCTTTGATAAATTCCTTGAGACGGTCTTCTAGGCCTCTCCAACTCTCATCAGATTGAACGGCTTCAACCTTGAGATTGAGTGAGTGCCCAGCTTTTCTTCACTCCTCACTTTCTTCATCTCAACCCTGATCTTCCTCAACAGACTTTTCTCTTTAATCATTATACTCCTCTTCTCATTTATCTTACTCTCTTAACCTAATTTCTTGCCAATCACGTCTAAGGCCGCAAACTCTACCATTTTTCTTTTTCTTTTCTTCAGCAGAATTGTTTCAAATTTCGAATCATCATCCTCTTCACCCAAAAGGACATTCTCCTTATCAAGCAGATTCATAAACTTACTATGGACTTACAAAGAACAATAAAATACAATGATAATTATAAAAAGAATACTATCAAATGAGCATATTAATATTATGTTATTTGGAACATAGATAATTCTTGATAAATAGGTTCTCCTGTACTTTAATGCAGAATTTGGCACTGTAAGAAAAAGTAGGAGACCAACGACATATTTTGGGGCGTGCTAAGTCGACCAACGCAGGCTGGAGCCTTGCATATTCGTATATTCACACTTTTAAATATAAAAGACAGTTACATCAATATGAATTAACATAATACAATAAATACAATGGTGGTTAGAACATCTCATACCAGTAATACTGTAGCGCAACCCTCCAAGGCACCACTATTGCTACTGGCACTTCGGATAACACTTACACGGCTTAAATGATCAAACTGTACGTGAAGAAATTCATGGATAGCAAGAGGCCAGTTGTATTTCACAAAGTCAGGAAGACATGTTATCTTAATTATAGAAGCAGAGACCTTCAAACTCTTCAAAAAAAAAAATAGAACTAATAAATATTTAACCAACATAGTTAATCTTCTGCCCTCCACTATGGTAGATCACTCCTCATCAACAGTTCTATGAATTTCTTCAATTAAACTCATGTGGTTTATGTCCACAACGGGTGATCTTGAAAGTGTAAAGTAACGAGCCGCATTAAGGAGACCCAAAATAAGTGCCACTTTATTGACTGACATCTTGACAAGGTAATGCCCCAGCTGAAAGGCTTCCTTATCCCTATTATATAACTTCATAAGAACATAATTCATTGGTATGTTTTGCATAATACTCGGCATTCGAAACAGGGGAAGGATCCAGACATCTCTTAGTGCTCCAATGGATTTTTCAGACAATGTATTCAAGAGGGGTGTAATATTTGCTGTGAATGTGTTAGATGCACATCTACAACTTAAGTATTTGCTCCAGGGCATGCTGCACCTGTAAAACCAGAAGGCTTTACAAAATACAACTGCAACTACAAATAAAAAATGCGACTGCGAACAAATACTGAACGAAAAAACAACAGCAAACAAATACTGAACGAGAAAACAACTGCAAACAAACACTTAACGAAAAAACAATTGCAAACAAACACTGAACGAAAAAATAATTGCAAACAAACACCGAATGAAAAAATAACTGCAAGTACCATAAGACTAAACCGAAAGCAACTGCAAGAACTAACTAAACAAACCAGAGCACAAGAAAAACTATAAACCCTAATAAATTCCAGATTATGTTTAACCAGAAAGACAAAAAATATACTTTCTTCGTTCCGACCAGGGGAGACTCGCGCAGGGAAATGATTTGAAGATTTGAAGCTACCTTCTTCGTTCCGACCAGGGGCGCGCGCAGTGAAATGATTCAAGGGAAAAAATGCCGAGATTTCCGGCAGAAAAAGAGGCGGAGAGACGGAGAAATCCTATGGCACGGAAGGGCGCAGAAAGATGCAGGAACTCTAAATTTCAAAATGAAGGAGGTGGGCCTCAACAGTAAAACAAATATTTATTCGCGGAGGAAGCCACGGTCCGTGAAACAACTTTCACGGACCGAAAAATGGCGCGTTATCAAGTGTATTTGCTTGCTAAATAATTTCAGAAATTAACATGTGCATTTGCTTGCTAAATAATTTCAGAAATTAACATGTGTATTTGCTTGCTAAATAATTTCAGGAGCTGATGATTGAACAGCTGAGTAAGCATTATAATCGGCACGTGAAGAAACCGATCATTTTAGCCGCCGGCCGTCAACGCCGATTCTTCGCCTCTCATATCTGGAGAAAATAGATGAAGCGCTGGCTGCCACGTCAGCACTATTAACGGCGGCGGCTCAACCCCGAGCTATATATTTTAATCAGACGCAGCGGCGAGGAGAGTTGTATCGCAAAATAAAATAAAACGCAGAGAGGAGGAGACAAAGCGAAGCGGAATCACCGCCACAACGCGGTGGCCGGCGGGGAATCTAGAGGGAATATACAGTTAAACGGCGTATGCGAAGGTTGCAGCGGTGGCGTCGTGGGCTGTGAGATCGGGATCTGAAGGTGCCAGGATGGGGCTCGCTGGAGACGAGGTGGTGGAGATTCAGTTGGGGAAGAAGGCCGGCGAGCCGAGCATCGTCACCGTGAACTGCCCCGATCAGACGGGCCTCGGATGCGATCTTTGCCGGATCATTCTGGAGTTTGGCCTCTGCATTACGAGGGGAGGTTTGATCTGCATCTTTTATTTTATATTGGATTTAGGGTTTCTTTGTACGGGATGTTCTGTTTAGTTTCATGTTCGCGTTGATTTCGTTCGGGATTATTGTACAGGATTGCGATTTAGCACTTGAGATTCAGCCTTTGAAGAACTTGTTCATGTCGGTTCGTAATGCGTTCTTGCTATTGGGAATCTTGAATCGTTTTCAGGATTCCCGTGTCTCTCTGATTGGAATCTTGAATCGATTTCAATTTTTTTTTCTTTTCTTCGTTTAGGAGAAAGGGATTGTTGAGTTTGTATTGAGCAAAATCAACATCTGTACATATATATGTGTCCTTGAACTGCGGCGATCGTCTCTCCCTGTTCGATGCCCTTCTCATCAGCTATCGACGCTCATGTCCGGCCATACGTCTCGACGCACGGCTCTGTTCTGATCTCGCAACATCCATTCCTCCACTTCTCCTCTCTTGTTGACGCATAAGCATACGCCGAATCCTCTTCTCATTCGAGGTATTTCTGGTAAGCCATGACCTAAACTAATCCAGAGCCTGGAGCCGCAAAACATCCCTGAAGAATCAGCACAGAAGAGGCATTTCTCTCTCTAGAACCGCAGTTCTCTCTCTAACGTCTCTCTAGAACCGCACGGCTCTGTTCTGATCTCGCAGCATCCATTCATCCACTTCTCCTCCCTTCTCGACTTATAATCACAGGCCGATTCCTCTGCTCATTGAAAGTGTTTCCGGTAAGCCGTGACCTAAACTAATCCTGAGCCGCAAAACATCCCTGAAGAATCAACATAGAAGAGGGATTTATCTCTCCGATTTCTCTCTAGAACTGCCCTCCTCTCCGTTTTTGGTGATTGTTGTTTCTGTATATTTTTCATTCGGTGTTCTCTCTGGTTTGTTTGTGCATCCCCGGGGTGCTGAAATTTTTACAGGGACGAGCAAATTGCCTTTGATTTCACGGAATAAGATCAATCTTGCAAGGAAATTTAATCTCTTTCTCTCTCTGACTCTGAAATCTTCTCCTCTGCCATACTCATGCAGATGTATCAACCGATGGTCATTGGTGCTTTGTGGTGCTGTGGGTTGTTCCGTGCTCTCCAATAATCAATATTCAGTGGACAGGCTTGAAGAACCGGTTGTTATCTGCTTGCCCGTCTTTTTGCATTCCTTTCTATTTGGATTTCGGCAGCTTGCCCAAGACAGCTCAGATGTACCTGTTGAAGCTGTTCTCCGTTGATCGAAACGGCCTTCTACATGGTAAATAAGTTTATTTTATCCCCGTTTTATTGGCCTTTTTAGAAGATCTCAAAGATAGCTTTTGCCCATTAATGTTGTTTGTTTATTATGTGTTTGTTTGAGTTGATGCAGATGTCACTCATGTTCTTTCTGAGCTTGAACTCTGTATCCATAGAGTAAAGGTCTCAACGACGCCAGATGGAAGAGTCATGGATCTCTTCTTTATAACTGATGGCATGTGAGTGTAGAATCATCAACTGTATGATATACTTTTTTTGTTTATCACTTTAGCTGTTTTCTTGTGAGTAGATGTATTAGTTTCTGAAATTATAAAGGTGTCCACTTTTTTTTTTCAAATATCCGGGCCATAATATTTTGCTTGGTATATGGATTATCATCTTGTCATAATAGTGGCTGAATGTATTTGAGTTATTTTGTTGTAGGGAACTGCTTCATACTCGAAAACGACAAGATGAGACACGTCAAAAATTAAGTTATGTTCTTGGAGATTCGTGTATTAGCTGTGAGATCGAGGAGGTTGAATGTTTTCAGCAGGGATTCTCTTCTCTTCCTCCTGCTGTTGCGGAAGAACTTTTCAGCGCCGAGCTATCTAACAGTCAAGTGAGTTTCCCGACACCTAGATCTGACTCGGCCAAGATGAAGAAGGTCAATGTAACCATTGACAACTCCTTGAGCCCGTGTCACACTTTACTGCAAATTAAATGTGTTGATCAGAAAGGACTTCTCTATGACATTTTGAGGACTCTGAAGGACTACAACATTCAGGTATTGATGAGCTGCTGTACTTTTCCTGAGTTTATGGTTTCAAACTTACATGATAATATTGATAAATCCATGTGCTTGATCATTTGCTCTGAAGGTTAATGATTTGTTGACCTCTTAATGTAAAATATGGATCATGGTTACTGTTTAAAATAACACATGATAAATTTCATATTAGCTTTGATGTCTTTGGAGGTCTACCATCTTCGATATTTCTGAATCTTATTTGATTAATGAAACTGTAGCTTCACGTTTATGTTGCAATGTCTGGAAATCTTTGATTTAATTAGACTTATGATGATGTTATAAGTGCTTGTCTTCTATTTTCACTATAGAGTATGGCTTATGATTCAATTATCTGTTGAAGGATTTATGAATACACGAAGTCATCTAGACAAAACATCGACAACTCGGCAAAGATGGAAGCATGCCTAAATCAATGGAAAGAGATGGTACCGTTTCTGATCTTTCGAGTATCCGGGGCTATAAAGAATAAAAAAAATAACTGCTCGCGTTCTTTGTCCAAACCGTATCTATACTATATTATAAGGGGTCGATCCCCCATTTAGTAAAACATTGAGCTTTGTGTAAAAGCAGGTTGAGGCTGCCATATGAAAGTTAGTCTTTTTTTGCTAAAGCTCCGTTTGCCACAGTGGAGGCGGTCGTGAATGCGGTCGTGAATTCGGTGGTTATGAATTGTCGTTTGTGAACACCTGACCTCACCTAAGGAATCCCATCCACTTTTATGCTCAAAATCAGTTTTCTTTTCTTAGCGGCGGTCATAACCGTTGTCTTGCCAAACATGCATTCTATAATGATTGCCTTTTTGTCCAAAGTCACCGGAGCAAAAAAGCCGCGCCAAACGGAGCGAACCTAAGGAACTACTCTGACATATTTATAGCGGGATGTCACGATGTTGAGGTTAACTTACTCGTCCCGTGATCATTGTTCAAGATAATTCTACATAAGTTGAAAATATTCTAGAATGTTGGAGAATGATCATATGCATGGAAGATTTGGAATATTGTAGAAGAGCATGAAATGATCTAGGCTCCTCCTTGTGCGGAGAAATCTTGATTCTTCTTTAGTTTGGAGGGAAAGGGGGAGGAGGCCTATATAAGGGGAAGACCTCTCCTCATTCCCATCATCGAGTGTTTTGTAGTTTGTTGTGATAGTGAGTCTCCTCTTATGAAGGTTGAGTGCCTATGAGCATTGAGGATTTAGTGTTGTTGTATGTCTTATTCAGCTGTCTCTTGTACTGTCTTGTAACTTTATTCAGAAGGTTTAATGAAAGGATTTCTTTCATTCCACTGCCTCATCGAAGAACGGCTTACTTGGTTAACATAAGTTGGTGGAAATCCTAGCCAAGTGCCGCACACACTTAATGTTGAAGTACCAAGTCCGTGACAGTTGATATCAGAGCCAGATTCTACATATCGTACTAAAACAAAGCCAAAGATGGTAGGAGCAAACTCCCACATTGAGGAGGAATGTGGTAGGGATACTACCCAAAAAACTAGCAAGAAGATTCGAGACCAAAGTCGGTTCGAGAAGAGAGCCACTTGGTGCTAGTCATGTAGGTCATGGAGAAACTCATGGAGGTCATGGAGATCAATAACCGCACAATACATAAAGAGTGAGAAGCCATTCGTGTAGAACTAGAAAAGAGACTCCAATATGTATTTGATGACAATGCCACATTACATGCACGCGTCGACGAGTTGGATGATCAATCTAGTCAACTAATAGAAAAGATCGCGCACTTAGAGGAAGATTTTGTCATATGTAAGAAGCCTATCGCCAATGGAAGTGACGACACCTGTACTACCATTCCTAGGGTGGACATTCCCAGACCAGATCCTTTCTTGGGCAAGCGGGATGCCAAGGAAGTTGAAAACTTCTTGTGGACGATGGAGAACTATTTCAAGGGTTGCCATCTATGCGACGCAATCAAGGTGCGTACTGCTTCCCAATTTCTCGTTGATAATGATGCACTGTGGTGGCGAAGGAGGCAGGCAGATGTCACAAAAGTACTATGTCAATTTGACACATTGGAAGAGTTCAAGAGGAAGTTTAAACACCACTTATACCTGGAGAATGTTGTATATCTTGCACGAAATAAGTTAAGGGAGTTGAGACAAAAACGAACAGTAACAGAATATATGAGCGAGTTTACAACACTTATGCTGCAAATCCCTGACATGTTGGAGGATGATCGACAATTCTATTTTGTGGATGAGCTACAAATATGGGTAAAACAAGAGGTGCAGAGGCATTACCCTCATACTGCAGATGAAGCAGTCGCAACTGCTGAATCACTCGGCGTGTTCCGCCAAGAGGAAGAAACGAGCCATTTCAAGAATGTTGAGAATGCTGAAGATGAACCCAAGAACTATACACGCCACCAAAGAAGATTCGAGGAGAGGAGAAGGTCACCCTCTTGCTTTGTATGCAAGGGACTCCATCACATGTAAGGATTGCCCGAAGCTTTGCACCTTGACGACAATGATGAAAAAGGAAGAGTCGACAAGTGGGGACGAGGAGGAGCCACGAGAAATGGCAAGGCTAAGTATTATGCAACGCTTTAATGCCATGTCTACTCGAGGATCCCACGCAATACACTCACATTTACAATGTTTCTTTTGCAAAGGACCGCACAAAGTGAATGCTTTCCCGACTTTGAAGACAATAAAAATCGTTGCCGATCAAGTGAGGACAAAGGACAACTACAAGCTGGGAAGTGTAAACCAAACCCAAACTAGGAGGATGGTAAGCGAAGGACAAATGATGGTGGATGTGGAGATCGAGGGCAGAAAGATGAGAGTCTTAGTGTACACAGGTACAACTGACTTCTTCATGTCCAAAACTGCTGTAAAGAGAATTAGACTACCAATCAAGTTTGGACCAACACGGCTCAAATTTGCTAACCCCCAGGAAGTGCGAACTATTGGTCTTTCTCCAGATGTGAGTGTTTGTCTTGGTGGATGGAAGGGTAAGGTTCTCATCAAAGTTATTCTCTTTGACGATTATGGCATTGCCATTGAGATGAATTTTCTTGATCAGTTTGAAGGTCTTCTCATTTTCCCAACATCTGAGATGCACCTCATTGATGATCCAACTACATACCCGGTGCCGATAAGGAGAGTACATGGGAAAGGTGTGAAGACCCTCTCTGTGATAAGGACTGCACAAAAAATGTGAAACAAGGATGCGTTGAGGATGACACATGCATGAATTTGGTGGGGGAGAATGTCACGATGTCAAGGTTAACTCACTCGCCCCGTGACCATTGTTCAAGATAATTCTACATGAGTTGAGAATATTCTAAAATGTTCGAGAATGATCGTATGGATGGAAGATTTGGAATAGTGTAGAAGAGTATGAAATGATCTAGGCTCCTCCTTATATGGAGAAATCTAGATTCTTTTTTAGTTTGGAGGGAAAAGGGGAGGAGGCCTATATAGGGAGAAGACCTCTCCTCATTCCAATCATCGAGTGTTTTGGAGCTTGCTGTGGTAGTGAGTCTCCTCTTGTGAAGATCGAGTGCTTACGAGCATTGAGCGTTGAGTGTTGTTGAATGTTTTGATCCTTTGTATGTCTTGTTCAACTGTCTCTCGAACTGTCTTGTAACTTTTTTAGAAGGTTTAATCAAATGATTTCTCTCATCCCGCTGCCTCATCGAAGAAAGACTTGGTTAGCAGAAGTTTGTGGAAATCCTAGCCAAGTGTCGCACGTACTTAGTGTTGAAGTACTAAGTCCATGACAGGGAGCCCTAATCCACACTTTAAGATAATGTGAACTTTCTATGCAATATTAAACCTTGGTAACCGATTGATCACATCACTCAAATTTGATGAATATAAATAACAACTCTAATATAATGCGCAATAATTAAAATATTTGGCTCATTGAATTATTTATAACTTGATTTTGCTGGTGTTAATTTCTGGCAAGAATGATTAATCTTTCATGACTCAGATATCTTATGGGAGATTCATGTCGGACACAAACGGTTATCGAGAAGTAGACCTCTTTATCCAGCAAACAGACGCCAAGAAGATCGTCGATCCAGAGAAGCAGGACGCATTATACTCCAAACTGAAGCTGGAAATGCTCCATCCATTAAGGGTGATTGTCGTCAGCCGTGGCCCCGACACGGAACTCCTCGTTGCCAACTCCGTCGAGCTCTGCGGTAAGGGAAGACCACGTGTATTCTATGATGTCACATCCGCTCTCAAACTGCTCGGCATCTGCATATTCTCAGTAAGAATTGTTTCATTTTAACCAATGCTTGATATAGACTTATTTTACGCCCATTCTGATCCATTTTTCGTCCAGGCGGAGATCGGAAAACACAGTTTTTTGGAGAGACAGTGGGAGGTGTACAGATTTTTGCTGGATGAGAGGCAGGAGTTCCCACTCTCCAGTAGAAGAGCTCGAAACCAGATTGTCGACGCAGTCCGAAGGTCGCTGTTGGGTTGTAGTAATTAAGGCTGTGTATGCTCTATTAAGCTTCCAAGCTTTCTCACATATAATTATTAATGGCACAACTTTTGTACAGTAGTAGTTTAGTAGTTGATAGTTGATTATCACTCATGAATGATTTGCAGATCATTTTTGACTATGTGCAGTCCAAGAATAAACGCAGGTAAAATTAAAAAACCTATTACAAGCTGTATAGGCCTTGCTTGACATGCATATAACCGTTATGATTTATGAAATTGCACGGCTTGCACATAGTTAAAGTCTGTCTGCATATAGCTATTGTCTTGTCGTAGATAACTCTCACCTCATGCACATGGCCATTGTAGCATCTTCAGAGGGCCGATTCGACGTATTGATAATCCGACGTATTGATTTACCTCATCATAAGAATACAAAAATAATGAAAGTGATTGGATTTTTGGATTGTTAGGTTGTTGGGGGGTGGAAGAAGAAATGAAGTGAATAATTAATCAAAATTTATCAGCTCTATTGGCTTATTAGGAACATGTGGGCCCACAACCATGGAGGCTAATCCAGGGATGGTTGAATGAAGCACCTAAAGAGAATCTTAGAAAAAAAATTGGGTTTGTATTCATTTAAGGTTTTAAGAACCGGACTGAAGATCGAACCGCTGAGTTCAAAGGTTTAAGGTCCGACTGATTTGGACCGGAATTGAACCATTATATATAGGGCGTTGTTACGTGCACACCATTTTTGGTTATGTGCACACCACTTTTGGTTATGTTCACACCACTTTTGGTTATGTGCACACCATAAATTTTATTTACAGGCCAAAATGTCAAGTAAATACCATAAATTTTATTTGGCTGCTAAATTATTAAATAAACACCAAAAAAAAGTTTGAATTTTTTTATTTCAAATACAAAAGATTTCTTCTCTTTTACATTTCAAACAAAAAAAATCACAAATCATTTCCACCGATATAATTAAAAAATTACATGGTCCATTTTTAAGTTCATGCAGACATGCACGAACTTAAAGATATGAATATTAGTTGTCTTAAATATTAATACATGCACAGTCATTTTGTTTGTTCAAGTTTTCTTTTGGTCACCCCTTTAAGCGAACCAGAATCAAAGGTTCTATAGTTTGGCTTGTTGTAGGATACAATAGCTCTCGTAGTTTTCTTTTCAATTCAAATTTTTAAATAGTCGGTGATGTATTGTATTTTTGGAGTATCTCATCCAACTCTACTTGTATGTCATGTGAAGCGAGGTTGAAACTGAGGCGAGGGTAGGATTTCGGCTTTCGGAAGAAAATAGAAGCGGGGTGTGCACTTAGGTTTAATTTGGGTGGGATTGAAAAAAAGTAATGGTATTGTTTATTTTAAGAGTTTGGTGTGCACATAGCTACAAGTGGTGTGCACGCAACATCGTCCTTTATTTTAAGAATTTGGTGTGCACATAGCCAAAAGTGATGTGCACGTAACAGTGTTATATATATATATATATATATATATATATATATATATATATATATATATATATATATCCTTACACAAATGTTTCATATAATATGAATTATTGTTTTTTCATTTCTCTACTAATATAAAGAAATATCAAAGGCTTGTAAAAGCCATGTTTTTAAAATCTATCTACACAATTCATCCGTTCATATCAAGTGTGAAAATTAAAAACCGTATGATCTCCTCTGTTTAGAGCTGTCACGGTTCCGGTTCGGTTCCGGTTCTACTAAAATCGTGAACCGAACCGCTAAGGTAACAGTTCTTTAAATTAGAACCAAAACCTTATTTGGTTTGACCGGTTTCGGTTCTGGTTCCGGTTCCAGAATAATTTTTAAAACCGAAATGTCAACGGTTCCGGTTACGGTTCCACAAGAACCAAAACCAAACCGGCCACTAACGGTTCGGTCTGGTTCTATGTGGTTTTGTCTAGTTCCAAGTAGAACAAAAACTAAATTTGGCGAAATGAATTGGGGAGGTCAAAAATAAAAAACCGGAGGAGATGTAAATCCGTTCGATTTTTTTGTAAGGACTTCGAAGTCAGGGGCCCGGGTGTAGGAATTTTGCATTACTTTTTTGTGTAATATAGTAAGTATCACTGAAAGTTAAAAACTGAAATCACAAAATTGCATCATACCGCACTAATCTTAAATCGCGCTGATTTTAAACCGTACTAAATGGTTTGGTTGTACAGTGATTTCGTTGGTTGCAAAACAACATAGTTTGCAGTGCATTTTTTCGCGGTGCAAAATCGACAAAATCGTGTTGCATCGTTTTCTTCGAGAGGCCATGATATTCCAATCAACGCCAATAAGTACAAATTACTTTAATTATTTAAGGAAAACATATGAGTAAAATTGAAAATACATTATATAATAGTATAAAAATCGAAACTGTACCGCAAAAACCGACTCCACACCGCACCAATGTCAAACCACACTGCATAGTTTTGATATGATGTGATTTTGTTCGGTCCAAAACCAACCTCTTTTAGTACGATGACGGTTTGGATCAAACTGCGTTAGTTTCACTCATACTAGTAAGTATAAATATTATAGATCGATTATAAAAAAATAATATAATAAAATTATTATTATTAAGAAATTATTACAATAAACGGGTTGCGGTTCGTTTTACTTCGGTTCGGTTCAGATCGGGTCTAAAAATCTTGGAACCGCTTGAAACTTGTATGTTGCGGTTCCGGTTCTAGTTCCGGTCCGGATAATAAAATGAAAGAACTACTCCCGGATCAATGATGTTCACGGTTCCAAAATTCAAACTGGAACCCAAATAATTCGTGAACGGTTCGGTTCGGTTCTTTGCGGTTCCAGTTCAGTTCCGGTTCGGTTTTCGGTTTTAAGTGACATCTCTACCTCTGTTAATATATGCTGCTAAAAAAACATCAAGATCTCATAAAGCTACAGTGAGAGAAAGTGAGGGAGAGAGAGAAAGAAAGGGATATGAAAGGGGGGAGAGAGGGCGGCGAGAATCAAGCTGGTGAGTCCTTTTAATATAGGCGATTGTTATCCGCACTACAGTTTTGATTATTCGCACATGTTTTTTTCCTAATTTTTCGCGCCTTTTGGAAATACGTCTTGTACGTGCATTTTTAAGAAAAAATGTTCAACACGAAAGTTGTAGATCTCACCAACCTGACGGTGTCGGGCGTCATAGTACTTAGCCTGTCGGCTTTGCGCTTCCAGCATTCTGTCCCGTATCAGTCTCACCTGAGCCTCGGTGTCTTCGACAAAATCTGATCCCAACACCTTCGGATCCTCGTCCTGAATCCATGAAAGCGGAGTCCTGCATCTCCTTCCGTACAAGACTTCATAAGGAGCCATCCTTATGCTGGACTGGTAGCTGTTGTAATAGGAGAATTCGACTAGTGGTAAAAGCTTCTCCCAAGGTTCATTTCGATCCAAAATGCATAGCCTTAGAAGGTCCTCCAATGTCCGGTTGGTGCGTTCCGTCTGCCCATCCGTCTGGGGATGAAAAGCTGTGCCGAAGGTCAGCCGCGAGGCTAAGTAAGTCTGCACGATTCTCCACTCCCTGGATGTGAACCGACCATCTCGATCCGACACGATCGTCCTGGGTACCCCGTGGTAACGAATGAACTGCTCTACGAATCGTGCACGATTCTCCAATGAAGCCAAGTTTTGGCTTCAACAGTGGTGGGATTGACCGTAGAGGGTTCTGACACGATCGTCCTGTGTACCCCGTAGAGGGTATCCTAATCATGGTCGCCCCTTGTAATCGGCGCTCATCGATCGTGGGGTGGGGGTGGGGGTGGGTGGGGGGTGGGGGGTGGGGCAGACCACCCCTTACTGGTGGGGCCCCCAATCGCGGGAGGCGGCCACGGGGAGGGGCGGTTGGTGTGAACCGACCATCTCGATCTGACACGATCGTCCTGGGTACCCTGTGGTAACGAATGAACTGCTCTACGAATCGTGCACGATTCTCCAATGAAGCCAAGTTTTGGCTTCAACAGTGGTGGGATTGACCGTGAATTAGTTCTGACAGTTATGACAGTTCTGACAGCTGTCTAATCCTTGGAATGGATTTCTGCACTTTATCAATAGAACTTTGACTTGGGGTTGCGAAAAGTAAAAACTAGAAATGTTAACGGAATTAAAACGATGTATTAAAACTTGTGTTTGATCTTTGAATCACCTCAAAAATTGAAAATAACGGAATAAAAATAGAATTATAGTTCTCTTATTGAAGAGGCTTTGACCGTAGAGGTTCCTGAAACATGAACACTCATCTTTCAAAGATTTGGTTCAACTAAGCTTAGGTGTATCGACCGAACTCTCGTTCTCAAATCACATCGCCTAAGACTTGCTTTAGGTAGTGATTTTTACTCCAATTCGGAAGAGTTACGTCGTCCTCTTTTGAGGGTTGCATTCTACTCCTTTTATCGATAAGCGATTGATTCGTCTTACGAGCCTCTCGGCTAACTAAAGAGCGAAAATCATTATGAAAACTATATAGAATATATAGCCCCAATGAATTGTTCAACGGTAAATCGTAAACGTTCAACAATTTGAGAAAAACAAAATTAAAATCATAGCGAAAATTATCTCATCCTTGGATCATCGCGATCGAGCACTACAAAAATTAGTTCCTCATGGAGATGGAGGAATCGTTCACATGAAAACACGACATTGTAGAAAAGAAAGTGATAAGAGCTAAAATTTGTATGATTACAAGAGGCAAAATTTTAAATAGGGAAATAGCAATATTTGAAGAAATTTACTAACATGCCATGTATGATTTACTAACAATAAATCTAGAGTTACTAACAATAAATTTAGATAGCCGGCAAATAGTTCCTTTATAGCTTCAAGCATGCCATGTATGATTTACTAACAATAAATCTAGAGTCATGCATACCGCGTGTTGTCCTTCGGGGATGTTCACACTCGCGTAGGACGTCAAAACAGTATAATCAAAGCATTTTTCCACAGCATAAACTTATTTTTCTTCTAAGTGGGCTAGCTGACCCACTGGGTCGAGGGATACGGCTATCTAATTTAAACTGGATTTCATTCATATTAACTCAAGAATTTCTCATAAATGATAGAAGAGGAGTCTTGCCTGAGCGTATGTAGTTATCCCCTTCACAGCGTGGCATCACAACGCGTATTTTCTCTAACTCTAATATAATTTAAATGCTGAGAAAATGCGGGTTGTGACAGTTGGTATCAGAGGAAGGTTCTTTTAGGTGGCTAACACTACACCCTAATCTCTAAAACAAACAAGAAAACAAGGGAAGCAACCCAAGAAATGGCTAGCAAGGGGGAAAAATCCACTTGCCTTGGAATCACCGGAGAAATGCTGCCCGTTCCCGCCGCTTCTAGATCCGGCCGCAAGGAACACTAAGCAACGTTTCCTGAAACTTTTGGGAAGAACTGCCTAGTTTTTGGGTAACCTTTTTTGCAGGTACCACGCTTCATGCATGGAGCGCGGGGATTTACATGTGCACATGGACCATGAATCATATGTCGTACAACGACATTGTACAGTTCGGGCTCTTCTTCAACATAAGGCAGTTCAACGCGAACAATGTTGTCGTAGTTATCTGGAGTGTTCATTTTGTCTCGTGAATCAAAAATAATCAACATATGAACATGAGGAAAACCTCTTTTTTGGAACTCAATTACATGCACATGACTAATGGTCCTTCCCAAAATATGTCTATGAAAAAGATCCTGCTTTAATTCTGTGTATTTAGCATTGAATATTCGAGCAACTATATCAGGACGATCTTGAGGAGTTTGTCCAGAATAGAGCAAATCTGTAATTTCTGGCCATGATGAATTGCATGTCATTGTTAAGAATATATCTGGTCTACCATAATGCTGTACAACAGACATTGCATCTTGATAACGTTGGTACATGTCGCGTGGGCTTCCAACAAAGGATGATGGTAAGATCATGCGACGTCCAATAGTTGCTGAAGCACATTAACATATTATATATCAATAAAGCGTTGAAGGCAGCAGCTGAATATTATGGTCTATTAGAACATGACAATAGTCGGCATAACTGTATGCGCGATGCTAGAGACTTTCAGATGCCCGCAGCACTCCGTACTTTATTTACAATAATTTTGTTATTTTGCAATCCTACAAATGTTAGAGAGCTTTGGAATGCCAATTACGCAGCAATGACGGAAGATTACGTTACATCGTCATCTGTGAACAGTGTATATGTCCTCAACAAGCTGCTCCGTGAAATCGAAAACATTCTTCAGCAACACAGCAAATGCATTACACAATTTGATCTGTTGAAGAGTGACCGGGCGGTCTGTCTTGGCGAGTTGGAGACCGCACGGTCTGGCAGTCTCCCTCAGCGGTTTTGTTGAAGAGTGACCGGGCGGTCTGTCTTGGCGAGTTGGAGACCGCACGGTCTGGCAGTCTCCCTCAGCGGTTTGGTTCTGTGCTGTTGCTGTCTGGTTGCCGAGCGGTCTAGCGGTCTCCCCTGGCGGTCTCTCTCTCTCTCTCTGGTGGTAGCCGTGCGGTTAGCTCTTCCTGTCTAACCGCGCGGCCTGTGCGGTTTGATCTGTATAGTCCGCTTAGTCCTGTAAATTTTTAGTCCCACATCTCTTATTTGTATTCTCTCTTCTCTCCTCCATTCTATATAAGGGAGGGCATACCTTTGTAATAGATACCTTTTTCAGATAATAAAGTTTCAGTTATACTCGTTGCGGCTTGTTTTAGTTCGTTTTCTAACATGGTATCAGAGGGATCGATCTTTGGCTCCTGATTCTGTCCGCCCTGTCCGCGCGGCTTGCTTCTTCTCGCGACCTGTTCTCGAGACTTGTTTCTTCCGCCTGCTTGCTTGCGCCCTGCTTGCGCGGCTTCTTTGCCTCTCCTTCTTCTCGCTGCGACCTGTGCTTGTCGTCGCGCCCTCAGTTCTAGCTGCTCCTCTTCTCTGGTCGCCCCGGCCTGTTGCCGCGACCTGTTTCCCTTTTGCCTCCGGATATCCTCCTCCTCTGTTCGCGCGGTCTATCTGCTAGCCGCCCGACTTCTCACCCTTTGTTTGTTTCTGCGGCTTGGTCGTGGCTGTTCTGGCCGCTGGTGCCTCTCATCGTGACCGCCGTAGACCTCTTTCTTTTAACCGCTGTGTTTTTTCTCTGTTCGCGCGGGTTAATCCTTGTTTTGGCGGCCTGCCCCTCGTCCTTTAGCCGCTCCTGCTTCTTAGTCGCCGCGACCTCCTCTTTAGTCGCGCGGCTTGTGCTTCCTTCATGGCTTTCATATACTCCTCTAAGCCGTTCGCCTCGGTGGTCCCGTCTCCTAGTAGTGCCCATGTTGTTATTCAAGGAAAATGGCTGATCGACACCGGTGCTACTAATCATATGACCGGCAATCTCCAGTGTTTTTCTCTTCTGGAAACACACGATCGGTTGTCCCCGGTTATTATCGCTGACGGCTCTTCATCATCAGTTCATGGAACGGGGATTGTTCAGGTCACTCCATCTCTTCGCTTGGAGGATACTCTCTATGTGCCCAAGTTCCCGTGCAACTTATTATCCGTTACCTCTCTATGCAAGCAATTACAATGTTCTGTTACTTTTACTTCTACTACTTGCTCTTTTCAGGATCCGGACTCCCAACGGACGATTGCTACTGGGACTGAGAGTGGCGGCCTATACTTCCTAGACAACATCTCCGCTTTCTCCACTTTCTCCTCCACCTCCACCGATCTTCTCCAATGGCATCTCCGCCTTGGTCATGCTCCTCCTCATCTTCTTCGTCAACTTTTGCCCCACCTTCCTGCACAAAGTCCTCCGCTCAACTGTGAGGCCTGTCAGCTTGGCAAGCATCACCGCTCCTCCTTCCCTCCAAAGCACGTTCGTGGATCCACCCGTCCGTTTGATCTCATCCACTCCGATATTTGGGGTCCTTCTCCTACTCCTACAGTTGGTCGGGGTAGTTCATATTTTGTCACATTCATTGATGATTTCTCTCGCAGTACGTGGGTGTATCTGTTAAAAGATCGCTCCGAATTGTTCTCTGTATGGACGTCCTTCTATCTCATGATCAAAACTCAGTTTAATATTTCTATTAAAGTTCTTCGATCTGATAATGCTAAAGAATATATCAGTCATGACTTTCACGCCTTCTGCATGCAGAATGGGATTATTCATCAAACTAGTTGTGTCTATACTTCACAACAAAATGGGGTGGCTGAACGCAAAAACCGTCACCTTCTTGATGTCGCTCGCACCTTGATGACCCAGATGCATGTTCCTCGCTCCTATTGGGGCTATGCTGTTCTCCTTGCCTGCTACCTTATCAACCGCATTCCCTCCACCATTCTCCACGGAAAGACCCCATTCTCCATTTTGTATCCGGGCAAGGAGCCGTTTTCTCTCCCTCTCCAAATCTTTGGATGCACTGCCTTTGTGCATGCCCCTTCTGCCACCCGTGATAAGCTATCCCCGCGCTCCACTAAATGTATCTTTCTGGGGTACTCCACCACTCAGAAAGGTTATTGTTGCTTTGATCCCGTCCTTCGTAAGCAGTTCGTCTCTGCTGACGTCACCTTCTTCGAGAATACCTCTTACTTCTCGGATGACTCCTCTCATCCTCTCCCAGCTTCTGATTCTCCTGCTGATCTCTTTATTCCATCGTCTCCTACTATGATATTCACCCCTACACCGCCCACATCCATTCCTCTCCCTCCTCCTCTCTCTCCATCTTCTCCGCCACCGTCTCCGCCGCCGTCGCTCTCTACTCCTGGGCCAGCTCTCTCTGCCACGGATGCTCCGGATGCCGAGGGACCAATTGACCTGGATATTCCTATCGCTCTTCGCAAAGGGGTGCGGACGTGTACCCTACACCCCCTTACTGCTGTTGTTTCATATGATCGTCTTACCCCTTCTCGCAGGGCCTTTGCTCTAGCTATCTCTGCCACTGCCACGCCCCGCTCCTACCAGGAGGCCCTTGCTATTCCTCACTGGAAGATGGCCATGGATGAGGAAATGGCCACCCTAACGGAGCGGGGTACCTGGACTCTTATTCCTCCTCCCTTTGGTACTGATGTTGTTGGCTGTCGCTGGGTCTTTGTGGTGAAATTTGCCCCGGATGGCACTGTAGACCGTTATAAAGCTCGCCTTGTTGCTAAGGGCTTTACTCAGACCTATGGAGTTGATTACTTTGACACCTTCTCTCCCGTGGCTCGTCTCAGCACTATACGGGTTCTTCTCTCTGTGGCGGTCAATAAAGACTGGCCAATTTCCCAGCTGGATGTAAAGAATGCATTTCTTTACGGTGATCTTCAGGAGGCAGTCTATATGGAGCAACCTCCTGGGTATGTTGCTCAGGGGGAGACTCGAGTATGCCGGTTGCAGAAGGCAATTTATGGCCTCAAGCAGAGCCCTCGGGCTTGGTTTGATAAGTTCAGCGGCATCGTGGCGGCCGTTGGTTTTGTGCGCAGCTCTGCTGATCACTCTCTATTTGTTCGCAAAACCTCCTCGGGACTGGTGGTTCTTGCAGTTTATGTTGATGACATTCTTCTCACTGGCGATGATCAGGAAGGGGTAGCCTTGACAAAGCGGCACCTTCGTCAACATCTGGTCACAAAAGATATGGGCTCTCCAAAGTACTTTTTGGGGATCGAAATCTCTCGAAAGCCCAATTCTTTAGTCCTCTCCCAGCGTAAGTATGCCCTTGATCTTTTAAAAGATGCAGGATTGACTGGGGCCAAACCTGCTCGATGTCCCATGGCTGTTGGAGAAGACAAAACCTGGACAGATGATTCGCCTCTTCTTTCAGATACTACGCGGTACAGGCGACTTGTTGGTAAGCTCATATATCTCACAGTGACCAGGCCCGACATTTCCTATGCTGTGGGCAAGGTAAGTCAATTCATGCAAGCACCCAGGGAGTGTCATATACAATCCGCCTTGCGGATCTTGGAGTACGTCAAAGCCGCCCCTGGGAAAGGATTGCTTTTTCAGAAGAATGGTCATCTGAGGGTTGAAGCGTACTCAGATGCGAGTTATGCTGATGACAAAGGGGATCGCAAGTCTACCTCCGGTTTTTGCACCTTTGTTGGGGGTAATCTGGTAAGCTGGAAGAGCAAGAAGCAGTCTGTTGTCTCCAGGTCCAGCGCTGAAGCAGAGTATCGGAGTATGGCGTCAACCACTTGTGAGCTAAAATGGCTACGGGCTCTAATGTTGGATTTAGGAGAGGTATACCACCATCCTCTACCTATGTTTTGTGATAACAAGGCTGCCATATACATCTCCAAAAATCCGGTCTTCCATGAAAGAACCAAGCACATTGAGGTTGACTGTCATTTCATTCGTGAAGAGATCTTAAAGGAACAAATTTGCACTCCCTTTGTCACTTCTGATAAAGAGCTGGCTGACATCTTCACCAAGCCCGTTTCCGCCTCATTTCATCATATTTGTGACAAGCTGGGCATGATCGATATATATGCTCCAGCTTGAGGGGGAGTGTTGAAGAGTGACCGGGCGGTCTGTCTTGGCGAGTTGGAGACCGCACGGTCTGGCAGTCTCCCTCAGCGGTTTTGTTGAAGAGTGACCGGGCGGTCTGTCTTGGCGAGTTGGAGACCGCACGGTCTGGCAGTCTCCCTCAGCGGTTTGGTTCTGTGCTGTTGCTGTCTGGTTGCCGAGCGGTCTAGCGGTCTCCCCTGGCGGTCTCTCTCTCTCTCTCTGGTGGTAGCCGTGCGGTTAGCTCTTCCTGTCTAACCGCGCGGCCTGTGCGGTTTGATCTGTATAGTCCGCTTAGTCCTGTAAATTTTTAGTCCCACATCTCTTATTTGTATTCTCTCTTCTCTCCTCCATTCTATATAAGGGAGGGCATACCTTTGTAATAGATACCTTTTTCAGATAATAAAGTTTCAGTTATACTCGTTGCGGCTTGTTTTAGTTCGTTTTCTAACATGATCTCCCTAAAATGTCTGCAAACTTTGAAAACATTACGGCCTCCTCTGTTTTAATTGCGGATGAACTGTCATTATCTATTTCAAATACAGAACTTCTTTCTGTTGCATCACTAAATCAACGTCAGTCCTATATATTCCATATTATCATTGAATGTGTTCGATAAGGCACCAACGGTATATTCTTCATTGATGGCCCTGCTGGCACTCGAAAAACTTTTTTTATACAAAGCCATTATTGCCCACCTACGACAAGATGGTCATATTGTACTTGCCACTGCATCATCAGGAATTGCTGCAACTCTTCTTCCGGGAGGAAATACAGCTCATTTGCGATTTAAGATTCCTATTCCTATTGAAGTTGGGTCATACTGCAAGTTTGGTAAAACATCAGATATGCAACAACTCTTAAAACACTGTTCCGCTATTCTGTGGGATGAGGCGCCTATGTCGCACAAATATATTTTTGAAGTTGTCGACCGATCATTACGGGATGTTATGAACACAGACTTACCTTTTGGTGGTCAAGTGGTCATTATGGGCGGTGATTTCCGTCAGATTCCACCAGTTGTCATTAATGACACAGTGTCACAAATTATTAATGCTAGTATTGTTACGTCGCCATTGTGGTTAACTGTCAAACTACTATCACTAACTGAAAATATGCGCGCACTGAATGACCAACATTTCTCAGAGTATCTGCTTCGCATTGGAAATGGTACTGAATTGACATATGATGATGATATGATACACATTCCTGATTCAATGATTATTCTGTGGGATCGCGAACATTCAGTAAGTTTACTTATAAACATCATATTCTCTAATATTACATGTAATATTAGTAGCTATGATTACTGGGAGAATAGGGCGCTTCTCAGTCCATTAAATGAAGATGTTGCTCATTTAAATGAAAAATGTTTGAGTGTTTTTCCTGGTGAGAAGATAACATACTACTCTTTTGATTCCGTTGATGATGACAAATACAATTTATACCCGCAAGAATTTCTTAATAGCATCTCAGCGAGTAATCTTCTGCCTCACAAATTGTCTTTAAAAAAAGGTGCCCCTATTATGCTTCTGCGGAATCTAAACCCGCGTATTGGTCTTTGCAACGGTTCACGACTCATATGCCGACAATTCTCAAGATATGTTATTGAAGCAGAAGTTCTTACTGGTCAACATAAAGGCAACTCAGTGTTCCTGCCTCGCATACCTCTAAAAAATACTGGAGATCAACATATGCCTTTTGAACTGAGTAGAAAACAATTTCCAGTTCGATTAAGTTTTGCATTGACCATAAACTAATCTCAATGACAGACAATCCAACATGTTGGCCTTTATCTACCCTCTCCTGTTTTCACTCATGGTCAACTCTACGTTGCACTATCCAGAGGAATTACTGCTGCAAACACAAAAGTCTTAGTGAAAGATAGTGTGGTACGTGGACATTCTAGCACGCACACAAAAAATATTGTCTACAAAGAGATACTATCAAAAGTGAACATACGGGTGCATTATATTTGTTGTATTTATTTCCAACTTTCACAGACACTGATATGCTATTATCATCTCTAAATACTGCTTCCTTTTATATTACTTTCACAGCCCGGTCATCCGTAATCGTCCGTATCTACATCACGGAAAATTTCTGTTTTCTCCTCTTACAGGTACATTTCAAACACACAGAGTACGTAATACTTGCGCCTATGCATTTCTTCTCTACCTCAAATGATCATTTAGATTTACGCTACTGTATAGTCCAATACTTCATTATTTTGCACCACATTTCGAAATATCATTATTTTTGTTCTGTGCCTTAAATAAAAAGTGTTCATTTCAGCTTTCACATGAAGTGTATGTTTAAAATCATTAACTCTATTGATCTCAGAATATCATTTCTCATATGATACAGTACATACCTACATATTCGCAATGACTGAGTACGGGTCCTTACCAAACATGACGCAAGAGGATGACCTGCCATTCACATTCGTTGATGTTGACTCCTCCAACAATGTGCCCCCAGATATGCGAGACTACTCGTTGTATTACTCAGCAACCTTAATCATGCTACAACCACTGCTTCTGTAAGATCACTCTTTGAAAATCTTCAAGGCTTTCTGCACGGCAGCGTAAACACTCTTATTTAACATTATAAATTAAATTACTACAACCACTTTATTTTATAATTACAACATATTGACCCGTTATTAATGCAGGTCGATGTCGACACATTGGGCAACCCAACTGGGACAGGAGAACTAATCTTTGCAGATGAACTTTCAATGGAAGCTGCCGCAACCGTGATAAACTGCCAAATTATTGACGGGCGAACAATATCAGCCGAGGAGCTACGTCTCTTTGATATTAAGCCAGAGTACTATCAACAACATATCAATTATGTTATGGCTCCGCTCAAGATAGTCCACTAAGACTCATCAGATGTGGAATGGCCTTATATAGTATCTCCAGCATAGAGCCGTTACACTCTAGTGACACGAAACCCATGGGTCGTTCCGAGTCGGTCCAGACACGCGCGGACATATAAACCAAATATCCTAACAATCTCCTCCTATGTCCGTGGTGAAAACCGACGTCGGAAAAGAGGGTGGTGTGTGTAATGTTCAACCAGAATTCGACTCAATACACAACCGTGTCCATCACACTTGTCAAAACATATTGTACGTTAAACAAAGCAGTTGTATGCATGCATAAGAATAAATAGAAAAACTCAGCAGCATCATAACAAAGTCAAAAGTACAATCACAGCACAGGTACTAGAACACCTAGTGTCTCATGACCAACTAAAGAGCAAGAAAGTCCAAACAAAGCAAGTGAAAGAAAGGAGAGCTAAACAGTGCTCTAAGCAGAAGAAAAAGAAACCAGACAAACACTCTAGACGTCATCGTCCAACAGGTCATCCTCCTCTGGATCCCAACCTGCAAGTGCTCCTCCATTGGCAGCAGCCACTGTAATTTCCAACAGAGAAGTTCATTCAGAATGAATTCAACCTTGGAAAATGTATAAGTATCTAGTTCTACTTATAAGAACGTAGTACAGTATGAGGAAACATGTGTAGAGTATTTAGGTTCTACCTCAGAATCTGTTATCTATTTCCAAAAGAAATGATTTCCAGACTTCTGGACACCGCAGCTGTATCTGTGTTCCTATGTGGAATGTCACGGTTACTGTTTTTCTAAAGTTAATTAGAACTCATCAAATGTGGAATGGAACCAATAAACAGAAGAAGAGCCAAACCTAGTCAGATTGTGTTATCAAATGTGGAATAACACTCTCCTCCTAGATAAGGAAGACGAAACCAGATGAAGTTGTTAACATCAAATGTGGAATGAAACAACTCATCAGATTCATACTCAGCAACCCCGAACATCAGCGGAGCACAACACGCTTGCTTTGATAAAGGAAAGTGGAAAAATCAAAACATTTGGACAAAAGGCGGAACTGAATCGCCTAACCTTGAAACTAAGGCTGAACTTAAAACGCCTTGAGTCTCATTTCCCCTACTGTTTTGATTGATCGGTCTTTAGGCATTCCTTTCGTCAGTGGATCAGCTAGATTATCCTTCGATCGCACATCGATCAAAGTGATAATACCTTATTCTTTCAGATAATTCAGTAGAGCGTGTCTCAGACGTACATGTCGCCTCTTAGTATCAAAAAGGACATTCTTCACGACTTGGACTGCTGCTTGATTATCACAGTACAGGCTCAAAGAATTGACTTGAAGTCTAGACAAAGGAATGTCTAGAATCAAATTCCTGATCCGATCTGCCTCTTCACCAGCTGAAGCTAAGGCAAACAACTCGGCTTCCATAGACGACAAAGCTATACAAGTCTGTCTTTTGGATTTCCAAGTGACTGCAGTGCCACCCAAAGTGAAAATAAATCCACTGGTGGACTTGCTGTTCCCAACTTCTGAACACCAGGAGGCATCAGAGTATCCTTCCAAAGTAGGAGGGTAACCAGTGTAGCACAGAGCGTGATCTTTAGTACCTTTCAGGTACCTCATCAGCTGATCTAAGGCATCCCAATGCTCTTTGCTTGGACTACTGGTAAAGCGACTCAGCATGCCAACAGAGAAGGCAATGTCTGGTCGTGTATAACTTGTGGCATACATGAGACTACCAATGATCTTCGAGTACTTTACTTGATCAACGCTGGTCTCTTCATTCGGACTCAACTTGACATTTGGATCAATTGGTGTTTCAACAGGCCTACAATCTTTATAACCCCAGGTAGTGAGAATCTGCTCAATGTAATGAGCTTGACTTAGAGTGACACATCCATTGTGTACTCTAACTTTCATACCTAACAGGGTATCTACAGGACCAAGGTCCTTCATATCAAATGCTTTCGCGAGAGCGGATTTTGTATCCCTCACTGCGGCAATGTCTGAACCCAGAATCAACATGTCATCCACATATAGGCATATGATGACTGTTTGATTTGACATCGAGCGGTAGTAGAGGCACATGTCTGAGAGACTGGACTGAAATCCAACGCTCTTTACCACTTGATCAAATTTAATGTGCCACATCTTAGGTGCTTATTTAAGACCATAGATCGATTTATCGAGTTTGCACACTTTTTCTCTTAGATCCTTATGTACATAACCTTCAGGTTGTGCCATGTAGATCTCCTCATCAAGCTCTCCATTTAAGAAGGCTGTCTTTACATCCATCTGATGAACTATAAAGTTCTCGATAGAAGCTAAGGCAAGAAGTATCCTAATAGTGGATAGGTGGCATACATGTGAATAGACGTCAAAGTAGTTAATTCCCCCCTGTTGTTTATAACCCTTAGCTACTAGACGTGCTTTATATCTGGCTATAGACCCATCACTGTGTAACTTCTTCTTCAGTACCCACTTGCATCCTAGGACTTTAGCTCCTTTCGGCAGGTCAACTAGATGCCAAGTGTTGTTTTGTAGCAACGAGTTCATCTCATCATCGATGGCTTCTGCCTACATTAACGCATCTCTAGATCGCATTGCTTCCTGATAGGAAAATGGATCATCCTCTAAGTGGTAGGTGACGAAATTCTCACCAAAATCCTTAGGGATTCTATCTCTTGTAGATACTCTAAGAGGAACAGGTTCCACCTCTATAGGTTGGGGAGCAGTGCCAGAGGGGCCAGCTTCAGGTTCTATAGTAGATTCTAAAACCATGTCAGTAGACCCGGAGACGGTCAAGCCATGATCTTTGATAAATTTATGTTCAAAGAAAATAGCATCTCTAGACTCTATCACTGAATTAGTGGATAGATCCAGAAATCGGTCAGCTGCACTATCTTCTGCACTACCTAGATAAATACAGGTCGTTGTTCTAGGTCCCACCTTAGCTCTCTTAAGGTCTTGTAATCTTACATAAGCAATACAACCCCAAGTCTTAAGAGTGTCATATCTACAAGGATGCCCATGCCACAACTCATACAGAGTAGAGTTGAGCTTTGAATGAGGCACTCTATTTAGAATGTGATTTGCAGTTAGGACTGCTTCCCCCCAAAAGGAATTAGGCATGCCAGCTGTGAGGAGCATAGAATTCAACATTTCTGTTAAAGTTCTATTCTTACGCTCAGCGATGCCGTTTGACTGGGGTGAGTAAGGAGCTGTGGTTTCTAGGATTATGCCCTCAGAGGCACAAAAGTCCCTAAACCCAGTTGTAGTGTACTCTCCTCCTCGATCACTTCTAAATCTCTTAATCTTTAAATTTAATTGATTTTCTACCCGAGATTTGAAAATCTTGAAGGTCTCAAATGTCTCATCTTTCGATTTCAATAGGTAAACATGACAATATCTAGAAAAATCGTCGATGAAAGTAATTAGATATTTCCTTCCCCCTCTAGTGGCATGACTACAAAAATCACAGAGGTCGGAATGTATCAATTCCAGAAGTTGTGTGCTCCTAGAAACGGTCTGGAAAGAGTTTCTAGTGATCTTAGTCTGGGCACAAACCTCATACCTATCAAATTGAATAGAAAGATCTAATGGGATGTTATGACTCCTAGCTAGATCTCGCATCTTCTTATAGTGAATATGTCCAAGTCTATTATGTAATAGCTTCAGATCTATCAGAGTGGAACTCACTTGGTTTATGCAATCGTTATCTAGGCTTAGTCTATACATACCATTGATCAGGTAAACGCAACCAAAGTAGTGAGAATTAACAGTTAACGTCATTCTACCGTTCATGGTTGTGAAAGACATTCCGGCTTTATCAAGCAGACTCATAGAAATCAAATTCTTAGTTAAATTAGGAACTACTTTAACATGTTGTAAAATTAAGGTTTTACCTGAAGAGAGGACTAGCTCTGCAGTCCCAGCATGAGTAACATCTGTCGCTCCTCCATTGCAGTTCTCGACTTTTTTCTTGACCGCTGTGACCTTTGAGAGAAGACCCATGTCATTCGTGACGTGACAGGTAGCACCACTGTCCAGCCACTACTCAGACGACGCACTGTGGTGACTACTCCCAATCATAGCCACGAAGGACTTGGGATCAGAGTTGTCGACCACCATGTTCGCCACATTTTGTGAGGCTTCCTCTTTTTGTCTTTTTCGGACCCTTGCAGTTGTGGCGCTTGCCCTGTGCCGCAGTTGTGGCACTTGCCCTTCTTCCTTTTGAGAGAAGGCTTTTTGACCGTCAACGGTGCGTGAGTATCACCCTTAGGTGCCGGAGGCTTCCGAGAAGGCTTACTAGGACGTGAAACGAAGTTGACAGCCTGAGAGGGCTGTGCAACCTGCTCCATGCTTTTCCCAGCAATGTTTTGGTCCTCAATATGGATGAACCTTTTGAGTTCATCCAAACTGATCTTCTCTTTCAGTCGATGCATCTCGGTCTTGAAAAAGAGCCACTCAGGAGGTAGCTTACTCAAAATCATGTACACAAAGAGGCTATCGTCCATCTTTGAATGATCATCATCCAGCTTCTGACGCAGGTTGACCAGCTCCAAGAGTTGAGAAGTGATAGACACGTTCGCCTTGAATCTGAAGTTGAAGAACTTCTCTCCAATGAGCGACTTTGACAATCCTTCTTCCTTCTGAAAATGCGCGTTCAGTCGATCCCATATTTCTTTTGCAGTTTTGTAAGCGTGGTAGGTCAACGCGAGACGGGGATTCAAAGAATTCAACAGATAGTCCCTGCAGAAATCTTCATCCTTGTTCCACTGGTACTCATCCACGTCCTCGACGGTAGAAGCGAAATCACTCTGAACTGTATAGAAAATCTCGCGTTCCTTCATTCCTAATTGGACTTGTATTTTCCAACTGAGAAAGTCGGAGGCGTCGAACGATTGCAGTTTAACGGTGTCGAGCGCGCTTTTCTTCGACATCGTTCTAGATTTAAACATGTTGGGTACATTGGAAAATGTGTACCTGATTTGAAGAAGCCCAACTTAGCTCAATGATATACATCAAGGTGTATTTGATGTTGTTTTGAGTTGACATGTGCAGGTGAAGAAGTATTAAAGAATGCAGAAAAATATTCTAAGTCCACATGTCGACACCTGAAGAAATTGTGTCGACACTTCAGAATATTTGTGTCGACACTTCAGAATATTTGTGTCGACACTTCAGAATATCAGAGTCGACACCCAGAGAAAGATAGTCGACTAGTGAAAGATAGTCGACCAGAGACAAATAGTCGACTAGTGGAAGATAGTCGACTAGTGAAAGATAGTCGACCAGAGAAAGATAGTCGACTCATAGAAGAAGATAGTCGACCTCTACTGTGTCGATACTGGGTGGATGTGTCGACACCTTGAGATTGAGTCGACACATATTGGCAGAAGTCGACTATGCTTGTGTCGACACCAGAAGACTGAGTCGACACATTTTGGCAGAATTGAAGATTGATGTGTTGACACCTGAAGGCTGAGTCGACACATACTGAGTTCTGAATCTACAACAACTGTGTCGACACACAGGACTTGTGTCGACACACTGCAGAGTCTAGACCAAGTTATTTTCTGAAGAAGCTGTGTCGACTTAAAGGCAACATAGTCGACATCATCAAAGACTGTGTCAACACCAAAGTCACTTGTGTCGACACAGATAGACAGATTGGTCTCGACACTTTCTAACAGACTGTCTCGACATTTTGCTGTCCAAGGCTAAGGTACAGGAACTGTTTGAAGACTTGACAACTGTGGGTTGCCACCGTTTAACTGAAGCTGTCAGACCTGTCAGAAAACAGTTAGAAACCGGATCAGCCGGTTACCATGAAGAAAGTCTATAAATAGACATATTCAGAAGGAAATAACTAGCCAAGAAAAATAACAGAAGAAGATCTAAGAAGAAGAAACAAAAGGATTACGATCCTATTGAAGTTTCAATTCAAGAAAGTGCTAAGCTCTAAAGAAGATCTTCATCAGAAGATCTAAGAAGAAGAAGTCTGAAGTATCAGAAAAGGTGTTGGATAGAGAGGGATCCAGTCATCTTGAAGAAGAAGAAGGAAGCCATCAGTGGTTTCTCAAGAAGCTGTTTGGAAATCAACTCAGCTAAGTTCAGATTCAAGAAGCTTTGAAGAAAGCTCAGATTCAGTTGATTTCACCAGCTGATCAAGAAGTGTCTTGTCCTCTTCTCTCTCAACAAAGGCAAGTCATTAAAATATCTTTTCTAAATTTTTGTAGGATCTGTTTACACAGATCTGAGTTGTAAGCCTGTGTTATAAAGGCTGAGTGTAGGAGAGGTGATCTCTGAGTGGTAGGGCTATTTGCCTGAGTGTAGGAGAAGGTTCTTCTCTGAGAGGTAGGCCTTGAGGCAAGGCTGAGGTAGGGCTGTTGAGCCTGAGTTGTAGGAACCTATCCAGGTTCTGAGCTATAGGATCTGAGGATCTGAGTATAGTGGAAGTTTGGCCGAATCTAGCATACTGCTAGATAGGTGAAGGGGGAAAGTGGATGTACCCAGACCTTGGGGAACCACTATAAAACATTGTGCAATCTGTGATGCTTAGTTGTCTATGAATGCTGTGCTAGATGTTTTAATTTGTAATTGAATTCTGCCTAGAAGTATAAACAAGAAATTAGAACCTATTCACCCCCCCTCTAGGTGTTTAGGTTATCTTGAAAGTAAAACTATCAAGTGGTATCAGAGCCAGGTTCCTCAGAAAGGACTTAACAGTCTGAGGTAGATCTGAAAGGCAGAATCAAGATTCAAAAAGATGGGTTCTGGTGAGAATCATAAGGAGCTAGGGTCTATGAAATTACCCATATGCAAGAAAGAAATTTTTGGAATTTGGAAAGAAAGAGTCAGATTGTTTATGGAGGCATCTGACCCAAGGATTTACATCACAGTACAGGAAGGCCCCTTCATACCAATGAAGGTATCAGTTCTTGATGCAAATATCCAAACTCCAAAGAGTTATTCAGAAATGACCAAGGATGAAATCATCTTGGCAACCATGGATAAAAGAGCTCAGAACATTATTGTTAGTGCCATAGATGATTCAACATTTCAAAATCTGATTCACTGCAAGACCTCCAAAGAGATGTGGGACACATTGATTGTCTACATGGAGGGATCTGAAGAAGTAAGGCAGGACAAGAAATCTATGCTCAATCAGGAGTATGAAAGTTTTAGACAAGGAAAATCTAATAGCATAACTGAGTGCTACAAGAAATTCTATAGAATTGTGAATGAGCTTATGTCCTATGGAAGAGTCTTCAGTACTTATGAACTGAATGACAAATTCTTGAGATCCTTAACAAAGGATTGAGACACAAAGATCTGTGCCATAAGAGAAGTGGCTAAATTGGCAGAGATATCTCCTCCCACCTTGTTTGGAAAGTTGCTATCCTATGAAATGCAACTTATGGTGAGGAAGGAGGAGGAAAAGAATTCAAGAGGAGAGCATAGAGAAAAGACTGTGGCATTCAATGCAGAAGCCACTAGAAAGAATAGGTGGAAATCACCATCTCCTCCTAAGGAAGTTGCAGAAGATAGTTCTGAAAATTCAGATAAGGGTTCAGAAAGCTGTGATTCAGATGTAGACTTTGCTGCATTCACAAGGCAATTCCAGAGGTTCTTGAAAAAGAAGCAATGGAAGTCTAGGCCTTCCACATCACAGCAAGTTGATGACTATTATCAGAAGAAAAGGTCATCAAGGAAAGAGAAGAGCAGATTAAAGCCCAGCAAAGCCACTACTTCAAAGATTGTCTGCTATTGTTGTAATAGGCCTGGACATGTAGTGGCTGACTATCCTGATAAGAGAAAGGAGTCTTCAGACAAGAAGAAGACTCATCAGAAAGGCAAGAAGGAGAAATCCTTTGTTGCAAAGAAAGATAAGAGTCTAACAGACCAGTCAACTTCAGAGTCAGAATCTGAAGCTGAAGCATATATTGGACTATATGCTGCATCTGAAGAAGAGGAGTTTCTGTAGTTGCTAGACTCCATCAATGAACAAAAGGATCATCAGTGTATGGGGCTGATGGCAGGATCAGAAGAGGACATATGCCAGAATCAGTCTGGTCCTAATAAGGTACAATGTCCTTATATTACATCTGTTTGTTGTACAAGTGAAGAATCAGCTACATCTGCATCAAGTGATGTAGATGCATCTGAATCTGAAGGAGATGTCTATCAATTGATAGACAAGTATGGGGACTTGTTGCAGGCCCTTAAGAAAAGCAAGAACCTGGTTAAATCTCAGGCTCAGGAAATTGCTGAACTAAGGGTTGCTACAACTGAGTTAGAGAAAGTTATTGATCAGAAACTAAATGAAATTGCCAAGCTGAAGAATATAACTATTATTCAGATGGGCACAATTAATTATACTAATGATCAAGTGAAGAGTCTGGAGGCCAGACTTAGAATTGAAAGGGATTTAGTGGCTAGTTACTCTAAGCCAAAATCTGTCTTACCCTTGATAGATGAATTTGTCACTCAAAAGGGTAAGGCTGGATTAGGATTTAAAGGTAACTCCAGGGCTGGCAGATTCAAGAGGAAAGGCAAAGCTCCTGTTCAGCCACTAAACCTTTCAGTCCCCATAAAGTTTAGTAAGGTGGAAGTGCCTTCTAACAAATATGATCATGAAGATATTCAAGGTCATATTAAGACTAATGTTTTGAAGAACAAGGGTGTAAATGCAAGCAGGCCTACCCATGGTCATAAACCCAATGGTTTTAAAAACCAGTAGGTGAAGTTGCTGCAGTACCAGCAATGAACAGAAATTCTTCTGACAAGGATGTATCTAGATCTAGATACAATAAGTTTGAATGTTGGTGCTGTGGCAAGAGAGGCCATTTTGCACTAAACTGCTGGTATAACCCAAGTGTTATAAAGAACAATAGTCTACCTGTTAGAAGAGGTTATGGTAGCTTTATTAATGCTAACCTGAACCAAGGACCCAAGACTTACTTGGGTTCTGAGGGTAAGTAATTCTGTGTTGCAGGTGAATCCAAGTAACCATGCCCCTATATGGTACTTGGATAGTGGTTGTTCCAGGCACATGACTGGAACAAAGGGGCTGCTGAAGGAGTATTCATCTGTCAAAGATGGACCTAAAGTGATCTTTGGTGGATCTGAAAAAGGAGTCATCAAAGGGTTTGGTAACATTTCTTCTAACCTAATTACTATCACTCAAGTGGCTTATGTAAAAGGTTTGAAACATAATCTAATAAGCATAAGCCAGCTAAGTGATTTAGGATATGACATTTCATTTGTTAAAGATGGATGTCATATCAAAAGGTCAAGTGATCAAAAGATCATATTGACTGGGTATAGGAAGAGAAATGTATATTGTCTTAATTTTGAATGTGAGAATAAGGCTTCTCCCATCTGTCTTGTAGCTGATGACAATGCTTCTCATTGTGTTAAGTGGCACAAGAGATTGGCTCATCTAAACTACAAGATAATTGGCCAACTCTTTAGCAAAGAGTTAGTGAGGAATGGACCTCAAGTTAAGTGTATAAAGGAAGGGATATGCTCAGCTTGTCAAAAGGGCAAGCAGACAAAATCCTCCTTTCAAAGCCTTGAAAACAAGGATTCTGTGAGGTGCTTATACCTCTTGCATATGGATCTTTTTGGTCCTATGCCAGTTCACAGTCTAGGTAGGAAAGTCTACACTTTTGTGGTTATAGATGACTATTCAAGATTTACATGGGTGTTCTTTCTGAAACAAAAATCTGAAATCCCAAGTGTATTACTTAATTTTGTAAAGCAAATTCAGAATGAATTAAATAGTACAGTGGTCAAAATCAGAAGTGACCATGGTACTGAGTTTCAATCTGAAAGCATAACAAAATTGTGTAAATACTTTGGGATTTTCCAAGAGTTCTCCTCACCTAGAACACCTCAGCAAAATGGAATTGCTGAAAGAAAGAATAGAACATTAATTGAAGCAGGTAGAACTCTGTTGAGTGACACCTCTCTCCCAGAATATTTTTGGGCTGAGGCAGTTAACACTGCTTGTCATGTAATCAATAGGGCTACTATCACCAAAAGCCACAAAATGACTCCCTATGAGATTGTGAAAGGCAGAAAACCAAATCTATCTTACTTTAGGATCTTTGGTTGCAAGTGTTATATACTTAACAATGGCAAGTCATATTTGACTAAGTTTGCTGCCAAATCCCAGGATGGGATATTTGTTGGTTACAGCACAAATAGTAAGGCCTATAGAGTCTTCAACTTGACTACTCAAGTTGTTGAAGAATCTGTGCATGTTGTGTTTGATGAAACAAGATTACTCAACTGTGAGTTGTCTTATAGATCAAATGACTCAACAGGTATAAGCAAAAGTATGGACAAGCTCTCCATTACTGAAGTATCAAAGGAAGATGGGGCATTGGAAAATGAAGGCTTCTGTCCAGGGGGAGAACAAGACACTATAGAAGCTGATGAAAATCAAGAGATTCAGCTAAATGAAGGAGCTGGAGATGTTCAACCAGAAGGGAATCTTCCTCCAGCTACAATACATTTAAGAGATCATCCAGCTGATCAGATAATAGGTGATCCAAGACAGGGGGTGCAAACTAGAAGCAGAAATCAAAACACAGTTCTACATTCAAGTTTCCTGTCACAAATGGAGCCTAAGAAGTTTGAAAAAGCTATCCAAGACCAGCACTGGATTGATGCTATGCAAGAGGAGCTGAATCAATTCAGAAGGTGCAATGTCTGGGAGCTTGTTCCTAAACCAAGAGGCCACAACATAATTGACACAAAATGGATCTATAGGAACAAGCTAGATGAAAGTGGAATAATAGTAAAGAATAAAGCAAGATTGGTTGTAAAAGGATACAGGCAGGAAGAAGGGATTGACTTTGATCAAACCTTTGCTCCAGTAGCAAGGCTGGAGGCAATCAGAATATTCCTTGCCTATGCAGCCTATCAAGACTTCAAAGTATACCAGATGGATGTGAAGTCAGCATTTCTGAATGGTGATCTTAAAGAAGAAGTATATGTAGAGCAGCCATCAGGTTTTGTAGATCCTCTTAAACCTGATTTTGTTTATAAGCTTAGGAAAGCTCTGTATGGGTTAAAGCAAGCCCCAAGGGCTTGGTATGAAATCCTGTCTACTTTCCTTATTGAGAATAAATTCTCAAGAGGAAAAATTGACAAAACTCTATTCCTTAGGGAATCCAAAGGCAAGTTCATCTTAGTTCAGATCTATGTTGATGACATAATATTTGGATCTACTGAAAACAACCTTTGTAAAAGTTTGCCAAACTTATGCAAGGGAAGTTTGAGATGAGCAGTATGGGGGAACTGAAGTTCTTCTTGGGACTCCAAGTAAGACAGACTGATGATGGCTTGTCCATATCCCAGTCTAAGTTCACCAAAGAATTGATTAAGAAATATGGTATGGAGTCATCCTCCACCATGAGAACTCCTATGGGAACAAGTATGCCTATATGCAAAGATGATGCAGGTAAACCTGTTGATGAGACTTTGTATAGAGGAATAGTTGGCTCACTACTATATCTCACTGCTAGTAGACCAGATATTATGTATGCTACATGTGTCTGTGCTAGGTACCAAGCCTGCCCTAAAGAATCTCATTATACTGCAGTCAAAAGGATTCTGAGATATCTTAAGGGCACACCTAATCTAGGTCTTTGGTACCCTAGGAATAGAGATTTTCAACTAACAGGCTATTCAGATGCAGATTTTGTAGGATGTAGAGAGGATATGAAGAGTACTACAGGTACTTGTCAATTCCTGAGAGGAAGACTAATATCATGGAGTAGTAAGAAGCAGACCAGTGTGGCAATTTCCACAGCTGAGTCTGAGTATGTTGCTGCTGGAAGCTGCTGTGCACAGCTATTATAGATGCAGCATCAGCTTAAGGATTATGGTATTCAAGTAAGTAGAACACCTCTTTTGTGTGATTCTAAGAGTGCAATTTCTATTGCTAATAATCCTGTTTCTCATAGTAGAACTAAGCATATAGAAATAAAATACCATTTTCTTAGAGAACATGTAGAAAAAGAAGACATTTCATTGGAATTTGTGAAAACAGATTATCAAATAGCATATGTGTTTACTAAGCCCCTAGATGAGACCAAATTCAATAAATTCAAAATTGAATTAGGTATGTTAACCATTGATTAGTGTAATCACAATATCATCAACAATGAAGTTGAAGTGGTAACAAGACATTCAAGTGATATAAAGACACATTGAAGTAGTATCAAGTACTCTGTAGTACTTATAAGTTGTGTTGAACAAACAGAAATTGGCTAAGTAAGATGGTGTCGACACATTCAGTACTAATGTGTCGACTCAGGGTAGTAATGTCGACAAGTCAGAGATATTGTGTCGACACTTAAGAATCTTATTGTCGACTTATCCAGGAATGTAGTGTCGACTTCACCAGGATAGTGGTGTCGACACTTACAGCTTTTGTGTCGACACTTATACTAAGAGTCGACACAGAATTTCTGATGCTCTACTATATATCTCTGGTGTCGACATAACCGCAAATTGGTGTCGACACATAATAGACGGACTTGAAGTCGAGACAATAGAAGCTTGTGTCGACACATTCCATCTGTGTCGACACTTATAGTCTGTTTTTGGCGACTTTTGATCTTCTTTAAACAGAAGGTATAAATAGGTCAAAAACTCATTCTGTCGACACGCTTACAAGGTTTTCGAAACCCTGTGTCGACATTCTCTCTCTCTCTTTCTTTCTCTCATCTTTCAAGCTTTCTCGACTGATCAATGGCGCCAAAGATTGAAGATAATGTGAATGAAGGATATGAGTTGGTGCGCCAGGCCTTTTCTGCTGCCCCTCCAGATGTTCTCGGTGTTATCTCTCTCCTCTCCGACTCAAGATTAGAATTTCTGGTCTCCGAACCATCTAAAATATGGAAGAAGGAGGTGCATGAGTTCTTTACTTCTGCATCTGTAGACTCTGAAAGTCATGAGATAAAATCCACAGTTCATGGGTCACCAGTGGAGATTACACCAAGTAAGTTAAGAACAATTCTACAATTACCTATAATTGAGAATGAAGAGGATGTCCCTGCTTCTAAATCAAGGAAGGCTCTTCAATGGTGTGGATTGGATTCCACCATGAAAATTGGAGCTGCTTTCAATAGAAAAGGAATGAATCAACAGGGCAAGTTTCTGTCTGAGGTGGTTGGAAAAGTTATTCTGTGCAAGCCAGGTGGACATGATAGGATTTTCGCCTATATGTTCAGCCTAATGACCAGGATTATGTTTACAATTCCAACGGATTGGTCAACTGTAATCTTTGAAAAGATTAAGGAAGGAATCAAGAAGCCAAATCTGGCTAGAATAATGAGTATATACCTAAGTAAGGAGATTCCTGATGTTATGCAACAACAACCTGGAACAAAAATTAATCACATGAGAAGGATGAACATGAGATTGTTCTCCAGATGGGATAGGGTGCTGACCAAAGAGATGCCTGAAGTGGAAAGGCAGGATTCACCTGAGAAATCCCCAGGTCATGCTACCAGTACTGAGCACCCACAAGAAGAGCAAGTAAGACAAGAGGTTGAAGATCAGCCTGCTTCTACACAAGTTCAGGATGCCACAATACCTGCAATTCAAGAAGAAGAAGTAAGAATACCAGCTCAGTAAGTTTATTCACCTACACAGACTGTATCTACTCATGACCAGGTACAGGTGCAGGGGGAGCTGGTGTATTTTCCTACAAATGACATTTCTAATATTCTATTTCTGCACAGGTCCAGGGAAAGTAAGTGTCCTCACCTGCCCAGGACATCACCAATACTGAATAAGTATAGGGGGAGAAGTTGTCTGAGCAAGTGCAAGACGATGCTCAAATTGATATATCTCAAAATTTGAATACTGCAGATGTTCCAGCCCAGAAGGAATATACTCTAGAAGAGTTATTTCCAGATAATGAAATAATTACTGATAGAATGGAAGTGGAGCAAGAAATTGAGGGGGAGCCTGTGCATGTGGAGACTGTACAACATGGCACTGAAGCAGCTGTTCCTCCTCCTCCCAAAGAAAGAGTTCAAATTGATAGTACTTCTGATTCTGAGAATGAAGCAGCCAGGGTGGCTAAGAAGAGAAAACTTATGGTCTTCCAGAGAAGGAGCAAGAGCTATAAGCAGACTCTACAGTCTACAGCACATCACACTCCTTCTGACTTTGATTATAACAAGTTTTTGGTCGATTTACAAGTGAAATTGGATGAACACAGAGTGGCTATTGAAAAATATGTTGATGAGAACAACAAGTCCCTGCAATTTGACTTAGCTCAAGATATAAAATCTATTAGGTTTGAGGTCAATATGCATAAGAAGGAGATGACAGATTGCTTCCATAATGGAGGTAATGCTGTGGTATATTTGGCAAAACAACAACAGTCTATCATCCCTAAGGTGGATGATATTGCTTTAAAGCAAAGCCATGTCTTGGAAAATCAGATAAGAATGAAGGAGAATTTAACTGAATCTCATCATGAGATCATTAATGAATTGAAAAAGATTGTTCCAGGCCTGCCTGCAGCTAGAGCAAAGGAAATGGAAGAATTTGATAAGAACTTTCAAGCTGCTATTGATTCTGTTAAAACTGCTATCACTACCTCTCAAAAGGAAATATCTGACAAGCTTCTAAAGTTAAAACCATTCTTTAAAGAGGGTGTGAATTATCTGGATGGCCAAATCAGATTTCAGAAGGAAGATCTAAGAGATCATGTTACTAGAGAAGCCATAAAGGGGGAGAGGATGTTAGTTCATGCAGGCTCAGAGCACACCAAATGGGTGACCAATAGTATTCGAGCCACATTGGGATATCCACCTTTGTGTGATGATGCTATGGTGGCTGAGTCAGGAATACAAACAAGTCTACTTGAAGGCAATCAACCTGAGGTTGCCCAAGTCATTTACCCTCCTCCAGATTATGATATGATTGATCAGCAAGTTCAAGGAATGTATAGTCCTCCAAAGGAGGTTACTAATGTTGTTATTGGGAAGGTTGGTAAGCCTGAGGCTACTTTGAAAGACCAGCAAGATGCTCTACTATCTAAGAAAAGATTTAGAGAGCAGGCTGAACTTAAGCCAGACTTTGAGCAATGGAGTCCTACTTCCAGAAATATTATACTCACTGCATGGAAGGCTGTCAAAGACCAAGTGCATGAAAGAGGCAAGTGGTTCAATGAGATGGAATGGCAGAAGTATGAAGCCAGGCAAGAGGCCATAGTACAGTTTAGAAGAAAAGCCAAGCTGGGTAGGCTGCCTCCAAATGCTCAGGAGCCGAGCAAGTACTTTCCAAAGCCCTTTCATTATTTTGAAAGGCAAAGGCTCAAGGAAGAAGCAAAGAAGAAGGCTGATCTAAAAGGCAAGAAGCCAGCTGAAGATTCTGAAGCTCCTGTGAAGGCTCAAATTCTATCTGGCAAAGGGATTGTCATAAAAGAGCCTGATCAGTCTTAATTTTTAGTTCTTTCAAAGTATTTTGTAATGTTTTGATTAAATCATTAAATGTAAATCTCTGTATTCAAACATTATCAAGTTATAAACAAAATGTTGTTTGGTATCATATAATGTTCATTCTGTGATGGATTGTTTTTATTTTGTTTATATTAAATATTCCTGTTATGTCATATATCATCAGTTTATACTTTTTATAAATGGTGTATATCATTGGCTATAGGGTTATGACTTCTCCAAATAGGGGGAGATTGTTGGGTACATTGGAAAATGTGTACCTGATTTGAAGAAGCCCAACTTAGCTCAATGATATACATCAAGGTGTATTTGATGTTGTTTTGAGTTGACATGTGCAGGTGAAGAAGTATTAAAGAATGCAGAAAAATATTCTAAGTCCACATGTCGACACCTGAAGAAATTGTGTCGACACTTCAAAATATTTGTGTCGACACTTCAGAATATTTGTGTCGACACTTCAGAATATCAGAGTCGACACCCAGAGAAAGTTAGTCGACTAGTGAAAGATAGTCGACCAGAGACAAATAGTCGACTAGTGGAAGATAGTCGACTAGTGAAAGATAGTCGACCAGAGAAAGATAGTCGACTCACAGAAGAAGATAGTCGACCTCTACTGTGTCGACACTGGGTGGATGTGTCGACACCTAGAGATTGAGTCGACACATATTGGCAGAAGTCGACTATGCTTGTGTCGACACCAGAAGACTGAGTCGACACATTTTGGCAGAATTGAAGATTGATGTGTCGACACCTGAAGGCTGAGTCGACACATACTGAGTTCTGAATCTACAACAACTGTGTCAACACACAGGACTTGTGTCGACACACTGCAGAGTCTAGACCAAGTTATTTTCTGAAGAAGCTGTGTCGACTTAAAGGCAACTTAGTCGACATCATCAAAGACTGTGTCAACACCAAAGTCACTTGTGTCGACACAGATAGACAGATTGGTCTCGACACTTTCTAACAGACTGTCTCGACATTTTGCTGTCCAAGGCTAAGGTACAGGAACTGTTTGAAGACTTGACAGCTGTGGGTTGCCACCGTTTAACTGAAGCTGTCAGACCTGTCAGAAAACAGTTAGAAACCGGATCAGCCGGTTACCATGAAGAAAGTCTATAAATAGACATATTCAGAAGGAAATAACTAGCCAAGAAAAATAACAGAAGAAGATCTAAGAAGAAGAAACAAAAGGATTACGATCCTATTGAAGTTTCAATTCAAGAAAGTGCTAAGCTCTAAAGAAGATCTTCATCAGAAGATCTAAGAAGAAGAAGTCTGAAGTATCAGAAAAGGTGTTGGATAGAGAGGGATCCAGTCATCTTGAAGAAGAAGAAGGAAGCCATCAGTGGTTTCTCAAGAAGCTGTTTGGAAATCAACTCAGCTAAGTTCAGATTCAAGAAGCTTTGAAGAAAGCTCAGATTCAGTTGATTTCATCAGCTGATCAAGAAGTGTCTTGTCCTCTTCTCTCTCAACAAAGGCAAGACATTAAAATATCTTTTCTAAATTTCTGTAGGATCTGTTTACACAGATCTGAGTTGTAAGCCTGTGTTATAAAGGCTGAGTGTAGGAGAGGTGATCTCTGAGTGGTAGGGCTATTTGCCTGAGTGTAGGAGAAGGTTCTTCTCTGAGAGGTAGGCCTTGGGGCAAGGCTGAGGTAGGGCTGTTGAGCCTGAGTTGTAGGAACCTATCCAGGTTCTGAGCTGTAGGATCTGAGGATCTGAGTATAGTGGAAGTTTGGCCGAATCTAGCATACTGCTAGATAGGTGAAGGGGGAAAGTGGATGTACCCAGATCCTGGGGAACCACTATAAAACATTGTGCAATCTGTGATGCTTAGTTGTCTGTGAATGCTGTGCTAGATGTTTTAATTTGTAATTGAATTCTGCCTAGAAGTATAAACAAGAAATTAGAACCTATTCACCCCCCCTCTAGGTGTTTAGGTTATCTTGAAAGTAAAACTATCAAAACAGAAATAAAAAAATGCTAGAACGGGGTCACCTGAGCCGTGCGAAGGCGAGTTCAAGACTTCGGATCCAATCCAGAAAAATTAATTTGCCCCTTTCCGGCTAAAAACACAGTCGTTGTAGACTGGATTTGGTCAGCAACACAATAAAATTCTGATTTTATTTCCTTGGCAGATCAGACAAAGTGGCTGTAGACTGGAGAGGAGCGGACAGAACAGGAGAAAACCACTGTTTTCTTTTACTGGAGAAATTTCGGCCAAGGCTGATTTAAGCTCTGTTAAAAAATGACTCCTTTAATTAGGATCTGATCTGTAGCTGATCAAATCTAATATCCCTCAAGCGCAACACAGATATGAAAATAACAGGAGCTAGGAGCGCCGGAATCGCAAAAAATAAACCAGCGGCGCAGATCTCCTTGGCGGCGATCTCAGATCTGTAGAAGTGTAGATATGAGAATTTCATATAGGAGGGCTTTCACTCAGGCGGCGCAGGAGACTAAATCAGGCGAGATCGGGACTAAATGGGACTGGATCTGTTGATCTTGCTTCCAGATCTGGAGACGTTACTCCTCTTTCAGACTGGATCTCTAGCAACATAGAAGAACAGAGAAAGGCGGGATCTGGGTTTTCTTCTATTGTCGATCGATCGGAGACAGGCGATCAGCAGGCGGCGACACTCCCAATTGGCTTCGGCGCACAGAGAAACCAAGCGAGAATCGTCTTCTTCGGTGTTGAAATTCGGATGTAGCGAGCGGTAAAACTCGATCTCCTTCCAGATCGTGAGCACGAGAGCGCCACCGAGAACGACGAAGCAGCGGGCTGTCCTAGATCGGTGGAAATCGCACGGGAGCGGCGGACGAAAACGAGCAGAAAACCTAAAAAAAATATCTTGAGAATGTTATGGCTCCGCTCAAGATAGTCCACTAAGGCTCATCAGATGTGGAATGACCTTATATAGTATCTCCAGCGTAGAGCCGTTACACTCTAGTGACACGAAACCCATGGGTCGTTCCGAGTCGGTCCAGACACGTGCGGACATATAAACCAAATATCCTAACAAATTAAATATCAGTACGAATGATACTGCATATAAATAAAGTGTATAAACATTGTCGAATCGCACTTCTGCCGAAAATATAATGTAGATGTACCACTGTTTACATGTTATCCTAATGTACCTTCTAACATTTTATCATTTATCCTGTGTGTATTATCATGTCTTCACCTTTGTAATACATTTACTTATAAATATTTTCTTTACCGCTCGCATTTTTGCTAATGTATAACGTACTACTCCATTGTTTTATATAGATCTCATACAATTGCAAACCTTCACATTTCATTAATTGTTTTATATTACTCCCTGCGTTTGCGCATGAATATTATTTGGCGAATAATATTTCACCACTAATATTATCTACAGGAAATATATATAAAAAATGCATCAGACATCATGTCACGCTTTACTGAAAATGTTCTAACTGCATGTCCTACAAATTAAAAAATAATCTGACAATCCGTTAGTTGCTTATTAAAAATAATTTTATTACAAATTACGTACACATACCAAAAATCCCTCAACGTATACTAAATTGTAACTCACCCCACATACAGATACATAATATAATTACAGTACAGTGCACTGCAGTTAAGATGAGCAGATGAGAGGAAAAACATCTCCATCAACAATAAAACCTATCATTGCACGACTTTATCAACACACACTCACCTTCTCTATATGACAATATTTCAACATCATCACATACAACAATAACAACTTGCGCAATACATTTACAAACTCACATTTTTTCTTCATTAGTTATTACAAATACAAATTTATTGCATCATTCGTGCATTTCCACCAAATAATAACAGCTCTGACTCAAAAGTAGACAATGCCGACAACTCCGTTGATGACATTTCTGAGTAATACGTTACGTAATATATTCAATGTAATATAACAAAATTTCAGTGTCGTATTTTTTTTTGAAAACATGTCATCAAATCATAGATGCTAACACGTCCTTGCGAAGTTAACTTGCTCTGCATACCACGAATTTCATTGAACACGTACGCATATACAAAAATGTCATTCCATTTAACACGTGCAAAATTTTAATTCCGATTAACTTTTATACGCACGAGGAATACATTCAAATGTCAAACATGTCAACATTTCTTAGTATACCTACCAAACAATCTTTTCTGTCTTCCTCAACTTTTTTCAGCTATCATGAGGCACATACCAATATAAAACATAATACTTATTGCAGAATGTGAAAAGAAATAATCGTGCAGGTATTTATATAGTAACTATTTTTTACAAATACATCCTTATATATCTATGATATCAACATAAAATATCAGGCTAACGTATGCATTAAATATACATTACGCTGCAGTTTGCTGTACTAAAAATACATGTACGATATAATTAATATTATAAACATATTATTTCATGTGCACACATGCGTATTACAATGACCATGCTAATATAAAAAATCTACAAAATAAACAAAATTAATAAAATGTAACTTATCACAACATCTACCTACTTACAGTAAACTTACTTTCTTATCAACTGTCCTCAACACACATGTCTATACAATCAAATCACGAATCAAACGCAGTTACAACATATCTGTAATGTCTGTTATAAGTTAAACAAAAAAACATGTTGTAGGTGATGAAATCTCTTATTGCAATATCACTAACATCTGTGATTACAATATTTATTTTCAACAGCATTTATATAAATCTATAATCACTCAAGAATATTATGTTTCATCTGTTATAACTGTACTGCAACGCCTACTAAATACTTTCAAATTTCTAAAATTACATATGAATTTTGTACACCTTTACGTATATTATGATTATACTATAAACCGTAAATCTATTATGATAATATTACTTACTTTTGATAAAATACTCGCTGATTTATCGTACGTCAATATGTTGTTTATGAATTTTAAAAACTGCGCAGATGTCAAACGAGCAATCATCATATCAGTGACTACAGTTACATAATAATTCCACAGCTCAACCAAGTAAGTTATTGATAGTTTTTATATCTACTTTCTTATTATCATACCAATTTGTAAACTAAACTGTACATTTTTTCCCGCAGCTATCTCTGTCAACAACAACACTGCGGATGACTCTAACTACAATCACTATGATGAGATTTGCAAGCCAGACGCAAAAAGGTGGTCAGATGGTCCACAAACTGAGATTCCGGGATTTAGATTACGTATCTCAGCTGTCCCGTCAGGTTTGACAGCACAGGAAGAGTGGAACTACGTTTTTGCAATGATTAGAAGGTAACACTACCACATAATATACAGTACATACACAATACTACTATGCTACCTCAATGAACAGCTGTTTATATCTACTATAACTTACATTTTTCATAAATGCAGAATCTCCCAAGACCGCTGAATAAGAAATGTCATCAAACAATGGTTGTGCTTTTGCTATTTTGCAACTACACCTGCACTTCTGGTTGGATGATCCTTATTTATATCAGATCTACAAAAGACATTGTGATTTTGCATATTTTCATCGCCAATCAGAGTGATCTTTCTGTATTGTTTACATATATATGACACCGTCTGTACTAATCATTTTGCTATATGTTTCTCTTATGTACAACTTCTGACTTCCATCTATGTCTGCTGTTTTCTACTGCACATAAACTAATACAACTATGAACACTTGCATAATCTTCAAATATATATCCGTCATATTGTTTTTTTTAAATAAAAACTATATATATTTACCCCACGAGTACTATATATTTATACGATGCGAAAATTACTTCGATTAACATGATTGGACATTGTACATGACCGTATATTTTGTAAGACCCCCTTTTTTTCCTTTTTCGAACACCGGGGTCTTAGGCCCAGAATCACCGCTTTGCGGTGACACCTTCACGTCCTGAAGGGTCATCACCATAAGGCGCCGATTTTGCCAGCCAATTTGATCACAGAAAGGTAGCATAAAATGAAGTAAGTAAAAGCAAGTCCACTGAAATAAATCACATATATAGAAATAAAACTCCACGAAGGGAGTGTCCACAGAATAGTATATCATAGTACTAAAAATACGGGCTTAAGCCCGGTACAACATGTCCTCACTACAAATCACTCATGCGGAAGCAAAAACAGAAACTACTAAAGGTCGAGACTCACGGTCCCGGCTGTATGAACTCCGGAGCTAGACTGCCCCATCTCCAAACACACCGGTCTCTGGGGCTGCTCCTCCATACTGGGCTCCACGATCCCCTAAATGATGCGGTTCGAAAACCGTTAGTCATAAAGACTAAGCCCTATCATCCCCTACCCCTTCCCCCATGGCTCCTAGGTACCGAGCGGAGAGGAAGAAAGGGAAGGTCATGAAGGTGGAGAATGAATCAAAAGAAAACATGTGGCAGCGGAACTAATCGAGCAATTCTATAATAAATATGACAGAAAACAGAAAGTAGGAAAAGTAACCTTTACTTATGTGCGGAAGCGCATAAGCCAAGGGATCTTCTGCAAGGCTCCCATTGTATAAAGTGTCCCATACCACTTATACGTTGGGGTGTCGGTTATCAAACAGCAGCACATATATATTGAATTTAACCTTAATTTATAAACTTGCTCACACAAGCTTATAGACCAAGGGGTCGTTTTGTAGATCCTAATGTATAAGCGTCCCATACCACTTATACTTTAGGTGTCAGGGTTAAATGAATCGATTATGCTATGACATGCAAGTGGGTATGATGGAACATACAAGTGCAACTCACACACCCGACTCTGTGCACACAGACCTTTAGTTCCCCCTTTCGGAGCCGTTACCTCCCAGGATACCTCCGTAGTGGCAGACGGAAGCGGTGGGTTGGGCCTCGCCCACCTCTAAACCAGTAAAGCACTACCGGTCATACCTATCGTACGCCTCAACGCTTGCTGCACTAAGCGGACGCCTGCGTACTCTTGCCGGCTGGCGCACCGGACTTCTGTTGGCGAAGTGCTAACCACACTTGCCGAGTCAGCATATTAGCGTCGGTGCATCGACCCTACAATACCGAAGACCCACCACCTTAATTTTCATTCCTTTTATGCACATGAAAATTTAATCGTAAACACACAAAAGCCGAGTCGAAGCTCCCCGGACCAAAATGTCCGCCTCTTAACCAACCGAGCCGAAGCTCCCCGGACCATTCCGCCCGTCTCTTAACCCACCGAGCCGAAGCTCCCATCAATCTTCCTGTGCTAACAGTGTTTGTGAAAGGTGCAACCCTAATTACTAAGTTACCCTTGTCAGTTTGTTATTACAATTTACGTTAACCCAGGACTGCCCCCAGTATTCCCCGTGAAGGGCTCTCAAAGGGCACTAGGAACTATGATGGTAGTTGAAGCCCATCGTTCCCTTTCGCAAGACACTTATTGTTATTGGTTGATCCCCTTTACCCATTCCATTCTCATATTACGATAGACTATCCTAGGGTGATTTTTAACCTTCCTCTCTTCGGGAAAGACGATCTTTCGTCGAACCCGAGCACCTCTTAACTCTAGCCAACACCACTTCTCTTTACTCTTCATATCATCCTAATGTGATATCATCCACAATTATCTAACCATACAAAATGACTAACTCCAACATCTCACCCCGATCATGCCATATTGCAATTTAACAATTTGTTATATGCAGACCAACCTAGACTATATGTCGAACCGGTTATGCAATGATCCAAAACTCATCTAAATGCCCTAAATTATTTACTAGAGACTTATCATGATATAATTAGACTAAATCCAGAATGTGGTAATTTTCCTAATTTATCTGGCATTTAATTAATTTCCTCAAAAATTCCAAGGGCTACCGGTTTGAACATGATCTACCCTAAGTTCTCTTGCAAGATGTCCAAAAAAATTATAATAAATATTATATTATCTCAGTATGGTAAATCCAAAATATCACAATTTTTATAACATCAAAAAGGGCACTAAAACAATTTTAGAAATATTTTCTATCTTCCCTTATTTATGAACCAAGTACTGAGTATATCCACCCAAAAATTATAAATTAATTATAGTATGCAGGTACAACATTAAAAGTAGTATAGACCAAGTTTCATAATTTTTTTAGCATTTGTGAAGGAAGTACTGGATTTACTCATCTAACAATTATACAAAAATTCAAGGGTGACCATTCTGTCCGAAAATATTTACTTCCAAGATTTCATGAGGTTTCAATGATCATAAAGATTCAAATAATTAAAACATCAATTGGGGCTATAACAATTGTTACAAATGAAGTGCTGTAAATAGACATCATAAAATTCCAATAAAATTGTTATAGGTTCTACCCGCTCCAAAACTTACTCTACCCAAGTTTCACAATCTTTAGATGATGTTTGGTGACCGATTGTGCTTAATTAGTATTTTACCCTAAAGCTACGATTATGGTTTTGAGGTATCTACTTGTCTCCGAATCCTCCAAGATTCCATACAGATGATTCTTATCATGCTTACGTCAACTCTACAGAATTTCAAGGCAATACGAGAGCAATTGCCCCCATGTCCTTCACAACTCTCAAAACCCTCCATTTAGGGTTTGAGTTTGGATCCTAGGGTAAACCAACCCTAAATAACACCATTTTCTCCGAGTGGTTTATAATAACCCCTCTAAGTCAGTGGTCAAAATATCAGCATCTGTTGAGGCGATTTGACCGTTCTAACCTCTTGTGCACTTTTTACTCAAAAATGCCTCATTATTGTCTAGTTAAGAATATTTGACTTCCTATTCAAAACTCATCAAAATGAGTTGAAATTTTGTACAGAATTAGGTTTTATAGCCAGGGACCACTAACCAAAATTTGGGAGGGTTTGGAGGTCATTTGACCCCTTAAATAAATCCCTCTAAGTTTATTAAATTAAAACAAAAACTTTAGGAAAAGTATCTCCAAAAATTCCTATTTTTTGACAGCCTCTAGATATGGCTAAGGGTAACCTCCTGCCCAAATTTCAAGTCATTTGGACAAAGGAAGAAGAGTGGGCATCCATTTTAGTTTCTGCCCAACTCTAGATACAACCCCCATTAAAACGGGTGCTGCGGTCAAACCGCTTACCCAAACGAGTTGAAATATATTTTAAATTAAACTAGACTCGCATGACTACAACTTTCGTGACTGGCCATATTTCCTAAAACGGCCTTTAAATGCCTCGTTTTGAAATGTCAAAAGGCGTGTCAAAAAGGAGATAATAATTCCTTATAATTAATAAATGAATAGTAATTGATTTTACTGTTCATCTTCCCTTCCAGACAGAACCCGTAAACTGAACTCAGAAAAATACATTTCCTGTAGCTCTTTCGTGATTCGTCGCCGGCCGTCCGGTCACTTCCCTGGCCAGCCACCACCACCACCACCACCGTCGAGGCGATGGCTAGCGGTCGGCGGTGGATTGGCCGCCGGAGGTGGCGGTTTCCGGCGTACCCGAAAAGTATCTTTTTCATGGTTTTCCATGAAAACGCAGGATAGGTCCGGCTCCTTTGAGCACGAACTTCATTTCTAAGATCCTAAGATCTACCCATAAGAGAAGAAGTAGAGGAGGACCTTGTTCGCGGTTTGGAGACGAGATGAACGTCGGATGGTCATGGCGCGGTGGTGGCATTCCCGGACTTCTCGTACAGCAAGAGCAGAAATATGAATCCGTTTGGTCAAGAGTGTAACCTTCTCATCTTGCTCTAAGAAGGCTTTTATAGATCAGAAAGTGGGGAGGGGAAAGGGTAAAGTCTTAATGGCCATGAATGTTCTCCCCTTAACGGTGTTTCAGTTATGGTAGGGGCAGTTGAAACGCTGGAAACGAAGAGGTGTTTGCTAGGTGGCGATTTCCTATTGGACCAACATTTTCTTATTTTATTAAGTAATTAGAGTAGGAAACGGCCCATAACTACTCCTGGTGTAACTTCCCATACCAGCATTTATTACCACGCGTGTTAGAATAATTTCGGGCCTGAACCGACGTTTCGGTTTTTGTCACGGGCATGACACGTAGGTCACGGGCGTGACAGGGCTGGGTGGCATATTCTGAGCTCGACGATCATCTCCCTGAGATCGACGATCGTCGAAGGGGTCACGCCCTAGGTCACGGGCGTGACAGTCCGTGATGCAAACTCTGCGCTCGCCGATTATCTTCCTGAGATCGACGATCGTCGAGGGTGGGTCACGCCCTAGGTCACGGGCGTGACATATAGGTCACGGGCATGACAGGGTCATTATGCAAATTCTGCGCTCGATGATCGTCTCGCGGAGATTGACGATCGTCGAAGGGGGTCACGCCCTATGTCACAGGCGTGACACATATGTCACGGGCGTGACAGGCCCGGGTTGCAAATTTCTGCACTCGACGACCGTCTCCCTGAGATCGACGATCGTCGAAGGGGTCACGCCCTAGGTCACGGGCGTGACATGTAGGTCACGGGCGTGACATGTAGGTCACGGGCGTGACATGTAGGTCACGGGCGTGACATGTAGGTAACGGGCGTGACCAACCCGTGACTCGAATTCTTGGTCGATGGACTTCAATTTTTGGGTTTCCTAGGGTTTTGTCACGACAAACCGACTCCTAGGGGTGTAGCCGGAAATGGGATGTTACATATTTATATATACTGTTTATATTTACTTTCAATTATTACTCTCACAGTGCGTTGACTGATTTCAGTTCAGTCAACACCTTACAGTGCACTGCGTTCACTGAGTTGGGTTCACTCAACGCCATTGTACTTCGAAATCTTTCTCTCATGAGTTGTTTACTGATTTTACCTCAATCAACAACACTTTACTTACAATTATTACTGCCATGGAGCATTGACTAACTTCACCTCACTCAACTCAGTCAATGCCCGTGCACATGCGGGCGAAGCCCGCCTGATGCGGCCGAAGGCCGCCCCAGAGCATCAACCATAGTCACGCATATGACATTACTAAAAGCGATGATCACTCGACGCCATAGACTGAGCACTAAAGCACGGGCGAAGCCCGTGCGCAGGCTGGCTTCTTCTATTATTAATAAGCCTCATCCTCTTCTCCGTCTGTTCTCTCTGTAACAAGCTATTCTCTCCGTCACAGGCGACCACGTGCGCCCTCCTCATGCCGCGTGCCGCAAACCATGATCACGGTTTTCAGATCACTCAATGCCATGCATTGTCTATTATGGCATTCAGTGCACTGAACGCCATAAGATATAATGAATGCCTTTGTTAATGGCAAGCAAGTTATAGACGTCGTCGGAGATGTTTTGGGATAAGAAGGGGGAGGAGGGAAAGTGATGGCAGGATCCGAGCTCGCTGAAGCCTTTCCGGCAAGTCTCTTGGTTGGCGGGCGCGGCGGTGAGCCAAGTTTGAGTCGTCAAGAGAGCAAGAAGTTGAAAGACAGTTGTTGAGATTGGAAATGATTCTCTCGCAGAGTTATTTAAGGCAGCCCGCCAAGGCAGTTGTCATGAGAGCACGGTGTTGAGTGCACTCAAAGCCGTCACCACTCACGACTTTGAGTGCACTCAATGTCGTCACCACACACGACGTTGAGTGCACTCAAACCCATCACCACTCACGGCTTTGAGTGCAATCAAAGCCGTCACCACTCATGGCATTTACTGCACTCAAAGCCATCACCACTCACGGCGTTGAGTGGACTCAAACCCGTCAGCACTCACGGCTTTGAGTGCACTCAAAGCCGTCACCACTCACGAGTTTGAGTGCACTCCAAGCCGTCATCACTCACGGCTTTGAGTGTACACTCAAAGCCGTCACCGCTCACGGCTTTGAGTGCACTCAAAGCCGTGAGCGGTGACGGCTTTGAGTGTACACTCCAAGCCGTCACCGCTCACAGCTTTGAGTGCACTCAAAGCCGTCACCGCTCACGGCTTTGAGTGCACTCAAAGCCGTCACCGCTCACGGCTTTGAATGCACTCAACGCCGTCACCTCTCACGGCTTTGAGTGCACTCAACGCCGTCACCAGTCACAGCGTTGAGTTCACTCAACGCCATGACCACCCACGGCGTTGAGTGCACTCAAAGCCGTCACCACTGACAGCTTTGAGTTCACTCAAAGCCGTCACCGCTGACGGATTTGAGTTCACTCAAAGCCGTGACCCCTCACGGCATTGAGTGCACTCAAATCCGTCACCACTCACAGCTTTGAGTGAACTCACGACGCCTTGACAACTTACGGCTTTGAGTGCACTCAAAGCCGTCACCACTCACGGCGTCGTGACCACGCACGACAGTGAGTTCACTAAAAGCCGTCCCCACTAACGGCTTTGAGTGCACCCAAAGCCATGACCACACACAGCGTTGAGTGCACTCAAAGCCGTCACCAGTCACGGCTTTGAGTTAACTCAACGCCATGACCACCAACAGTGTTTAGTGCACTCAAAGCCGTCACCACTGATGGCTTTGAGTGCACTCAAAGCCGTCACCACTGACGGCTTTGAGTGCACTCAAAGCCGTCACCACTGACGGCTTTGAGTGCACTCAAAGCCCACTGACGGCTTTGAGTGCACTCAAAGCCATCACCGCTCACGACTTTGAATTCACTCAAAGCCGTGACCCCGCACACCGTTGAGTGCACTCAAAGCCGTCACCGCCCACGGCGTTGAGTGCACTCAAAGCCGTCACCCCGCACGGCGTTGAGTGCAATCAAAGCCATCACAACTCACGGCTTTGAGTGCACTCAACGCCGTGACCACCCACAGCGTTGAGTGCACTCAAAGCCATCACCACTGACGGCTTTGAGTGCACTCAAAGCCGTTACCGCTCACGGCTTTGAGTTCACTCAAAGCCGTTACCCCTCACGGCGTTGACTGCACTCAAAACCGTCACCACTCATGGCTTTGAGTGCACTCAAAGCCATCACCACTCACGGCGCCGTGACCACTCATGGCTTTCAGTGCACTCAAAGCCGTCACCACTCACGGCTTTGAGTGCACTCAAAGCCATCACCACTCACGGCGCCGTGACCACTCACGGCGCTGTGACCACTCACGGCTTTAAGTGCACTCAAAGCCATCACCACTCATGGCACCGTGACCACGCACGACGTTGAGTGCACTCAAAGCCGTCACCAGTCATGTCTTTGAGTACACTCAACGCCGTGACCACGCCCATCACCAGTCACGTCTTTGAGTACACTCAACGCCATGACCACGCCCGTCACCACTCACGGCTTTGAGTGCACTCAAAGTCGTGAGTAAAGCCGTCACCACTCACGACTTTGAGTGCACTCAAAGCCACCACCACTCACGGCTTTGAGTGCACTCAAAGCCGTCACCACTCACGGCTTTGAGTGCACTCAAAGCCGTCACCACTCACGGCTTTGAGTGCACTCAAAGCCGTCACCACTCACGGCTTTGACTGCACTCAAAGCCGTCACCACTCACTGCTTTGACTGCACTCAAAGCAGTCACCACTCACGACTGGACTGAACGTCGTGATAATTGCGTTGACTGCACTGAACGCCATACATTGAATGGGCTTGACTGGACTCAACACCATGATCACTGCTTTGAGAGCACTGAAAGCCATGATCACTAAACGCATAGACTGAGCACTGAAAGCCGTGATCACTAAACGCCATAGATTGAGCACTGAAAGCCGTGATCACTAAACGCCATAGACTGAGCACTGAAAGCTGTGATAACATTTACTTTGAATTACTGCTGCTATGGACTGGTTACTGATTTTATTTCACTCAACGCCTTAGACTGCATGGCGTTCAGTGAGTTGACCTCACTCAACGCCATTTTACTTAGAATTATTTCTGTCATGGGCCGTTCAGTTAATCGACCTCACTCAACACCATTTCTACTTTGAAATTCTTCTGCACATGCAAATTTAACGTATCAAACCAATCGAGCCGAAGCTCCCCGGACAATTCCGTCTGTTTCTTAACTAATCGAGCCGAAGCTCCCCGGACCAAACTGTCCGTCTCAAAACTAACCGAGTCAAGGCTCCCCGGACAAAACTGTCCGTCTCAAAACTAACCGAGCTGAAGCTCCCAACAAACTTCCTGTGCTAACAGTGTTTGTGAAATGTGAGATCCTAATTACTAGGTTACTCTTTTCAGTTTGTTAATACAGTTTACGTTAACCCGGGACTGCCCCCGGTATTCCTTGTGAAGGGCTCTCAAGGGGCACTAGGAACCATGATGGGATTACGCCCATCGTTCCCTTTCGCAAGGTACTTATTATTATTGGTTGATTCCCTTACCCATTACTTCCTCGTGTTACGATAGACTAACCTAGTGTGATTTTTAACCTTCCTCTCTTCGGGAAAGACGATCTTTCAACGAACCCGAGCACCTCTACACTCTAGCCAAACCACTTCTCACTACCCCTCCCATCCTTCTATGGTGAAATCATCCACATCTATCCGACCCAGCAAAATGACTAACTCCAACAACTATCCCAAATCATATCATATTGCAACTTTAATGATTTACTAAGTGCAGACCAACCTAGGCTATACGTCGGACCAGATAGAAGATAATCTAAATAATCATCCAAATGCCCTAAATTATTTACTGGAGACTTATCATGACACAAATAGACTAAATCCAGAAGATTATAATTTTCCTAATTATTCTGATATTTAATTAATTTTCTTAAGGGTTCCAAGAGCTACCAATTGAACATAAAGTGCACGTTTTAGATATGAATAAAGCTTCATAAAATCATTATAATTTCTAAACAACAATTTATCAGTAAGTCCAAGATATAACAATTTTTCCAGTATTTAAGGACTCTAATTTAATTTTGAGAATAAATCATTTTTCCTTTCATCAATAAAGTAAGTGCAATAAATAATCATCCAAAAATTCTTTATTAATCTTCTAGAGCATATACTGTCCTAAAAACATCAGTGGCCAATTCATAATTTTTCAATGGGAATTGAGCTCTAGAATAAATAATTACCAAAATCTCAAAAAGTTATGTTTGTAAATCAAGTATTGTAAATATTCTCCCAAAAAATCATGAATAAAATCCTACAACTAAATATTGATCTAGAAGCATCAGTGGCAAGGTTTCATAATTTTATAGTAGGTAATTTGCTCTAAATGATTTATTGACCATAATTGCCTTTTTAGAACTTGTGAAGGAAGTACTAAATATAATCAACTAAAAATTGGTAACAAAATTCAGGGATATTCATTTAGAGCTAAATCATCTGCTGGCCAAGTTTCATTAAATTCAAATGAATAGAGTAATCAAAATAATTAAAACACCAGTTTGGACAAATTGATACCTAACAAATAAAGTACTAGAAATATAACCCACAAAATTCTAATAAAATTAGTAAGGGTTCTACCTAGACTAAAACTTACTATACCCAAGTTTCACAACTTTTAACTAAGATTTTGTGACTGTGTTTCCATAATTGTTCTTCTATCCTAAAACTAGGGTTAGGGTTTTGAGGTGTCTACCTACCTCCAAATCCTCTAAGATTCCTACCAGAGGACTTAGGTTTACTACCTTCAACTCCACTGAGTTACAAGGTCACACAAGGGCATTTGCCCCTATGCCCTTCACAACACCCAAGGGCCCTTCCTTAGGGTTTGAGTTTGAACCCTAGGGTAAACCAACCCTAAATTACACCATTCTCCTTAAGAAGGTGACATTGTCCATACCAAGTCAGTGACCGAAACCCCAGCCTCTGTTGAGGTGAGATGACCACTCAAAATCCAAAGTGCACCTTTATTCAAAAGCACCTCTTTAAGGCCTAACTAGGGCCTTGTGATTCCCTAACAAAAACTCATCCAAACAAATTGAAATTTTGTGCAGAGCTAGGTACTATTGCCAGGGACCACTCACCAAAATTTGGGAGGGTTTAGAGATCATTTGACTACTTAATTTAATTACCCTAACATTATTAAATAAAAGTAAAAAAAAACTTTAGGCAAAGTGTCTCCAAAAATTCCCATTTTTGGTCAGACCTTAGATATGGTTAAGATTGGTCCCCTGTCCATGTTTCACTCCATTTGGACAAGGGATGAAGGGTGGGCACCCATTTGAACCTCAGGTTATCCCTAGGTATAGGCCCCACAAAAATGGGTGATGTGGTCAAACCACTTACCCAAATGGGTTCAAATAAATTTTAAATTAAACTAGACTTCACTGGCTATAACTTTCATGTTGACCACTTTCTAAGGTTTATCCCCTAAGGGCCTTAGTTTTCTGTTCTAAAATGATGTACAGTACAGGATATTAAATTAACTAAACTATATAATAATTATTATAATAAATTTAAGATGAACACTGTTCATCTTCCTCATCTACCCGAACACCAAATATAAAATGCATAACCTGTAGCTTTGTGTGAGCCACCACCGGCCATCCGGCCACTTCCCCGGCCAGCCACCGCCACCACCAACTCCGTCGAGGTGGTGGCTAACGCCCGGCGGTGGTTTGGCGGCCGGAGGTGGTGGTTTTCGGTGAACCCGCCACCATGATTTTTTTGGAATTCTCCATTTTTTTCACTTGGATCGGCTCGTTTGAGTTTAATTCTTATCTCTAAAGATTCCTAAGATCAAACCATAGAAGAAGAGGAAGGGGAGGACCTTGCTTGCGGCATGAGGACGTGTCGATCGCCGGGAAGCCATTGGTGGTGGTGGTGGTGGTCGGATTTCTGTAACAGCACAGTGAAACTCCTTGGCTCCTTCTGGAAAAGTGTGGAATTGAATCCTTGGAGTTCAGCTCAGCTTTTGAAGATGAAGAGAAGGGGTGTTAGGTGGCTGTAGGAGCTTGGCCATTTTAGTCAAAGTTGGCGGCCATGGTAGGTAGGGGGTGAAAGCATGATAAGCATGGCTCAAACCAGTCAAATACCAGCAGGTTGAAGCCCCTTTGTCTTAGTGAATTGAATGGGGGTTGTTGGGGAGGGGAAAGATGAGTCCCAAAGTCTTTCCTTTCTCTCTCTTAGTTTCTGCCTTGGCCGAGGGAGGTGATTCTAGTAAGAGAGTGGGACCTTGGCCTCCCAGGCCATGCATGGCATAAACTCCTTACTTTCTCTCTCTTCATTAACAGGGAATAGTGCTGACACGGGCGTGTCAATTGGTGTCACGGGCGTGTCATCCGAACCAGCAAACAGGCTGAAATTTGCCAGAATTTTTCTAAGTACAATGGCACGACGGCTTTGAGTGAGCTGAGCTCACTCAACGCCATTCACTCTATGGCGTTGAGTGAGCTCAGCTCACTCAACGCCATATCTTATATGGCACGATGACGTTGAGTGAGCTGAGCTCACTCAACACCATTAACTCTATGGCGTTGAGTGAGCTGAGCTCACTCAATGCCATTAACTCTATGGCGTTGAGTGAGTGTAGCTCACTCAATGCCATACCGTATATTGCACAACGGCGTTGAGTGAGCTGAGCTCACTCAACGCCATTCACCGAATGGCGTTCTCAACGCCATACCGTATATGGCACGACGGCGTTGAGTGAGCTGAGCTCACTCACCGCCATTCACTCTATGGCGTTGAGTGAGCTCAGCTCACTCAACGTCATTCACTCTATGGCGTTGAGTGAGCTCAACCATAGAGCTCACTCTATGAGGTAAGTTGACTTTGGTCAACTTACCCCCCCCTTTTTTCGGTTGACCCCAATGAGTCCTTGGTGACCCATTGGCCTCTCACTAGGGTTAGGAAGGTATGTGTGGGGTCCACTTGGCTTAGGAAGGGTCAATTAACCCTGTGCAGGCCAGTTTGACCCATTTAGGGTTAGGGTTGACCTTGGTCAATTCAGGCTTTAGGGTTGACCCTGATGAGTTCTTAGGGCCTTAACATGGGTTGGAGAGATCTTGGTGAGATCTTGGAGTCATGGTGAGGGCCCCTTGTCACCCTAGACTAAGGTTTTGGAATTTACTATTTGCAGACCATAGTGCCCTTATCCACACCACCAAGCCCACTTGACTTTTTCTTGGGCTTCCTAGGGTTTTTTCATGACAAAACCACTCTTAGGGGTCTAGTTGGAAATGGGATGTTACAAATCCCAATAAACAAAACAAAGATTTCATCCCCGAAATCAAGGTTAAGCCCACGGGGGCTCCTATCGAAGAGAAGAAGCTTGTAACATCCTATGAGAAGCGAAAGATTACATCACGACGCCATGTTTGCTAAGTGTGGTTTAAAGGGAAGCTCAAATCTATGACTAATTCGCCCAATTGGCAAAGTCTAGACCCCAATAAACAAAAGGTTAGCCCCTACACTTAAAACTCCAGTCCTAGTTTAAAAACAGGAGGGTAAAACAAAAATCCCGAGAGGTTGTAAGGTATACCTGGCTGAACAGCTCTGGATACTTTTGTCACATCAGGTCCTGCGGTTCCCAGGTATGCTCCTCCTGGCCATGGTTCCTCCACAGGACTTTGACTAACGGAACCTTCTTGCGACGCAAGATCCGTACTCCTCTATCATCGATCCAAACCGGCTCCAAGTGAACTGACCGGTCTGAAGCTACCGGCCCATCTGTGGTCAAAATCTACTGCTCCGAGCGTAGTAGAGCCCTCCTAAGTGAAGAGATATGGAACACGTCGTGTAAGCCTGCTAGTTCCGGTGGCAACTCCAGCCTGTAAGCTAGAGGCCCGATCCGCTCTAGGATCCTGTAAGGGCCCATATACCTAGGGATGAGCTTCTTCTTCCGACCACGCACCCGTGAAACTCCGTGTATGGGCCGATTCTTCAAGAAAATCCAGTCTCCCACATGAAACTCTACCTGACGGTGTCGGGCGTCGTAGTACTTAGCCTGTCGGCTTTGCTCTTCTAGCATTCTGTCCCGTATCAGTCTCACCTGAGCCTCGGTGTCTTCGACAAAATCTGATCCCAACACCTTCGAATCCTCGTCCTGAATCCATGAAAGCGGAGTCCTGCATCTCCTTCCGTACAAGGCTTCATAAGGAGCCATCCTTATGCTGGACTGGTAGCTGTTGTTATAGGAGAATTCGACTAGTGGTAAAAGCTTCTCCCAAGGTTCATTTCGATCCAAAATGCATAGCCTTAGAAGGTCCTCCAATGTCCGGTTGGTGCGTTCCGTCTGTCCATCCATCTGGGCCGCGAGCCTAAGTAAGTCTGCACGGTTATCCACTCCCTGGATGTGAACCGACCATCCCGATCCGACACGATCGTCCTGGGCACCCCGTGGTAACAAATGAACTGCTCTACGTATCTCCGCACCAGTACTCCAACTGAGTCGTCTTTCCTGGTCGGAATGAATCTGGCCATCTTCGTCAGCCGATCGACGATGACTCAAATCAAATCGTTTCATGTCCGTGACCGGGGGAGGCCATGAATGAAATCCATCGCGATGTCCTCAAATTTCCACTCTGGCACCGAAAGTGGCTGTAGCAATCTTGCGGGGTTCCTGCACTCCGCCTTCACCAGCTGGCATGCCTCGCAATGAGTCACAAAGTATGTAATGTCCTTCTTCATCCCTGGCAAAAACATCGTCTTCTTCAAGTCTGTCGTCATCTTAGTGATCCCCGGGTGTATAGAATATCTGCTACAATGTGCTTCCGCCATGATGTCTTCTTGAATATGTTCTCCCGCGGGTATATAGAACCTGCCTCTGAAATATAGCAATCCATCTCTCAGTGAATAATCTCCCGTCGAACCCTCCTCCAAGGTTTGGAACATCGGTTCTGCCCATGCATCTGTCCTCTTTTCGTCCCGAATGCGGTCCCGAATATTATCTATGGCAACCATCGAGGCTAGATACTCCATATACAGTTCTGGATCATTCTCGGATACTAGGGATATCTGCATATCTCTGAATGACCGGACTAGCTCCATAGACATCAAATGTGGTCCCTTTCCTGAGGTATCTCCTCTCCGGCTCAAAGCATCTGCCACCACGTTTGCCTTCCCGGGATGGTAGTGTATGGTGTACTGGTAATCTGACAGGAACTCCACCCAATGTCTCTGTCTGATGTTGAGTTCCTTCTGCGTGTCCACATATCTCAAATTCTTGTGATCAGAGAAGATGTCATAGTGAACCCCGTGGAGGTAGTGTCGCCAAATCTTCAGAGCAGAGATCACTGCACCCATCTCCAGATCATGCACCAGATAGTTCTTCTCATGTATCTTCAGCTGTCGGGAGGAGTAGGCTATTACGTGCACGTTCTGCATCAGAACGGCACCCATCCCCTGGTAGGAGGTGTCCGTGTACACCTGGAATCCCTCCCTTCCCGACAGAAGAGCAAGAATGGGAGACGAGGTAAGCCGACCTTTCAACTCCACAAAGGCCGCCTCGCACTGTGGCATCTAAACGAAAGGGAATTCCTTCTTCGTTAGTGATGTAATATGGAGTGCAATCTGGGAGAATCCTTCGACGAACTTCCGGTAATATCCTGTAAGTCCCAGGAAGCTCCGTACGTCCGTGGCTGTCTTCAACGGTGGCCAATCCTGAACTGCCCGAATCTTGGCCGGGTCTACTGCCAACCCAGCACCACTGATAATGTGACCTAAGAAGGCCACCTCCTTTAACCAAAACTGGCATTTGCTGAACTTCACATATAGCTGGTGCTCCCGTAGCCTCTCTAGAGTCAAAGTTAGGTGTCGTTTATGCTCCTCCTCCGTCCTTGAGTAGATGAGGATATCGTCAATAAATACGATGACAAATACATCCAAATAGTCCTCGAATACCCTGTTCATGAGGTTTTAAATGCTGACGGCGCATTTGTGAGCCCGAAGGGCATCACTGTAAACTCGAACAGTCCGTACCTACTACTGAAGGCGGTCTTCGGAATGTCTTCCTCTCGAATCCGTAGCTGATAATAACCTGACCTCAAGTCAAGTTTCGAGAAGAAATGCGCTCCCTCCAGTTGATCAAACAACTCGTCAATTCGTGGCAGCGGGTATGTATTCCGAACCGTCAGTCTGTTCAGCGCTCGATAATCAATACATAAGCGGAGACTTCCGTCCTTCTTCTTGACGAATAGCATAGGGGCTCCCCACAGTGAAGAGCTTTGCCGGACAAACCCGTCCTCTACTAGTTCCTACAACTGACTTCGGAACTCTGTCAACTCTTTCGGGGCCATCTAATAAGGGGCCCTAGATGCCGACTTGGCCCCCGGCACAAGCTATATCTGGAAGTCCTGCTCTCGATGCGGAGGTAGTCCTGACAGTTTCTCTGGAAATACGTCAGCGAAATCTCGCACCACCGGGATGTCGGTCACAGACTCCTTGACTTCCGCCATCTCAAATAGAATCTGATAAACCTCCTCTCCCTGCAGATGGGCCTTAACGGTCTGTACCGAAGATAAGAGTATACGAGAGGAAGGTCTTATACCTTCGATGGAAATGAAAGAGTCCTCGTGCCTCACGGTGATCCTCTTTGCTTAGCAATCAATCTGGGCATGGTTCCAGTGCAGCCATACCATGCCTAGAATCAAGTCGTGGTCCGTCAACTTCAAAAGCGTCGCTGGAGCCCCAAACGCCTTTCCACCGATTTCTACCTCCATGTTGCAGTGGTCTGAGGTAAGGAGTTCAGATCCATCGGGTTGTCGCACCCTCATCTCCGAGCCCGTGAATCGCTCCACGCCTTCCAATCCTTTTATGAACGTCTCCGACACAAAGGAGTAAGGAGCTCCGATATCGAAAAGCATGCGGGCAGGCTTGCCGCTGATGAAGACTATACCTGGGGTGGTTAAATGTCTTAGGATTCTATAACGAGTTTTTCTTTCCTATTTATTCTATCTAGTGCAGTTCTACAAATTTGTCAACTGAGAAAGGGGCAATTCTTTTAAAACAATTAAACATCTCGGCGTACCTACTATGACCTGCTCTGGGCTCCGAGGCTGCGCAAGGTCCAAAGCATACACCTGCTCCCTTTCTTATCTACGATCTCCCCCTGGTATCCACGTCCTCGGCCACGACCTCGGCCTCCAAAATACTGTGCTGGCTGGGCAGCCGGTGGAGCTGGTGGGGGTGCCCCTCTCATAGGGCAATTTCTGCGGATGTGCCCAACTTGATGGTAGTGGAAGCACTCTGGCGGGGGATATGTCATTCCCCCGGGTCTCTAGCCCTCCCGTGTCTGAAGAGGTGGTGGAGCCACCACCACTGTCTCCTTTGTTTCCTGTCTTGCCTCCTGACGAGGCTGGTCCTCGACCCTTCTCCCGTCCGTGATACGGGCTCGTCTCTGATCGTTCCTTGCTCCTCGATCCTGATCCTCCGCTGGTCGTTTCCGGCCCCGAGTAGCTTGCCAATCAACCTCTATCCTCTTGGCCATCTCTAACATACGAGGTATTGGCCCGTCAGATATGAACAGTAGGGCCTCCCTCAAGTCCTCCCGCAGGCCCTTATAGAACCTATTGATGTATCCTGCCTCATCCAGCTGATAGGAGTCCGCAAACCGGGCTAAATGGTTGAACTCTCGGTGGTACTCTACCACTGTCTTATTGCCCTGCTTTAGCTGCAGGAACCTGTCCTCCAGCTCATCCTTAGCCGACTGTGGAATAAAATGCCCCAGTAACGCGGCCCTTAACTCCTCCCAAGTAATCTCTGCAATCTCCATATCCGCAAAGGTCGTGTCCAGTGACGTCTTCCACCATCTCTTGGTGTGAGACTCCAAGCAAGAGACCACCAATGGCACTCTCTCCTCCCAGGGGCACCGTATTACCGTCAACATCTCGCACATAATGTCTAACCATTCTTCTGTCCGGACAGCTGACTCTGTTCCTAAGTAGAATGGGGGAGAGAGTCCTCAGAAGATGCTCAGCCAGTTGGCCCCCGGGTTTGGCTGCGGGACCGGAACCTACTGGGCCCTGAAAGCCTCCATAATTGCTGTCATAGTCTGCCCCATCTCTGACTGTATGAATGGAGTGGGGACCGGGGGAGGTGGTGCAACATTCAGAGTCTGCCGGACTCCGCCCTGTGGTGTAAGTCCTAATGTATAAGCGTCTCATTCCACTTATACCTTAGGTGTCAGGGGTTAAATGAATCGAATATGCTATGACATGCTAGTGGGTATGATGGAACATGCAAGTGCAACTCACACACCAGACTCTGTGCACACAGACCTTTAGTTCCCCCTTTCTGGAGCCATAACCTCCCAGGATACCTCCATAGTGGCAGGCGGAAGCGGTGGGTTGGGCCTCGCCCACCTCTAAACCAGTAAAACACTACCGGTCAAGCCTATCGTATGCCTCAACGCTTGGTGCACGAAGCGGACTCCTGCGTACTCTTGCCGGCTGGCGCACCGGACTTCTGTTGGCGAAGTGCTAACCACACTTGCCGAGTCAGCGTATTGGAGTCGGTGCATCGACCTTCCAATACCGATGACCCACCACCTTTATTTTCTTTCCTTTTTTGCACATGCAAATTTAACGTATCAAACCAATCGAGCCGAAGCTCCCCGGACCATTCCGTCCGTCTCTTAACTAATCGAGTCAAAGCTCCCCGGACCAAACTGTCCGTCTCAAAACTAACCGAGCCGAGGCTCCCCGGACCAAACAGTCTGTCTCAAAACTAACAGAGCTGAAGCTCCCAACTAACTTCCTGTACTAACAGTGTTTGTGAAATGTGAGATCCTAATTACTAGGTTACTCTTTTCAGTTTGTTAATACATATTACGTTAACCTGGGACTGCCCCCGGTATTCCCTGTGAATGGCTCTCAAAGGGCACTAGGAACTATGATGGGATTACGCCCATCATTCCCTTTCGCAAGGTACTTATTATTATTGGTTGATTCCCTTACCCATTACTTCCTCGTGTTACGATAGACTAACCTAGTGTGATTTTTAACCTTCCTCTCTTCGGGAAAGACGATCTTTCGTCGAACCCGAGCACCTCTACAGTATAGCCAAACCACTTCTCACTACCCCTCCCATCCTTCTATGGTGAAATCATCCACATCTATCTGACCCAGCAAAATGACTAACTCCAACAACTATCCCAAATCATATCCTATTGCAACTTTAATGATTTGCTAAGTGCAGACCAACCTAGGCTATACATCGGACCGGATAGAAGATAATCTGAATAATCATCCAAATGCCCTAAATTATTTACTGGAGACTTATCATGACAGAAATAGACTAAATCCAGAAGATTATAATTTTCCTAATTATTCTGATATTTAATTAATTTTCTTAAGGGTTCAAAGAGCTACCAATTGAACATAAAGTGCACGTTTTAGATATGAATAAAGCTTCATAAAATCATGATAATTTCTAAACAACAATTTATCAGTAAGTCCAAGATATAACAATTTTTCCAGTACTTTAAGGACTCTAATTTAATTTTGAGAATAAATCTTTTTTCCTTTCATTAATGAAGTAAGTGCAATAAATAATCATTCAAAAATTCTTTATTAATCTTCTAGAGCAGATACTGTCCTAAAAACATCAGTGGCCAAATTTCATAATTACAAAAATCTAGAGTGCACATAAAGTGCACGTTTTATTAATCTTCTTCAATGGGAATTGAGCTATAGAATAAATAATTACCAAAATCTCAAAAAGTTATGTTTGTAAATCAAGTATTGTAAATATTCTCCCAAAAATCATGAATAAAATCCTACAACTAAATATATATCTGGAAGCATCAGTGGCCATGTTTCATAATTTTACAATAGGTAATTTGCTCTAAATGATTTATTGACCATAATTGCCCTTTTGGAATTTGTGAAGGAAGTACTAAATATAATCAACTAAAAATTGGTAACAAAATTCAGGGATATTCATTTAGAGCTAAATCATCTGCTGGCCAAGTTTCATTAGATTCAAATGAACAGAGTAATCAAAATAATTAAAACACCAATTTGGGCAAATTGATACCTAACAAATAAAGTACTAGAAATATAACCCACAAAATTTTAATAAAATTAGTAAGGGTTCTACCTAGACTAAAACTTACTATACCCAAGTTTCACAACTTTTAACTAAGATTCTGTGACTGTGTTTCCATAATTGAGCTTTTTTCCTAAAACTAGGGTTATGGTTTTGAGGTGTCTACCTACCTCCAAATCCTTTAAGATTCCTACCAGAGGACTTAGGTTTTACTACCTTTAACTCCACTGAGTTACAAGGTCACATAAGGGTATTTGCCCCTATGCCCTTCACAACACCCAAAGGGCCCTCCTTAGGGTTTGAGTTTGAACCCTAGGGTAAACCAACCCTAAATTACACCATTCTCCTTAAGAAGGTGACATTCGACATACCAAGTCAGTGACCAAAACCCCAGCCTCTGTTGAGGTGAGATGACCACTAAAAATCTAAAGTGCACCTTTATTCAAAAGCACCTCTTTAAGGCCTAACTAGGGCTTGGTGATTCCCTAACCAAAACTCATCCAAACAAGTTAAAATTTTGTGCAGGGACCACTCACCAAAATTTGGGAGGGTTTGGAGATCATTTGACTACTTTATTTAATTACCCTAGCATTATTAAATAAAAGTAAAAAAAATTAGGAAAAGTGTCTCCAAAAATTCCCATTTTTGGTCAGACCCTAGATATGGTTAAGATTGGTCCCCTGTTCAAATTTCACTCCATTTGGACAAGGGATGAAGGGTGGGCACCCATTTGAACCTCAGGTTAGCCCTAGGTATATGCCCCACCAAAATGGGTGCTGTGGTCAAACCACTTACCCAAATGGGTTCAAATAAATTTTAAATTAAACTAGACTTCACTGGCTACAACTTTCATGTTGACCACTTTCTAAGGTTTTGCCCCTAAGAGCCTTAGTTTTCTGTTCTAAAATGATGTACAGTACAGGATATTAAATTCACTAAACTATACAATAATTATTATAATAAATTTAAGATGAACACTGTTCATCTTCCTCATCTACCCGAACAGCAAATATAAAATGCAAAACCTGTAGCTTTGCGTGAGCCACCACCGGCCATCCGGCCACTTCTTCGGCCAGCCACCGCCACCACCACCTCCGTCGAGGTGGTGGCTAATGCCCGGCGCTGGTTTGGCGGCCGGAGGTGGTGGTTTCCGGCGAACCCGCCACCATGATTTTTTTGGAATTCTCCATTTTTTTCACTTGGATCGGCTCGTTTGAGTTTAATTCTTATCTCCAAAGATTCCTAAGATCTAACCATAGAAGAAGAGGAAGGGGAGGACCTTGCTTGTGGCCTGAGGACGTGTCGATCGCCGGGAAGCCATTGGTGGTGGTGGCGGTGGTCGGATTTCTGCAACAGCACAGTGAAACTCCTTGGCTCCTTATGGAAAAGTGTGGAATTGAATCCTTGGAGTTCAGCTTAGCTTTTGAAGATGAAGAGAAGGGGTGTTAGGTGGCTGTAGGAGCTTGGCCATTCTAGTCAAAGTTGGCGGCCATGGTAGGTAGGGGGTGAAAGCATGATAAGCATGGCTCAAACCAGTCAAATACCAACAGGCTGAAGCCCCTTTGTATTAGTGAATTGAATGGGGGTTGTTAGGGAGGGGAAAGATGAGTCCCAAAGTCTTTCCTTTCTCTCTCTTAGTTGCTTCCATGGCCGGGGGAGGTGATTCTAGCAAGAGAGTGGGACCTTGGCCTCCCAGGCCATACATGGCATAAACTCCTTTCTTTCTCTCTCTTCATTAACAGGGAATAGTGCTGACACGGGCGTGTCAATTGGTGTCACGGGCGTGTCAGCCGAACCAGCGAACAGGCTGAAATTTGCCAGAATTTTTCTAAGTACAATGACACGATGGCTTTGAGTGAGCTGAGCTCACTCAACGCCATTCACTCTATGGCGTTGAGTGAGCTCAGCTCACTCAACGCCATATCTTATATGGCACGACGACGTTGAGTGAGCTGAGCTCACTCAACACCATTAAATCTATGGCGTTGAGTGAGCTGAGCTCACTCAACGCCATTAACTCTATGGCATTGAGTGAGTTGAGCTCACTCAACGTCATACCGTATATGGCACGACGGCGTTGAGTGAGCTGAGCTCACTCAACGCCATTCACCGAATGGTGTTCTCAACGCCATACCGTATATGACACGACGACATTGAGTGAGATGAGCTCACTCAATGCCATTCACTCTATGGCGTTGAGTGAGCTCAGCTCACTCAACGCTATTCACTCTATGGCGTTGAGTGAGCTCAGCCATAGAGCTCACTCTATGGGGTAAGTTGACTTTGGTCAACTTACCCCCCCTTTTTTTGGTTGACCCCAATGGGTCCTTGGTGACCCATTGGCCTCTCACTAGGGTTAGGAAGGTATGTGTGGGGCCCACTTGGCTTAGGAAGGGTCAATTATCCCTGTGCAGGCCAATTTGACCCATTTAGGGTTAGGGTTGACCTTGGTCAATTCAGGCTTTAGGGTTGACCCTGATGAGTCCTTAGGGCCTTAACATGGGTTGGAGAGATCTTGGTGAGATCTTGGAGTCATGGTGAGGGCCCCTTGTCACCCTAGACTAAGGTTTTGGAATTTGTTATTTGCAAACCATAGTGCCCCTATCCACACCACCAGGCCCACTTGAATTTTTCTTGGGCTTCCTAGGGTTTTGTCATGACAAAACCACTCTTAGGGGTCTAGTTGGAAATGGGATGTTACAAATCCCAATAAACAAAACAAAGATTTCGTCCCCGAAATCAAGGTTAAGCCCACGGGGGCTCCTATCGAAGAGAAGAAGCTTGTAACATCTCATGAGAAGCGAAAGATTACATCACGACGCCATGTTTGCTAAGTGTGGTTTAAAGGGAAGCTCAAATCTATGACTAATTCGCCCAATTGGCAAAGTCTAGACCCCAATAAACAAAAGGTTAGCCCCTACACTTGAAACTCCAGTCCTAGTTTAAAAATAGGAGGGTAAAACAAACATCCTGAGAGGTTGTAAGGTATACCTAGCTGAACAGCTCTGGATACTTTTCTCGCATCAGGTCCTGCGGTTCCCAGGTATGCTCCTCCTGGCCATGTTTCCTCCACAGGACTTTGACTAACGGAACCTTCTTGCGACGCAAGATCCGTACTCCTCTATCATCGATCCGAACCGACTCCAAGTGAACTGACCAATCTGAAGCTACCGGCCCATCTATGGTCGAAATCTGCTGCTCCGGGCGTAGTAGAGCCCTCCTAAGTGAAGAGATATGGAACACGTCGTGTAAGCCTGCCAGTTCCGGTGGCAACTCCAGCCTGTAAGCTAGGGGCCCGATCCGCTCTAGGATCCTGTAAGGGCCCATATACCTAGGGTTGAGCTTCTTCTTCCGACTACGCACTCGTGAAACTCTGTGCATGGGTCGAATCTTCCTTTCTAACTGTCAAACCGTATACCTTAACCTCTGAGTCTTCTTGTAAGGCTTTGGCAAGCTCCTTCTGCGAACTGCCGCCGAAGGAAAGGGAGTTCGCTATCGCCTGGCGATAACCACTATCGCTTGGTGATAGTGAATAAATCACCTAGTCGTTGTCGAGCTTGCTGAGAGGGTTGTCCGCTATTCCAAGTCGCCTAGCCGCCTGTGCAGACCCCAAAGGTCACTTGAACTCTCTTTGGAGAGGTTTAACTGTTGTAGCAATGGTGGTTTTGTTTTCCTAGCCGCAGGGCTGGCTCTCCTATCTGCCTCCTGACTGTCATGTCCATTTAGGGTCTGGGGGCCTATTTATAGGCTCGAGGATAGAATATGAATAGGGAATATTCCCAGAACAAGCCACCATTGGGCAAACTGAAGAGGCAGGCCGCCCTCTTGAGGAGAACTAAAGAGGCAGGTCGCCCTCTTGAGGAGAACTAAAGAGGCAGGCTTTGGCGGACTGGAGAACTCCTTTGGCAGACTGGAGAAGCAGGTCACCCTCCTTTGGCAGACTGGCTGAGGCAGACCGCACATGTAGAGAAAAAGAGCTATCGCCCGACGATAGCGCGGTTAGCCAATTCTAATTGCGCTACCTACACGGGCGAATTGGGGAACAACCCGCGGCCTCCTGCAAAACACGCCACTCTCATGCGCTCTGGGCGAACAAGATGGGGCATACCGTACCAAAAAAGGGGCTATCACCGGGCGATAATGTGGTTATCGAAACCTGTCTGCACGACCACCAAAAGAGGAATGGGGGACAGGCTGCGGCCTCCAGGAGCGAGTTGGAGTAGGCCGCGACTTCCGGAGGTGCGAACTGGTTACCTTGGAGAGGATCACCGATTTCTGGGTAAATAGCGATGGCCATGAACTAACGCTCGTAAACATCCGACCTCACCTAAAAAAATTAATGCTCAAAACTAGTTTATTTCTTGGTAGCGATCATAATCTTTGTCTTGCTAAAACATGTATTCTACGATAATGACATTTTTGATCAAACTCATCAGAGCAAATAAGTTGTGCCAAACCAAGCCTAAATCATCTTGTCACGTTGATTTCAATGAAGTGAAAAAGGTTTAAATGGAGGCTCAAAGGCTCCAGTTGGCGCGGTTGTTGCGGTCGTGAACATGAGAGAGTTAAATTGTCATTTGTTAACACACACTTAAGCAACTTCATCTGCTGCAACTTCATCTGCTTTTATGTTTAAAGGTGTGAAGTTTGTTAGGTGGTTGTTAATGAATGACAGTTAACCCATGTGTTTACTTTAGGATTTCACGTGCGTTGGTGGGGTGAATTTTTTTTTTAAAAAAAATCCAAACACCGTACAACACATAAGGATCAGATATCCCAAAACAATGCAAAACAGGCTTAACAAAAATAAACCCTAACTCATCACATCTAATCCATCACAGGCGTTAGAAATTATACCTCTAGAGAACAATCTCTAGGCGGAAGAGGAAGACGTGCCGGAGAAAATGATAGCGATCCCACCGCAACTACGAGGCCGATCGCCTCGCCTCTTGATTCACCTTGAACCCGAACAGCGTCAAAGTTCTATTCCGTTGATGGAGAATAGAAACACTAGCTCAGAACTTCTCTCCTCTTGCACCGATGACTCCAAGTGGCCGAACCACACTAGTCACCGGGTAGGGAAGAGGAGGGTGGAGAGGGATCTAAAAACCGTTGTGGAGAAGAAGCAAACTCAAGCCATCACTCAAGTTGTGGCCTACCGGGAAGAACCACCCAAGGTCGGCGAGCTGCACGGAGATGGCGGCGGCAAGCTTGCCCGGAGAAGGAGCAGCGGACGCCAAGGCTGTGGCAGCGACAAGCTTGCCCGGCGACGGAGCAGCGGGCAGCGATGCCGACGTCAAGCTTGCCCGACGACGGAGAGGGGGCTGCACGGTAATGGCGGCCAGAAAGGGAGATAGCAAAAACCCCTTCACCTTCTCCTCTTGCGGCTAGGTTTAGACAAAAATAAAACCCGAAAAAAACTTCCTTCATCTCCACGGTTTACTAATATATATATACTTATATATAAAATTATATATAAATCTATATATATTATATACATATATTCATATATATTTACATATATATATATATAACACATATATATATACTTATATATATAAATACTTACATATATATAATCCTATAACTCCAAAAACTGTGCACTCCTATCAAAATAATTACGACGACTCGCTCCGTCATAATTTTATTCCTTTTTGATAGTCGCACATGAATTCTATCTAAGCATGTCGAGTCACGACATTAGACGTTCGCACTTACTATAGTACTTAGATTAAATGTTCCATAAAATCAAATACCCCAAATAAGCCGAACGGATGTTGTTCCCGTTCATTTGGTGCGACCTTAAAGAGGAACCATGTCGTCAAGGCTATAATATAACATCCTATATTATGGACTATAAGAGGCTTTGTCACTGCATTATAGTCGCCCCAACAACATGGTAACTAGGTAACGCAATGAACGACCTGCGTCTATTTCTTTGTCACATGATATCATAAATATTGTGCAAACTGGGACTGTGTCATTTCGCACTATGTTTGTCTTTCTTGGTCTCATAAGTGAGTTGTATTTATAACTACGTTAGTTATAATGCATGCTATACAACCTCGCTCGGCCAAGGAGCTCGACTATATCATTACCAAAATAATTTGGGGACAAAATGATATTTCGATGTGCATATTTCCTACGCGTAAGTATGAACAACGAATCATAGTATATATCAATATCAAAGGATAGTTTTCAACTATAATCACATTGCCCACACTGACACGCTAAATCTACACATCTTGTATCTCCAACTAAATAGACACGTTGAAACATTATTGACACTGAACACATTCCACATAATGCTACAACATAAAATAGGTCACTCTCAATGTGTATGAAATCACACGCATACACACTCATATGATTAAACGATAATCATTTATCAACATTTATAGAACTCAAATATACTTTAATCGATATGACAATCTTAACTCGGCAATCAAAGTTCCTCTTTGATTACCACGATTGTGAGGATAACTTAAGATTACATGACTCAATAAAAACCATGGTCCTGTGGTTCAAGACCAAGCGCATCTTCTCAAACCTTACATGATACAAGTCATATAATTAAGGAACAAAATGTTACAACATTCTAAAACATGAACATAAGTAAAAAAGATAACTTTCAAAACACCACTTCCTTCAGTCTCCCACTTGTTTTCAAAGTTTCTTAAATTATAGAAACTACAAAAGAAAAGGAGCAACCTTAAAATCATTTATCAAGCCACTCTTCATGGTCACGTAACCCCATGAATTCGAAATGAATTTCGCCCTTAGCTTGAGATAAAGGTTTGGTGAAAGGATCAGCTGTGTTGCTGTTAATGTCTATCCATAAAAGTGCAATCTTCCCTTCCTCGATGAAGTCCCGCATTACAAAATACTTTCTATCCATCTATTTTGTCTTGTGATGCGACCTTGGTTCCTTAATTTGTGAAATGGAGGCACTGTTATCGCAAAACAATTTCAAGGGGGCTTCACTTGATGGAACAATTCCAAGTTCTTCGAGGAATTTCTTTATCCAAACTCCCTCTTTGCTTGCTTCCGAAGCTGCCATGACTTCTGCTGCGGTGGTCGAGTCAGCGGTAGTTGATTGTTTCCAACTACGCCAACTCACGGTTCCACCATTCAGAAGGAAAACGAACCCAGATTGAGATTTCCTGTCATCCGGATCTGTCATGAAACTAGCATCCGTGTAGCCTTCTACACCTAGCTCCTTATCCCCACCAAAAACAAGAAACTTATTCTTGGTCCTTTTCAGGTACCTAAGAATATTTTTGACAGCGGTCCAATGATTAGGACCGGGTGAAGCTTGATGTCGGCTCGTTATGCTCAGGGCATATGCAACATCCGGTCTTGTACAAGTCATGGCATACATGATGGAGCCTATGGTTGAAGTATATGGTACATTCTTCATATATTCAATGTCCATGTGTGATGAGGCGCAATGAGACTTACCCAACTGTAAAGATGTCTTCATTGGCACATTTCCCTTCTTAGAGTTTTCCATATGAAACCTTTCTAAGACTTTGTCAATATAAATACTTTGACTCAGGCCAATGAGTCTTCGAGACCTATCCCTATATATCTTGATCCCCAAGATATATTGAGCCTGTCCCATGTCCTTCATTAAAAAGATGGTTTTCAATGAGTCTCTTATTTGTTCCATTATAAGTATATGATTGCCCATTAATAATATGTCATCTATGTACAAAATCAAAAATATGACGTGACTCTCACTAACCTTCTTGTATACACAAGGTTCTTCCTTGCTTTGAATAAAACCGAGAGTTTTAACCTCATCGTCAAAGCGTTTGTTCCAACTCCTTGATGCTTACTTCAAACCATAAATGGCTCTTTGAAGTCTACATACTTTCTTGATATTTTTCGGACTTTCAAAACCTTGAGGTTGTAACATGTATACCTCCTCAACTAGTTTTCCATTTAGGAAAGCTGTTTTGATGTCCAACTGCCATATTTCATAATCATGGAAGGCGGCGATAGCCAACATGATCCGAATTGTTTTGAACATTACAACCGGCGAAAAAGTTTCATCGTAGTCAATCCCTTGGACTTGGCTAAAACCTTTTGCTACAAGCCTTGCTTTGTAGGTTGTCAAGTTCCCATTCATGTCCATCTTCCTCTTGAAAATTCATTTGTTGGGAATGGCTTTCTTTCCATCAGGAAGGTCAACCAAGTCCCATACTTGATTGTTATACATGGATTGCATTTCGGATCTCATGGCCTCTATCCAGGCCTCTGAATCTTTCCTTCCCAATGCTTCTTCATAGGTCAGGGGATCTTTAGTGTCTATTACCAATACATCATGAAAACCCATGTAAAGGTCGGGCTTTCTTTTTACCCTGGTAGACCTTCTGAGTTCTCTTTGCTCATCCCGTTCACCTTGAGGCTCTCAAATTTCTTCTACAACCTCATGTGAAATTAATTCATGTTCAACACGAGCCAAACAATTGCCTGGTGGCGCATTGCGAAGCTCCTCAACATGAATTTGTGGAGGTGGATTGGCCACACTCCCACTGAGCAAAGGAACTATATGTGATAGCTCGTGGTCATCTTGAATATCAAAATTCATATCATGATCACATCCTTGTAGGTCCTCTTGAGTTTTCTCAAGTATTATCCTACGATCACATCCCTTCATTCTTTCGTGAAACTCTTTCTCCAAGAATGTTGCACCTTTCTTTACAAATATAGTATTTGTTGACTTGTGCCAAAAACTATACCCTTTAGTTTCTCTAGGGTATCCTATGAAAAAACACTTGTCCGCTTTGAGTTCTAACTTTGTCGATTGCATACGTTTTACATATGCCTCGCAACCCCAAATCTTAAGGAACGATAAACTAGGCGGTTTTCCAAACCATGCATCATATGGAGTTTTATCAACAGATTTTGTTGGAACAATATTTAAAGTGAGAGTTGCAGAAAGAAGTGCGTGGCCCCAAAAATATAAAGGTCGATCGGTCTGGCATATCATGGAACGGACCATGTCAAGCAGGGTTCGATTTCTCCTTTCGGAGACACCATTCCACTGCGGGGTGCCAGGTGGAGTAAGTTGTGGTACAATACCACACTCCTTCAGGTAAGTAGTGAACATGTTGCTCATGTACTCACCTCCGCGATCGGTTCTCAAGATCTTAATTCTCTTGTCAAGTTGGTTCTCTACTTTATTTTTGTACTCCTTGAATTTTTCAAGGGATTCACTTTTATGCCTCATGAGATAAACATAGCCATATCGGCTATGATCATCCGTGAAGGTAATGAAGTACCTATAACCTTCTCTTGCACTCGTACTCATTGGACCGCATACATCTGAATATATCAATTCCAACAAGTTACATTGAAATGAGATATCAAACCTGGATCTGATACCACTGTAGGATTTCACGTGCGTTGGTGGGGCGAATTTTTTTTTTTAAAAAAATCCAAACACCGTACAACACATAAGGATCGGATATCCCAAAACAATGCAAAACAGGCTTAACAAAAATAAACTCTAACTCATCACATCTAATCCATCACAGGCGTTAGAAATTATACCTCTAGAGAACAATCTCTAGGCGGAAGAGGAAGACGCGCCAGAGAAAATGATAGCGATCCCACCGCAACTACGAGGCCGATCGCCTCGCCTCTTGATTCACCTTGAACCCGAACAACATCGAAGTTCTATTCCGTTGACGGAGAATAGAAACACTAGCTCAGAACTTCTCTCCTCTTGCACCGATGACTCCAAGTGGCTGAACCACACTAGTCGCCGGGTAGGGAAGAGGAGGGTGGAGAGGGATCTAAAAACCATTGTGGAGAAGAAGCAAACTCAAGCCATCACTCAAGCTGTGGCCGACCGGGAAGAACCACCCAAGGTCGGCGAGCTGCACGGAGATGGCGGCGGCAAGCTTGCCCGGAGAAGGAGCAGCGGACGCCAAGGCTGTGGCAGCGGCAAGCTTGCCCGGCGACGGAGCAGAGGGCGGCGATGCTGGCGTCAAGCTTGCCCGGCGGCGAAGAGGGGGTTGTACGGTAATGGCGGCCGGAAAGGGAGATAGCAAAAACCCCTTCACCTTCTCCTCTTGCGGCTAGGTTTAGACAAAAATAAAACCCGTAAAAAACTTCCTTCATCTCCACAGTTTACTAATCTATATATACTTATATAAAAAATTATATATAAATCTATATATATTATATACATTTACATATATATATATATATAACACACATATATATATACTTATATATATAAATACTTACATATATATAATCCCATAACTCCAAAAACTGTGCACTCCTACCAAAATAATTACGACGACTCGCTCCATCATAATTTTATTCCTTTTTGATAGTCGCACATGAATTCTATCTAAGCATGTCGAGTCACGACATTAGACGTTCGCACTTACTATAGTACTTAGATTAAATGTTCCATAAAATCAAATACCCCAAATAAGCCGAACGGATGTTGTTCCCGTTCATTTGGTGCGACCTTAAAGAGGAACCATGTCGTCAAGGCTATAATATAACATCCTATATTATGGACTATAAGAGGCTTTGTCACTGCATTATAGTCTCCCCAACAACATGGTAACTAGGTAACGCAATGAACGACCTGCATCTATTTCTTTGTCACATGATATCATAAATATTGTGCAAACTGGGACTGTATCATTTCGCACTATGTTTGTCTTTCTTGGTCTCATAAGTGAGTTGTATTTATAACTACGTTAGTTATAATGCATGCTATACAACCTCGCTCGGCCAAGGGGCCCGACTATATCATTACCAAAATAATTTGGGGACAAAATGATATTTTGATGTGCATATTTCCTACGCGTAAGTATGAACAATGAATCATATTATATATCAATATCAGAGGATAGTTTTCAACTATAATCACATTGCCCACACTGACACGCTAAATCTACACATCTTGTATCTCCAACTAAATAGACACGTTGAAACATTATTGACACTGAACACATTCCACATAATGCTATAACATAAAATAGGTCACTCTCAATGTGTATGAAATCACACGCATACACACTCATATGATTAAACGATAATCATTTATCAACATTTATAGAACTCAAATGTACTTTAATCAATATGACAATCTTAACTCGGCAATCAAAGTTCCTCTTTGATTACCACGATTGTGAGGATAACTTAAGATTACATGACTCAATAAAAACCATGGTTCTATGGTTCAAGACCAAACGCATCTTCTCAAACCTTACATGATACAAGTCATATAATCAAGGAACAAAATGTTACAACATTCTAAAACATGAACATAAGTAAAAAGATAACTTTCAAAACACCAATGACAAGAAACTTTTTTATCGTGAAAAACTCGAAAAGGGTGAAAAATCACGTGGCCGGGCCAAAATCCACTATTTAGCTTTGATTATAAGTATTGAGAGTTCCTCGGGGGGTGATATGTCACCTCTCTGTTACAAGCTTTGAATACAGAAAGAGAGAAAAATAAACTAAGTCAACGAAGTTTGATTGAGAGCGTCCCGGTGGAAAAATTCTAACCCCTTGAAGCCCTGGAGTGTGTTCGCACGAGCATCTACGTGAGCGCTTTCCAGTGCCTTCTCCCGAGCTCACAAAAATGTCCAAGTGAGCGGCAGATGTTGTGCACGCTAGAGAGGGAGCAAAGCGAGTTCCAAGCGGAAAATTGATCTAAGTCTCACGTTCTCGCCTGAAAACCTCAGAGCTCTCTGGAATGACTTGTCCTTAAATGACCGCATGTGGGTCCTTTTTATAATTTCTTGGAGAGACGTGGTAATTGCGCTGGGCTGGATTCTGAGTGGGTGTATGACGTCACTCCGTTTCGATCACCTGGATCACCAATTTTCAAAAAAATGACGGAAACCTCTAAGGAAAACCCTATCAATAATATTTCATTTTAATTATAAATTACACTCTTTAACTGCAGATTGCATGCAATTGAGTATTAACTTGATATTTCATATTTATAACTTGATCATTTGCACATATCCATGGCATTTTAGTTCTTATACATCAAATTCTTAAATTGTGGGTGAGTTGTATTGCCTTAGGAGATATATTTGAATGTCTCTAACATATGAATACCTTCTAGAGGAAAGGACACCTCAGAACACAAAACAAAACAACTCAAAAGCGGGTAGAAGATCAAGTATCTGCCCAAATTTTGTCACACTCGTTGTCAACAGTCAATAGAGAAAATCAGGCAGATAGGCCTTGTCGGTGTCACGTGGGATCTCGCAGAACGTAGCATGGGACTTTGCCGACCCCTGCCAGAGATCACGCAAACCACCTTGGTTTCTTGTACTTAGTATTTTTTTCCCCAACATTTTAAACGAGCAGCTCATGTTTTTAGAATTTGCTCACGGGCAGAACCCCACGTCTATTAATAGATGTGAATAGTAGCAGAAAGGCACATTGAAATAAGAGCCAAAAGGCCCCTAGACGCTTGCAACCTAGGAACATCCTCTGCAAGTACTCTTTATAGGGTCTTCGAGTTCCCTTGAGTTATCTTATTGACAGTTGTAATAATCTATCTAAATCAATAAAATGACCCACAACAAAAAATTGCAGTTGCGGGAAGCCTGGCCTCTCCGCGAGCGGCACTCCTTTCTTCTCCTGAAAGTCTTGGTGGCCCGGGATCCAGTGATATTCCTTTGGGATAGCAAGATCTGTAAAAATTTGTGAGATGCGGAAAACAAAAAACTAGGTCGCAGGAACACTCAATCAAACAAAGCCGAGTAAACCAGAAGCAAACAGAAGAGCAAGAAATCTTGTACTATTAAAAAATCTTTACAGCGCGAGGCATATATGGCGAGACATGATTCGTCGATATACCTGATGGAAGCAAAAATAAGAAGAACAAACTAGCCGCGCGGACTCAAGGAGTAACCGCCGTCTCTGCCGAGCTGCACTACGAAGTCCGCACCGCAACCTAGCCATGCGGACACCCCATTATTCCAAAGCTGAACTCTGTGTGCAATTTTCTAGCCGCCTAACCGCAAGGTCGCCTAGCTGTCAGATTAACGTGAATAACTGCTGTCGAACTGAACAAGCCGCCAGATGCGGACAACATATTGAACTGGGAAAAGATTGCCAAAGAGAAGGCCGCCTAGTTGCAAGCCGCGACCTGCTGCTAACCACTGATTGTAACCGCAGAGTCCGCAATGATCCATGACCGAAGTCAGAACTAAGTCTCTGGTTTCTCAGCGCTGTCCACACAATCTTTACAGCAAAAAACCAGTTAACTCCTTCAAACCGCGCGAACACAAAAACCTGTCCGCAACAAACGCCCGAGCTCACTTACTATTCATTTAGTGGTACTGTTGATGTGACATGGGGTCCTATTTATACGCACGGAGAAGAGTGTGGTCACCGCCCTAGCCGATAGGAACACCACTCCATCACGTGACGAGCACAAAGCTTATCCGCACAGCGCGGACACAAAAACAATCCGCCTTGTCGCCGCGATGTGACAGTTATGTTGGTTTCGGCTTACACCCATAGTCTTGGTTGTTAAAGAGAGAGTTTAGAGTGTTCAGATGTCAAAAAAACATATTAGGATAAACTTCATGTTAGTGGATCCACTCACCAATGGTTTGACACAAAAGGCCTTTCTTGAGCATACTGTTTATATGAGTGTCATATACTAGTTGAGGATATTTATATTAGTGGAGTTTGTATTTTGATGTTTTTTTTGTTTTAGACATATTATTATTATTATTATTATTTTGCATAAAAAAAATCTTCTTGTGTTCTAATCTCACTAGAGTTTAAGTGTGAACATTTGAAAATAGACATGTAAATATCACATTGCATGTGATTATCATAAACCCATCCATACTTGATCACTGACATTGATTGTGCTTACATATGTGACCATTGATAAGTTTAGCTACAATTATTGTAGAGAAAATTTGTTCTATCCTATGTTTGTACACTCATGGATCAAATTAGATGAAAACATTTTTGGTAATTATAGTGATTTTTTAGATCACAAGGTTATCATGTAATGCGTAGTTAAAAAATTAACATGTACAAGATCAAGTGAGAGATTGTTAGAAATATTAATTATACGGTCCAAATTATGTTAATTATACGTGTTATTGAGCTGTCATTAACATCGACCAATTTTAATTATCTAATTAATCAGGTAGATTATGTTTCATATTGTATGAGCGGTTCAGTTTATTTGTGAATACCAAACGTCCTCTTACGCTTATATGAGTGGGCTTAATCGTAAAATGCCCACATTAAGATTTTAATATAAATACGCCATGGCCGGAAAGAAGGAGAACTCGATCCATGGCCGGAAATTTAGTAAGCTTCCTACCCTCTCCCTTGGTGCTAGATCTTTAGATCCGAAATTTGGAGAGACATCGGCTCAAGAGACTTTGATATTGGAAGTTTAATGGAATTTCTTAGGAGGTCATGCTAGAACTTTCGTTCTAAGGCGTCGATCGCCGTGAAATTATCTTCAATCACTTCCTCTCTTCAATACGAAGGCGACAGACTTGATTTTGTGAAGAACGATAGTCTATTGAGGGAGAAAAGGAGGTGAGAAGCTAAAGCCCTCTTGTGTGTTGGCAGGAGGAAGAAGATGAATAGTACAGTCATCTGTCTTTAAGATTCGTGCAGGAAATTACTTCAAATACTTAGACATATGCATAAATCTATCATGTGTGTTGTGACAGACTTCAAGCTTATTTTTAAACATGATTTAGTCAGATTCAGGTCTCGGGTCCCACATGAAAGTTGTATCCTTTGGGAAGACCTTTTCAACGAGTGGTTGTATGTTTTCTGGGGAGCTCTGTAGCTCCCTAAAAGTGAATTCGAAATTGCTGCTTTGGAAATAATTAAGCTGTAATTACTGGGCATAATCTGTCCAGATCTGTGTTGCTGGGTTCAAACTTGATTTCAGGCATGATAGACTTAGTTCTGAACCTAGATCTTTACATGAAAGTTGTAGGCCTTGGAAATACTTTTTTGATTTGGGGTTAAACTTGACATTTGGAGGTCTGTAGCTCTGGAAAATCCAATTTTCGTAAGTTGTGTGGTAAATATGCATATTTGGATAACTCATGAATTTCTCTAAAAACTATTTATCGAAAGCTTTGGAACTATGGATAGATAATTGTTTGATGACAATATGGACTTCCATGTTTAGCTTCATAATTTTGATATATATATATATATATATATATATATATATATATATATATATATATATATATATATATATATATATATATATATATCGATACCATATTATAAAGAAATACGGTGGCCTGCATATAACATGAGTTCGAAATTAGAGGGTAATTAGGTGGCCGTCAGATTTCAGATTTTTGATCATGAACCATTTGATCAAACCAACCCTCTATCCAGACTTTTTTATAGGCCTCTTAAACCTACTCTAGGACAGTCCTAAACCTACTATAGGGCAGCCAAAAAACTAGCGAACCCGCAACCGGCAAGCCCGCAAGCCCATCCCGCGAAAACCTGCAAGCAAGCCCGCCCGCAAGTCAGCCAGCCAACATTACTTCAACTACTGAATGCGGAATATTGAATATATACCCGCAAAAATCCTAAGAATGGACGGTGTGGGACTAAAACAGGCGGGTGAACTGTTCACCCGCCTGTTTAGACACGGAAATCAGATTTTTTCGGGGCCTAATATGAGGGTCAAGATGACTCCAAAACGAAAAGTGGTCAACTTTAAAGTTGTAGATCTCGGCGATCCAAACAACTTTCATGTTGATCACTTTTTGATTTGGAGCCTCCTTGACCTTCGATTTGGGACCCGAAAAGTCTGGGCGGCGAGACTGCTACAGTAAAGGCACGGAAATCAGGTTTTCCGGGGCCCAATATAAGGGTCAAGATGGCTCCAAAATTAAAAGTGGTCAACATGAAAGTTGTAGATCTCGGCGATCCGAACAACTTTCATGTTGATTACTTTTGGATTTGGAGCCTCCTTGATCTTCGATTTGGGACCCGAAAAGTCTGGGCGGCGAGACTGCTACAGTAAAGGCACGGAAATCAGGTAATATAATAATATATATAAAAAAAATAGCCCAGGTACAGGCGAAGCCCGCCGGGGGTGGGCGAAGCCCTCCATCGCCGACCGGGTACTGTGGCGCGTGGCTATCGGGCCGGAGGCCCGTGCCTGTCACTCGTGTGTGTATATATATATATATATATATATATATATATATATATATATATATATATATATATATACTTATATAGATATATATATATATACTTATATATATATAAGTATATATATATATATATATATGTATATATATATATATATATACTTGATAAGAACTGCCAATAATATGTTATAAACTATTTGGCTATGATTGGTTGTCATGATTATTTGAAGGAAACAGAATTTAGTGTAAACGCTCAAGATGTTAACCATGACACATGGAAGAAATATTCAGGGGATTTGGGTTGTCTAAACCACTGAACTAATCACTTGTTCGAGGACTTGTTGGTGATGATAGGATATGTTATATCCTAGGTGGTATTATGTAAGGATGCGGTTGGATGTCCTTGGGAGCTTCTTGGCTTGTTGGTACTGCAGGACTGCATGAGTGCATGTTAATACACGATTGTTGATTAATCCTGAGTTGCGGATTACTTGTGGCAGGTCTTCAGGCTTACCGATCGTCACACCGACGGAAGCTGGCAGATAGATTTTGGTTAGTTAGGCTAGGTTCTTTGGTGTTTTTTTCCCAAAGACTCCTTCCGTGCCTGTATGCCGGTTGGGCTGGGCTCTTTAGTATTTACTTCCCGAAGACCCCTTCCCTTATGTGTTTTTTAGGTCAGTTGGGCTGGGCTCTTGGTGCTTATCTACCTAAGACCCCTTCTGTGTCGTAGTACGCAGGAGCTCCACTATTGGTGTTGTTAGCATTGAGGCGTACGGAGGCCTAGGCATGGTAGTGTGAATGCCCGCCTAGTTATGAAGATGCCCACTCCACTATCCCTGTCTGACCACGACGGGTGATGTCGGAGAGGGATGCTTCCTCTCGAAAAGTGAGAACTAGGCTCTATGTCGACATATCAATAGTGTGTATGTGTGTGTGTAAGCATGAGTGTGTCATCATACAATCACTACATTTCACTGCATAATATCCTCATCATATAAATTAGTATGAGCTCTTTTATATATTGAGTTACTTTTACTGTACCAGACACTTAACTTATAAGCTTGTATGAGCATCCTTATAAGTTAAGTTCAATTCAGTTCTTGCAATTCTGTTGTTGTTTAAATTCTATTATAGTTGTACTTTATACTCTTAATGATACTCTTTATTTATCCTTGTCTTCGTACTGAATTGATAATATAAGATAACAGTGGTTATTAATACATTTGGTCACTTGCTTGTTATACTACTGTGTATATTGTGTCCCTCTTTCTTCCTTCCACTCATTGCCTAAGAGTCATCGGGGTGAGAGAATGTGAAGCCACTTAGTCTTTATGACTAACGGTTGCTACATCCACTTTTTTAGGATACCCAACCAACGGACCAGCAACACCACCGCGTACAGGAGGGCAGCCAGGCCGGGAGGACAGGGCCTGATATTATGATACCTTCTCTCCCCTTAGTGACAGATGTGAGTGTTTTTTAGCATCTTGTTGTAGCCCTTCGGACAAATGCTCGTGCTCTGATATTACAGAAGCTGGTGTAGCTTCCTGTTATGATGTACTAATTTTGGACATTTACTTTTGTAGATCATGACTTCTATGTTCTTATCTTGTGTTGGGTTGCACCATATCACGCATATGGTAGCGCTCAAAAATCGCTACTATAGTTGAATAAACCGCTACGGTAGGACTATGATAGTGGTAGCACGTGTGTTTCATCCGTTGTCGTGGTCATAGGGTATGGTAGTGGTTACCAAATGTATTGTGACGTTCTTGCAACCGCTGCTATAGGTACATTTATTGTAGTTATTATGATTTTCAATGGTGGCGATTATTCCATTTTACAACACTGGTTACGATACTCTATGGTAGCGTTTATGTTTGTATTTGGCAACATTTAAAATTTTCTATGGTAGCGTTTATCCTCATATATAGCAACGGTTTTTATTCTCAATGACAACGATTTAGATGATCAATACAAGCAGTCCGAGAATGGACCCAAAATTCAATAATATTTAATTTGGAGGAAAGAGTAGACCCAAAATTCAATTACAAATGTGAAATAAAAAAAACTTCATATGTGACTTGTCAATTCCCAAGCAAAGAGTTAAAATTTCCAATGAAAAATAATTCAATTAGCTATATATTATCATCAACTAGATGACAAAAAAATTTTAAAGTTTCCTCAACCCATACATCTTGAACATTCAAATTGGTAAAAAAATCAGCAGGCTAAGAAATTTGCTGCTCCTCCGTCAATTTTTCCACAAAGTTTGTGGCCGAAGTCCTCAAAGCACGCGACACATCCAAGTTCTACTTTTGAATACTTCCGATAGATCACGATATGCTTTCCATCTCGCGCAGATGAATGAAATCCCACCATAAGCTCATCGCACTCCCTGCACCATAATCAGGATTGTCAATTACAAACATGTCGTCTTACCGCCAAAAAATTCAACAAAAAAAAATCACCAAGCACAAGAGTTTCATACCTCAGATGCGGCTCCGAAAAAACTTAACAGCGTGATTAATATTCCCATGATAAATGCTCTTAATTCTAAACGTGAGAGATTCCCATCATCGTCCAAATCAACTGCGTGAAACAATCTGAAAAAAAGGATTAGAATAATAGAGATGCATTTCAAGAATGAAAGTAGACGAAACTCAACTGCTCAAGGCGTAAGAACAACAACACTACTCAACCAGGCTTTTACACCTCTGGTCAACCATTGATCAAGGATGCATTTGAATCCATGGCTGAAAGATCAATTTCGGCACAAGCACCGACATTATCACTTCAATCTTAATTTCTTTTCATAAAAGAACAAAGTGATTCATTATGCTGTTGAAAGTTAAATTCATGTCACTAGAATAAGCTCCAAATATTAAGGGTGAAGACCTTTACATAAAGAATACATGCAGAACTTAATCAATTGTTTACAGTTGTAAGAGATTGGTGTCTCAGTTGGCATTGCTCCAGTAAGTACACCACTCAGTACTTACCAGCACTTAGAGGGAATGCAATGAATGTTTCTAGAGTATGAAGGATTCGGGCTTTGGAATTTGTGTTTATGCATACAATAACTGAATTTTAGAATAAACATAACATGCACAGAAACTTGAAAGAAATGTTTTGATTAGTTCAGTATAATTTAAGAAATCATCAAATGCAGAGATTCATACATAGTTAAAGGGGCCGGGGACGAAAATAAGTCAAATTAAGACCTATCTAGGCTCTATTTGTTAGAAGCAAAACGGTACGCGCGAACAAAATTGAAAAATTATTCATAGAATATGGAATACAGAGGACACCGGTTTTGAGGCAGCACACCTTACTATATTGGTGCTACAACACCTTCAAATTTTCAATCACCGATAGTGATCAATGATGGCCCTTCAAGTTTCTTTATTCTTCAGTGGAATAAAATTTGTAAGAGTGAAGCATCAAAACTTAACAGCGTGATTAATTTTATCATAACGCGACAAAAAATAGCGGTGGATTAACTAACATGTGATGATTCCTGAAAGTTAAAGCTATTAAAACATCTTAATTATGCATCCTGCAACCAAAACATTACTCAAAATGAACATAAGATGAGCAAATGCTATTTTAGGGTTTATTTGGGACAGATTCGCAACCAAAACATTCTTCAGTGTAATATTGGGGTAGATTCGGAACACTTATTTAAAACGAGGCGGTAATTTTAGCTATGTTTTTAATGACAAACGCTATTTTTATTTCTTCACATGGATTGATTTTCATATCCCTCCTAGCCAAAAAAACGAAAGAAGTTTAGGGACACAGAATATATGTCAATAAAAAATGTGTAACTGGCCACAAAAATGGTCATTAAGTAACAAAATTTTAATGTAAAAAATATGAACTCATGAGGTTGCTAAATAACTCGGAATCACAAAGAAATAATAACTTTTATCATGGAAATTTTTGGGAAGTGTGGGAGAAAATTTTGGGGAAAAATTAGGGTGTGGTAGCATTTATAATATATAGTAACGGTTGTAAACGCGATCATAAATTTGTATTGGTAGCATTTTTGTAACCGTGATAAAATAATTGATACTGTAGATATGATATGTTATAGTAGCGTATATTTAAAAACAGTTGTAGTTATAAACGCTACCATAAATATCTTTTAGTAGCGTTTATATAACCGCTACAATTTAAACGCTACCATATGCATGATATGGTGTAGTGTTGACATTGCGATATTGGAAATTGGACGGCAGAATAGGCGACTTATGCTACAAATTAGCCCGTGTGCTGAAGTTACCGCAAGGCGGCTGTTCTGGGCATAAGACTTCCTTCAACAGTGTCTTGTGTTCCGGGAGTGGGGTTTTACAATCGGTCATTTGATTACCCACCTTGCGATGGAGTTTGTCACAAACGCCTGCTCCTAATACTGTGCCAAACAATGCATTACTCTCATTCAGTCATGACATCTCATCACCAGAGAGAGCCTAAGGAGAAAGATGAGTCAACTTCTTCATTAGGACCTTGAAGATTTAAAAGATCCATGACCACACTAATCCATCATTATGAATTCAAGTACGCTTCCACTCATATTCTTATCTCAATGTTTCAACTAGAATGAATTCATTTTCGTCATAGATTCACGGATTCACCCCAACATATAGTCCCTTCGCGGCTCCAATTTTATCGAAAAAAATTTCCCTACGTTAAACACAGGATGCTATCCTGCGTGAATTCAAGTACGTTTCCACTCATATTCTATATCTTTGATGAAGTCTTCAGACACAAAAGAGTGCGAGGCACCGGTGTCGAATAACGTATAGGCCGGTTTCCCACCGACCATTATGGTGCCTAAGTGTCAATAATAATTCTCAAGCTAGGCGTCTAGTATATATTAAGCAACTTGAGGGTATTAATGAAAATAAAATGACTAACTATAATCATACCTGCAATCACCTCCTGAGGGTTCCGCTCTTGAGTCATGTCCAGCGCATACATCTGATCCCGAGCGGGCCCGGGGTTTCCTCTTCGTGGTCCTCATCCTCGATCACGCATGTGCCCCCGCCCTAGAGGAGCTGCTGGAGGGAAAGCGAGAGGTGCATTACCAAATAGTTGCGGGCAGTAGCATCGAATATGGCCCGGTTGGTTGCATTCGAAGCACACTCGCTCCTGCCGCCCACCGAGTTGTTGAAATTGTTAAGGTGGAGGCAACGCTGGCGGTTGCGGAACCGGGCGCTCCATTCTAAAATTCTGGGGGAAACGTCTGCCACCTCTTCGATATCCTCTTCCTCCTCTATTATCAAATCTCCTTCTATTGCTGGGGCGGGCTTCCATCACGCCTTCGGCTGGCCTCTTACCACTTTCCAAATGGTCCGCTTCCAACCTCTTCGCCATGTCAATAATCTTGACTAGACTAGAGTCCACAATAAATAAAAGGGCTTGCCTCAGGGGGTCTCGCAAGCCTTTATAGAATCATTTTGCGTATCTTCTATCATCCAACTCATAAGAGTCAGTAAATCTAGCCAAGTGCTGAAACTCCCGTTGGTATTCTGTCACCGACTTGGACCCTTGCTTCAGTTGCAAAAATCTCTCTTCAAGATTATCCCGAGCGGCCGAGGGGATGAAATGCTCTAAAAAGGCTTCAAAAAATTCGCTACAACTGATATCCGTGTACACCCGTCCTTGAAAAGTGGAGCCCATGAGGGACTTCCACCACCTTTTTGGTGTGCAGCTCTAAGAGTGTCACTACAAGGGTCACCACCATGTTGTTTGGGCACCTTATTCCTGCCAACAGTTCTTGTACAGTGTCGAGCCATTCTTCTTTACGCACTGCCGACTTTGTCCCAAGATAAGCAGGAGGGGAGAGAGCTCGGAAAGTGCTTAACCAAGTGGATCCCGGACCCCGCTGTTGTACAGGGGCTTGCTGGGATTGGGACCTGAAGGCGTCCATGATAGCTGTGAGCGTCAGCCCCAGCTCGGATTGTTGGAATTGTGTAGATACATACGGGGCGGGGGTGCCCCTTACCGGCTTAACATATACTGGGATCTACACGTAAGGTACAAACTTAATGTTAGGTCGGCAATCTAAGGTCAAAGATGGACAAACTTAGTGTGAATTACATATGGGCACACCACTGCTTCTGCTAAGTCAGTTTGTCCCCAAACTGACTAATCGAACGGGGGTGGCACCATTGTTAAATGACTTCTTCAGTTCAGTATCGTAGCAAAATGATACCAATTGTTAAATGACTTCGTCAGTTTGTCCTCTGATACCATTTGTAAGACCCCCCCTCCCGGAACACAAAACACGGCACGAGAGGGGTCTTATGCCCAGAACAGCCGCCTCGCGGTAGCACTAGCACTCGGGCTAGCCTGTACCACAAGACGCCTATCCTGCCGGCTATAACCAATATCATACATTGCCAACCCAACCAAAATATAACATAGAAGTCAAATCCACACCAAACATATAGTCCATAATATAACAACAGTAGAGAAGCTTCAACAAGCTTCTAATATCAGAGTACGTAAATAGTTTTCCCGAAAAGGGTACAACAAAAACCTCTCGCAATCACATCAGTAACCGACGGTAGCGACAGTACCGTCCCCTCAGGCCCTGTCGTCCTAGCATGGCTGTCCGGCTGTTAACCTGATGGTACACCTGCGGGGTTTCCTCCTAAAAAGAAAGACGTAGCAATCGTTAGTCATAAAGACTAAGTGGCTTCACATTCGCTCCCCCGGCGACTCCTCGGCACCGGGCGGAGAAAGGAACAGGGTACAATATATATGAAACATAGGTACAAGCAGGTGGTATATCACTATGTATATAAAGCAGTGTAATAAATGAGAAACAACTTATTCTAGCAATTCTATCATCTGCAGTAGCATGAGAGTATAATATTATAACAGAAAGCAACTCAACTTATATGAATGCCCATACAAACATATAAGTTGAGGATCGTTCAACAGTAAATAACTCATCGTAAAGGAGTGCCCATACAAACTTATACGATGAGGATCTTGTGTATGCAATGGAGTGTAATGATATGTATGCAATGCAATAACTAACCCATTATCACGCACATGCAATCGCTATGTCGACACAGACTTGCAGTTCCCACTGTTCGAGTAGGTAGCTAACCTCTCAGACATCATCCATCGTGGCCAGACGGTGATAATAGAGCGGGCATCTCCACTACTAGGCTGGTCTCCACACTACTTGGCCTAGGCCTTTGTACGCCTCAACACTAAGAACATAAAAGCGGAGCTCACATGCGTACTACGGCTCAGCGGGTGTCTCGGGTAGATGTGCACCGAGATCCTAGCCCCGAACTGGCCTAAGATGTGCTACGTAAGGAGCCTCAAAAATGAGCAAGAGGACCAAGCCCAACCGTTCACTTGGCACGGAAGGATCCTCGGGACGTGAACACCGAGGACCAAGCCCAACCGCCCAAGGTATAGCTGCCAACTCCCATCGGTGTGATGATTGGAGAGCCCGTGTACCTGCCACACTATCCTTAACCCGGGATTACGACACCGCGTGTCGACTCACACCACATGCATTATATCCACATCGTGATATGGAAGGAGCCTTGGAAACGAGCACGAGGACCAAGCCCAACCGACCACTTGGCACGGAAGGAGCCTCGGGACAAGAACACTGAGGACCAAGCCCAACCGTCCATTTATGATTCTTACCAACATCACCAATCATGACGATCAGATATCCACACTCACTCTTTTTACAATCCGGTACCCAAGGCACCATAAGGGTTTCCCACAAACACAGGTGGCGAACCACCTCATACAACTCCTTCACCAAAATCAATCATTTGTGTACACATGAGTTAACCATTTATCTAACACATCACATATTCATAACCAACACCGAATCAATTACTCAAACTCTAGTGAATCTTGTTATAATTACCCTTTGTTCACTAACCTCCACCAAGTCGTTTCGTTCAATCACATACCATTTCACCATTTGTTTACATGGGGTCTATCCAATAATTTCATCATGCGTTGAATTATCACAATTAAGCATATTATCATTCGCCTACAACTTAACGTCGGATTGTTACAAATTCTCTTCCGAGTCCAAACCCAACTTTACACTTACCCAGGAATTTCAGGTTCAGAACACCTGCTCGACAGCAACATCAACCGGAGATTCTCGTGGCTACATGAATCCGATGAGTGTGTGTAACCCCTCGATGGAAATGTATTTCCACGGGCCACAACTTTCATGTTCAGTATGCAACCCAGATCAGACTGTATCATACATGAAATTGGCTACAAAGCCTGCTGCGTACATGATACAATTTTTGCACGCTTGGTCAGATAGCCCTCTACTTAGATCAGACATTCCTGTGGCTATAGACTTTACCTAAAGGCGTGAAACCACTCGTTGGAAAGGTAATCACAAGGGCTACGACTTTCGTGTTTAGTCGGAAGCCCAGATCTGGCCATATCTTGCCTAAAAATAGCCAAGAAGGTCGCTTCGTGCATAACACAGATTTCTGCTTGCATCTTGAGGCGAAATGAACGGCATCGGTTCATCTTCCTCCTCAAGCCAATACTCCCATATTACAACCAGAAGAGCCTCCATCCTTATTCACCCTCTTAAGGTCATTCCTCTTCACGAAACCACCCCCATCATCACTTTGAAGGGAGGGGAGGTTGAAGATGACTAAACCTTAGAACTCAAGCTCTAGCATGGCCCTCCTAGAAATCTTCATCTCACACATCAAGACTCTTTTGAGTCGATATCTCACCTAAGGATAACTACAGATCTAGCACCAAGGGAGAGGGGAGGAAACTCACTTCATTTCCAGTGGTTCCACCATTTCCGGCCATGGATCTTGTCATTCTTCTCGTCGGCATCCCTTTTCCTTGGCGACGGTGGCGATTCCTCTCGGAGTTTGGTTATCTCCAGCAGTTCTTCCCTCCTCCAAAAGTTTCTCCAGAAGATATAGCGTGGAAGAGAATGAAAATTGCTAGGGTTTCATTTTGCCCTTTTTATTCAGAGGTGACACGGGTAGGGACACGCCCGTGTCCTTACTAGTGTCCTGTTCGGGTAAAACGGCGTCAACGGTTCGACTGCCGCTTCATGCACATATACGGGTACTGACACACCCGTGTTTGTACACGTGTCCTGCTCTGGACATATTTCTTCGAGCTTGACTTGACGCACACGGGTAGGGACACGCCCGTGTCTCTACCCGTGTCCTTCTTGGGGAAATGACTGCTTAACTCTCAATGCCATGCCACTCAACGCCATGACACACGAGTAGGTACACGCCCGTGTCTCTTCCCGTGACATACCCAAAACAGACACTCAACGCCATGCCACTCAACGTCACGGCATACGGGTAGGTACACGCCCGTGTCTCTACCCGTGTCCTTCTCGGGACAAGCCACTCAACGCCATTTTCTTATCACTCAAATTCATGGCACTTAAAGCCACGACACACGGGTAGGGACACGCCCGTGTCTCTACCCTGTCCTTCTCGAGACAAGCCACTCAATGCCATTTTCTTATCACTCAAAGTCATGACACTCAAATCCACGACACACGGGTAGGGACACGCCCGTGTCTCTACCCGTGTCATACATAGGGCCAACTTCATTTTTCCCCACGAGTGCGCGCCTGATCGCCTGCAGTCTCTGAGCCTAAATCAGCTCTCCTGACTCAAAAGCACGCGCAAGGGGCCTAGCGCGAATCGGGACGTTACACTTACTGTACTATTTCAGTTATGCAGTTATTTGTTTCCTTTTCATTCTTTTAGTGGCTCTGTGAAATCACCAGGATGAGGTACACTTTTAACATTAGATTCTTATGCAACTTCCGCTGTAAACTTTCAATTCAGTTCTTCAATTATGACTACAATGTACTAGTTTTAATACCGTTTCTTAGTTTCTTCTTATCGCTGACTCGGTCGGACGGCTGATTTGTTGGTAACTGGGATGGGGTGTTATAATTTGGTATCAGGGGGAGGTTTAGTATCCCATGACCTAGAAAATTCACAGAGCCATAGGATTTCGCCTCTATTACTCTTTCGACTATAGTGTCACCGAGTTTTATCAAATTCTCAGTTGTGCATGCATTTAAGTTTACCCTTCTTGATAGATCCTTTATTGTATTTCTCTCAGGAATGAATATTTCATTTTCTTGCGTGTTATAGGTACCGTGCACTTTTGAGCCCGACGAGCCTTCTCGCCAGAATACTACACCTAAGATAGCTATGGATGATAATAGTGCCCCAGCAGTGCCTCCAGCACCTACAGCACCAGCAGTGCCAGACCCAGCAAATATGGCCGCTATTATTGCTAGAGCGATGGCCTTAGCCATGGTGGAATTCAGAAATGCACTGCCTGCAACAAATCAAGTCGCACTTCCAGTGCCAGCTGCAGGGGATTTAGGATTGGAGCGTTATCTAAGGAACCTCCGCGATTTTCACCTCTCCAACTACACTGGAGAAGAGAATCCAATGGAGACTGATGATTGGCTGATTAAGACTCATGAGCTTCTTGAGGTGATGGAGTGCCCTGAGAACAATAAGGTTCCGTTAGCGGGTTTTCTCCTGCAAGGAGAGGCCCATCAATGGTGGACCAGACAAATGGTGGACGACCCCGCTCGTAAGTGCTTAGGTGTAACATTTGTCTTTACCTAGATTTCCTTATTCTTATAGCATAATGGTTATGTTTACCCGTGTTGTCAGGTCGTACCGTAGACATGTTCACCTAGAATGACTTCTCGTCAGCACTAGCTAGCTGGTTTGTTCCCCCATCCGAGCGTTGCAGTCTCCAGGAGAAGTACCTTAGGCTGATCCAGGGGGACAAGAAAGTGGTGATTTATGAATGAGAGGTGACCCATCTTTCTCGTTATGCGGGCACGATGCAGGGGGATGAGAACGATAAGTGCAGCCGTTTTGTGGACGGATTGCGTGATTCGCTGTGGTAGTCGTTAATGACATTGGTGAATGCAGATTATAAGATTTTAGTGGACATTGCAAGGAAGTTAGAAGCTGATCAGCAAAAAGTACAAAAGCGCAACAGTTTTCATTTTAAGCGCCCTCAGGATGCGCCACAGCAACAACATAGCAAGAATAGCCAGGGTAGAAACTGGAATAAGAAGCAGAGGTCAGGAGCACAGAAAGGTGATCAGGCTGGGACCAGGATCAAGGATTACCCCCTTTGCCCGAAGTGTTATCGACACCATTTAGGAGAGTGTTTGACTACCGCAGGGGTTTGTTACAAGTGTCATCAGCCGGGACACAAAGCACGCTATTGTTAGGGAGCTAGCGTGACTCAGGTAATCTAAGCTTAAGTTTTTGATCATATTTTAATTACTTTGGCTACCGTAGTTTCATATCGTATACTCATTCTGTAGTCAAAGTTTGAGGTCGGTGGTCCTAGCAGAGCTGATAAAGGAAAGACATCGATGGGCTATGAAGTAAGGCAGACTCCGGTACGAGGTATAGTGCAGCCCAGAGCTTATGGGCTTGGCCAGTAGGAGGCAAAGGAGTAAGAGGATGTGGTGACAGGTATGAGTTATGTTAAGTCTGTCTTAGAGAAAATTTATTTAGATCCTCCTCAGTGACACTGTCATTTTTCCTTGTCCAACCATTCATGTAGGAATTCTTATGATTCATAATATACCTTCTAAGATTATCTTTGACACGGGCGCTTCGCACTTGTTCATAGCAGAGTCCCTAGTGCGTAGTTTGAGATTAGAAGTCTTTCCAGAGGCAGTATCATTAGAGGTCATGATGCCTAATGGATCCCTCTTGCAGACCATAGATAGGTACAAGGTTCCAGTGCAATTTGGAGAAGCAGAGGTTGTTGCAGAAGCTTTGCTTCTTCCTATCGCAGGTTTTGATTTGATTGTGGGGATGGACTGGTTATCGGCTGTCAACTCCAAGATAAATTACAGGGATAAGCTAATACAATTTGAAGGACCCAACCAGATCGTTGTTGCTTTTCAGGGCATGAAGGGGGTAGCCAAACTGATTATCTCATCCTTGAAAGCTGTGAGAATCAGCAAGGGTTGTGAAACCTTTCTAGTACTGATGAATGCAGAAGCCAAGACTGAGTTGCGGGAGGTACTTGTGGTTCAAGAATTTTCTGATGTCTTCCCAAAGGAATTACTAGGTGCCCCTCCTACTAGAGAGATTGACTTCCGGATCGATCTTCTACCTGGAGGAGCACTAGTGGCCAAGTTCCCTTACCGCATGGCTCCTAGAGAACTCGGAGAGTTGAAGGTCTAGTTGCAGGAGTTGCTTGATTTGGGCATTATTCGCCCCAGCACTTTGCCTTGGAGTGCACCAGTTCTGTTCGTGAAAAAGAAGGATGGTAGTCTGAGATTGTGCATTGACTACCGCGAGCTCAAGAGACCAATAGAGAAAATCTCAGTCATAAGTCAAACAAACTTATAAGATAAGGTTCTTTTTCAATTATTGAATAATCGATAATGGAAATTTGTCCTATCAACCAAAGATAGAAAGACGACAAGCTGAAGCTAGTTGACGTCATAATAGTATCTTACAAAAGAGAAATTCAAGAAATTTTTATCGAGGCTTAAGTTTAAGTAATAGAAAGAATATAGTCTTTCACTTGTTAGATCTTCTTCTAAAACAAGTGGGAGAATAAAAGAAATGGAGAACATACTTCACCAACTGGAATTACAAGAGAGATCCTTTGCTTTGAACGAAAGAAGCTTGCCCATTTTTTTCATGAAAGCATCCTCTCCCGTTGGTCAAGTTTCTTCATCCCTTGCCTTAGCCTTAAGTCACTAGAACTTAATAGACTTCTTCTTTTTTCCAGATTGGTAAAGCCTGAGCTGACTTTCTCTCGGGTATTCCCAGTTGTTTTGAAACTATTATGGAGACATAACTTAATAGACTTCTCCTTTCTTTCCTTTTTCAAAAATGAAATGAACACGTGAAGATGATGCCCTTAGAACTGAAACCCATCACTCAACCGCGGCTCCCAGCTCAAGCAAGCGCTTTCCTAAGCTTTATACTACTCGAGGGGAAGATCTTCACTACCAATATGCTTGTTATAATTGCACTTGGCAAGATGAGAAAAGGTAGCTTAGTGCTTGTGCTAAGGAAGAAGAAGCATAACCCTTCAGTCTTTTGGTAATAAAGAAGGCACCGTTGTTAGCCCACAAATAAAAAGGGAAAGGTTGAAAACTAGACAGGAACTACTAAGACAATGGCACGAGGAGGTAATGCTACTGGAGCTCGGAAAAAAGAAGGTCTTTCGCAACAGAAAGAAAAGAGTGACGAGCTATAAAGGAAAGAGCTATTGACCCGTCTCATTCAATGCAAGCAAGAAAGGGTCCCGACCTTCTTTCAGGTCATGGGGTTAGCTCTCTTTTATGACTATGACATCATTTTCCGATCTTGATGTTACCCACGGGAGCGATAGACACTCGAGTTGAGTTTTTCTTCCAGCCCTTTTTCCGTTGAGAGAAGAATCACACTCAAAGCTTTCTTTTCTGCGCTTAGAAAGCTGTCCGTCAAAGCTGTTCTTGGACTTCAAAAGGAAGTCTGCTCTCTTCTTGAATGTCCGAAGAATTTACTACTTGACTGACTTTGGGTTACAAACCTGATTCCATTGCCCGGGCAGAACGACCTTCTTCAACCAAGACAAGAAAAGCAGGAAAGACTAAACCGAACCGAGGTAGTCAGAAGAGGCCGCAATTCAGAGGGCTCAGCTCAGATCGAAGAAAAGAGCAAAGGCGAGCGAAGCGAAGTATAGATGATACGAGATCTTTTTTGAAAGAGCGGGATTTGGGAAGGGATACCAGTTGCTTTCTTTAAGGAAACGAAGTGAAAAAAAGGACAATTCTACACTCTTCTCATTTTAGAGGGGAAAATGTACTTTTGCCATGGGGGAGGTAACAAAAATCAAATGAGTTTCAGAAGAATTCAAGGAAAGAATAGAAGAAAAGGCTATCTATCCATTCTTTCCTTTCTCTGTACCTTCGTTATCGCTCGCCTCTCCCTTAAATGAATCTAAATCAAGCGAACTAAATCTCCATGAAAGAAAGGAATGAACAAGTGACGCAGGAACAAGTAGTAACCATACCTCAAAAGATTTCGGACAATCTCGGAAGATGTGAAGCAGTGTTTCCTCTTGATTAAAGCACATTACATCTCACATAAGCTCGTAAGCGTCAAACCCCACTGAAAGCGTAAGCTATTCGTCGGCACCCGATCCATACGCGCAAGCCATAAGAAATTGAACCAATGGGAAGGAATTTGTTGCTTCCAAACCAAATCCACGTCCATTCCATTCCAACCCTCTATTCTTCTCCATAGCTCCTTGGAGATGAATATAAGCCGACCTCGATGTAAAAATACCATTGGAAGTATGGCGCCAAATCCACTGATCTTCTACCCTATCTAAACTCTGAAGGGGATACCCAACAATTTGACCAACAATCTCCGCTGGTAATTGAAGAATAATCTCATCCAAATTCCACTGCCCATTTGAAAGAAAATTGATATATAGAAGGTATCCCCCGGATAATTCCAATGGAAGCAATTTAATGTCTGACTCGGGCCTATATGACATGATCGATCGATAGAAATACTCAACCACTCCACCCTTGTCATATATTCCATATATCGCACTAGATAGATATCATATTCATGGAATACGATTCAATTTCAAGATGCCTTGATGGTGAAATGGTAGACACGCGAGACTCAAAATCTCGTGCTAAAGAGCATGGAGGTTTGAGTCCTCTTCAAGGCATAATATTGAGAATGCTCATTGAATGGGCAATTCCATAACAGATTTTGGATCTAATCAATATTGATATACCGAGTATTTTATCTGTTGATACGAAGTATTCTGGCGATCCTCACGATCTGAGTCCGAGCTGTTGGAATCAACAGCGGATCACGAAATCTTGGCGATCTTCTCTATAGGAGTCCGTTTGGAAATCGTCCTCCCTGCGCGCACCCCCCGAGTATAGAATTCAACAGGAATCGCACAAGGTAGATTTATAGAAACCTCTGGTAAAATACCGACCAGTACTCGTAACCCAGCAAAGAAAGTACATTACATAGTCAGTTTTAGGGATTGGCAACTTACCCATTCAGTGACTTTGGCACTGGACGTTATAAAAATGGGTACTATCAGGTCGGGTGAATTAGATAATAGACAGATGTCTGTTGGCATTCCAGCCTTCCTTCTCATTTCAGGGCCTATCCGAAAGAGGATCATATCTCTTGGTCGTGAATATCTGAATAGGACGAACCCGCCTCCGTGGATATCTTTACTTCAGAACAAAACAATGATAATGAGGCTCAGTCAACTGGAATGTGTATTATCCATATGGGATATCTTCCAATTGAGAAGATCCGACGAAGAGAAAGGTCTATCTATTTTATTTAGTTATTCAATGAAACCAATGATTCACTATTGGAGCAGATAGCAACAACCATTTCAGCGGACATGCGTATTTTCCGATGGATTTACATAGTTTCATTAGTAGAAATTGTTTGATGTAGCGAGTAATAGGCTCTTTCGCCGTTCAAGAATTCTTGTTTAGGCAGTTCATATCATCCACACATAGTGATCTAAGATTTCAATTCTTCCATGTTTCAGCAGTAGCATATTGTTCCATGGAGCTAAGGTCAAAAAGATGGAAGAAACAAGTGTTTCCACGACTCTACCATCCGGCCAATTTTGTTCCACTGAATCCCCCCCCCCCTTTCATGGGCACATATCTTTACGACTAAGGAATGAGGAATCTTTCTCCATGAATCAAACGTTTCATTTCATCCGGGAAAAGCCATCTCTTTCTCAACAATGTCTTTGTCATTTGATCTAATAGCGTTCTGTTAGATAGGAACAGATTTGATAATACTAATAACTCTCGGATAGAGTATTAGAACGGAAAGATCCATTAGATAATGAACTATTGGTTCTAAACCATCTCTGGCGATGAATAAACAATTTGAAGTGCTTTTCTTGCATATTCTTGATGAACCAGCGTTTATACATAGATGTCGGAGGATTTGTTTGGGAAGCAATAAGCCCCTTTGACGTCTCGGACCCTGTTGTTGTACAGGGGCTTGCTAGGATTGGGACCTGAAGGCGTCCAGGATAGCTGTGAGTGTCTGCCCCAGCTCGGATTGTTGGAATTGTGTAAGTACGGACGGGGCGGGGGTGCCCCTCATCGGCTCAACATGTACTGGGATCTACACGTAAGGTACAAACTTAATGTTAGGTCGGCTAATCTAAGGTCAAAGATGGACAAACTTAGTGTGAATTACATATGAGCACACCACTTCTTCCGCTAAGTCAGTTTGTCCCCAAACTGACTAATCGAACGTGGGTGGCACCATTGTTAAATGACTTCTTCAGTTCAGGATCGTAGCAAGTTGATACCATTTGTTAAATGACTTCGTCAGTTTGTCTTCTGATACCATTTGTAAGACCCCCCTCCCGAAACACAAAATATGGTACGAGAGGGGTCTTATGCCCAGAACAGTCGCCTCGCGGTAGCATTAGCACTCGGGCTAGCCTGTACCACAGGACGCCTATCCTGCCGACTATAACCAATATCATACATTGCCAACCCAACCAAAATATAACATAGAATTCAAATCCACACCAAGAATATAGTCCATAATATAACAACAGTAGAGAAGCTTCAACAAGCTTCTAATATCAGAGTACGTAAATAGTTTTCCCGAAAAGGGTACAAAAAAAACCTCTCACACTCACATCAGTAACTGACGGTAGCGACGGTACCGTCCCCTCAGGCCCTGTCGTCCTGGCATGGCTGTCCGGCTGCATAACCTGATGGTCCACCTACGGGGTTTCCTCTTTAAAAGGAAGACGTAGCAACCGTTAGTCATAAAGACTAAGTGGATTCACATCCGCTCCCCCTATGACTCCTCGGCACTGGGCGGAGAAAGGAACAGGGTACAATATATATGAAACATAGGTACAAGCAGGTGGTATATCACTATGTATATAAAGCAGTGTAATAAATGAGCAACAACTTATTATAGCAATTCTATCATCTACAGCAGCAAGAGAGTATAATATTATAACAGAAAGTAACTCAACTTATATGAATGCTCATACAAACATATAAGTTGAGGATCGTTCAGCAGTAAGTAACTCATCGTAAAGGAGTGCTCATACAAACTTATACGATGAGGATCTTGTGTATGTAATGGAGTGTAATGACATGTATGCAATGCAATGACTCACCCATTATCACGCACATGCAATCGCTATGTCGACACAGACTTGCAGTTCCCACTGTTCGAGCAGGTAGCTAACCTCTCAGGCATCATCTGTCGTAGCCAGATGGTGACAGTAGAGCGGGCATCTCCACTAATAGGCTGGTCTCCACACTACCTGGCCTAGGCCTTTGTACGCCTCAACGCTAAGAACACAACAGCGGAGCTCACATGCGTACTACGACTCAGCGGGTGTCTCGGGTAGATGTGCACCGAGATCCTAGCCCTGAATTGGCCTAAGATGTGCTACGGAAGGAGACTCAAAAATGAGCAAGAGGACCAAGCCCAACCGTTCACTTGGCCCGAAAGGAGCCTCGGGACGTGAACACTGAGGACCAAGCCCAACCGCCCAAGGTCTAGCTGCCAACTCCCATCGGTGTGATGATTGGCAAGCCCGTGTACCTGCCGCACTATCCTTAACCCGAGATTACGACACTGCGTGTCGACTCACACCACATGCATTATATCCACATTGTGATATGAAAGGAGCCTCGGAAACGAGTACGAGGACCAAGCCCAACCGACCACTTGGCACGGAAGGAGCCTCGGGACATGAACACCGAGGACCAAGCCCAACCGTCCATTTATGATTCTTCCCAACATTACAAACCATGATGATCGGATATCCACACTCACCCTTTTTACAATTCGGTACACAAGGCACCATAAGGGTTTCCCACAAACACAGGTGGCGAACCACCTCATACAACTCCTTCACCAAAATCAATCATTTGTGTACACACGAGTTAACCATTTATCTAACACATCACATATTCATAACCAACACCGAATCAATTACTCAAACTCTAGTGAATCTTGTTATAATTACCTTTTGTTCACTAACCCCCACCAAGTCGTTTCGTTCAATCACAGACCATTTCACCATTTGTTTACGTGGGGTTTATCCAATAATTTCATCATGCGTTGAATTATCACAATTAAGCATATTATCATTCGCCTACAACTTAACGTCGGATTGTTACAAAATCTCTTCTGAGTCCAAACCCAACTTTACACTTACCAAGGAATTTCAGGTGCAAATTACCTGCTGGACAGCAACATCAATCGGAGATTCTCGTGGCTACAGGAATCCAGTGAGTGTGTATAACCACTCGATGGAAAGGTCTTTCCATGGGCTACAACTTTCATGTCCAGTATGAAACCCAGATCAGACTGTATAATACATGAAATTGGCTACAAAGCCTGCTGCGTACATGATACAATTTTTGTACGCTTGGTCTGATAGCCCTCTACTTAGATCAGACATTCCTGTGGCTACAGACTTCACCTGAAGGCATGTAACCACTCGTTGGAAAGGTAATCCCAAGGGCTACGACTTTTGTGTTTAGTCGGAAGCCCAGATCTTGTCATATATATGTCCTGAAAATAGCCAAGAAGGTCGCTGCGTGCAGAACACAGATTTCTGCACGCATCTTGAGGCGAAATGAACTGCATCGGTTCATTTTCCTCCTCAAGCCGATAATCCCATATCACAACCATAAGATCCTCCACCCTTATTCACCCTCTTAAGGCCATTCCTCTTCACGAAACCATCCCCATCATCACTTTGAAGGGAGGGGAGGTTGAAGATGACTAAACCTTAGAACTCAAGCTCTAGCATGGCCCTCCTAGAAATCTTCATCTCACGCATCAAGACTCTTTTGAGTCGATATCTCGCCTAAGGATAACTACATATCTAGCACCAAGGGAGAGGGGAGGAAACTCACTTCATTTCCAGCGGTTCCACCATTTCTGGCCATGGATCTTGTCATTCTTCTCGTCGGCATCCCTTTTCCTTGGCGGCGGTGGCGATTCCTCTCGGAGTTTGTTTTTCTCCAGCAGTTCTTCCCTCCTCCAGAAGTTTCTCCAGAAGATATGTCTTGGAAGAGAATGAAAACGGCTAGGGTTTCATTTTACCCTTTTAATTAAGAGGTGACACGGGTAGGGACACGCCCGTGTCCTTACTTGTGTTCTGCTCGGGCGAAACGGCGTCAACGGTTTGACTGCCGCTTCGTGCACATACACGGGTACTGACACGCCCGTGTCTGTACCCGTGTCCTTCTCTGGATATATTTCATCGAGCTTGACTTGATGCATACGGGTAGGGACACGCCCGTGTCTCTACCTGTGTCCTTCTCGGGGCAATGACTGCTTAACTCTCAACGCCATGCCACTCAACACCATGCCACTCAACGCCATGCCACTCAACGCCATGGCACACGAGTAGGGACACGCCCGTGTCTCTACCCGTGTCATACCCAAAACAGACACTCAACGCCATGCCACTCAACATCACGGAACACGGGTAGGTACACCCACGTGTCTCTACCCGTGTCCTTCTCGGGACAAGCCACTCAACGTAATTTTCTTATCACTCAAATTCATGGCACTCAAAGCCACGACACATGGGTAGGGACACGCCCGTGTCTCTACCCCGTACTTCTCAGGACAAGCCACTCAACGCCATTTTCTTATCACTCAAAGTCATGGCACTCAAAGCCACGACACACGGGTAGGGACACGCCCGTGTCTCTACCCGTGTCATACATAAGGCCAACTTCATTTTTCCCCACGAGTGCATTCCCTATCACCTTCACTCTCTGAGCCTAAATTAGCTCTCCTGACTCAAAAGCGCGCGCAAGGGGCCTAGCTCGAATCGGGACGTTATAGTTACTGTACTATTTCAGTTATGCAGCTATTTGTTTCCTTTTCATTCTTTTAGTGGCTATGTGAAATCACCAGGATGAGGTACACTTTTAACATTAGATTCTTATGCAACTTCCATTGTAAGCTTTTAATTCAGTTCTTCAATTATGACTACAATGTACTAGTTTTAATACCGTTTCTTAGTTTCTTCTTATCGTTGACCCGGTCGGACGGCTGATTTGTTGGTAACTGGGATGGGGTGTTACAAATTTGTATCAAGGGGAGGTTTAGGATCCCATGACCTAGAAAATTCACAGAGCCATAGGATTTCACCTCTATTACTCTTTCGACTATAGTGTCACCGAGTTTTATCAAATTCTAAGTTGTGCATGCATTTAAGTTTACCCTTCTTGATAGATCCTTTATTGTATTTCTCTCAGGAATGAATATTTCATTTTCTTGCGTGTTATAGGTACCGCGCACTTATGAGCCCGACGAGCCTTCTCGCCAGAATACTACACCTAAGATAGCTATGGATGATAATAGTGCCCCAGCAGCGCCTCCAGCACCTACAACACCAGCAGTGCCAGACCCAGCAAATATGGCCGCTATTATTGCTAGAGCGATGGCCTTAGCCATGGTGGAATTCAGAAATGCATTGCCTGCTACAAATCCAGTCGTACTTCCAGTGCCAGCTGCAGGGTATTTAGGATTAGAGCGTTATCTAAGGAACCTCCGCGATCTTCACCTCTCCAATTACACTGGAGAAGAGACTCCAATGGAGACTGATGATTGGCTGATTAAGACTCGTGAGATTCCCTAGGTGATGGAGTGCACGGAGAACAATAAGGTTCCGTTAGCGGGTTTTCTCCTGCAAGGAGAGGCCCATCAATGGTGGACCAGACAAATGGTGGACGACCCCGCTCGTAAGTGCTTAGGTGTAACATTTGTCTTTACCTAGATTTCCTTATTCTTTTAGCATAATGGTTATGTTTACTCGTGTTGTCAGGTCGTACCGTAGACATGTTCACCTGGAATGACTTCTCGTCAGCACTAGCTAGCTGGTTTGTTCCCCCGTCCGAGCGTCGCAGTCTCCAGGAGAAGTACCTTAGGCTGATCCAGGGGGACAAGAAAGTGGTGATTTATGAATGAGAGGTGACCCATCTTTCTCATTATGCGGGCACGATGCAGGGGGATGAGAACGATAAGTGCAGCCGTTTTGTGGACGGATTGCGTGATTCGCTGAGGTAGTCGTTAATGACAATGGTGAATGCAGATTATAAGATTTTAGTGGACATTGCAAGGAAGTTAGAAGCTGATCAACAAAAAGTACAAAAGCGCAACAGTTTTCATTTTAAGCACCCTCAGGATGCGCCACAGCAACAACATAGCAAGAATAGCCAGGGTAGAAACTGGAATAAGAAGCAGAGGTCAGGAGCACAAAAAGGTGATCAGGCTGGGACCAGGATCAAGGATTACCCCCTTTGCCCGAAGTGTTATCGACACCATTTAGGAGAGTGTTTGACTACCGCAGGGGTTTGTTACAAGTGTCATCAGTCGGGACACAAAGCATGCTATTGTTAGGGAGCTAGCATGACTCAGGTAATCTAAGCTTAAGTTTTTGATCATATTTTAATTACTTTGGCTACCGTAGTTTCATATCGTATACTCATTCTGTAGTCAAAGTTTGAGGTCGGTGGTCCTAGCAGAGCTGATAAAGGAAAGACACCGATGGGCTATGAAGTAAGGCAGACTCCGGTACGAGGTACAGTGTAGCCCAGAGCTTATGGGCTTGTCCAGTAGGAGGCAAAGGAGCAAGAGGATGTGGTGACAGGTATGAGTTATGTTAAGTCTGTCTTAGAGAAAATTTATTTAGATCCTCCTCAGTGATACTGTCATTTTTCCTTGTCCAACCATTCATGTAGGCATTCTTATGATTCATAATATACCTTCCAAGATTATCTTTGACACGGGCGCTTCACACTTGTTCATAGCAGAGTCCCTAGTGCGTAGGTTGAGATTAGAAGTCTTTCTAGAGGCAGTATCGTTAGAGGTCATGATGCCTAATGGATCCCTCTTGCAGACCAGAGATAGGTTCAAGGTTCCAGTGCAATTTGGAGAAGCAGAGGTTATTGCAGAAGCTTTGCTTCTTCCTATCGCAGGTTTTTATTTGATTGTGGGGATGGACTGGTTATCGGCTGTCAACTGCAAGATAAATTACAGGGATAAGCTAATACAATTTGAAGGACCCAACCGGATCGTTGTTGCTTTTCAGGGCATGAAGGGGGTAGCCAAACTGATTATCTCGTCCTTGAAAGCTATGAGATGCATCAGCAAGGGTTGTGAAACCTTTCTAGTGCTTATGAATGCAGAAGCCAAGACTGAGTTGCCGGAGGTACCTGTGGTTCAAGAATTTCCTGATGTCTTCCCAAAGGAATTACTAGGTGCCCCTCCTACTAGAGAGATTGACTTCTGGATCGATCTTCTAACTAGAGCAGCACTAGTGGCCAAGTTCCCTTACCGCATGGCTCCCAGAGAACTCGCAGAGTTGAAGGTCTAGTTGCAGGAGTTGCTTGATTTGGGCATTATTCTCCCCAGCACTTCGCCTTAGAGTGCACCAGTTCTGTTCGTGAAAAAGAAGGATGATAGTTTGAGATTGTGCATTGACTACCGCGAGCTCAACAAGTTAACAGTTAAGAACAATGAAAGTGAAGGGATAGATACTACTCTAGAGGGGGGGTGAATAGAGTAATCAAATTTTGCACAATACAAAACTTAACTGTCTACCCAACTCCCTTGGAGTGAAGTGCGGAATGAAGAGATTATAGATATTGATTAACCTTAAAGCCTAACACAAGTGTTGTGTGCAACCACAAGCTAACTGTAATTACAGTTAAAGCCTGGAAAACCTAAGCAGCAACTAGCAACCTAGTTATATCTATTCACAGCCACAGTACAAGAAAAATAATAAACAAGCCAGACGACACAAGGAATTTTATAGTGGTTCCCCAAACAACTTGGGTACGTCCACTCTTCTACCCAAACGGTAGGAATCCACTACAGGTTTTTGATCAGGTGCCCTGCCACCAACAGGATCTTCTTCAGGTAGATCCAGAGACCCTTTAGACTTTTGATCAGGTGTCTAAAAACCAAGCACAGGTTTTTGATCAGGTGCCCTGCCACCAAGGGATACTTTTGAAGGGAGTAATAACCCTGTACAGGAGGGGGAAGAAGGTTAAGATGTCTTCTCTATTTTACAATAGATTAGAGAAGCACAAAAAGCTTGCACTGAGCTAGAATGCTCTAAAGAATCAAGGCTCCCCCTGGCTCAAAGATGTCCAGGTGAAGTCTTGCTTCAGTGCAGAAACTCTTCAGAAAATTCTGAAGGAAGGAGCTATAGGAAGAAAATAAATAACAAAAAGAAATCTCTTCAAGCAGCTATTCTTCTTCTTCTTCTTCTTCAAAGAAACTCTGAGTTGAACTTCCTGAAAGCAGGAGAACTCAGGTGAAGAAGAGATGAAGATCTTAACACTTCTCAGTTAGATGGAGTTTTCTGAGAGCAGGAAGCTTGAGCTTGATGAAGGCTTGAGTGCTTTTTGAATATGTGTGTAACACTAGCTTCAATCCTTCTGCAAAGGGTTCTTTTTATATCATCATCAAGCAACGGCTCTCTTCCATTTTGAATTGTTTGTCTTCTTCTAAGCCTTGAGACCTGGGCTGTAAATATCAAGAAGACAGAAATATTTCTGCAGCAAAACATTCCATAAAAAGGAATAAACCTCTTTCTAAGAAGCTGCAGGCATAAATCAAATAAACAGATAGACTAAATAAAGTCACATCAGAAACTATCTCTTTATAGCAAAAGAAGACTTTTCAGTCTAACGGCTATAAAGGGGCTGACAGCAGATAAAGTAATTTAAATAGACAGCTAATAAGACAAACAACTTTATCTTAAAAGATTTTAACTCAGGCAATAAGAATAGAGCAAATAATGCCTGGAAACTTTATCATACAGCTTAAAATACTGTGCCAGAAAATGTATTAAATAATTAAATATAATAAATAAATACAAAATCCAAAGGCAGACAGAAAACGTCGAACGACCTTCGAAGATCGTCGAACGACGCCAGGAGATCGTCGAACTATCGGGCAGATAGTTGAACGATCCAGATAGTCGAGCTATCAAATGGATAGTCGAGCTACCTCAGCAGATAGTCGAACTATCAGGGCAGATAGTCGAACTATCAGATAGTCGATCTATCTATGACAGATAGTCGAGCTATCAAGCGCACAGAGATAGTCGAACTATCAAGCAGATAGTCGACCTACCTCAGAAAACAGATAGTCGATCTATCAAAAGATAGTCGAACTATCAAAACAAACTAGATAGTCGAACTATCAACAGATAGTCGAACTACCAGCGCAGAACAGATAGTCGAACTATCAACAGATAGTCGAACTATCAGCGCAGAACAGATAGTCGAACTATCAACAGATAGTCGAACTATCAGCGCAGAACAGATAGTCGAACTATCAACAGATAGTCGAACTATCAGCGCAGAACAGATAGTCGAACTATCAACAGATAGTCGAACTATCAGCGCAGACCAAGGCGTCGACCAACTGATAGACGATCGTCGATCAGTCGATAGACGATAGTCGAACGGCGTTCGACTATAGTCGAACGAAAAACTACTTAACCAAATTCTCAATTTGGAAAAGCGAAGACTCTACAGCTAGACTCCTAACCATTGACCATAGATATTTCTTGGGTCAAAGGGGCACAAAGGATAGGACTGAACTCAAATCAAACTAGGGTACCAACAATCTCCCCCTATTTGAGTTAAGTCTCTCAAAAACTAAAACAGCTAGCAATAGAATACTAAAAATAAATTCAGCAGATAGTTAATTAATAAACTGGCAGATTATCAATCAGATAAACAAATAATCAAATATCACAGCAGTTAATCAAACTATTAAGAATCTTTGGGATCAGGTAATGGATCAGAAGAACTAGAGACAAAGGAAATTTTTCGAAGAGGATCATCTGATTCCTTCTTTGACATCTTCAGATCCTGCATTCTAAGAATCTTCAGCTCTGTAGCTCTGGGAACAATAGCTTCTGGATGTTTTTCCATATACTTTGCTGGATCAAATATCTCAGGATTGACTTGGAATTTTTCAAATTCTTTCTTTCTATATGCTGACATCGTAGTAAAGCCAGTTGTATCTTTGCCTTCAGCTCTTGCTTTTCTTATTTGGGCTGCTCCTACAAGCTCTTGAAAGCGAGCCATCCTAAAATTAGGATCGAGCTCAGGATTTTCATATACGGGCTCTGGAGAAGCAGCATCAGCTATTTTATCTAGATAAGACATTAGATTAATCTTAGCAAAAGCGACTTGCTAGAAGGTTTTAAAACACTGTAAACTATTTACCTTTCGAAACACTTTTCTCAGATTGAACTGGAGAAGGAGGTGGGGAAAAGGTTGGTCTTTGGGCCACAACCTCCTTCATTGGTCTTTGAGATCCATAAGATGATCTGCTTTGAGAACTTTGATGACCTTGTCTAGGTTGGTGTTGAGCAGACGCAGATTTTCCATAAGCTGCAGATTGATTAGCAGGTAGATTCCCAGAGGCTCCTGCACCAGGAGGTGGAGGAGGACCTTTGGGAGTCCATCTGGAGACTGGACTGTCATACCTCTTTGTTCTCTTCCTTTCTTTTTGCTGGTTTTTCGAAAACCTCATCCAATGCTGAAAATCTTTAGATTTGGGGTCAATGCCCTTCAGAATATAATATGGAATGTCATTATCCTTATTTGGAGGAGGAGGAGGAGCAGCTTTTCTTTTCTTAGCAGCAGTTTTCTTTTTCTTTGAATTTTCAGAAACATCTGAATCATCATCATCATCAGAATGGGATGATGGAGGGTTCTCATAGGGATCATAGGCTTCTGAGACAGCCTTTTCTTTAAGCTTTGAAACAGATTTCTCCCTTTCTTCTTCCAGGGCATCCATAGCCAGAAGGGAGTCTAAATCTAAACCAGGAGAATCATCCCAGATGGATGACTTCTCAAATTGCAACTCTTTCTCTTTTTCTTGTAAAGATTTTACTCTTAAGTCCCAAGCAGCCCTTGCTTGAATTTCTTCCAAATTTAAAACAGGAGAATCAACTTTGATTTCCTCTTGATTTTCATTCTCTTTATCATTTAAAAACACATCCAATTCTGGATCTAATTTAGTATCAGAATCACTTGGAGCAGCCTTAGAAACAACTGCTATTTTCTTGGCAGTTAAATCTTCTTTAATAAAATCTGTAGAATCAAGAACACAGATCTGCTAAATAAGCTTGAATCATCCCTTCAAGGTATACACCAGCAAGCAAATAAATTGACTCATCAATAAACCGGATTAGGGAATTACCTTCATATTTAACCATCTCCCAGCAGTCATCCAGATATTTAGTTATGATTCCTTCCAGGAATCTGGCAATCGTAGGAGAGGTTATATCTTCTAAGCATACTTTCACTGCAATTTCCGATAGCAGGATTCCATCTGATATTTCCTTCTCAGTCAAGACTGGAGCTAAAACTTTCTTAGCAGGAGCACTCTCTTCCTCAGCTGGAACAATTTCTTCCTCAGCTGGAGTTGCCACTTTCTCAGCTGGAACAATTTCTTCCTCAGCTGGAGTTGCCACTTTCTCAGCTGGAACAATTACTTCCTCAGCTGGAGTTGCCACTTTCTCAGCTGGAATAGTCTCTTCCTCAGCAGGAGCTGTTTCTTCCTGATCAGTCATAGCAACATCTTGAACTTCTTCTGGCTCAACTGGAGCAGATTCTGGCTGGACAGATACGACAACATCTGGAGCTATCTCTATTTCAGCTGGAGTAGAGGCAGGAAGGTCTGAGACATCTTCATTGGACATCTCCCCCTGCCTGATTTCAGTAACAACTGAAACCAGGCCCCTAGAGGTAGATGGCTCAGCAGATTTAGAAATGGATTGGATGGAGGCAGTGAGACGGTCAATGGAGGCAGCAAGGGGAGCGATTGCCTCGTCAATCATGGTTTTGATTGACGGGGTAATCAGCTCCACGATGCGGATGATAATCTCAGGAGAGATTTCAAAAGAAGATGGATGAGAGGTGGATGGATCAGCAGCAGAGATGGTAGATGTGCTGGGATGGAGGATGGTGTGAGCAGGGGATCGAACTGGAGATGCAGCAGGAGAGGGAGCAGGGGATGGGGAATGAACTGGGGAATTAACGGGAGATGCATGAGGAGTAAGAATTCTCTCTGAACCTAACAAATCGAAGCTAGGAGCAGATATCCTAGCCAGATATGCCGGTAGAGGAGAGGCTGGAGGAGACAGAGGAACAACCACGGTTGTTTCAGGTGCAGCAGAAGAGGAGGGTCGTACCTCAGCAGAAGTTGATGGTACTTCAACTGAGGTAGACGGCAAAACAGAGGAGGAGGAAGGGATAGCTGAGCCAGCTTCACTAGGTTGAGGAGCGACTGAAGCAGTCCTTGTGTCCTCAGATTGCGCTGGAGCAGACTTCACGAACGTCCTCTTCCATTTTGAAAACAGATGGGGATCCATCTTCTTGCTGGCATTGATGGTAGTTGCGGCAGAACTCAGCAACTGGGGGAATTTCTCCTTCAGGAAAATACCTATAACCCTTCCCAGGGTAACTTCCTTCTTTCCTGTCTTCTTTCTGATCAAATCAAACAGAACAGCAGCCCAATCGATCCTTTTCTTATTAACAATTGCACACATCAGTGCGAATTGCTGCCTTGTTATGTTATCATGGGCAGAGTGCTTGCCCAGAAGCACTTTTCCGACGACCTCAGCGAGGAACTTTATCTTGAAAGGGAAATTTACCTTAAGCAACTTGGAGGGAATGCCTTCAGCATGTCCCAGCTCGACGAGCATCCTTCCAAACTCCTGAGCGTCTTGCTCATAATCTTCGTCACCGATAACTAGACCAAAAACATCAGAAAGGACGGCCGGAGTTAGGATAGCTTCTACTCCGCCGATGGTACCGATCATCGACTCGTCTGTGGAAGACGACGTGAACGCCCATTCTTTTATCTCTGGAATATTAATCTTGATCCTTTCAGACATCAGCTTCTCTAGGCCTTGATCTCTGCAGAGCTGGAGAACTTCCACTATGCCGGCATCGCAACTGCTGAAAGCTTCAAAATCTACACTGAATCCTGCATCGAACTTGACGACGGCTAGAACAGCTGGAGAAATCGCCATTGAATCGCTGGAGAAACGCGAGAAGGAGGAGGAAGACGAAGGGGACGGAGCGGCAGAAAATCGCAAGCGGGAAAGCAGAATGCGAAAGGGCACGTTCCGTCGACGATAAAGCAACAGATCTTTTAACCTAGGTCGACTATCGGCTTTATATTGAACCGGATATAGTCGGTCTATTAAAAAAATCTTGAACCGATAGTCGAACGGCCGTTCGACGATCGGCTCAGAAGCAGAATAGTTGAACAAACGTTCGACTATTTCTGGCTTCTCAAACAAAAGGCTGTCGTCGTCCGGAGATCGACGATGAGCTCAGCCTGTTCGACGATGGTCGAACGTCGATCGACGATCTTCAAACAGAAGCTATCATTAACCAGAGGTCGACGATAGGCTCAATCCGTTCGACGATCTTCGATCATCGTTCGACGATCTTCAAGCAGACCTCAACATAGGCAGATATCGTCATACTTAGTCTCGTCCATTGATCATGCCTAGTTGGACTAAAAAGAACAGATGCTTCTGTTCATCTAAAGGCTTGGTGAATATATCACCTCTCTGAAACTCAGTGGATATGAACTCAAGACAGATCTTGTTCTTTTCCACACAATCTCTCAGGAAATGGTGCCTAATCTCAATGTGCTTGGTTCTAGAGTGGTGCACTGGATTTTGTGCAATAGAAATAGCACTGGTACTATCACACATGATCTTGGTGTTCTTGTGTGAGTAACCATAATCCACAAGCTGGTTTTGAATCCACAGGATCTGTGAACAACAACTGGCAGCTGCTATATATTCAGCCTCTGCAGTTGAAGTTGAGACAGAAGCCTGCTTCTTACAGAACCAAGAGACCAATCTCTCTCCCAGGAACTGGCAAGTTCCTGAGGTGCTCTTCCTGTCAACTCTGCAACCAGCATAGTCAGAATCAGAATATCCAATTAATTCAAACTCTGACTCAGCTGGGTACCAAAGTCCTAGATTTGGACATCCTTTCAGGTATCTCAGGATTCTCTTTAGAAGAATCAGATGAGATTCCTTGGGGTTGACCTGGAATCTAGCACAAAGGCATGTAGCAAACATTATATCTGGCCTACTTGCAGTTAGATATAATAGGGAACCAACAATGGCCCTATAATTCTTTTGATCAACTGGCTTGCCGTGATCATCAGAATCAATAACTACATTAGTAGCCATGGGTGTAGGCATTGCTGAAGCATCAGCCATCCCAAATTTCTTTACCAATTCCTTGGCATATTTGGATTGGGAGATGAAGATACCATCAGCATCTTGCTTAACTTGGAGACCAAGAAAGTAAGACAGCACACCCATGCTACTCATCTCAAACTTAGAGTGCATCAAGTTGGAAAACTTTTTGCAAAGTTTGGGATCAGTGGAGCCAAAGATAATATCGTCTACATACACCTGAACTAACAGGATTGTGTCCTTGTGATGCTTAACGAAAAGGGTTCTATCAACTACTCCCCTAGTGAAGTTGTGCTCTAACAGGAAACTAGCTAGAGTCTCATACCAGGCCCTAGGAGCTTGCTTTAGTCCATAAAGAGCTTTCTGCAACTTAAAAACATGAGAAGGCTGAGTTGAAGAAACAAACCCTGGTGGTTGTTCAACAAACACCTCTTCCTTAAGCTCACCGTTCAGGAATGCACTTTTGACATCCATTTGGAACACCTTAAACTTCATGTAGGCTGCATAGGCCAAGAAGATCCTTATTGCTTCTAGCCTTGCAACAGGAGCAAAAGTTTGGTCATAGTCTATACCTTCCTCCTGTCTGTAGCCCTGAGCTACAAGCCTAGCTTTATTCCTTACTATTATTCCATTTGCATCTAACTTGTTTCTATACACCCACTTGGTGCCTATGATCAGTTGGCCTTTAGGTCTTGGAACCAAAGTCCAAACTTTACATCTCTCAAACTGATTGAGCTCCTCTTGCATTGCAATGATCCAGTGGGGATCTAGCTCTGCATCTTTAAAGGTGAGGGGCTCAACCTGTGAGAGGAAACAAGCGTGCATCACATCCTGTCTTAATTGATGTCTTGTTTGCACACCAGCTGATATGTCTCCAATCACTTGAGATGTGGGATGATCTCTAAGTGTGACAATATCAGCAGGTGGGATGTGATCTTCAGCAACAGTTGGGATTAATTCCTCAGGAGGAATTTGATCTACTGTTGGTGGAACAACAATAGCTTCAACAGCTTCAGCAAAGTCTTCATCACTGTCTGATTCAGTGATCTGAAGAGTTGAAAGTTGAAGGATTTCTTGAGGGGCATCATGTACCTGCAAAGAACTGGAGGAAGGAGAATTTTCTTTCTCCTTGTAAAACATCTGAGACTCATCAAAAGTCACATGCACAGATTCCTCTATCTTACAGGTTGATTTGTTATAAACCCTATAAGCTTTGCTTACTTGGGAATATCCAAGCATGATTCCCATTGAAGCTTTTGCTTCAAATTTTCTAATATATTCTTTATTATTGTTATGAATATAAACAGTACAGCCAAAAATTCTAAAGTAATTAATTTTTGGTTTCTTTCCTTTAAGCAACTCATAAGGAGTTTTACACTTAAGTTTGTGTATCAAACTTCTATTCAAGACATAGTTAGCTGTACTAACAGCTTCTGCCCAATAGGATAGAGGCATGTTAGCATCTGCCAACAATGTGCTAGCAGCTTCAATTAGTGTTCTATTCTTCCTCTCAACTACCCCATTTTGTTGGGGAGTTCTAGGAGCTGAGAAGCTATGTTTGATACCTTCTCTCTCACAGAATTCTTGCATGAGAAGAGAGTCAAACTCAGTACCATGATCACTTCTGATCAAGGCCACATGAGTAGAGTACTCAGTCTGCACACAAAGTAGAAAGTCTGTAAGGGCTTTGAAGTTATCAGACTTAGTCCTCAAAAAGAAAACCCAACTGAACCTAGAGAAGTCATCTACAATTACTAATGTGTAATACTTCCCTCCTAGACTCTGTACATTTATTGGGCCAAAAAGGTCCAAGTGTAATAAATACAGGATTCTAGGTGAATCACTTTTATTAACAGATTTAAATGAATTTTTGGTTTGCTTGCCTAGCTGACAAGCCTTGCATAGGCTCTCCTTCTTGTAGGGGCAAGAAGGTAAACCTCTAACAAGGTTGTGCTTAGATAACCTAGATATGTTCTTGAGGTTTACATGACTAAGCCTTTTATGCCATAAGGAATTATTATTAAGGGTTAATTCATTAAACAGGCAGATTTCAGAGCGAGATGAATTAAAATCTACTAAATATATATTGCCTATTCTATTACCTATCAAGACAACATTATTATTTAAAGTAATATTGCAAGAGGAGTTAGAAAAAGAAACCTGGTAGCCAGCATCACATAGCTGGCTAACTGAAATCAGGTTGTGCTTCAGTCCACTGACATAAGCAACTCTCTTGAATGTAACAGCTCCAATTGTGATCTTGTCATATCCTTCTGTCTGACCACAGCTGGAGTCTCCAAAGATAACCTTTGGGCCGAGCTTAGCTTTGTACTTTGACAGTAGCTCTTTGTTTCCTGTCATATGCTTAGAGCATCCACTATCCAAATACCACTTATTTTGAGTGATTGGATAGGCCTTCACCTGCAAAACAACTATTTAGACAGAGTGGACCCAGGTAACCTTGGGTCCCTTGTTTTTCACATAAGAAAAACTGGAGATATAAGAAAATGCAGGCTGAGGGTGATAACCTAGAGGGTGAGATCTCCTAGGTGGGATTCTCCATGCAGATGATGGGTCAACAAACCTAGGGTTTCTATTTTCATTTAGGTTTCTATGGAATGAATTATGATTTTGAAAATCATGTTGAAATCGTCGATCGACGTTCGACGATGGGCGCTCAGATCGTCGAGCTTCGTTCGACCATGTAGCATCCGATCGTCGAGCTGCGTTCGACGCTTTTTGCATTTCTTTGAAAAACTTCTTTCTCTTTTCTCTCTTAGCCTTATTCAATGTTTTATTTACAAGGTTTACTTGCTCAATGTTCTTCTTTCCACTAGCTGAAATGAAGTTCACTGGAGTTGAAAGATTATTTTTAAGCAAGACTGGGGGTTCACTGGGAGAAGCTCCTAAGCCTAATTTATCATTTCCTGTCCTAGTGTTAGCCATGCTGGTAATTTCTAACAGCTTAAGGCTTCTACCATTAAGTGACTCTTCTAGTCTCTTAGACTTAGCTAATTCCATTTTAAGAAATTTGATTTCTTCACTACAAGTAGTGAGTTCTTCCTTTAACCTAACATTTTCAGAGGCTATTGATTCAGAGTCAGCTAGCCTATTTCTAAGTTCTTTTATCTCTTTTTCTGAACTAATTAAATCTAAACATAGAGATTTAAAATCTAACTTAAACTCTTCTGAAGTAAAATCATAAGATGAAAGTACCTCATCTTCAGTAGGCATTTCTTCATCTGAGTCAGAACTCTCTGCAGCAGAGTGGTTGCTGCAGGCATCTATTGCCATGAGGCAAACTTCTTTTGCCTTCTTTTCTTCTTCATCCTCACTAGAGCTTGAGGATGAGGATTCTTCATCAGAATCACTCCAGGTTTCAGCAATGAAACCTCTCTCCTTCTTCTTGTTTTTGTAGGAGGATGGCTTGGAGTGCTTCCTGTGATGTTCTTTATCTTTTCTCTTTTCCTTGTTCTTCTCCTCTGGACACTCTGGCAAAATGTGTCCAGGCTTCCTGCACCCATAACAAATAATTTCTTTAGATGGAGTACGATCATACCTTGGCTTTTCTTCATACTTTGAAGATTTTCTTCTGAACTCTTTTCTCCCCATTTTGAGAAATCTCTTGGCAAACAATGCCATGAGCTCCTCATTTGATTGGCTGCCTTCTGAGGCTTCAGCAGCTTTAAGAGCTAGAGATTGCTCTTTTCTTGTTGGAGTGGGGGTCTTGGCTTCTGCTTCAGCTTCCCTTGTCTTCAGCACTTGCTCAAAAGATTTGAGCTTGCCGAGAAGGGCTTCAGTTGATATCTCGTTGGTGCTTCTGGCTTCCTTGATTGGCCAGATCCTCAAATCCCATGTGCTAGGAAAGCACATAAGGATCTTATCATTGACCTCTGTCAATGAGATATCCTTGTCAAGGGTCCTCAGCTCATTGATGATTGAGCTGAGCCTGGTGTACATCGCTTCAACTGATTCAGCATCAGTCTTCTTGAAGTTCTCATACTGTGAGATAAGGTTGGACCTCCTGTCCTTCCTTTCATCAGCTGAACCAGCTACAATCTGGTTCAGTGTGTCCCACATGGCCTTTGCTGAGGAGCAGTCGGCCACCTTCTGGAACACCTCATCAGACATAGTCTGAGCCAGTATATTCATTGCTTTGGCATCAGCAATTTTGGCCTTCTTGTACTCATCATTATAGTCTGGAGGAGGCACTGCACTCAAATCAGATGATGAGGCAGTGGCAGCAGCAGGTGCTCTTGGGGGACCTGACAAAATAGAAGCAAAAATACTCTCATCAATAGAGTTCATATAAAGTTTGATCCTTGCCTTCCAGATGCCAAACTTTGCTAAGTTGCATGCTGGAGGTCTGGTGCTAGAATAATCCTTAGACTGGGCCATGATAGTGAATTTCTATAAACTCTTGGTATCTATCAGGATCTTGTGACTTAGGTGTTAGCCTATACAGTCAGTCAACCTCCCTCTGATACCAATTGAAAGTGAAGGGATAGATACTACTCTAGAGGGGGGGTGAATAGAGTAATCAAATTTTGCACAATACAAAACTTAACTGTCTACCCAACTCCCTTAGAGTGAAGTGCGGAATGAAGAGATTATAGATATTGATTAACCTTAAAGCCTAACACAAGTGTTGTGTGCAACCACAAGCTAACTGTAATTACAGTTAAAGCCTGGAAAACCTAAGCAGCAACTAGCAACCTAGTTATATCTATTCACAGCCACAGTACAAGAAAAATAATAAACAAGCCAGACGACACAAGGAATTTTATAGTGGTTCCCCAAACAACTTGGGTACGTCCACTCTTCTACCCAAACGGTAGGAATCCACTACAGGTTTTTGATCAGGTGCCCTGCCACCAACAGGATCTTCTTCAGGTAGATCCAGAGACCCTTTAGACTTTTGATCAGGTGTCTAAAAACCAAGCACAGGTTTTTGATCAGGTGCCCTGCCACCAAGGGATACTTTTGAAGGGAGTAATAACCCTGTACAGGAGGGGGAAGAAGGTTAAGATGTCTTCTCTATTTTACAATAGATTAGAGAAGCACAAAAAGCTTGCACTGAGCTAGAATGCTCTAAAGAATCAAGGCTCCCCCTGGCTCAAAGATGTCCAGGTGAAGTCTTGCTTCAGTGCAGAAACTCTTCAGAAAATTCTGAAGGAAGGAGCTACAGGAAGAAAATAAATAACAAAAAGAAATCTCTTCAAGCAGCTATTCTTCTTCTTCTTCTTCTTCAAAGAAACTCTGAGTTGAACTTCCTGAAAGCAGGAGAACTCAGGTGAAGAAGAGATGAAGATCTTAACACTTCTCAGTTAGATGGAGTTTTCTGAGAGCAGGAAGCTTGAGCTTGATGAAGGCTTGAGTGCTTTTTGAATATGTGTGTAACACTAGCTTCAATCCTTCTGCAAAGGGTTCTTTTTATATCATCATCAAGCAACGGCTCTCTTCCATTTTGAATTGTTTGTCTTCTTCTAAGCCTTGAGACCTGGGCTGTAAATATCAAGAAGACAGAAATATTTCTGCAGCAAAACATTCCATAAAAAGGAATAAACCTCTTTCTAAGAAGCTGCAGGCATAAATCAAATAAACAGATAGACTAAATAAAGTCACATCAGAAACTATCTCTTTATAGCAAAAGAAGACTTTTCAGTCTAACGGCTATAAAGGGGCTGACAGCAGATAAAGTAATTTAAATAGACAGCTAATAAGACAAACAACTTTATCTTAAAAGATTTTAACTCAGGCAATAAGAATAGAGCAAATAATGCCTGGAAACTTTATCATACAGCTTAAAATACTGTGCCAGAAAATGTATTAAATAATTAAATATAATAAATAAATACAAAATCCAAAGGCAGACAGAAAACGTCGAACGACCTTCGAAGATCGTCGAACGACGCCAGGAGATCGTCGAACTATCGGGCAGATAGTTGAACGATCCAGATAGTCGAGCTATCAAATGGATAGTCGAGCTACCTCAGCAGATAGTCGAACTATCAGGGCAGATAGTCGAACTATCAGATAGTCGATCTATCTATGACAGATAGTCGAGCTATCAAGCGCACAGAGATAGTCGAACTATCAAGCAGATAGTCGACCTACCTCAGAAAACAGATAGTCGATCTATCAAAAGATAGTCGAACTATCAAAACAAACTAGATAGTCGAACTATCAACAGATAGTCGAACTACCAGCGCAGAACAGATAGTCGAACTATCAACAGATAGTCGAACTATCAGCGCAGAACAGATAGTCGAACTATCAACAGATAGTCGAACTATCAGCGCAGAACAGATAGTCGAACTATCAACAGATAGTCGAACTATCAGCGCAGAACAGATAGTCGAACTATCAACAGATAGTCGAACTATCAGCGCAGACCAAGGCGTCGACCAACTGATAGACGATCGTCGATCAGTCGATAGACGATAGTCGAACGGCGTTCGACTATAGTCGAACGAAAAACTACTTAACCAAATTCTCAATTTGGAAAAGCGAAGACTCTACAGCTAGACTCCTAACCATTGACCATAGATATTTCTTGGGTCAAAGGGGCACAAAGGATAGGACTGAACTCAAATCAAACTAGGGTACCAACAAACAAGTATCCTATTCCCAGGATTGACGACCTGTTTGACCAACTTGAGGGTGCTTTTACGTTTTCAAAGTCTGATCTCAGGTCAGGCTATCATCAGTTGAAGATTCGAGAAGCAGACATTCAGAATACGATATTCAGTACTAGATACGGACATTATGAGTTTGTGGTTTTACCATTTGGGCTGACCAATGCCCCGTCCGCCTTTTTGGATCTGATGAATAGAGTCTTTCGAGAATTCTTAGACCGTTTTGTCATCGTATTTATAGATGATATTTTGGTGTTTTCCAGGAGTGCAGAGGATCATGTTGTTCACCTCAGGACCGTGTTGGGTACTCTCAGGAGAAACTAGTTGTATGCAAAACTTTCTAAGTGCGAATTTTGGCTACCAGAGATTGCATTTTTGAGACACGTCATCAGTCAAGGAGGTCTCTCGGTCGACCCAAAGAAGATAGAAGCGATAAAGGATATGCCGAGACCGAAGGCCGTTACGGAGGTTCGTAGCTTCTTGGGTTTGGCAGGATATTACAGGAGGTTTATTGAAGACTTCTCAAAGTTAGCTTTATCAGTGACTTCACTTACCAGGAAGGGTAAAGCTTTTAGTTGGACAGTGGAGTGTGAGTTGGCGTTTGAGGAGCTGAAGACCGTATTGATGACCGCCCTGATTTTGAGTTTAACATCAGGGTCAGATGAATTTCAGATATATAGCGATGTCTTAGGTCAAGGTTTGGGTTGTGTACTTATGCAGCATGGTAAGGTTATAGTCTTCGTCTCCAAACAGTTGAAGGTTTATGAGAAGAACTATCCCGTGCATGACCTGGAGCTAGCAGCGGTCATCCACGCTCTGAAGATTTGGAGGCATTATCTCAATGGGGTCCATTGTGAGATCTTTACGGATCATAAAAGTCTCAAGTACATTTTCGATCAACAAAAACTCAATATGAGGCAGCGCAGATGGTTAGAGTTTTTGTCTGACTATGAGGTGGGCATTTAGTACCACAAAGGAAAGGTGAATGTGGTAGATGATGCACTTAGTCACAGAGGATCGAGTTATTTTCTCCTTACTCAGCAGGAGGAGCTGGTGTGAGAGTTGGAAAGGCTAGAGATCAGTGTTGTACCGCGTTCAAAGGTTGGATCTGTAAGATTGGGTTGAATGGAAATCACTTGCGACATCAAGGATAGGATCCAGACAGCTCTACCCTTAGATCCTAAGATGTCAGAGATTTGGGATCTGACCCATGCAGGTCAGAAGGAGAAGTTCAGTATACTTGAGGATTTACTACTGCATGACGGCAGGGTATCCATTCTAGATGTTAGCCACCTTCGGGAGGGCATACTGTTTGAAGTCCATAATTCTAGATATTTGAAACATCCTGGTAGCACAAAGATGTATGCGGATCTGAAGAAGATAGTGTGGTGGCCAGGCTTGAAGGGTGGCGTTGCTGAGTATGTTGGGAAGTGAGAAATTTGCAAGTTAGTCAAGGCTAAATGTCAGAGGCCAGGAGGCAAGTTACAACCACTTCCAATCCTAAAGTGGAATTTCGAGGACATCTCCATAGATTTTGTTCATGGTCTTCCCAATTCACAGAATGAGAATGATTCTTTATGGGTTATAGTTGACCATCTCTCGAAAGTTGCCCATTTCATACCTAATAGGAAGACAGATAAGGGTCCCAGATTGGCATAGGTATACGCTGATGAGATTGTTCGTCTTTACGGTGTCCCCAAGGACATTGTATTAGACAGAGATGACAGGTTTACTTCTAAGGAGTGGAGACACGTTCAAGAGCGGTTGGGTACCAAGCTACATTTCAGTACTGTCTTCCATCCTCAGACCGATGGACAGACTGAACATACAAATAGAATCTTGGAAGATATGCTTCAGATGTGCATTCTAGATTTTGGAGGGAAGTGGGAGAAGTATGTTACTCTCATCGAGTTCTCCTACAACAACAGTTATCAGGCAAGCATTGGGATGACACCGTTTGAGGCTCTTTATGATAGGCGTTGTCGGACACCGTTGTGTTGGGCTGAAAGCGAAGAAAGATCTACCATCAGAGAATCGTGGACTGACAAGACCACTGATCGTATCAAGCTCATTCAGGAATGTATGAAGATAACTCAGGATCGTCAAACTAAGTATTATGACCAGAGACACAAGACAGTGGAATTTAGTGTTGGTGATTATGTTTACTTGAAGGTCAAACCTGTCAGAGGAGTCTCTCGAATCAAGCGGATGAAGAAACTGAGTCCCAGATTTGTTGGTCCTTTCGAGGTACTGGAGCGCATTGGTGAGGTTGCTTATAGGTTGGCCTTACCCGAGGAAATGAGTGGTCTACATGATGTATTCCACGTCTCATATCTGAGGAAAGTAGTTAGGGATCCAAGTCAGATAATCATTATCGAGAAAGCACCAATTAAATCAGATCTTAGTATCAAGGTCAAACCAGTCAGAATAGTGGACTCAAGGATTCAGAAGCTCAGGAGTAGAGAGATTCCGTTAGTAAAAGTTCTTTGGATGAATTGTGGCCGACCAAAATATACGTAGGAGAGAGAATATGAGCTTCGGAAGATTGAAGATTGTGTCTTCCTCTTTGATCCAGGTATGTTGTAATTTTCGAGGACGAAAATTTTCTTAGAGGGAGAGATTTGTAACATCCATAAATTATTAACTAAAAAATATAATTTAACTTTTCAGGATTTGATCACGAGCGGAGTTGATCGAATAATTGTCATGTCATGGTATAAATTTAGTATGATTAAATATTGTACGTTAAAAAAAAAATTTTGTCTTAGTCTTGGAGTGTTTGTACGACGTTTCTGACATTTAATTTTTAGCACAAGGGCATATCAAAAGTATTCTGAATGGTGAAGAGTAATGACGTTTGGGTAATTAAGTGGAAAGGCAAAATCCTTTTAGAATAGTCGTACAATCTTTGGTGCATTTCCTTAACCGCCCAAGTCACGCCTCCTTCTTAATCCAGATAGTGCAGTTCTTCTCCTCCCCTCTTCTCCCGATAACCGTGAGTCGCGTGTCCAGGCAATTCCGTCTCCCCAGCGACATTTCCTCTGTCAAAGCCCTAAACCCAGTCGGTGATCGCGGTTTTTTCACGCGATTGGCGTCGTCGTTGTCGTCTTTAAGCCGATCGAATTTGCTTGGCGCTTCGGTTCCTGCCGCTCGGGCCCCGTTCATCCGCTTACAGGATTTTGTTTGCTTCGACTCCAATCCTTGGTTATTTTCCCTGCCCATTCAGAAGCCCTCGGTGCGGTTGTTGTTAAAGGATTTCAGTGTTTTTGGTTTCCTAAGCCCGCGACACTGCGCAGAGTGAGACCAGGACTCCCGTCGAGACCTCTAAATTATGCAGAGGTGTTGGAACCAAACTAGAAGGTCGTTTAGCACCTCCGTTCCGTCCAACAAGGTATTAAGATTTTTATTTTTCTCTCCTAGATAAACTTCACTTTTGTTTTAACAATGGAGGAAATTGCTTACATCTTGGTTTAGGTTTAGTATTTAGTAGAACCTTAGAAGATTGTTAATAATTTGACTAGGGCTTGTGTCACATATCCGATTTTAGGTGAAGTTCTGGCTTGAATCGGAAGTGTGGAGGCTTTATATCACTCAAAAGAAACTATGCCGCCACGTTAGGTGTACGAGCGTCGTATCACCACGGTAAGAAACTCTAATTCGTTTTGGCTAGACCTATCAAGTAGTTTGCCTTATGAATATCCGTGTACTTCCGTGTAAAATGTAACATCCTGACTTTATTGGTCCACCAGAGCCCTAGTGGGCCCAATAAAAGTGACCGGAACCTCTATCAGTAGCCCATACTAAGGTAGGAGGTAACCTACATGGATATCAATCTAGAAAACTCAGATTTGAGTTCTATCAGTTTCTATGGCTTCGTATAGCCGATACAGATGCATTGGAACTCGTTACGTTGCAATCCAAAGTCTAACGACGAATATACACATTTTGACCGTTTTAGTGCACTACGACGCAGATATTTTGAATATTTAGCAAACGAACTCCGATTCGACCCCGGTCAGTGGCATTGGACTCGTATGGTCACTACGGAGTCAACCAAGTTTGTCCCTGTCAAATTCCGACACGAACAGTCAACCCGTGGTCAAATCAAGCATATTCGTGCAACGAAAAGTGTGCACGCACAAATTATGACGCGACACTTCAACTTTGACCCGACCCCTGATGTCTTGGACCCACTTTGACTTTGACCAGCATGGGGGACCCACCCTAGGGTTGACTTTAGTCAACCCCCCCCCCCCCCCCAAAGTCCAATTTTTGGATTTTTTTCCCAAGGAGGTGTGCACCCCCTCCACATTAATTAATTAGGGCTATACCCCTCTCAACACTTGGGCCACCTAAATCAACAAAATGGTGGGAATGGGCCATGGGCCAAGGTAGGCCCAAGTTCTCTCCCCCCTTCTTCTTCTCTCCCTAAGGACTAAGGCCTAAGTCCACTCCTCCTCCCTTTGGTTTGCTGCCACCTGGGGCCACCCAAAAGATGCCACTTGGCCAGCCCAAGTGGAGGGCAGGAGAAGAGCTCCTCCCCTTATGGGGATTTATCCAACATCGGCTAGGGGAGGGATGGCCACCCTCCCCAAGCCTATAAAAGGCCTTGCCTGGCCTCCTCCCCTCCACACACACCTACCCAAGCCAAGGGAGCCCTCACCGAAACCCTAGCTCACCGGAAAAGACCAACCCAAGACGAGCTCCTCTGCCACCTTGCATGGTTGATCAAGCCAGCCCCTCCCGAGCCCCTCCTATACAGGTAAAAACCATCTCCTCCTTCATCTTTTAGACGTACAGCATGGACATCCCGGTGGTCGGAGCGTCGTCGGCACCACCTGATCCAAGCTCCATGTCGGGTGGTGGCCGTGAGGGTCTAACCCCTCCCAGCGCCAACAGTGGCGTTGGGGAAAGGTTAAACCATCGGGGATAACATTTCTCGGTGGTGGAAGGTCGGGGTGCCGCTAGAAAACGCTGCTACGGCGGCACCCGAGAAACATAGATTTTTCTTTGTTTTATCTCTGGCGGCGGTCGGCGGTGGCCGACGGCGGTTGGTTGTCGGGCCACCATCAAAGAAGAGCCCTACCCCTGACGCGCTGGTCGGGGTTGGTTTTGAGGACTTATTCAACATCGGAGAGGCAGGGTGGCGCGACGGTGCTGGGAGCAGAGCCACCGCCACCCTGCTCTCGGGTTGACCAATTCAGGTGGTAGCTGGCGGCGGCAGGCCGCCGGGCCACCACCCAAGGACTCGCCGGCCCCGGCAAATCGATCGGGGGCAGCGCTGGCGTCCAGCGGTGGCTGGCCGGCGGTGGCAGAGTGTAACGCCCCCGATTTTTCTGCGATTATTTAATTCTTGCTTGGCGTTACGTCGACGCATTTTCTTGGCTTGTGCCATCTGTGGAGTGTGGTCTTAACTCCTTAGAACTGAGTGGCCTATTTTGTAGTCTATTGGCAAGATCTCCCTAGCAAGCCGGGTCATTTTGGGTGACCCGGTGTGGCCTCTCGGGGGATGCTTGTGTTTTGACTTCGGGTGGGTATAACTCGAGTTCTGTTCGTCGAAAGTTAATTTCGACTTCGCCTTTGTGTTCGTAGCGTGGATATTTAGCTACGGTGTGAATTTCGTCGAATTCCGAGGATGTTCGGTTTTCGCGTCGTTTTGTATTTTATGAAAAAATAAAACTATTTAATAAATATTATATTAAGTATTATTTTGAAAAGGTGCGGGTGCTTGGCGGTTATATTGTGTCTCAATTTATAATATTTAATTGATTAGATATTAAGATTAAGAGAGTGCTATTTATAGGATAGTTTAGACTTAAGAGAGCCGTTCATGTTCATCTTCCCGAACCCGTCTGCGGCTGATCGCGGAAAGAAGCGGAGAAACCGCCGAACCTGCTCCCCTTCGGACGCCGATTTCGGGAGCATTTGTGGACGGAATTCGATTCCGAAAGCGGATTTGGATTTCTCTCGCCTAGACCTTCATTCCTGCGGTAAGAAATTCAGTTTTCGTGGTGTTTATAGGGGTCTCGATTTTCTAGGGTTGTCCGTTTTCGCCATTAAAGCTCCAGATTTTTTGTTTTAGGTATTGTTGCTGCTGGTGCTGAGTAAGGATAAGGGATGTCGACCAAGCTTCGCTGGAAATCGAGGCAAGTGGTGTTCTTGCCCTTGCCTAGTATTGTTCTCTTTTTCTCTTTGTTCTTGCGGTCGTAGAAAAGGCTTGTCTAGATTGTTTTTGCTATGTTAATAAAGCCCCTGTTAGCCCTAGGTTAGAAACCTTATTCTTGCATGAAATCGGGTACAAATTCCCAACTGTTGGTAGAGAAGCCTTGTTCTCGGGTTGTGTGAGGGCTTGAGGGTTGGGTCGATTCTTCCTGTGCATTAGTTGTAGCCGGGTAGAGGGGCAAGGCTATAGTTTAATTTTTATGCAAATCTATCTTGCTTAGGCTCGGGTTGGGATGTATATGTGTTTGCATGTGTAGTGGTTGTAGCAAGAAGCCTTCCCGATACTTAGACTTGCTGAAGTTAGCGTTGGAGAATTCAGGGCTTGGCGTTGAGTGTGGTGCACACACTCAACGTCGGGTCTGCTTGGACTTGGCGTTGAGTGTGGTGCACACCCTCAATGCCGGGTCTGTTTGGGCTTGGCGTTGAGTGTGGTGCACACACTCAATGCCGGGTCTGCTTGGCCTTGGCGTTGAGTGTGGTGCACACACTCAACGCCGGGTCTGCTTGGACTTGGCGTTGAGTGTGGTGCACACACACTCAACGCCATTGCCCTTGATCTGTTTTTTTGCGGCTAAGTAGTGTGGCGTTGAGTGAGTCAACCTCACTCAACGCCATGGCTGTCTAGGCGTTGAGTGAGGCGGACTCACTCAACGCTGCAGCTAATCCGCACGGTTATGTCGAATGGCGTTGAGTGAGTGGGCCTCACTCAACACCATAGTGGTTGAGGCGTTGAGTGAGGTGGGCTCACTCAACGCCGCATCCCATTCTTACGAGTAAGTACTTTGGCATTGAGTGAGTTGACCTCACTCAACGCCAAAGCTGTTTTATCGTTGAGAGTGGTGGACACACTCAATGCCGCAGTTTGTTTTTGCGGCTAAGTACTTTGGCGTTGAGTGAGTCGACCTCACTCAACGCCAAAGCTGTTTTGGCGTTGAGAGAGGTGGACTCACTAAACGCCACAGTTGGTTTTTGCGGCTAAGTGTTAAGGCGTTGAGTGAGTGGACCTCACTCAACGCCGTAGCTGTTTTGGAGTTGAGTGAGGTTAGCTCACTCAACGTCACAGCCTGTGTTGCTGAAGGCGTTGAGGGAGTGGACCTCACTCAACGCCGTAGCTGTTTTGGCATTGAGTGAGGTCAGCTCACTCAACGCCACAGCTTGTTTTGCTGAAGGCGTTGAGGGAGTGGACCTCACTCAACGCCATAGCTGTTTTGGCGTTGAGTGAGGTTAGCTCACTCAACGCCACAGCCAATATTGCAGAAGGCGTTGAGTGAGTAAACCTCACTCAACGCCATAGCTGTTTTGGCGTTGAGTGAGGTTAGCTCACTCAACGCCACCGTCTGTTTAGGCGTTGAGTGAGTGGGGCTCACTCAATGCCATGCCGTGTTGAGTCATCTCAATGCTTTTCCCTTACCTTGATTTTCTCTCCCGAGTGAATTCCTTGATTTTGAGGTTTCTTGTCGGCTATATTTTTTTCCAAAAGGCCGAATCGTGGGTCGTGGTTAGTAGTGGTGGTTTGAAGCTCTTAATGGGGGTGGTGTTGTGTAATTTATCCATGGCCACCCTTTTCTTTTATCTTGCTCCAGGTACGGGCTGGGCAAGGGGGTTGGAGGTCTTTAGTGCTTTCACATGTAGACCATTGAGCTTTGTTTCTTGGAAATGGTGGTTGGGGGACTGAGTTTACCTCTAACCCGGATCCGCGTTGTTTTTGCTACTACCATCTCTCACAGCTTAGGGTGTTAGACGTTTCTTCCTTTGTAAATTTGCAACATTTGGGCTCATGGTAGCCTGGTAAATTCTACAGGATTTATTTTTGGGCAGGGTTGTTGTTGTTTCCTCGCACATAGTGCTTTTCTTTTTACCTTGGACAGTGGTGCTTGTTTCGGTTTACTTACTCTTCTTGCTTACCTTATAACCTAACATTTCCGTACAGCTTACTTGTTTAGCTTGCTGAGGTATTCTTTTCTTCTTTGAATGCCTCAGGTTCTGGTTAGTAGTCGATTAGGCGGCTAGTTGTGCTGTGTTGTTGCTGGTTGTCTCTCGTACTGTGGAGATCAGTCCCTTGGTCTTGTGAGGTAGTTTTGTACTTCTTTCTTACAGACATACATACTTGCCAGTGGGTTCATGTCAGTTTGTTGGCGCCCACTGGTAGTTTTACCTTGATACTAGATATGTTATCTTTTTGCTGCTACCTTTTCTTGAGATAGTCTACTTGCTCTGGGGATGATTTATGCGTGGTTGCTAGTTACTTTTAAACCTAAAAACACTATTATAAGTATATCTCATGATCAGCATGTTTTATAAAACTCAACACTATTTTCCAAATAACGTAAAAAAGATCGTTTTCCTAGAGATAGTATAATTTAAATGTAGGGTCCTACATGGTATAAGATGTCCTCTAGGGGCACTTATGTACTCTTTTAGGATGTCAAACCTGAATAAAGTATTTTTCTGCGGCGTATAAGTATAGTTTTCAAACTGTGGACTAGATGATCCACTGAGCCGAGGGATACGACCTCTAAAATATAACTGATTTTCTAATCATATAACTTATAAATTTTCATAAAGTATAGTTGTTAGTGGTTTGCCTGAGGATCGGCAGTTATCCCCTGCTCGACGTGGCATCATGACACGTGTTTTCTCCTACTCTGATAATCCTTTTTCCTCGGAGAATATGCGGGTTGTGATAGTTGGTATCAGAGGGAGGTTGCTTGACAAGTTAGTCGGGCAACCTTCCCTTTTGATTGCATTAGTAGTTCAGCATCATGTCATTCACACATCGATATGTCATCAGCACGTCTTGGCAAAAGCACGAACACTACACTCATAACATAACATGAAGTATACGGGGCATATTATGTAGTATGGGATGCATAATATGTGTTCGTATATGGATCCACCATAGGGGAAATATGTGAGGGTTATGTAGTATGGGATGCATAACCTCACCACATGGCTGCGACTAGCTCGTTTTCTTTTTCGTTGCATGAGGATGTTATGTAGTATGGGATGCATAACATTTTCATGTGTACTCCGCTCATAACATGCATTAGGGCCTTTTTTTAGAATGCATAGCACAAACATGCATAGCATAACATTGCATAAGCACAACGTGCCAAACTAAAGACTGGCAGGATGATATATGTACACACATAAGTTTTCGAGTCAAGAAAAATAATAATATAAAGTCATGCATTCCCGATCTAGGCACAAGAGTTAGTATGGTGGTGGTTAACCATCCTAGGTTAAGGCATAACATCAATTCTTGTAAAAAAAATAAACTCCTAGAGCAAGTTTAGCAGCTTTAAGTTCATATTTATGTATGTATTGTCTGTACTTGTAGATAGTTGTAGCTGTTGTACTAGGATCTGACTAATGTTGTTATGATTTTAGGATGGCGAGACGCCCTTCGACTAGGTCGACCCCTCTGTCTGAGGGTGAGTCATCTGGAGCGCAGAATGATGCGGTGATTAAGAGCCTGCGGCAGAGTAGCAATTCCTTGAGCAGGCAGATGGTGGAGATGCGAGCCCAGATCCAGTCTCTGGTGGCAGTTATGGCAGGATAGACTCAGGGAGTGCAAGGCCCTGCAGGGGGGTTAGCTGTTCCTCCTCCTCCTGCACCCCTGAGACCTCCAGTGGTGGTGCCAGCGGAGATGGCATTTATCTCACAGTTTCAGAGACTAAGCCCTCCTACTTATGATGGGAAGACAGATTTCATGGTCATAGACGATTGACTGATCTCCATGGAGGAGATGTTCTCGTACTCCGGTATTGCAGATGATCAGAGAGTGATGATAGCCTTCTATCAGCTCAAGGGTTTGGCTAAGAGTTGGTGGCTTAGATAAAAGGAGAGCTTGGTAGTTGGTTGCTCTTGGGAAGTATTCAAGGAAATGCTGCTGAGGAAGTTCTTGCCTTCGGTCGAGCGTGACCGTCTTATGAACGACTTCCTCCACCTGAAGCAAAGGCAACTCACGGTTGGTGAGTATGAGATAGAGTTCAGCAAGTTGAGCTGGTTTGCTCCTGGGTTGGTGAGTGTTGAGGCTTATCGAGTCAAGCGATTTCTTGGTGGCTTGAGGAGCGAGGTGCAGCAGTTGACCAGTGCTTATGGATCAGAGACTTATGCAGGGGTAGTGGAGGCTGCTCTGAAGGTGGAGGCTATCGAGACCGCAAAGAGCAGAGGCCAGCAAATGAGGAAGGACAAGAGGAAGTATGTCGAGGAGAAGAAACCCCAAGTACCCGGTGCTGCTTCGGGAAAGAAGAGCAAGGTGGTGTGTAGCTTATGTGGCCGGTCAGGCCACCCTGTTGAGAGGTGTTTCAAAAAGGCAGCAGCTCAGAATAAGGAGCAAGCTCATGCTATTCAGGGTGCTCCTAGGAGAGATGTTTCATGTTCTATTTGCAAGCGACCCGGGCATGATGCTGCCCAGTACTGGTCCAAGGATAAAGTCGGCTATCAGTGCGGGCAGAAGGGTCACATCAAGTCTAGGTGTTCTCAGGTCCAGCCTGCTCTTCATGCAGTTCCACTTCAAACACTACCTCTGCCTCAGCGTGTGGACAAGGGCAAAGGAAAGCTGAACGTGATCTCATCCGAGGAGGCTCAAGCTTCGACTCAGGTCATCTCAGGTTAGTTATTTTTCCAGCTTGAAAGTTTTATTTACTAGAATGCTTACAGTTTTTTTTGGTAGTTCCTTAATTGTATATACTCCTATAGGGAAATTTAAGGTGAAGAACCGCTGGGCGCGTGTTCTGTTCGACTCCGGCGCTACCCACTCATTTGTGGCTAGAGCCTTTGTGGAGCGACATCGGTTGACTCTAGATCGAGTTCGTGATACCTTCCGCGTCAAGTTCCCTTCTGGTGAATCTGTGTTATCAGATTATGGCATTCTAGATTGCCCTGGTTTGTTGGGGGACTTTCTTGCGAAGGCAGACTTGAAGATGATTGATCTGGAGGACTTCGATGTTATTCTGGGCATGGACTGGCTGTCTAAGTATGATACGGTTATTCAGTGCAAAGGGAAGCGCTTGGACTTCATCAAGGACAATGGTCAACCGGTAAGCGTGTATGATGATCCGTGCCAAGATTCTCCTGTCATTTCTGTGGTATGTACTCAGAAGTTGTTTCTTTCTGGTTGTTTTGCTTGTTTAGTCTCGGTGGTTGGGACCGCTGTTAGTATACCGCGTTTGGAGGAGATTCCCGTTGTTCGTGGTTTCGCTGATGTTTTTCCTGATGACCTTCTTGGTCTTCCTCCCGATCGGGATGTTGAGTTTGTGATTGATTTGAAATCGGGTACGCGTCCTATTGCTAAGGCGCCGTACCGGATGGCCCTTCGTGAGTTAGAGGAGTTGCGAGTCTAGTTGGATGAGTTATTGGCAAAAGGATTTATCAGGCAGAGTTCGTCGCCTTATGGTGCTCCTGTTTTGTTTGTGAAGAAGAAAGATGGGTCGATGCGGCTTTGCATCGACTACAAGGAGTTGAACAAAGTCACTATTAAGAACAGGTACCCTCTGCCAAGGATCGATGACTTATTTGATCAATTGCGTGGTAGCACGGTGTTCTCCAAGATCGATCTTCGTTCTGGCTATCATCAGCTCAGGATCCGTGAGGCAAATATTCCACGGACTGCATTTAGATCGAGGCATGGACATTTTGAGTTCTTGGTGATGTCGTTTGGTCTGACCAACGCACCATCAGCATTCATGGATATGATGAACCGGGTGTTCAAGGATTTCCTAGACAAGTTCGTTGTGATTTTCATCGATGATGTGTTGGTTTATTCTCGCAGCGCTGAGGAGCATGAGCAGCATCTGCGCTTGGTTCTATCGGAGTTGAGGAATCACAAGTTATTCGCCAAGTTGAGCAAGTGTGAATTTTGGTTGCCTCAGGTCTCGTTTCTGGGCCACATGGTGAGCAATGATGGGATCTCGGTCGACCTAGAAAAGATTGCAGTACTGATGGATTGGAGCAGGTCGGGCACGCCCAAGGAGATCAGAAGCTTCCTAGGGTTGGTCAGCTACTACAGGAGGTTCGTGGAGGGTTTCTCTACCCTGGCGGCACCTTTGACCAGGTTGACTCAGAAGAACGCGGCCTTTGTTTGGAGCGAGAAGTGCGAAGAAGCCTTCCTGGAGCTAAAGAACAGATTGTGCACTGCTCCCGTTCTGACCCTACCTACTGAGGGTGTGGAGTATGCTATGTACGTGGATGCTTCGCATGTTGGTCTGGGTTGCGTGTTGATGCAGGTTGGAAAAGTGATTGCGTATGGGTCAAGGACATTAAAGACTCATGAGAGAAATTACCCTACGCATGACCTTGAGTTTGCAGCGGTGGTTTATGCGTTGAAGCTGTGGAGGCATCTACTTTATGGGGCTCAGTGCAAGATCTTCACTAATCATAAGAGCCTGAAGTACGTGTTCACGCAAAAGGAGTTGAATCTGCGCCAGAGGCGGTGGCTAGAGTATGTAGCCGATTATGATGTAGAGATCCAGTATCATCCAGGCAAGGCCAATGTGGTGGCCGACGCCCTAAGCCGGAAGACGGGGAAGATCTTTAATCTCTCCGCCAATCGTTTAGTGGAAGAGTTCCTCCTTATGGATATCTCGGTGGGATGTTGTGACATGCAGAGAAGTTTGGCAGTGGCAGAGCCGTCTTGGATTTCTCTTACTAGGTTGCACCAGAAGGATGATCCGGACCTTCTGTACTTATACTTCAGGACTGAGAGGGGGGAGTTGCCATATTTTTTTATCGATGATGCGGATACTTTGAAGTACCGCGGCAGATTTTGCATCCCCGCTGTTGGAGACATCAGGGGTATGATATGCAGAGAGGCTCATGGATCCAGTGTTGCCTACCATTTGGGATCTACAAAGATGTATCGTTATTTGAAGCAAATTGCCTGGTGGTATGGGATGAAGAGTGATATTGCCCGATTTATTGCTGAGTGCCACACTTGCAAGCGTGTGAAGGCCGGTCACGAAAGGCCTGGTGGCAAGTTTACTCCGCTAGAGATCCCGACTTGGAAGTGGGAAAGTATTTCTATGGACTTCATTACGGGCTTACCGAATTCTCCAAGGGGATTTGATTCTGTTTGGGTTATAGTGGATAGACTGACGAAGTGTGCTCACTTCGTGCCGTATAAGATTGACTATCCGATGAAGAAGATAGCAGAGTTGTACTTGAATGAGGTCATCAGATTGTACGGTGTGCCTGTTAGCATCATTTCTGATCGAGACTCCCGGTTTACTTCTCGCTTTTGGCAGAGTCTGCGGAGGGTTTGGGTACAGATCTGAGGTATTCTACTGCTTACCACCCACAGACCAATGGGCAGACAGAGCGGGTGAACCAGATAGTTGAGGATATGATCAGATGCTATATTCTAGACCACGGTGGAGCGTGGGATGAGCGGTTGCGACTTATGGAGTTTGAATACAACAACAGTAATCAAGAAAGTTTGCAAATGGCTCCGTTTGAAGCTTTGTATGGGAGGCAGGTGAGAGACCCTTGTTGGGTCCGGATGCGCTCGAGGAGATGGAAGTCGCGGTGAAGCTTATTCGAGAAAAGCTTCGTATAGCTCAGGAGAGATATGAGAAGAACGCCAACCGCCGCAGGTCTGACTTGGAGTTTTCTGTAGGGGACCTTGTGTTTCTTAAGGTTTCCCCGATGGTTGGTGTTAAGAGGTTCGGTAAGAACCGAAAATTGGACCCGAGGTATGTGGGCCCGTTTAAGATTGTTGAATGGATTGGCGTGTCAGCATATAAGTTGGATTTGCCAGCCAACTTCCCAGGTGTTCATAATGTATTTCATGTAAGCCAATTGCGGAAGTGTGTGCGCAGTAGTGGGCAAGTCTTGGATGTTGTGTCCCAGTTGGAGCCTAATCTCTCTTTTGTTGAAGTGCCGGTCCGCATTTTGGATACTCAAGATCGGGTGCTGCGAAATAAGTCCATCCCGATGGTCAAAATTCTATGGAAGAATCAGGATTTGGAAAGCACGACTTGGGAGTTAGAGTTGGCTATGAGGGAGGCTCACCCTCAACTGTTTCCCTGATTGGTTTGGTATGTTTTCTTCTTGTAATATTTGGCTTGTTACTTTTCCTTCTATAGTAGAAGTGTTGTGCGTAAAGTTTCGGGACGAAACTTTCTTTTAGGGGGAGTGACTGTAACGCCCCCGATTTTTCTACGATTATTTAATTCTTGTTTGGCGTTACGTCGACGCATTTTCTTGGCTTGTGCCATCTGTGGACTGTGGTCTTAACTCCTTAGAACTGTGTGGCCTATTTTGTAGTCTATTGGCAAGATCTCCCTAGCAAGCCGGGTCATTTTGGGTGACCCGGTGTGGCCTCTCGGGGGATGCTTGTGTTTTGAATTTGGGTGGGTATAACTCGAGTTCTGTTCGTCGAAAGTTAATTTTGACTTCGCCGTTGTGTTCGTAGCGTGGATATTTAGCTACGGTGCGAATTTCGTCGAATTCCGAGGATATTCGGTTTTCGCGTCGTTTTATATTTTATGAAAAAATAAAACTATTTAATAAATATTATATTAATTATTATTTTGAAAAAGTGCGGGTGTTTGGCGGTTATATTGTGTCTCAATTTATAATATTTAATTGATTAGCTATTAAGATTAAGAGGGTGTTATTTATAGGATAGTTTAAACTTAAGAGAACCGTTCTTGTTCATCTTCCCGAACCCGTCTGCGGCTGATCGCGGAAAGAAGCGGAGAAACCCCCGAACCTTCTCCCCTTCGGACGCCGATTCCGGGAGCGTTTGTGGACGGAATTCGATTCCGAAAGCGGATTTGGATTGCTCTGGCCTAGACCTTCATTCATGGGATAAGAAATTCAGTTTTCGTGGTGTTTATAGGGGTCTCGATTTTCTAGGGTTGTCTGTTTCCGCCATTAAAGCTTTAGAATTTCTGCTTTAGGTATTGTTGTTGCTGGTGCCGAGTAAGGATAAGGGAGGCCGGCCAAGCTTCGTTGGAAATCGAGGCAAGTGGTGTTCTTGCCCTTGCCTAGTATTGTTCTCTTTTTCTCTTTGTTCTTGCGGCCGTAGAAAAGGCTTGTCTAGATTGTTTTTGCTATGTTAATAAAGTCCCTGTTAGCCCTAGGTTAGAAACCCTATTCTTGCATGAAATCGGGTACAAATTCCCAACTGTTGGTAGAGAAGCCTTGTTCTCGGGCTGTGTGAGGGCTTGAGGGTTGGGTCGATTCTTCTTGTGCATTAGTTGTAGACGGGTAGAGGGGCAAGGCTATAGTTTAATTTTTATGCAAATCTATCTTGCTTAGGCTCGGGTTGGGATGTATATGTGTTTGCCTGTGTAGTGGCTGTAGCAGAAGCCTTCCCGGTACTTAGACTTGCTGGAATTAGCGTTGGAGAATTCAGGGCATGGCGTTGAGTGTGGTGCACACACTCAACGTCGGGTCTGCTTGGACTTGGCGTTGAGTGTGGTGCACACGCTCAACGCCGGGTCTATTTGGGCTTGGCGTTGAGTGTGGTGCACATGCTCAACGCCGGGTCTGCTTGGCCTTGGCGTTGAGTGTGGTGCACACACTCAACGCCGGGTCCACTTGGACTTGGCGTTGAGTGTGGTGCACACACTCAACGCCATTGCCCTTTATATGTTCTTTTGCGGCTAAGTAGTGTGGCGTTGAGTGAGTCGACCTCACTCAACGCCATGGCTGTCTAGGCGTTGAGTGAGGCGGACTCACTCAACGCTGCAGCTAATCCGCACAGTTATGTCGAATGGTGTTGAGTGAGTGGGCCTCACTCAACGCCATGGCGGTTTAGGCGTTGAGTGAGGCGGGCTCACTCAACGTCGCAGCCAATTCTTGCGGGTAAGTACTTTGGCGTTGAGTGAGTTGACCTCACTCAACGCCAAAGCTGTTTTATCATTGAGAGTGGTGGACACACTCAACGCCGAAGTTTGTTTTTGCGGCTAAGTACTTTGGCGTTGAGTGAGTCGACCTCACTCAACGCCAAAACTGTTATGGCGTTGAGAGAGGTGGACTCACTCAACGCCACAGTTGGTTTTTGCAGCTAAGTGCTAAGGCATTGAGTGAGTGGACCTCACTCAACGACGTAGCTTTTTTGGCGTTGAGTGAGGTTAGCTCACTCAACTCCACAGCCTGTGCTGCTGAAGGCGTTGAGGGAGTGGACCTCACTCAACGCCGTAGCTATTTTGGCGTTGAGTGAGGTTAGCTCACTCAACGCCACAGCCTGTTTTGCTGAAGGCGTTGAGGGAGTGTACCTCACTCGATGCCATAACTGTTTTGGCGTTGAGTGAGGTTAGCTCACTCAACGCCACAGCCAGTATTGCAGAAGGCGTTGAGTGAGTGAACCTCACTCAACGCCATAGCTGTTTTGGCATTGAGTGAGGTTAGCTCACTCAACGCCACCGCCTGTTTAGGCATTGAGTGAGTGGGGCTCACTCAACGCCATGTCGTGTTGAGTCATCTCACTGTTTTTCCCTTACCTTGATTTTCTCTCCCGAGTGAATTCCTTGATTTTGAGATTCCTTGTCGGCTATATTTTTTTCCAAAAGGCCGAATCGTGGGTCGCGGTTAGTAGTGGTGGTTTGAAGCTCTTAATGGGGATAGTGTTGTGTAATTTAGCCGTGGCCACCCTTTTCTTTTATCTTGCTTCAGGTACGGGCTGGGAAAGGGGGTGGGAGGTTGTCACGACCCGCATTTTTCTCATTATTAAAATACTATCAGAGTGAGAGAAAATACGCGATCGTGATGCCACGCCGTGCAGGGGACAACTGCAGACGTTCAGGCAAACCTGTCCTATCACTTATTTTTATAAAAAGACTATGAGTTATGTTTTAAAACATTGTTTCATTATTAGGTATGCTGACCGTGTCCCTCAGTCTGGTGGATCAACTAGTCCACGGGTTAGAAAGTATAGGTTTACACAGCGAAAAACACTAGTTTGATTCATTTGTCACCCTATATGAGAATTAAAACTCAGTATAAAATGCAATGAACATGTGACTTCTAGATTTACTATAAGTAAAAAAACAGTTTTATAGCCCTTAAAATAGTAGTTTAACCGTTTGAAAGAATGTTATGGAACCATGTGAAAATGCAGTTTTATTTTATATTTAAAATACCTAACATGCATCCTAACATAAATCATTCTCAGAGAGCAAGTATAAAACTAACAGCAGGTAACAACAGTACAACTAACAAGTAATCAAACACAGAAAATCTGAGACTATGGGCGTCAACAACTGACACGAACCCATAGAGAAACTAACTAGTATAACGAAACAACTACCTCAACCCTCTGAGGTGGAAACAACGGCCGCAACAACTCGCAGCGCCGGAAGCACAACTCTGCTAGCAAAACCTGCTACTGCTCTGGACCTGAGGCATTCAAAAGAAGAACACCTCAGAAGCAAGCTACATGTGGTGCAAAAGAGTAAAAAGAAGACCAACAAACCTCGAAGTGGACAAGGGACAACAGAACAACTGCAACAAAAAAATTAGTAACAGAGCAACAGAAATAAAATAGTAAATCTAGCTGAACAGGAAAAGCTAAACACAACAACTAGACAAAACTAGGTGTCAAACATCAGAAATTCATACTTTCATCTTTCTTTATTATTAATGTTATTCATCATTTTAAATGAGACTTATCAGCTCAACAGAAAGGAGTACTGTGCCGGGGAAAAGAAATCCACAACGCGCACAAACCCAGCAAAAAGGCTCCGTGCCGGGGGAGAACCCCAACGCGCACAGACCAACAGTTAGGGTAATGTGCCGGGGATGGAGTTCCACAACACGCACAGACTCAAACATAAGGCACGGTGCCGAGGGAGAAACCCCAACGCGCACAGACCATCAGAAAAATCCTTTAGTTACATATGCAATTATTCAGAGTTCTTTCACTATACTTAGACTAACAAGTAACAGTCTATGACTCGACCTTGACGAGATTTACGACCTAAGAAGGACACTTAACAAATTGGACGTTCTCGACGAAATTTCAAACGGGTGGAACAAATGACTTGGACTAATAACTGAAGATTTCAAAGGTCACACAAGATAGTGGACGATCAAAAGCAACATGACGAACAAGGTAACACAACGATCAAAAGGACTCGACTAATTGACAAAATTATGATCCGACGAATTCAAGGGTTTTGTTCGATGAACCAGGTTTGGACTCAACGAACTCAGGGTCTCATTCGACGAATTAAAAGTTAGGCTCGACAAGACGACGCAATTAGCCTGGCAAGAATCCAAGGCTCAAACAACCACATATCCCAAGACTCAAGACATACACCGATGATTTGACAGTGATAACGACAAAACATGCCGACCGTATCAGAATACATTATCAAATCGATACGGCTATCTAAACGACACAACAAACGAACAAAAGGCGGAAAGCGACAAGGATTCCGACAAAACTAAACTTCAACGGGAGGCAACAAGGATTTCATTAAAATGACAATATCAACAGAAGCAACAAGGCTTCCGACGAGCTGTAATCCAGCGGTGAATATTACACTTGTAATCAACAAAGCAATTAATTTGGTCAAGATGATGCGACGATCTAAACGTCATGACCATTACTGCATGACAGAGGACAACTAGGTTTCTGACGAGTTCACCCGCGACGAACAATCTATTCACGAGGCGGCACACACAAATCTCTAGACGAATATGACTAGCGAAAATCACGACTCCAAACCATAATTACGATTCACTCTGCAATCGGAGGTGAGAACAATAAAGGTAAGAAATGCAAGTGAGCACTACTTGCCTAAATCATGCTTGAAACGTCCTCCAAATTGTCCCACGCTGCGGATCGGTCCTAACGGAAGCACGGGAAAGCAAAATCTACAAGAAATCGAGCAAACGGGATTAGGGCCGAAAAAAAACCCTAATGCAAACATTCCACGAAATTCAAAATACTCACCGCAGAAGCGTAGCCCTCGTCGAGAGCTTTCCGGATCTATGCTCGGACGAAGATTTCGAGTTCCGATTCTCCGACGGCGGCGGTCGGAAGCTCTCGGAAATGGCGCGCCGTCGCTCTGGTTCTGATTTTATCGGGGAGGAGGAGAGGCTCGGTTTGCTTTAGGGAGAAGGTGACGCTTTTTATATAATATAATAATTATTATATAAGTATTAATAATAATAATAAGAATGATATTATAATATATCATTACGGAGGGTCAAATAAGGGCCGAAAACTACGAAATTCGCGTCATAGGCGAATACCCACGCTACGAACCCGACGGCGAAGTCGAAATCGAATTCCGACGCACCGTTCTCGAGATATAAATTTCCAAAGCTAACGGTGAATGTAAAATCTACAAGACTTCAGAAATTCGCCGAGGCTCCAAAAATGCGCAGATCGCGACGAAATTTGACGAGCAAGTCAGAAATTAATTAATCTAATTTCCTAACATAAAATCTTCTACTTTCGATGCAAATCCCAAAATTTGGTCGACTAGACCTAACGGATGCGAAAACGCACTAACGGCAACGCGTCGACAACTCACGGAAACGTAACGCTCTTACGTCATTATGACGTCACCGAGAGGATAAAATAATTAACGGAAAATCTGGGGCGTTACAGTCACCCCTCCAAAAAGGAAGTTTCGTCCCGAAACTTGAAACGCAACACGAATCACAAGAACAGAGGGAGAGATGAGATAAAATTTCGCTAGATAGGAATACTAACCAGAGAGGATTAGAAGAATAGCTGAGATGAAATTCTCTCATTGCAGATTCCAATTCCCAAATTTCACTTCTAGCATCCTGATTGCGCCAGAGAACCTAAACCATCGAAATTGTCTTCCTCCTCAGCACTCGATCTTGCGTCTCCAGAATACAGACAGGTCGTTCGACATAAGAGAGATTATGCAGCAACTAGGGCACTGAGTCAAGGACATGCCGATCGCTACGAACACATTTTCGCAACTGGCTCACAAGAAACATGTCGTGAACACCAGAGAGAAAAGCAGACAATTCCAGTCTACAAGCAGGCACATTGATGCACTAACATGCAATGCCCTGGGTCAACCCAACCGGGCGCACCCAAGATGCCACTACAGAAAAACTCATTCCTTTCAAGCCTGAACAACTTTCCATTTGACCTACCATCGGTCTTCAGATAAACGGACAACACCAAAGATCAAAACCCCACACTTCTTGCAATTCGGTCCGGACGTGACATGAATTTGAAGATTCGCCTCGACACAAAACTCCAAGGCTTACTATGGAATCTCACAACCTCATCCTAATACGGTCCTATTATATTCTTCACCGAGTAACCAATCAATCAGAATTAAACAATATGGGCACCTTTTATCCATCTATTTACGATAGCTCAAATCGAATATATGCTTTCTGGGAAACCTTAACGAACAATCAATCCAACCCATAATATCAAATAATTTATTTCAATTCTTTATACGTTCTAGGAGAATCTAAGAGATAACGAATGTCAATTTCAAAGTTCGCAATATATATTATCTATTATCTATGGCGCGCAAATTCAATTTCTCTTGAGTGAAGATATACTCAAAGCTCTTATGTTTGCAAAAACCTTACCCAATGCGTCAAACCACGTCGTCTCCAAAACATCGAGGTATAGATCATCATTTTAAATTTTCCAATTTATACGCATTATAGTTCTCTTCACATATTCTCAATTACCCTAAATCGTATGCGACGTCATTTCTCTTTGTATCATGACATACCTAGGCTAAACGTACCGCTCATCCTCAAATAAATATCAAATTCGTCTACATAAACCTAATCAGGAATGTCAACAATCACAGAATTCATTTCACAAGATTTGTATATCGTCATACCAATCCTACTAAAATTCCTTATTTCTCTACACGTAATAATTCTCTATCAAATCAATCGCTTCAGCGATCTTTACTAAGTTCATTGAAAATTCATCCTTCTTTATATAGTGAACCAAAACGGAAATCACGTCAGCCAATATTTCAATTGTTTATCTCGGCCAACAGAATTACGCTTTCTTTGCCTAGACTTCACAAATCTCCAAATACTCAACACGCTCATCTGTGCTCTTAGAACATATCCAAACATCATCAAGAAAAATGGCCATGAGGTGGTCCGGAAATTCTCTCAACACTATAGTCATCAAATCAATGAAGACAGAGGATGCATTCGTTAAAATCAAATGTCATATCTAAAACCACAAAATACAGCCTATAACGGGAACAAAAGAGCAGTCTATGGAACATTTAACACACAGATCCTTCACATATAAAAGTATAAACGGAGGCCAAACCTCGAGAATACGGAACTATCTTGAAACTGACTTAACAAATCATCCATCCGCAATGGTGAACATTTATCCTAATAGTCACCTCATTAAACTCTTTTATAATTCACTCCTGATCTTCTAAAGACATCCCACATTTGCTCGCGAAAAGAACAGGAGCATTCTAGGGCAAGGGACTTGACTTAAAGAAGCCTCAAAATGGAAACCCATTTAGCCAGGTATGAAATTATTCCAGCTCACGCAGGGCAAACGGTAAGGTGATCTCGCGAAAAGACAAGTATCTGGCTCAATATCTAAAACAAACTCTGCCTCTCTCTCAGGAGGGGAGACCGGGAAAACTAGCCGGAAAAAAAAAACATCTGGAAACTCTCTTGCCACAGAACACGTAGCACAACAAGAGCAGTTTCCAGAACATAAACAGAAACGAGAAAAGACTCGCAGCCAGACTCTAAGAATTCACGAGAACGCACCGGAAAAACAGCCAGAGAATCCAGATATTGAAAATCCATACACTCCAGGGATGGTCAATATTCATCATAAATTCCAGATGCTTATCCTAACCTCGGTCTACAATGTCATAACTAGGCTTCCGATCCATGCCCAAAAAATCATACTGAAATTTTCCAAATATGGCACTATCAATCGACATATCCTACAAATCCAATCTAATGAAACAAGACAACTCTGGATATCTTAATTCGACACCTCCAAGACACCAGCGGGAAAATTTAGAACGAAACGAAGCACTAACCGAGAGTCAAGCGACAACAAGCTATATGAATTCTAACCACGTACAAGTTGATAGCACCAAAATCAAGGAACAAGTGCTCATCGATTATTTATCTTAACCTTCCTATAAATCGCACACAAAGCTTAGCAGGACAAAAATCGAGATATTAAGGAAGCTATCAACTAGACTAGGGTCTAACTTGAGATTATCGAAAAAGTTTTAGACTTAACACTTCACAACAGCTATAGACTCAGGAGTAATCTAGTCGATTGATTGATCTCACTTTCAAACTCAACCAAAACGAGCAAAAGCTAGCAAACTAGGCAATATGACTACATTACGACCAACTGCCTTGACAGAGTCTAAAAGTCCTGACGCAGTTCACATAACATTGCTTTGATACAAATTACTCGAAGACTCATCCACAAACTGGGAAAATATTCCCTTAACAAAACTAGTTTGGGGTTGTATTCCACCGATACGAACAAACGACAAATCAAGGTCCTGACTTAAGACACCTGAGCTAGAAAACTCGAATATCCAAACCCAGATCAGAATAGAAACAAACAGACTCAAATCAGATCGGGAATGTATAGATACTTGCGGTTGCTGTTACCTTGCTCTGGGAAATCATGAAATGATGTTATGCTTCTAACTTGTGCCTATAATATGTATGCATGAATGTTTAAATTTCCTTTCAAATCATGAGTGTACATATGTCATCATGCAGATCTTTAACTTGGCACGTGTGCTTATGCGATGATATGTCATGTATGTAGTGCTATGCATTCTAAAAAGGCCCTAGTGCATGTTATGAGCGGCGTACACATACAATGTTATGCATCCCATACTACATAACATTGTATGTAACGAAAAAAGAAAACGTGCTAATGGGCATCCATGTGATGATGGTTATGCATCCCATACTACATAACCGTCACATGTTGCCTCCTATGTTGGATCCATATACAAACACATATTATGCATCCCATACTACATAATATGCCTCGTATACTTCTTATCATGCTATGAGTGTAGTGTTCATGCTTCCATCAAGATCTACTGATGACATATCGGTGTGTGTAAGCAATGAAATGAAACTAAACGCTAGAGGTTTTGCTTAAGGGAAAGTTGTTCGACTGACTTGCCAAACCAACCAACCCTCTTGCAAAACCTCCCTCTGATACCAACTGTCACGACCCGCATTTTTCTCATTATTAAAATACTATCAGAGTGAGAGAAAATACGCGATCGTGATGCCACGCCGTGCAGGGGACAACTGCAGACGTTCAGGCAAACCTGTCCTATCACTTATTTTTATAAAAAGACTATGAGTTATGTTTTAAAACATTGTTTCATTATTAGGTATGCTGACCGTGTCCCTCAGTCTGGTGGATCAACTAGTCCACGGGTTAGAAAGTATAGGTTTACACAGCGAAAAACACTAGTTTGATTCATTTGTCACCCTATATGAGAATTAAAACTCAGTATAAAATGCAATGAACATGTGACTTCTAGATTTACTATAAGTAAAAAAAACAGTTTTATAGCCCTTAAAATAGTAGTTTAACTGTTTGAAAGAATGTTATGGAACTATGTGAAAATGCAGTTTTATTTTATATTTAAAATACCTAACATGCATCCTAACATAAATCATTCTCAGAGAGCAAGTATAAAACTAACAGCAGGTAACAACAGTACAACTAACAAGTAATCAAACACAGAAAATCTGAGACTATGGGCGTCAACAACTGACACGAAACCATAGAGAAACTAACTAGTATAACGAAACAACTACCTCAACCCTCTGAGGTGGAAACAACGGCCGCAACAACTCGCAGCGCCGGAAGCACAACTCTGCTAGCAAAACCTGCTACTGCTCTGGACCTGAGGCATTCAAAAGAAGAACACCTCAGAAGCAAGCTACATGTGGTGCAAAAGAGTAAAAAGAAGACCAACAAACCTCGAAGTGGACAAGGGACAACAGAACAACTGCAACAAAAAAATTAGTAACAGAGCAACAGAAATAAAATAGTAAATCTAGCTGAACAGGAAAAGCTAAACACAACAACTAGACAAAACTAGGTGTCAAACATCAGAAATTCATACTTTCATCTTTCTTTATTATTAATGTTATTCATCATTTTAAATGAGACTTATCAGCTCAACAGAAAGGAGTACTGTGCCGGGGAAAAGAAATCCACAACGCGCACAAACCCAGCAAAAAGGCTCCGTGCCGGGGGAGAACCCCAACGCGCACAGACCAACAGTTAGGGTAATGTGCCGGGGATGGAGTTCCACAACACGCACAGACTCAAACATAAGGCACGGTGCCGAGGGAGAAACCCCAACGCGCACAGACCATCAGAAAAATCCTTTAGTTACATATGCAATTATTCAGAGTTCTTTCACTATACTTAGACTAACAAGTAACAGTCTATGACTCGACCTTGACGAGATTTACGACCTAAGAAGGACACTTAACAAATTGGACGTTCTCGACGAAATTTCAAACGGGTGGAACAAATGACTTGGACTAATAACTGAAGATTTCAAAGGTCACACAAGATAGTGGACGATCAAAAGCAACATGACGAACAAGGTAACACAACGATCAAAAGGACTCGACTAATTGACAAAATTATGATCCGACGAATTCAAGGGTTTTGTTCGATGAACCAGGTTTGGACTCAACGAACTCAGGGTCTCATTCGACGAATTAAAAGTTAGGCTCGACAAGACGACGCAATTAGCCTGGCAAGAATCCAAGGCTCAAACAACCACATATCCCAAGACTCAAGACATACACCGATGATTTGACAGTGATAACGACAAAACATGCCGACCGTATCAGAATACATTATCAAATCGATACGGCTATCTAAACGACACAACAAACGAACAAAAGGCGGAAAGCGACAAGGATTCCGACAAAACTAAACTTCAACGGGAGGCAACAAGGATTTCATTAAAATGACAATATCAACAGAAGCAACAAGGCTTCCGACGAGCTGTAATCCAGCGGTGAATATTACACTTGTAATCAACAAAGCAATTAATTTGGTCAAGATGATGCGACGATCTAAACGTCATGACCATTACTGCATGACAGAGGACAACTAGGTTTCTGACGAGTTCACCCGCGACGAACAATCTATTCACGAGGCGGCACACACAAATCTCTAGACGAATATGACTAGCGAAAATCACGACTCCAAACCATAATTACGATTCACTCTGCAATCGGAGGTGAGAACAATAAAGGTAAGAAATGCAAGTGAGCACTACTTGCCTAAATCATGCTTGAAACGTCCTCCAAATTGTCCCACGCTGCGGATCGGTCCTAACGGAAGCACGGGAAAGCAAAATCTACAAGAAATCGAGCAAACGGGATTAGGGCCAAAAAAAACCCTAATGCAAACATTCCACGAAATTCAAAATACTCACCGCAGAAGCGTAGCCCTCGTCGAGAGCTTTCCGGATCTATGCTCGGACGAAGATTTCGAGTTCCGATTCTCCGACGGCGGCGGTCGGAAGCTCTCGGAAATGGCGCGCCGTCGCTCTGGTTCTGATTTTATCGGGGAGGAGGAGAGGCTCGGTTTGCTTTAGGGAGAAGGTGACGCTTTTTATATAATATAATAATTATTATATAAGTATTAATAATAATAATAAGAATGATATTATAATATATCATTACGGAGGGTCAAATAAGGGCCGAAAACTACGAAATTCGCGTCATAGGCGAATACCCACGCTACGAACCCGACGGCGAAGTCGAAATCGAATTCCGACGCACCGTTCTCGAGATATAAATTTCCAAAGCTAACGGTGAATGTAAAATCTACAAGACTTCAGAAATTCGCCGAGGCTCCAAAAATGCGCAGATCGCGACGAAATTTGACGAGCAAGTCAGAAATTAATTAATCTAATTTCCTAACATAAAATCTTCTACTTTCGATGCAAATCCCAAAATTTGGTCGACTAGACCTAACGGATGCGAAAACGCACTAACGGCAACGCGTCGACAACTCACGGAAACGTAACGCTCTTACGTCATTATGACGTCACCGAGAGGATAAAATAATTAACGGAAAATCTGGGGCGTTACAGAGGTCCCTAGTGCTTTCACATGTAGACCCTTGAGCTTTGTTTCTTGGAAATGGTGGTTGGGGGACTGAGTTTACCTCTAACCCGGATCCGCGTTGTTTTTGCTACTACCATCTCTCACATCTTAGGGTGTTAGACGTTTCTTCCTTTTTAAATTTGCAACGTTTGGGCTCATGGTAGCCTGGTAAACTCTGCAGGATTTATTTTTGGGCAGGGTTGTTGTTGTTTTCTCGCGCATAGTGCTTTTCTTTTTGCCTTGGACAGTGGTGCTTCTTTCGGTTTACTTACTCTTCTTTATTATCTTATAACTTAACATTTCTGTACAGCTTACTTGTTTAGCTTGCTGAGGTATTCTTTTCTTCTTTGAATGCCTCAGGTTCTGGTTAGTAGCCGATTAGGCAGCTAGTTGTGTTGTGTTATTGCTGGTGGTCTCTCGTACTGTGGAGATCAGTTTCTTGGTCTTGTGAGGTAGTTTTGTGCTTCTTTCTTACAGACATACATACTTGTCAGTGAGTTCGTGTCAGTTTGTTGGCGCCCACTGGTAGTTTTACCTTGATATTAGATATGTTATCTTTTTGCCGCTATCTTTTCTGGAGATAGTCTACTTGCTCTGGGGATGATTTATGCTAGATTGCTAGTTACTTTTAAACCTAAAAACACTATTATAAGTATTTCTCATGATCAACATGTTTTATAAAACTCAACACTATTTTCCAAATAACGTAAAAAAGATCGCTTTCCTAGATATGGTATAATTTAACTGTAGGGTCCTGCATGGTATAAGATGTCCTCTAGGGGCACTTATACACTCTTTTAGGATGTCAAACCTGAATAAAGTATTTTTTTGCAGCGTATAAGTATAGTTTTCAAACTGTTGACTAGATGATCCACTGAGCCGAAGGATACGGCCTCTAAAATATAACTGATTTTTTAATCATATAACTTATAAATTTTCATAAAGTATAGTTGTTAGTGGTTTGCCTGAGCGTCGGCAGTTATCCCCTGCTCGACGTGGCATCATGACACGTGTTTTCTCCTACTCTGTTAATCCTTTTTCCTCGGAGAAAATGCGGGTTGTGACATATAGGGCCACCGCCTTACAGCTGGCGGGAGTTCATCACCGCCGTCCATTCATGGCAATGAGATGGACGACAAGGATTATCTCAATTCCCGCCCCGCCTCAGCTTCTATGCATCCCACAGCGAATCCACAGATGATCTGTTGTGGGGGAAAATTTGTGTAATGCCCCGTCTGGCTCCATCTCAGCTGTAGACTCATTTTGATTTGCTAGATGCAGACCAAAATCCTTAACAGCCATTTGTGGATTTTTCTGGGCCAAATCAAGACCCCAGGGGGCAAAATGGTCAAAATGAAAAATGTTCCTATTAATGAGGACTACCTCCAATTAATGAAAAAATTTGGATAATTTTTTAAAATAATTTGGTATTTTTAAAAGCTTAAACAAAACTTGTTTGGCCAAAATAAAGGCCCAAAGTGACTCGGAAAATTACGAAAAAAATTTTAGGCTTAAATTATACCCCATTAGAGGTTGTATTAAAATTTAGGGGCATGGTGGTAAGAATTGGTATTTTTCTCTAATTCTAAGAGTTTAGGGCCGCACTTCGGATTTATTTCGCTCACTTTCTCCGAAAATGAAAATTGGAACGCGCGACTATCCCACCTGATCTAAATATCAAGTTCATTTCAGTACTTTCAGTTATAATTCTAGTCTCATACTGGTCAAGTTCAATTCAGTACTTTTAATTCCAGTCTCGTACTGGTCAAGCTCAATTCAGTACTTTCAATTCCAGTCTCGTACTGGTCAAGTTCATTTTAGTACTTTCAATTCAACTCCAGTTTCGTACTAGTCAATTGTAATTCAGTACTTTCAATTCAACTCCAGGTTCATACTGGTCAATTGCAATTCAGTACTTTCAATTCAACTCCAGTGTCATACTGGTCAAGTTCTTTTCAATACTTTCCTTTTTAGTACTCCAGTTTCATACTAGTCAAATTTCAATTCAGTACTTTCCTTTTCAGTACTCCAGTTTCGTACTGGTCAATTGTAATTCAGTACTTTCAATTCTACTCCAGTCTCGTACTGGTCAAGTACTTTAAATTCAACTCCAGTCTTATACTGGTCAAGTACTTTCAATTCAACCCAGTCTCGTACTGGTCTATTTCAATTCAGTACTACTCCATTTTCGTACTGGTCATATTTAACTCCAGCACTTAAATTTATGCATCTTTTGTTTAGCAGTTTTATTAACTGCACTTTATTTTTGCAATTTACTATTATAAACCCGGGTCCTACTCTGACGAGAAATTGTCTATTAAGATCGAGAATTGGTTAGGGATAACCGGAGTTGAGGTGTTCCTCCAGGTTCAGCCCCAAATAAAGTGATCACACGCTCCTTATCAAAAGTTGAGCTAAGCGTCGTCGCCCGAAGTGTGAAGCATAGTAGGGCACGCCACCATAGACCCGGTGCGTGCTAGCAAAATTTACTGTTTGATTTCTTGTAAATTATTTGCGGTAAATCATGGTGGGTCAGTACCTTCCGCAGACCGTTCGTACCGATGTGGGAAGGTCGATGACTCAAGGTGACAGGGAGATGGGTACCACGGGTGACCGACCATCATATTTTATTCCCCGTTGGGTTTTCCTCCGCTGGTCGGCCAAATTACGGTATCGCCGAATGTCGCTCACATCCAATAGTACACGAGCTTGTATGTTGGGACCTGGGGCTGTGCTGTACGACCACCCCCCAAAAGTATCAGGGCTGGCCACTATCACCGACGGCCACATTGGTGAGGCCCGCGGGGCTCGCTACCCTGCTTGAAAAGAAGCGACCCACACTATGTCGACATAAGATGTGTGTGCGCGGTTGTGAATGTCTGCGATGTGTGCGCGGTTGTTAATGCTTGCGATGTGTCCGTGACTGTAAATGCATGCGATGTTTGTACAAGTTATGAATACCTGTTACGATGCTGCGCTAGTGAAGCCCTTATTATAACTGATGTTATTGTAGCTGCCATTTCAGTTATATTATGTTGCACTTCCTTTATCGTTGCTCCTAGCTTTAAAATATGAAATACTGTGTTAACTCTCTCATGCTTCAGCTATCTTATACTACTGGGTGCGTGTGTGCTCGTCCCCAGGATATGGGTTCGGGAAGGGGTTTTGTTTCTACTTAACACTGTGACTAACGGTTATTTAAATGACCAATCACAGGAAACGGAGCACCGTAGCGACCCCCTGCCGCAAGAGAACGTGTCAGTGGTTAGGACTACCCGAGCAGAAGCACCACTGATGTTTGAAGAGTTTCGATACGCGAGTACTAGTGATCAAGATAAAGAGTGAGAGGGAGATGCTATAAGTATAACTTGTACAGCCTACGGGCTTATATAAGAACTTAGGTTACGACCTTAGTACTCTTGTAAATATATTTGGTAATATATATACATAGTATTAGTTTCCTGTTAATGCTTTCGCGTATCTCTGATGTATTGTTAATGTTATGATTCTAGCCGTGCAAGACGACCAACTAGTGCTTAGATAAGGCAGGTTGTTGCCCCTTGGGAGCACTGGGTGGTCGTTCCACATACAGTAGTACCCCCTCCAGCCCGACCCGGTCTAAAATTGGGGGGGGGGGGGGGTATTAAAAACTGATCAGAGCGATCACGATTCGTCTTGTGGAGCTGTCTCAGGATCCCTCGTCCCTCGCTTCGTTCCTCGGTTCGGGATGAACCTTGCAGCGGAAGCCTGGTGGACCCTAGTGTAGAGGCTTAGGGATTCTAGATTGTACGTTAGTATGCATATACATCGTTGTTTCCACTTCATTAGTTATTTTTGCAAATTTTCCCTACTTTTGCAAAGTACTGTCACTCTTTCCTATTACTTCTCCAGATACCGGAGTACAGTACCGGGGAATCCTCTTCCAGAAGATATGTTCCCGCCACCCCACCTCCAGACCCGGTCGCTCCCACAACTGTACCATTTGCCGAGACTGACTTGGGGCAGACATTGGCATCCATCCTGCCCACCTTCCAGACAGCCTTGGCACAGCCGCCACGAGAGATGACGTCACCTACCGATTTACTGACAACTTTTCGAGGACTGAGGCCTCCCGCTTTCAGAGGCACGGAGACTGCCATCCAGGCCGAGGAGTGGGTGGAGCGTGTTGAGGAACTGCTCGTAGGCATGATATGCCCAGCAGTAACTATTGTCTCATTGGTGGTGACATTGTTGGAGGGATACGCTAGGGATTGGTGGAGAGCGGCCAGCCGCTCGACTTTTAGAGTACGACTATTAAGCGTTATCATATGGGGAGAGTTCTCAGAGGCCCTGCTGGAGTTCTTTATTACAGAGGTAGACTGAGCTATTTTGCAGGAGAGGTTCATGCACATCTGATAGGGTGACCAGATAATGTCAGAGTACGAGAGAGAGTTCATACACCTGGCACGCTTTGCCAGTAATTTGGCTGCCACCGATAGGGATAGAGCTTCTCATTTCTACCGAGGTCTACGAGATGACCTGAGGCAGGCCCTGATTATGATCTCTCAGCCTACCTTTCATACCATAGCTACTCACGCAGCAGCGTTGGAGTTAGACCAGCGGATGGTTGCCTATCAGCGCAGAGGACGACCCGAGGACCCTAGAGGTCAGAGACGAGATAGAGGAGCTGCTCCCCACCGACAGGATAGAGAGCGCAGGCAAAGACATCGCAAACAGCCTTACAGGCGCCCACCAACACCCCCAGTACCCCCAGCACCGCAGCAGGATGCCAGACCAGCTCCAGCACCACAGCCCGCACCAATAGCTCGATGAGACATTCCCTTCGTAGGGAACTGCTTCTTGTGTCAGCAGCTAGGGCATATGAGGGCCTTCTGTCCGCAGGCAGCGGGAAGGCCAGGACTAGGAGTCGTACAGGGTGGGCAGCCAGCATAGGGACAGGGTCAGAGAGGCCGCCGAGGAAGAGCTGGTAGGAGAGGACAACAGGGCCGAGCAGCACCCCTGGAGGCCTATGCACTGGATCTACAGCACAGGCCAGCCCCCGACATAGTGATAGGTATATATTAGGCGATAGAGATATATCATATGCTGCTACTTGTACTAAACTAGGATATATATGTATACCTACATCTTGTATAATAAAAATATATATATATATATATGCTCCCTATTCTCTCAGAAATTCTTTTGGTAGAAGGACACCCCGCCAAGACCCTCTTCGATACTGGAACGACGCACTCCTTCGTATCCCACGATTTTATTACGACTAAGGAGAATGTTGTCCGCTCGTCCGGATTGTCTATACGAATCCGTCTACCGGATGGATCGGACATGACGTCAATAGAGAGATGCTCGTTCCAGGCTATACTCGGGGACGCTGAATTTGAGGTCTATGCGACAATCTTGGCAATAACCGGATTTGATATTATACTGGGAATGGACTGGCTAGCCGAGCACAAGGCTCAAATAAATTGTTCAACATGAGAAGTCTGACTGTAGAACCAAAGCGGACAGGACATTACGTTGACAGGTGTACCCTCTGTCTCTCATATTATATTAATTTCTACGCAAATTATAAAATCGGTCCGGCAGAAGGATGAGGTGTACCTTATCTACTTCGAAATGGAGGACAAAACTCAAGCACTCGCCAAGGTCCCAGTGGTACGCGACTTCCAACACGTTTTCCCCGAGTCCCTCCCAGGATTGCCACCACAGCGAGAAGTTGAATTTTAGATAGAGCTCATAACCGGGGATCGACCAGTGTCCCGAGCACCCTACCGGATGGCCCCGAGAGAACTAGCTGAGTTAAAGATTCAACTGCAGGAACTAATAGATGTTGGATTTGTTCGCCCCAGTTCCTCGCCCTGGGGAGCACCAGTACTGTTCGTAAAGAAGAAAGACGGGACATTACGTCTGTGCATAGACTACCGGGAACTAAATAAGCTTACGATACGAAATATATACCCCCTTCCTAGGATCGATGAACTGTTCGATCAGTTACAAGGTGCATCTGTTTTCTCAAAGATGGACCTGAGATCCGGCTACTACCAGCTTCGAATCCGGGAGAAAGATATTCTCAAGACTTCTTTCAGCTCCCGTTATGGTCTCTACGAGTTCCTAGTAATGCCCTTTGGGCTCACCAACGCACCCTACGTCTTTATGTCTTTAATGAATAAAGTCTTCGAGCCTTTTCTAGATCACTTTGTGATCGTATTCATTGACGATATTTTGATATATTCAAGAACCAAGGTAGATCATACTAGACACCTGCAGATGGTGCTATTGAAACTTCGAAAGCACTCCCTCTTTGCCAAATTAAGTAAGTGCGAGTTCTTGTTAGAAAAAGTCGGATTCTTGGGGCACACTATAAATAAGAAAGGAGTATCAGTGGATCAAGCCAAAATCTAGGCAGTACAAAATTGGTCACCGCTCAGGACAGTGGCAGATATCCAAAGTTTCCTTGGTCTTCCCGGGTATTATCAGAAATTCGTGGAAGGATTCTCCAAGATTGTTTTACCCTTCACCGCCCTTACCAGGAAGGATGTTACCTTCTGATGGACACCAGAATGTGAGATTGTGTTTGTCGAGTTAAAGAAACGGCTGACCTCTGCATCGGTCCTTACAATTCCTGCAAGGACTAGGGGATTCCAGATCTACACTGATGCCTCCTTGAAGGGATTAGGAGGTCTTCTGATGCATCACGACAAGGTGGATGCCTACGCATCTCGCTAGTTGAAGCCGCACTAGTTGAATTACGCAACTCATGATCTAGAATTAGGCATGGTCGTCTTTGCCCTCAAAATCTGGAGGCATTACTTGTACGGGGTAAAATGTGAGATCTTCTCCGACCATAAAAACCTCAAATACATATTCACCTAGAAAGAGCTAAACCTCCGACAGCACCGATGGTTAGAATTCATGTGCGATTATGACTTCGCTCTCTAATATCACCCCGGGAAGGCTAATAGGGTTGCCAATGCTTTGAGCCGCCAGCCTTTGGTAGCTGAGAGTTGGATGGAGCAAATCCCAAAAGGTTGTTTCAATCCTTAATATATCTGGAAATTACCATGGTTACCCGAAGGGATCCGAAGGAATATCATGCTCAGTTATATTGTATGGAGATCCAATGCGACATCCGGGACTTGATACGAGAAGCCCAGAAGATTGATCCAGAGATAGTCCTGATCATCCGATCTCTGCAAGATGGGGCAGAGGAAGATTATAATCTGCACGACGGGATCTTGCAGTTCAGGCATCGTGTATTTATCCCCTCCACCAGAGGAATTCGTGAAGAGATTTTGCAATAAGCGCACCAGTGAAGGTACTCCATCCACCCTGGTGTGGTTAAAATGTACGTTGATCTGCGCAGGACCATATACTGGCCAGGAATAAAAAGAGATGTTACCAACTTCGTGGCTCAATGCCAGACCTGTCAATGGGTTAAAGCTGAATGTCGCAGCCCAGGAGGTCTAATGCAGCCCCTGCCTATACCTGAATAGAAGTTTGAGGACATTTCCATGGACTTTGTCCACGACCTACCTCGATCTCGTACTGGAAACGACTCCATATGGGTTATTGTAGATCGACTAACCAAAGTAGCACGGTTCATTCCAAACCGACAGGGATACGGTGTTGATATTCTGGCCATGATATTCATAGAGCAAGTAGTACGTTTCCACAGAGTGCCAAAGTCCATTGTGTCGGATTGTAACGAGCAATTCACATCTAAGGAATGGAGATGAGTGCAGGCGTACTTGGGGACCAAGTTGGCCTTTAGCACTGCCTTCCACCCATAGACAGATGGACAAACGGAAAGGACAAATCGGATGATGGAGGATCTACTTCGATTTTACATAGTGGAACACAATGAGCCTTAGGAGCAGCTGTTACCTCTAGTTGAATTTTCTTATAATAACAGCTACTAGGCTAGCATCAAGATGGCTCTATACGAAGCATTGTACGAAAGATGTTGTCAAACCCCATTGACATGGGCTCAGGAAGAGGACCCAGAAGCCTTAGGAGTGGCTTATATTGACGACACTAGGGCAGCGATACGGCTAATCCAGGAACGGATGCGGGAGGCACAGAGCCGGTAGGCCAAGTATTATGATGCGTGACACCGACCGGTGGAGTTCTGCGTGGGGGAGATGGTGTTCCTAAAAATTAAGCCCATGCATGGTGTCTCCCGGTTGAGAAAGCAGAAGAAGTTAGATCCCCACTATTTGGGTCCCTATTAGGTGATAGAATGTGTTGACCCTGTTGCCTATCGATTAGCCCTGCCCCCAAAATTGGGAAATCTTCATGATGTGTTTCATGTCTCTTCCTTGAGACGAGTTCTCCGGCAATCAGAGCAGCATCTACCTACACCGCCAGTGCAACTGTAGTCAGATAGATCCGTCCAGCTTGAACCAATTAGAGTCGTAGATCATAAAGTGAAGAATCTGCGTAACAAGGCCATCCCAATGGTCAAGATATTATGGTCGAACCACAGACGAAATGAGTATACTTGGGAACCAGAGGCACTAGTTCGCGAAAAGCACCCAGAGCTCTTTCCCCAGGTATATCACTCCCTTTCCCCTACTTCAAGCAAATTTTCAGGAACAAAAATCGTTTTATTTTTATTGGATTGTAACATCCCAACTTTTATTGGGTCACTAGAGCCCTAGTGGGCCCAATAAAAGTGACCCGAACCTCTACCGGTAGCCCATACCAAGATAGGAGGTAACCCTAGACAAGGATATCAAGCTAGAAAACTCTGATTTGAGTTCTGTCAGTTCTTATGGCTCCGTATAGCCGATACGGACGCATTGGAACTCGTTGCGTTGCAATCCAAAGTCTAACGACGAATATACACATTTTGACCGTTTAGCGCACTACGACGCACATATTTTGAATATTTAGCAAACGAACTCCGATTCAACCCCGGTCAGTGGCATTGGACTCGTATGGTCAATACAAAGTCAACCAAATTTGTCCCGGTCAAATTCCGACACGGGTAGTCAACCCGTGGTCAAATCAAGCATACCCATGCACCAAAAAGCGTGCATGCACAAATTATGACGCGACACCTCAACTTTGACCCGACCCCTGATGTGTTGAACCTACTTTGACTTTGACCAGCATGAGGGACCCACCTTAGGGTTTACTTTGGTCAAACCCCCCTAAAAGTCCAATTTTTTGATTTTTTTCCAAGGAGGTGTGCACCCCCTCCACATTAATTAAGTAGGGCTATATCCCTCTCACCACTTGGGCCACCCAAATCAGCAAAATGGTGGGAATGGGCCATGGGCCAAGGTAGGCCCAAGTTCTCTCTCCCCCCCTCTTCTCTCCCTAAGGACCAAGGCCCAAGCCCACTCCTCCTCCCTTTGGTTTGCAGCCACCTGGGGCCACCCAAAAGATGCCACCTGGCTATCCCAAGTGGAGGGGAGGAGAAGAGCTCCTCCCCTCATGGGGATTTATCCCACATCGACTAGGGGAGGGATGACCACCCTTCCCAAGCCTATAAAAGGCCTTGTCTGGCCTCCTCCCCTCCACACACACCTACCCGAGCCAAGGGAGCCCTCACCGAAACCCTAGCTCGCCTGAAAAGACCAACCCAAGCCGAGCTCCTCCGCCACCTTGCGTGGCTGATTAAGCTGGCCCCTCTCGAGCCCCTCCTGCACAGGTAGAAACCTTCTCCTCCTCCTTCATCTTTTCGACGTGCTGCATGGACATCCCGGCAGTCGGAGTGCAGCCTGCACAACCCGAGCCAAGTTCCAGGTCGGGTAGTGGCCGTGAGGGTCCAACCCCTCCCAGCACCGGCAATGGAGCTGGGTAAAGGTTAAACCACCGGGGAAAATATTTCGCGGTAGTGGAAGGCCGGGGTGCCGCCGGAAAACGCCGCTCTGGCGGCACCCGAAAAACAGAGCTTTTTCTCTTTTAATCTCCGGCGGCAGCCGGCGGCGGTTGGTTGTCAGGCCACCACTAGAGAAGAGCCCTACCACCGACGCGCCGACCGGGGGTGGTTTCGAGGACGTATTCAATGTCGGAGAGGCAGGGTGGCACGACGACGCTGGGAGCAGAGCCACCGCCACCCTTCTCTCGGGTTGACCAATTCAGGCGGTGGCCGGCGACGGTAGGCCGCCGGGCCACCACTCAAGGACTCGCCGGCCCCCGGCGAACCGATCGGGGGCGGCGCCGGCATCCAGCGGTGGATGGTCTGCGGTGGCAGAGAGCCACTATCTTACATCTGGTGGGAGTTAATCACCGCCGTCCATTCTCGACGATGAGATGGACGGCGGGGATTATCTTAATTCCCGCCCCGCCTCAGCTTCTGTGCCTCTCACAGTGGATCCGCGGCTGATACGCTATGGGGGAAAATTAGCGTAATGCCCCGTCCGGCTCCATCTCAGCCGCAAACTCATTTTGATCTACTAGATGTAGACCAAAATCCTTAATAGCCATTTGTGGATTTTTTTGGACCAAATCAAGACCCTAGGGGGAAAATGGTCAAAATGAAAAATGTTCATCTTAATGAGGACTACCTCCACAAAAAATTGGATAATTTTTGAAAATAATTTGTTATTTTTAAAAGTCTAAGCAAAACTTATTTGGCCAAAATAAAGGCCCAAAGTGACTCGGAAAATTACAAAAAAAATTCTAGGCTTAAATTATACCTCATTAGAGGTTGTATTAAAATTTAGGGGCATGGTGGTAAGAATTGGTATTTTTCTCAAATTCTAAGAGTTTAGGGCCGCACCTGAGATTTATTTCGCTCACTTTCTCCGAAAATGAAAATTGGAACGCGCGATTATCCCACCTGATCTAAATATCAAGTTCATTTCAGCACTTTCAGTTACAATTCCAGTCTCGTACTGGTTAAGTTCAATTCAGTACTTTTAATTCCAGTCTCGTACTGGTCAAGCTCAATTCAGTACTTTCAATTCCAGTCTCGTACTGGTCAAGTTCATTTTAGTACTTTCAATTCAACTCCAGTTTCGTACTGGTCAATTGCAATTCAGTACTTTCAATTCAACTCTAGTTTCGTACTGGTCAATTGTAATTCAGTACTTTCAATTCAACTCCAGTCTCGTACTGGTCAAGTTTTTTCCAGTACTTTCTTTTTTAGTACTCCAGTTTCGTACTGGTCAAATTTCAATTCAGTACTTTCCTTTTCAGTACTCCAGTTTCGTACTAATCAATTGCAATTTAGTAGTTTCAATTCTACTTCAGTCCCGTATTGGTCAAGTACTTTAAATTCAACTTCAGTCCCGTACTGGTCAAGTACTTTCAATTCAACTCAGTCTCGTACTGGTCTAGTTCAATTCAGCACTACTCTAGTTTTGTACTTGTCACATTTCACTCCGGCACTTAAATTTATGCAGCTTTTGTTTAGCAGTTTTATTAACCGCACTTCATTTTTGCAATTTACTATTATAAATCCGGGTCCTGCTCTGACGAGAAGTTGTCTATTAAGGTCGAGCCTTAGCTGGGGATAATCGAAGTTGAGGTGTTCCTCCAGGTTCGGCACCATATAAAGTGATCCCACTCTCCTTGTCGAAAGTTGAGCTAAGCGCCGCTTGTTGAAGCCAAAATTGACCTCAACGAATGTTCGCAAACCAAAGTGCAGCCGACGCCTACTTCTCTCAAATCTCGACCCCTGACTAGCTGCTAAGGTCCTAAGACTGACCCAAAGCCTCAGCTGGGAGGTCCCACCTCACACCCGGAAGATCTCTGAGAGCTTCCCCTCCAAAACCAATAGCTGGACTGGGAGCTCTTCAGAAAGCACTGGAGTTAGAGAATAATGAAAAGTCTGCCTTCCAAAGAGCCCCTATGGGTCTTTTTATAGTCTTCTCCTGTTCTGAAAATACTAAAATACCCCTGATGGGTCTGCCAATAGCCAAATCCCGCTGTCCTCCCAGGGGTATACAGGTAATTTAAACCGAGGATAATGAAATAATAATAATAAAATCATCCTTTTTCCTGGGTGCCAGGCCCCACCACATGAACCTACTCTGGCGAGAACCCCGGGCGAGAAGGCTCTCGCTGAGCCTTAGCTGAGCTCACCTTGGCGAGGCCTTCCGCCGAGAGGGTTCTCGCCCTTGGTGGTTTTTACGTCATTACCGCTGGACGTGAAGACCTGAGTCCTGGCGCGAACGATCTCGCCTACCAATGGGTGGGAGCACCTTAAGGGCGAGAACTCTGCCAGTCCGCCCTGGGGGCTAACCCGGGCCTGACCCAAACCTGACTACTGAGGTCTTAGTCCTCCCGGGCCTCCCCAGCGAATATGGGGTTGTACACAATCCCCGCACTTTTCGAGCTAGCCCTGCGCTCGACAAGACAAGTCCAACCCCAAAATATTCGCTGGACACGTGCCCGTCAGCCAAGAGAATCTTTTGGCGGGCCCTACTGCGGCTATAAATACACGCCGACGGATGACCATAAGTCTTGCCTCCGAACTGTTGCTTCTTCACTGAGCTCTCGCCCGGGATTCTATGCGCGATACCAAGATGTCTGCTAAGCGTGCTGGCAAGCCACTTCCGCAGGACCTTCAAGATCGGTTACTCACGGCTCAAGCGCGAGCCTTAGCGAATAGTGCTGCGGTAGCGCCCTGGCTATCGAGGAAATCTTCAGACACCGGCCCCTCTGAGCCGAAGAAGAGAAAGGGGAAGAGGAAAGCGAAGGTGGTCCGGCGAGACCTTGCTCGCGAGAACAGGGATTCACCTTCTCCTACTCCCATTTCTGCGGGGGACCCCTCCCCTCAAAAGGTATGCCTTCCGACCATGCTTACCGAGCTGATTACGCCATAGGCCCGATAGTTAACGTGACCTTTCGCAGGAATCCGCTCCAAACGACGTCGTCGGGTCCTCCCCGATTCCCCCGGATTCGCCAACCCTCCCTCCTGAGGATCGAACGAGGGTCTCGGAGACAATTCCTCCAGCCGAGACCCGGGTGATAGGTATCTTTTCCGCCACTTCTCAATATTTCAACCGTACTTTTTCTTGTCTGAGCTATCTTCTCGCAGAACCAGCTTCCGCCGTCCCGGGTCTTGTCATCCGGGGGGATGAAGCGAGAACCGGCGAGATGCTTCCTTCCACGGCAGATCCCGCCCTGCAGGCGAGAGGGGTGGCCTTTGACCCTTCCGTTACTAAGGAGGCTGATCCTCCCTTGAGAGATGACAACTCTCTCCCTGCTTCTGGCCAGGCTGGGACTATTGAGCGCGAGCCCTTCCGCCCAGGGCGTGGAAAGCCTCTCCACCTCCTTTATGGAACAGACGGAGGGGTCGGGCCTTCTCACCCGACGCCAGTCAATGGCTCTCGCCAGACTGCAGGTATGCGAGACATTCTTGTCGGCTGGTCGTTATGTCTTAAAAAACCTTGGGCGCACTTTTCGCAGGGGATCCCAGCTCTCGGTCGGAAGCCAACGAGGAGAGAGAAGAAGAAGAAGAAGACGAAGAAGAAGAAGAAGATTCCCTTCCTCCTTCGCCCGGCGAGATAGAAGAAACCTTGAACGGCGCCGGGAATGCGAAGGAGCGGAGGAGGAAGATCTCGGCCATTCTGGCCAAGCTCATCCGGCGAGACCGCGCCCATGCTGCCGCGGCGAGAGCATTCCGCGAATCCGTGGAACAAAGGCTGGAGGCCCTGGAGCGTGATTTCTTCTTGGGCGAGATTGATCGACCGGGAGGGCCTATTGCCGAGTCTTCGCCAGGGAGGTGCATCGCACAGATCCGGGATCATGCTAGACGGATCAACCTAGGGTGTACCACCCTGTCATCTTACTTCAATCCGTTGGTACCTCCGAGAACCAGGCGGCGGGAGCAAGGGCGATGGCGCTGGGAACCGTATTAGTTCTTCTAGGTCTCGCCCCTTCTCCCTCGTTAGCCTTCCCTTCCGCCATGTACCTTTATGCCTTCGTAATAATTGTTATTAATTTTATTCAGCTCTCGGCGGCGAGAGGAAATTATTATCCGTTTCTTCTTTCATGTGTTGAAATTAGGATGCTTGCGCCAAAACTAAATGGCTTGCGCCAAAACTAGAGATGATCGTCGACTGTCGTCATCCCGCGGGGGAAAAACCGAGGCGTCGCCGGCCCAGATCGTGACAGCTGTACCCCGCCGTCATTTTCTCTTTCCATCGGACGGAGCCGTAACGACCACGGTTCCCTATAAATAGAGAAGTCTACCAACCGCATTTACTTCTCTGATCCGGAACCTCAACTCCCCTTCCTTGCTTTCGCTTAATTGCTTCCGCCTCTTCCTCTCTATTGTTCTCGCTATTACCCCCAAACTCAAAATGCCGGGCGAGAACGAGGGTCGCGCTCATTGCGCGGAAGCATTCCGCAAGCATCTCTTCCCCTCCTGCACGCTCACCTTGGACGAATATAACCTGATCGTCAACCGCTTCATTCCCGCTGGCTTCTCGGCGCGGAACCCGGGTAATCACGACAAGGTGAATACCCCGGAAGCGGGAGAGCTCGCCATCCCCCTCGAACATTTTGAGGTGGGCTTCCGCCTACCCCTCTGGCCGGAGATTCGGCAAGCCCTCCGCTACTATGGGGTGGTTCCCGCCCAGCTGAACCCGAACTCTGTCGCGATCTTTGTGGCATTCATTTGCTACATGCGATCCGAGAGGATTGAGTTTAGTCTGCCGATCTTCTGCAAGTTGTTCAACTTTCGCGCCAAAGGCGGCGTGGTCTTCTTCTCCGGGCAGCTGCTCAAGACCACCGGCCTCGCCAATAAACATCACCATTGGGGCGAGAAGTTTTTCTACGTCACCGGGGACTTCGGCAACGTCCCGCTCCGACCCATCCAGTACGAGAATGCTGCTTACAAGCCGCCTGTTGAAGCCAAAAATGACCGAAGCCAAAATTGACTTCTGTGGAGTCCGACCCTTGGGGAAAGGGGTGACCTCACACCTACTACACTCGGAAGAACGTCACGGACCGAAGACTTAGGAAGCTATGAACTGACCCTCGGCTCTAGCGTGGAGGTCCCACCTCACACCCGGAAGACCTTTGAGCTCTCCCCCTCCCTAGACAATGCTTGAGCTAGGTGCCTTGGAGGAAAGCCAAAGAGAAATCAGTGGCTAAGGAAAGAATGACAAGTCCCTCTCCAAGGCACCCCTAAGGGTCTATTTATAGTTTTTCCAAGTCCTGGGGGCAAAATGACCAAAATGCCCCTGGGGCAAAAATGCCTCCAGCCTATAGAAAACCTCCACACCGGGGGGCTAAAAGGGAAAGTCCACCTCGGGGGTAAAACGGTAAACGCATGCCCCAAGGAGTTCCCGGGGCGAGAACCCGCCTGGCCGGCGGTCTCGCCCGGCGAGCTGGCCTCGCGGGCGAGAACCCGCCAGGCCGGCGGTCTCGCCCCGGCGAGCTGGCCTCGTGGGCGAGAACCCGCCAGGCCGGCGGTCTCGCCCCGCAAGCTGGCCGCGCGGGCGAGAACCCGCCAGGCCGGCGGTCTCGTCCCGCAAGCTGGCCGCGCGGGCGAGAACCCGCCAGGCCGGCGGTCTCGCCCCGCGAGCTGGCTTCGCGAGCGAGAACCCGCCAGGCCGGCGGTCTCGCCCCGCAAGCTGGCCGCGCGGGCGAGAACCCGCCAGGCCGGCGGTCTCGCCCCGCAAGCTGGCCGCGCGGGCGAGAACCCGCCAGGCCGGCGGTCTCGCCCCGCGAGCTGGCCTCGCGAGCGAGAACCCGCCAGGCCGGCGGTCTCGCCCCGCAAGCTTGCCCTGGGCTCTGGCTCAGAACTAAGGCGCATCTGGGGGGGATGAGACCTTGACCTCCCGTCGACCCCGCTGCCCCCACTTCACACTTTATCAAGTCGGGGGGTGCCAGCCAACCTGCCGCTCCCGCCCCTCAAAGAGGGGGGTAAGGGGGAGGCAAATTCTTCCTCCCCCTACTAGTATATTTCCATGCTAGAGCCAAAATTGGCCACCAAGAGTCCAAAATATCCAAAAAACTTAAAAGCTTAAAACTGGCTCTGCGCCTGCCGAAGGGGCCCTACTCCGCGAATACGGGGTTGTACACAATCCCCGCTCTTTTCGAGGTTGGCACACGCTCGGAAAGAAACATCCAACCCAATATATTCGCTGAGTGTAGCTTGCTCTCGCGGTGTCGAAAGATTATGGGGCCTCTTCCGAGGGGTCAACCTGCCATACCAGCTGATGAGAGCCTGAGTGGCGAGACCCCCTTAGGGTAAAAAGATCTAACCTCCTGGGGTGGTCAACCTGCCATGCCAGCTGATGAGAGCCTGGGTGGCGAGACCCCCTTAGGGTAAAAAGATCTAACCTCCTGGGGGGGGGGTCAACCTGTCATGCCAGCTGATGAGAGCCTGGGTGACGAGACCCCCTCAGGGTAAAAAGATCTAACCTCCTGGGGGGGTCAACCTGCCATGCCAGCTGATGAGAACCTGGGTGGCGAGACCCCCTCAGGGTAAAAGGATCTAACCTTCTGGGGGGGTCAACCTACCATGCCAGCTGATGAGAGCCTGGGTGGCGAGACCCCCTTAGGGTAAAAAGATCTAACCTCCTGGGGGGGTCAACCTGCCATGCCAGCTGATGAGAGCCTGGGTGGCGAGACCCCCTCAGGGTAAAAAGATCTAACCTCCTGGGGGGGTCAACCTGTCATGCCAGCTGATGAGAGCCTGGGTGCGAGACCCCCTCAGGGTAAAAAGATCTAACCTCCTGGGGGGGTCAACCTGCCATGCCAGCTGATGAGAACCTAGGTGGCGAGACCCCCTCAGGGTAAAAGGATCTAACCTCCTGGGGGGTCAACCTGCCATGCCAGCTGATGAGAGCCTGGGTGGCGAGACCCCCTTAGGGTAAAAAGATCTAACCTCCTGGGGGGGTCAACCTGTCATGCCAGCTGATGAGAGCCTGGGTGGCGAGACCCCCTCAGGGTAAAAAGATCTAACCTCCTGGGGGGGTCAACCTGCCATGCCAGCTGATGAGAGCCTGGGTGGCGAGACCCCCTCATGGTAAAAAGATCTAACCTCCTGGGGGGGTCAACCTGCCATGCCAGCTGATGAGAGCCTGGGTGGCGAGATCCCCTCAGGGTAAAAAGATCTAACCTCCTGGGGGGGTCAACCTGCCATGCCAGCTGATGAGAACCTGGGTGGCGAGACCCCCTCAGGGTAAAAGGATCTAACCTCCTGGGGGGTCAACCTGCCATGCCAGCTGATGAGAGCCTGGGTGGTGAGACCCCCTTAGGGTAAAAAGATCTAACCTCCTGGGGGGGTCAACCTGCCATGCCAGCTGATGAGAGCCTGGGTGGCGAGACCCCCTCAGGGTAAAAAGATCTAACCTCCTACGGGGGTCAACCTGTCATGCCAGCTGATGAGAGCCTGGGTGGCGAGACCCCCTCAGGGTAAAAAGATCTAACCTCCTGGGGGGGTCAACCTGCCATGCCAGCTGATGAGAGCTTGGGTGGCGAGACCCCCTCAGGGTAAAAAGATCTAACCTCCTGGGGGGGTCAACCTGTCATGCCAGCTGATGAGAACCTGGGTGGCGAGACCCCCTCAGGGTAAAAGGATCTAACCTCCTGGGGGGTCAACCTGTCATGCCAGCTGATGAGAGCCTGGGTGGCGAGACCCCCTTAGGGTAAAAAGATCTAACCTCCTGGGGGGTCAACCTGCCATGCCAGCTGATGAGAGCCTGGGTGGCGAGACCCCCTCAGGGTAAAAAGATCTAACCTCCTGGGGGGGTCAACCTGCCATGCCAGCTGATGAGAGCCTGGATGGCGAGACCCCCTCAGGGTAAAAGGATCTAACCTCCTGGGGGGGTCAACCTGCCATGCCAGCTGATGAGAACCTGGGTGGCGAGACCCCCTCAGGGTAAAAAGATCTAACCTCCTGGGGGGGTCAACCTGCCATGCCAGCTGATGAGAGCCTGGGTGGCGAGACCCCCTCAGGGTAAAAAGATCTAACCTCCTGGGGGGGTCAACCTGTCATGCCAGCTGATGAGAGCCTGGGTGGCGAGACCCCCTCAGGGTAAAAAGACAACCTTCACGAGAGATCAACCTGAACCCGCCAGCTAGTGAGAGCCTGGCAGCGGAATCATCTCGGAGCAAAAGGGCTTGGCTCCCACGAGAGATCAACCTGAACCCACCAGCTAGTGAGAGCCTGGCAGCGGAATCATCTCGGAGCTAAGGGACTTGGGCTTCCACGAGAGATCAACCTGAACCCACCAGCTAGTGAGAGCCTAGCAGCGGAATCATCTCGGAGCTATGGGACTTGGGCTTCCACGAGAGATCAACCTGAACCCACCAGCTAGTGAGAGCCTGGCAGCGGAATCATCTCGGAGCTAAGGGACTTGGGATTCCACGAGAGATCAACCTGAACCCACCAGCTAGTGAGAGCCTGGCAGCGGAATCATCTCGGAGCTAAGGGACTTGGGCTTCCACGAGAGATCAAACTGAACCCACCAGCTAGTGAGAGCCTGGCAGCGGAATCATCTCGGAGCTAAGGGACTTGGGCTTCCACGAGAGATCAACCTGAACCCACCAGCTAGTGAGAGCCTGGCAGCGGAATCATCTCGGAGCTAAGGGACTTGGGGCATGTCACCTGAACTCTGCCAAAATTCAACATCCTCAAAAGGGGGAAAAAGGTTGGATTACATGACCCTCTCGACCCTACCGGCCGGAGGTTGGACTCATTACAACGACATAAAAGGAGGATACATTACTCCGCCGAGGCGAGGCTTCTTCAGGGGGTCCGGGCATGGTGGTCGCCATCCGATTACTTCCCACTAGATACCTCCATCCCGCTCAGGCTCTCCATGATCTTCTCCATCTCCTCTGCCTTAGCCAACCAAAAGATGGTGTTGACAGCCGTGACGTGGCACTGCCTCGCCATCCTGGAGTCTCCCTTGATCCTGACCTGGATCCCATCCGAGTTGAACTTGAGACATTGGTGGAAGGATGAGGGCACACACCGGAAGGCGCTGATGAGGGGCCTTCCGAAGATGGCGTTGTAGCTGCTTGGAGCGTCGACAATGACGAACCTGCAGTTCCTTGAGGTCCCCCCCCAACTTCACCTGGAGTCCGACTCCACCTTCCACCTCCTTCCTCTCCCCTGAGAATCCAAACAAAGGTCCATCCGACGCCACTACCCTCCTTGGCTCCACCTTCATCCCCTCAAACGCCTTCTTGAAAATGACGTTGACCGAGCTTCCGTTATCAATCAAAATTCGGGAGACGGTGAAGCCTTCGACGGCTGCTTGGATGACCAGGACGTCGCAGAAGGGATCCTCATGCTCTGGCATATCCTTTGATGAGAAGGTGACCCTTTCCTCCGGGGGAGGGATCTGGGATGTCGAGGCAACGCTCCGCCGATACATCACATGGAGACTTGCCTTCCGAGCGGCTTCGATCCCCCCCCTCCCCCCGTGGATCACAGCTATACCACCTCGGGGTCCTACATCGACCCGGTCCTCACACACATCATCACCCCCTCCTTGGGGTAGAGCTTCAATCCGCTCCGGCTGCTGCTGGGCTGGAGCTCTCGCCCCCCTCACTTCCAGGAACTCAGGGCAGGTAGCTGTTGCGTGCCCCTCCACCTGGTGGAAGTCACAGTACGACAACTCTACCCTGCCTCCTCCTCTCCCCTTGCGATTCCTCCTATCCCTTCGGCCAATCGCCATCGCTTGCTGCGGTGGGGGCAGGAGCTGTCTTGGGGCCTGCCTTTAGAAGTTGAACCTCCCTTGACCCCCATGAAAGTTTCCCCCACCCTGGATGAGAGCTCTTCCCGGACCCTGGGCATGCCCTCCTTGCTGCCTCCAGCCTGGTTCCGGACCCTCCTGTCCCTGGAACCCTTGAGCTCTATGCTCCTCTCTCCTTCTCCCTTCATGATGCCTTGAGCCACCCTGCTCCTTCGACTCCACCTCCGTCAACTTTGCCAACTTTTTCACAAAGGCCGGGTTGGCTGCCTCCATGTCTATCTCCTCTGCCGCCCTTTCCATCAGCTCCTCGAAGGAAAGGGGGGCCTTCCGAGTCAAGCTCATCTTGAAGAACCCTTCGCGCAATCCTACCGTGAACGCCATCTGGAGGGCATACCCTGGCACCTCCTGGATGTCCAGGACCTCTTCCTGGAATCTGTCAACGTAGTGGGCCGGCGACTCCTCAGCCCTTTGCTTTAACAGGAAGAGGGACTCAGGACCCTTCTTCCTCTTCTTGGAGGTGGAGAAGCGAAGCTGAAAGCTCCGGCTCAAGTCTTCGAACCCGAAGATGGACCTCGGAGGGAGTTGATGGAACCAGTCCCTCGCCTTCTCTTTCAAGGTGATCGCAAAGAGGCGACACTTGAAGGTGTCCGTCATCGGCCTGATGGAGACGGCATCCTCAAACCATTGCAGATGCTGGACGGGGTCATCCTTCCCGGTATAGTAAACCATGTCTGGCTCTCTGAACCCCTCGGGAACGAGAGCTGAGATGATCAACTCACTAAAGGGTGACCCCCTAAGGGGAGCTCTCGCCACCTCCACTCGCGCGACCTGCTCGCCTAGGGGGTTAGTGTACAACCCCATATTCGCTGGGAGGGACCCAAAGGCTTCAATGGTCAGGATTGGGCTAGTCTCAGGCCAGCCTCGGGTTAACCCTAAGGCATACTTGGGGAGTTCTCGTCTTGTAGGAGCTCTCGCCAAGGGCAGGAGAAAGCTGAGGAAACCAAGGCAGATAGTCGAGCTCTCGGCAGGAGAGATCGTCGACCGACCAAGGCAGATAGTCGAGCTCTCGGCAGAAGAGATCGTCGACCGACCAAGGCAGATAGTCGAGCTCTCGGCAGGAGAGATCGTCGACCGACCAGGGCAGATAGTCGAGCTCTCGGCAGGAGAGATCGTCGACCGACCGAAGCAGAGAGCCTGACTGCGGAAGCTCCCGCCTTAGGGAGAGCTCCCGCCCAGGACAGGCGAGAAGGCCTTAAGTGAACCTTCTTTCGCATTAACATCATGACTACCTAGCGCGAGAACCTTCCTGGCAGGGGTTCTCGCCAAGGCGGGCCTAGAGGGGACCCAGCGAGAGCCTTCTAGGCCGGGGGTCTCGCCAAGTGGGCCCACGTGGTAGGGCCCGGCGCTCGTAAAGGGGATTATTTTATTATTATCCCGAGGTGAAATTACCCAAATGCCCTTGGGAGGACAGCGGGATTCGGCTATTGGCAGACCCCTCAGGGGTATTTCAGTATTTTCAGGTCAAAGGAAGACTATAAAAAGACCCATAGGGGCTCTTTAGAAGGCAGGACTTTCATTATTCTCCCACTCTAGTGCCTTCTGAGGAGCTCCCAGCCCAGCATTTGGCTTTGGAGGGGAAGCTCTCAGAGATCTTCTGGGTGTGTGGTGGGACCTCCCAGCTGAGGCTTTGGGTCAGTCCTTTGACCTTAGCAGCCAGTCAAGGGTCGAGATAAGAGAGAAGTAGGCGTCGGCTGCACTTTGGTTTGTGAACATTCGTTGGGGTCATTTTTGGCTTCAATAGTTCTGGTGCGGTGAGCGTGGAGGCAGTCGGTATAAGAAAATCTCGAGTTAAGTCCCATGGCAGGAGGCGAAGGTGAAGGATCAGGCGCAGGAGGATCCCCCACCCGGGTGGACGAGGCGACGAAGAAGATGTTTGAAGACTTCAGGCGGGAAGTCATGCAGACGATCAACTTGGCCTTCTCGGCAAGGAATGAGTGGGAGACGCCACAGGTTCCGGTGGAGGTGGTTCCGCTGCTAGGCGAGAACGCTCCAGGGAAGCGCCCCGGGAAGGAAGTCCCGGTGGAGGTAGGCGAGAGGGACGTAGCCGCGCGGGAGCTTTTCCCAGGCCAGCGTCTCGAGAAGGAGCTTCCGGCGGATCTGGGCGAGAAGGAGGCGACGGTGCGGGAACTCTTCCCCGGGCATGGTCTCGCGGATCGGTCCAGCCAACCGAGGTTGCGAGACGGGCCTTCTCGCCAGGCGGGAGGCGAGACCCCCTTTAGTGAGCTCATTGTCTCGGCTCCAGTGCCGGAGGGGTTCCGGGAGCCGGACATGACCTACTACACCGGGAAGGATGACCCGGTCCAGCACGTGCAATGGTTCGAGGACGTGGTGTCCATCAGGCAAATGTCCGATGCCTTCAAGTGTAGGCTTTTTGCCATCACTCTGAAAGAAAAGGCCAGGGACTGGTTCCACCAGTTGCCGGCGAGTTCCATCTACAGCTTTGAGGATCTGCGCAGGGGTTTTCTGTTGCGGTTCTCAACTTCGAAGAAAAGGAAGAAGGAGGCTGAGTGCCTATTTGCAGTGAGGCAAGGGCCGGAGGAGACGTTGGGTCATTATGTTGACCGGTTCCAAGAGGAGATTCTCCTGGTCCAGGAGGTCCCGGGGTACGCGCTGATGCTTGCCTTCACCCTGGGGCTGAGACCAGGATTTTTCAGCATGGAATTGAAGAGGGTGCCCCCTCTCTCTTTTGAGGAGCTCATGGAGAGGGCGGCGAAGGAGATAGACTTCGAAAGGGCAAACCCTGCGTTTGCAAGGAAGCTGGCCAGGTTGGCCGAGGATGATGTAAAGGAGCCGGTAGTGGGAAGGCAGAGAGAGCAGAGAGAGCAGAGAGAGCAGAGGGAGCAGAGGGAGCCGAGGGAAGATAGGAGAAGAGAAGAGCCCCGAGGGCAGGGCCAGCAGCATGGGGGGGCCAGGGAGCCGAACAACTGACTGGGTTGGAGGCCTCAGGAGGGTCGCCCCCAGGGCCACGGAGGACCTCAGGGAAGAGATAACTTCCGGGAGCAAAGAAGGCTGGAGCAGGGAGGATGGCGACAAGGACCAAGGGGTCATTTCCCACCACCGCAGGAGGCCATGGAGGTGGGAAGAGGAAGAGGAAGAAGATTTCGAGGAGCCGGAAGAAGGGGAGGAGGAGAAGGAAGAGGGGGCGGGGAGGCGTTGCCCTATTGTGACTTCCATCAGGAGGAAGGTCACGCAACGGCCACCTGCCCAGAGTTTCTGGAGATTAGAGGGGCCAGAGGGGTCGGAAGGCAAGATCCGCCTGTAAGGATCGTCGAAGTACAGCGAGAAGAGGCGGAGGACAGGTGTGAAGACAGGGTAGACGTGGGGACCCGAGGAGGGATCGGAGTGATCCATGGGGGAGTGGGGATCGAGGCAACCCGCAAGGGGAGCCTTCAAACCATGTTCCGCCGAGGGGTCGCCTCGACCTCCCAGGCTCCCCCCCCAGAGGAGAAGATCACTTTCTCATCCGCGGATATGCCAGACTACGAGGATCCGTTCTGCGACGCGCTTGTGATCCAGACAGCAATAGAAAACTACACCGTCTCCCGGATACTGGTGGACAATGGGAGCTCGGTGAATGTGATCTTCAAGAAGGCCTTCGATGAGATGAGGGTGGAAGGAAAAAGGGTCCTGGCTTCTGATGGACCGCTTTTTGGCTTCTCCGGAGAAAGGAAAGAAGTGGAAGGGGGAGTGGGTCTGCATGTGAGGCTTGGGGGCGTCTCACGGAACTGTCGGTTCGTGATCGTGGACGCCCCGAGTAGTTACAATGCCATCTTCGGACGTCCCCTCATCAGCGCCTTTCGCTGCGTACCCTCCTCATACCACCAATGCCTCAAGTTCAACAATGGAGGGGTGCAGGTTAGGATCAGGGGGGATCCGAAGATGGCAAGGCAATGCTATGTGACGGCGGTTAATACCGTGTCATGGATGGCGGAGGCAGAGGAGTTGGAGAAGGAGATGGCTGAGCAGGAAGGGGTTGAGAAAGGGGAGATAAGCCTGGGAGAGGCGATGGAGGTTGTTGAGGAGTTGGCAGAGGTGGAGGAGATCAGCCTAGAAGAGGCGAGAGGAGTGATGGATGAAGAAGAGCAGAGGCAGGAGGAGAGCCTGGAGGAGGCGATGGAAGTTGATGAGGTTGGGGGAGAGGAGCTCGAGTTTGAGCAGGAAGAGGCAAGGGTAAGTTGGGAGCGGTCGGGGCTGGATCCGGCCGAAGAAGTGGTGGAGATGGAGGTGCTTACAAGAGCGGGGGAGGCGCAAAGGATTCGGATCAGCGGAGGCTTGAGCCTCGAGGATCAGGAGCGGATGCGAGCCTGCATCCAAGGCAACGTCGACATCTTCGCTTGGAGCGCGGCAGACATGCCGGGCATCGACGCGGATGTAGCCTGTCATCGCTTGAACCTGGATCCCAGAGCCCGCCCCATACGCCAAAAGATGAGGGCCATCGCCACCAAGCTAGAAGCCCCCATCCGAGAGGAGGTCAAAAAGCTCCTGGACGCAGGCTTCATCTCAGAGATCCAGTATCCAGGCTGGATCTCCAACGTGGTAATGGTAAAGAAGGGAGGAGAAAAATGGCGCATGTGTGTTGATTTTTCTTTATTAAATAAATCATGTCCCAAGGATTACTACCCCTTGCCTCGGATCGACGTGCTAGTTGACTCAGCCATTGGTTTTTCTCTTATGAGTTTTTTAGATGCATTTTCAGGTTACCACCAGATCCGGATGCACCCTCCTGATGTCAAGGATGTTTCCTTCATCACGAGAGAGGGATGCTTCAGCTATAAGATGATGCCCTTCAGATTGAAGAACGCAGGGGCGACGTACCAACGTATGATGGATCGAATCTTTCGAGATCAAAGGGGAAGGAACCTGGAGGTCTATGTGGATGACCTCATGGTCAAGAGCAAGTGTGTTGATTCCCACCTGCGAGACTTGGAGGAGACATTTGCCACCCTGCGAAGGTTCAAGATGAGGTTGAACCCCTTGAAGTGTGTCTTCGGGGCTAGTCGCGGGAAATTCCTCGGACACCTCTTGACTCCCGCGGGGGTAGAGCCTAACCCCGATAAGGTTAAGGCTATCCTAGACCTGGAACCGCCTCGCAGTGCCAAGGAGGTCCAGCGCTTGACCGGGAAGCTGGCCGGGCTAAGCAGGTTCCTCTCTCGGTCAGGGGATAGATGTTCCTCTTTCTTCAAAGTACTTCGTGGCAACCAAGCATTCGAATGGACGGTCGAGTGTGAAGAGGCATTTCAGGGGCTGAAGAGACAACTCTCCCAAGCTCCGTTACTTCAAAGCCCGAAGGAAGGGGAGGACCTAGCCTTGTATCTCGGAGTGGGAGGAGAGGCAGTGAGCTCCGTCTTGGTTAGGGAAGAGGGGAAGAAGCAGTTACCCGTCTATTATGTCAGCCGAATCTTAAAAAAGGCGGAGCTCCGATACCCCATCCTAGAGAAGCTAGCGTATGCTTTGGTCATCTCAGCTAGGAAGCTTCGCCCTTACTTTCAAGCACACTCGATTAGGGTGGTAACCGACCATCCCCTTCGCAAGGTCTTGGAGGGGGTGGAACATTCAGGAAGGTTGGCAAAGTGGTCCATCGAACTAAGCGAGTTCGACATTTCTTTCGTCCCGAGGCTCTCAAACAAAGCCCAGGCCGTAGCGGATTTTCTGGCGGACTATGTTACCGAGGCCGAGGTTGAAGAACCAAGGCCGCAAGAAGCGTGGAAGATGGTGGTCGACGGGGCCTCAGGAAGGCACTCCCTGGGAGGAGGTGTGGTGTTGGTAAGCCCTCAGGGAGTTACCATAGAGCAAGCAGTGACTTTCCATTTCCCTGTAACCAATAACCAAGCGGAGTATGAGGCTGTGATCGCTGGCCTTCGCTTGGCAAAGGAGCTGGAAATCCAGGATGTGGAGGCCTTCACCGACTCCATGGTGGTAGCATCGCAGATCCGAGGCGAGTTTGAGGCCCGGGAGCCTACCCTCGCAAGATATCTATCAAAGGTAAGAACTATTATTGGAGGTTTCCGTTCTTTTTCTATTCAACATGTTCCCAGGGAGGAAAGCATGGCAGCTGACCGGTTAGCAAAGTTCGGGCCTCGGGGTGGAGGTACCCTAACCGAACTATTTCGGCCAGCCATTGAAGAGGGAGAGGTGATGGAGGTGAATCGGCGGTCCTCATGGGTAGATCCGTTGGTGACCTTCTTGACCACAGGAGAACTGTCAAAAGAAGTCAAGGATGCAAAGAGCTTCAGGCACAAGGCGGCTCATTACCTGATGCTAGAGGGGAGCTTGCATCGGAAGATGTTGTCAGGGCTCCTCGCGAGATGCGTAACCAAGGAGGAAGTCCCGAGGATCCTGGAAGAGGTGCATTCGGGAGAATGCGACAGTCATTCAGGGGGAAGGACATTGGAAGCAAGGGTGATAAGGCAAGGATATTTCTGGCGGACCTTAAGGAAGGATACAGCTGAATTCGCAAGGAGGTGTCGGAAGTGCCAAGTGCATGCTCCTCTACAGCTCTTGCCCGCCCAAAGGCTTCGAAGCATCACGGCGTCATGGCCCTTCGCCATTTGGGGAATGGACCTGGTTGGACCCTTTCCTCCAGCTAGCGGACAGAGGAGGTTCCTCCTAGTTATGATTGACTACTTCTCCAAATGGCTGGAGATCAAGCCGTTAGCCAAGGTAACCTCCCAGGTCATCAGAAACTTCGTTTGGGGGGAAATCATTTGCAGGCACGGATTGCCCCAAGCGATAGTGACGGACAACGGTCCTCAGTTTGCCAGTGAAGAATTCATCAATTTCTGCACCCAATCAGGGATTGACCTCAGGTTCGCCTCTGTCCATCATCCTCGGAGCAATGGCTAGGTGGAGGCGGCAAACAAAGTCATCGTCAACTTGCTCAAAAAGAAGGTGGAGAACCTGAAGGGTAGCTGGGTGGAACAGCTCCCCTCCGTCCTGTGGGCCTTGCGAACAACTCCGAACACGGCCACAGGAGAAACCCCCTTCAAGCTCTCTCATGGGTGTGAGGCTGTCCTCCCGGTGGAGTTCGAGGTTCGGTCTCCAAGGGTCGCGGCTGCAGCTGAGGGAAGCGAAGCTTGGAGGGTGGAGAATGAGGAAGGGTTGCGCCTCTCATTAGATATGGTGGAAGAGCTGCGGGATGTTGCCGCCATCAGGCAAGAAGAAATAAAACGGCGAATGGCTCGGTACTTCGATAAGCACATCAGAGTCAAGCAATTCGCCGAGGGGGATCTAGTACTGAAAAAGGTCGACGCTGCGGGAAGGTCGGCCGCGGTTGGTAAGCTCAACCCTAGCTGGGAAGGGCCTTACATAGTAGAGAAGGCTCTGGTTAACGGAGGCTACTATCTCCAGGACGCGGAGGGAAGGATCTTGAGTCACACCTGGAATGGTGATGACCTGAAGCGCTTCTACCCGTAGGAGGGCAAGAAGGATTGTAATGTTGTAAACAACTGTTGCATTTTCAATGAGTTTATTTCAAAAGGTTGACTGTCGCTGAATAGGCAATCTTTATGTTTTTTGTTTTAACTGGCTATGATTCCTCATCTCAGTGATAGAGTAGGCCTGGTTGAAGGGATCTTCATCAACACCCCGAGCTCGGCTCGGCCCCAGGTAGACCCGCTGCGCAGGCTCTCATCTAGCTGGCAGGTCCGAAGGCTCGCCTGTGGGGGAGAGGTTTGGTTATCTTCATCAACACCCCGAGCTCGGCTCGGCCCCAGGTAGACCCGCTGCGCAGGCTCTCATCTAGCTGGCAGGTCCGAAGGCTCGCCTGTGGGGGAGAGGTTTGGTTATCTTCATCAACACCCCGAGCTCGGCTCGGCCCTAGGTAGACCCGCTGCGCAGGCTCTCATCTAGCTGGCAGGTCCGAAGGCTCGCCTGTGGGGGAGAGGTTTGGTAATCTTCATCAACACCCCGAGCTCGGCTCGGCCCCAGGTAGACCCGCTGCGCAGGTTCTCATCTAGCTGGCAGGTCCGAAGGCTCGCCTGTGGGGGAGAGGTTTGGTTATCTTCATCAACACCCCGAGCTCGGCTCGGCCCCAGGTAGACCCGCTGCGCAGGCTCTCATCAAGCTGGCAGGTCCGAAGGCTCGCCTGTGGGGGAAAGGTTGGCTCCTATGATACTTAGTTCTTAGCCACTTCTACGACACCCCGAGCTCGGCTCGGCCCCAGGTAGACCCGCTGCGCAGGCTCTCAGCAAGCTGGCAGGTCCGAAGGCTCGCCTGTGGGGGAAAGGTTGGCTCCTATGATACTTAGTTCTTAGCCACTTCTACGACACCCCGAGCTCGGCTCGGCCCCAGGTAGACCCGCTGCGCAGGCTCTCATCAAGCTGGCAGGTCCGAAGGCTCGCCTGCGGGGGATAGGTTGGCTCCTATGATACTTAGTTCTTAGCCACTTCTATGACACCCCGAGCTCGGCTCGGCCCCAGGTAGACCCGCTGCGCAGGCTCTCATCAAGCTGGCAGGTCCGAAGGCTCGCCTGCGGGGGATAGGTTGGCTACTGAGATACTTTGTTCTTAGCCACTTCTACGACACCCCGAGCTCGGCTCGGCCCCAGGTAGACCCGCTGCGCAGGCTCTCATCAAGCTGGCAGGTCCGAAGGCTCGCCTGCGGGGGATAGGTTGGCTCCTATGATACTTAGTTCTTAGCCACTTCTACGACACCCCGAGCTCGGCTCGGCCCCAGGTAGACCCGCTGCGCAGGCTCTCATCAAGCTGGCAGGTCCGAAGGCTCGCCTGCGGGGGATAGGTTGGCTCTTGAGATACTTTGTTCTTAGCCACTTCTACGACACCCCGAGCTCGGCTCGGCCCCAGGTAGACCCGCTGCGCAGGCTCTCATCAAGCTGGCAGGTCCGAAGGCTCGCCTGCGGGGGATAGGTTGGCTCCTATGATACTTTGTTCTTAGCCACTTCTACGACACCCCGAGCTCGGCTCGGCCCCAGGTAGACCCGCTGCGCAGGCTCTCATCAAGCTGGCAGGTCCGAAGGCTCGCCTGCGGGGGATAGGTTGGCTCCTGAGATACTTTGTTCTTGGCCACTTCTACATTACAACGAACTCGACTCGGCCCCGGGTAGACCCGTTGCGCAGGCTCTCAATAAGCTAGCAGGTCCGACGGCTCGCCGGCGGGGTAGGTGTTTGATTGGTTGGAAAAATACGTGGGTAGGGCCCCGACCTAGACTGAAGGCAAGGCCCTAAAGGTCTCGGCCAGTAAGGGTCTCGGCTCAAAGGTCTCGGCCAGTAAGGGTCTCGCCCCAAAGGTCTCGGCCAGTAAGGGTCTCGGCTCAAAGGTCGCGGCCAGCAAAGGTCTCGGTCAAAGGGGGGGTTCTCGCAAAAAGAGGCTCCCGGCGGACCTGAGCAGGACAACTTAATTAACAACGCGAGGTTCCCGCCTAACGTATTTCTAAGAGGTTATCCTAAAGAGACTAAGGGTCTCGGCGGAAGTTCGCGCAGAAGCCATTCGGCAGAACAATATACTTTCAAGCACGCTGAAAATGAGAGATGAAACACTACTTTACATAAAATTAATTACACAGTTGGAGCCTCTCGCTCATTACAAAAGAAACAAAAAGAGAAGTTTAGGGCGACGCGCTGTAACTCCCGCTGGTGCTTTCGCTTGAATCCTCGCCAGAGCCCTCTCCAGATGTCTCGCCAGCGGTAGAAGACCTAGGGATGTCTGAGGGAGGCGAGTCCGGCGCGCCCGGAGGTTTGGGAACTGGATCGTAGAGCCAAGGAAGAAGCTGGCGAGCGTCGATGGTCGCGCCGTCCTCCCGAAGCAGCTTGACGTCTCGTAGCGTCTCGAGCGTCAGCTTGACGGTTGCCTGAGCGTTTGCTTGGAGCAGCTTGTCAACGTCGTACTCCGAGAGGTAACGACTCCGCAGCCTCGCATCTAGCTCCGGAGGAGGGACCTTCGCCAGCTCTGCGCGAAGCTGTTCCCTCAAGAGGACGCTCTCGCAGCGCGCGTTGGCCAGCTCTGCGCGAAGCTCCCTGACTTGGGTAGAATCCTGTGAAAAGAAAAAGAGAGTTCAGTCGGGAAACATCGCACCATCATAACTTTGAAAAACGAAAGCAAGGGTTTGGGAGGGTCTCGCTTACCTCAGCCGCCGGGCGTAGAGACAGCGCCAGTCGAGCATCCGCAAGCTCTTGTTGAGCTTTCGCGAGCTCTTCTCCCGCGGCGTGCGCTCGAGCCATCGCGTCCTCCCTCGCCTTGCGCATATCGGTAAAATTCTTGTCAAGGGTGATGCTTCGGCGCGCACACATATGCGCAAGCTCGAACCCGCGCAATAGAGCCCGGATGGCATCGAAGGCTATAAGGCGGGTGGACATCTGGTCGAATGTGCTGGCATCCTCCCGGCTGTAAAGGCCGTATCCAAGCGAGAAGGCCTCGCCAGTCACATCTTCCCCCTCCGCCCAGCTGGGAAGGAGCGTCGTAACTTTGATCAAGTTCGACTCAGGGTCCCATTCCATCTGAGGCTTCCCTTCCGCGTCGACGTACTTCACGCCGAAGCCAAAGTTCCTGTGCCCTCTCGGCACCTCCTGGGGCGGGACGCTGGCAGAGGTTTCGGTGGCGACCACTCCTCCCCCAGCCTCGCTCGCGGCCGATGGGTTCCCGGTAGAAGCTTCGGCGCGGCTCTTGGCGGCGGCATCCATCTCGCTGGTCATCTGAAGGATCGCTTCAAAGGACCTGCCCTCTGGAGGAGGTTGGACAGGCGGGATGGCCGGGGCTTTCCCCTTCTCAAGGGCAGAGGGTTTCGGCCTCTTCAGCGTTCGGAGAGGAGGAAGGGTGACCTTCCGCTTCTTGGCTGGTGGCGGCAAGGGAGGGGCTGGATCTTCTCGGCAGGCGCTGGCGCTAGCTTCCGCGAGCGCAAGGGAGCCTCTCGCTGTCAGACCCTCGACACCCCGGCCTTCAGCGAAGGGTTGGCGCAGAGGGACCTCCCGCTCTCCTGCAAAGTTAAAACGCTTTAGCACTTCAGCGCAAGAAAATCTTTGATAAAAGAGGGAATCTGAGGCGAGACCGTACCTTCGCCCGAGTGAACAAGTGGGAGGGAGTCGACGTCCTGCCGAAGATAGGGGACGTCGAACTCCTTGGTCCCGAAGAATTCCAGGATTGCGCTCTCGCGCGATCCCAGAGCAGGCGGCTTGTAGGCAGCGTCCTCATACTGGACGGGCTGAAGCGGGACGTTGCCGAAGTCCCCGCTAACATAAACGAACTTCTCGCCCCAGTGGTGGTGCTTGTTGGCGAGACCGGTAACCTCGAGCAGTTGCCCGGAGAAGAAAACCACCCCGTCCTTGGCACGGAAGTTGAATAGCTTCCGGAAGATGGGCAAACTGAACTCGATCCTCTCGGATCGCATATAGCATATGAATGCTATAAGGATCGCGACCGAGTTCGGGTTCAGTTGGGCGGGAACCACCCCATAATAGCGAAGAGCTAGCCGAACCTCCGGCCAAAGGGGGAGGCGGAAGCCCACCTCGAAGTGCTCGAGGGGGATGGCGAGCTCTCCCGCCCCCGGAGTATTCACCCTATCGTGATTCCCCGGGTTTCGCGCCAAGAAGCCGGCGGGGATGTAGCGGTCAACGATCATGTTGTATTCGTCGAGGGTGAGCTTGCAGGAAGGGAAGAGGTGTTTTTGAAAAGCTTCCGCGCAATGGGCGCGACCCTTGCTCTCGCCAGGCATGGTTGGTTTGTGAGTAAGAGCGAGAGCTGAAGAGGGGTCGAAGCGAGAGCAAGAACGCGAAAGCAAGGAGGGAAGGCTGAGGTTCCGGATCGAAGAAGTAAATGCGGTTGGTAGACTTCTCTATTTATAAGAAAACGTAATCATCATGAATTCATCCGACAGAGAGAGAAAGTGACAGCGGAGTACAGCTGTCAGAATCCGGGCTAACGGCGCCTCGGTTCTCCCCCTCGGGATGGCAGCGGTCAACGGTCGTTTCGGGTTTCGACGCGACTACCTGGATTGGCGCAAGCCTCCTGGATTGGCGCAAGCCTCCTGGATTGGCGCAAGCATCCTAGATTGGCGCAAGCCTCCTAGATTGGCGCAAACCCCCTAGATTGGCGCAAGCATCCTAGATTGGTGTAAGCGTCTTAATTAAAAAGCCTCGCAGAGCAATAAAAAGAAAAGGAAAAGAGAGACATGGATAGAAGCGAGATCCTCGCTAGCGCAAGCTGGGTAAAACTTAATTAGTAATAATGTTTATTACAGATACATTGAAAAAAGAGATACATGGAGATTCAGAGCGTGAAGGCTAATAGGGCTTCCAGCTCCATCGTCCTCGTTCTCGCCGTCTAGTTCTTGGGGGCGCCAACGGGTTGAAGTAGGACGATAGGGTGGTACACCCAAGGTTGATCCGCCTGGCGTGATCCCGGATCTGCGAGATGCACCTCCCTGGCGAAGACTCGGCAGAAGGCCCTCCCGGGCAATCAATCTCGCCCAAGAAGAAATCCCGCTACAGAGCCTCCAGCCTTTGCTCCACGGATTCGCGGAATGCTTTCGCCGCGGCGGTATGGGCACGGTCTCGCCGGATAAGCTTGGCCAAAATGACCGAGATTTTCCTCCTTCTCCCCTTCACGCTCCCAGCACTGTTCAAGGTTTCTTCTATCTCGCCAGACAAGGGGAGGGGGGACTCTTCATCTTCTTCTTCTTCCTCCTCTTCTTCTCCTTCCTCGTTGACTCCCGACCGTAAGCCAGGATCACCTGCGAAAGAAACACACGAGAATTTCGGTCAAGGCATGACAATCAACAGTCCAGAAAAGTTTTCGCATACCTGCGGCTAGGCGAGAACCGTCAACCAAAGTTGGACGAGAAGGCCCGGCCCCTCCGTTGGTTCCATAAAGGAGGTGAAGAGGCTTGCCCAGCCCCGGGCGGAAGGGCTCGCGCACGATAATCCCAGCCTGGCCGGAAGCAGGAGGGGAGTTGTCTTCTCTCAAGGGACGGTCAGCATCCTTGAGGGTAGCGGAAGGTTCAGGGGCCGCCCCTCCCGCCTGCAGGATAGGATTGGCCACCGCAGGAGGCACTTCAACGGTTCTCGCTTCATTTTCCCGGGTGGTTAGACCCGGGTCGGCGGGAGTTGGCACTGCGAGAAGACGGTTCAGAAAAGAAAAGGTCGGGTCGAAATACTAACAAGGGAAAATGTACCTATCGTTCCGGTTTCGGCCGGAGGAATCCTCTCTAAGACCCGCGTTTGGTCCTTGGGTGAATGAGCGGGCAGGTTCGAGGAACTTGGCGGGATCTCGTCGCCATCGTTAGGAGCGGCTTCCTGCGAAAGCTTATGTTAACTGTCGGATCCAGTGCACAATCAGCTCGATAGGAACGGTTAAAAGGCTTACCTTCTGCGGAGAAGGATCCCCCGCAGGATTGGGAGTGGGAGAAGGAGGATCCCTGTTCTCGCGAGAAAGGTCCCGCCGGACCACCTTCGCCCTTTTCTTTTCCTTCTTCTTCGGCTCGGACGACCCGGCGGTGGAAGTCTTTCTCGCTAACCATGGAGCCACCGCCGCACAGTTAGCCAAGGCCCGCGCTTGGGCAGCGGCTAATCGGTCTTGGAGGTCTTGCGGAAGCGGTTTGGCAGCACGTTTGGGATGCATGGTAAGCTCGCGCAAAGGTCCCGAGGGGCGAGAGCTCAGTCGTAAAAACAGTATTTCAAGGGCGAGGCATATGGTCGCCTATCGGTGCATATTTATAGCCGCAGTAGGACCCACCAAAAGATTCCCCTGGTTAGTTGGCACGTGTCCAGCGAATATTTCGGGGGTTGGACTTGTCTTGTCGAGCGCAGAGCTAGCTCGAAAAGAGCGGGGATTGTGTACAACCCCATATTCGCTGGGAGGGACCCAAAGGCTTCAATGGTCAGGATTGGGCTAGTCTCAGGCCAGCCTCGGGTTAACCCTAAGGCATACTTGGGGAGTTCTCGTCCTGTAGGAGCTCTCGCCAAGGGCAGGCGAAAGCTGAGGAAACCAAGGCAGATAGTCGAGCTCTCGGCAGGAGAGATCGTCGACCGACCAAGGCAGATAGTCGAGCTCTCGGCAGGAGAGATCTTCGACCGACCAAGGCAGATAGTCGAGCTCTCGGCAGGAGAGATCGTCGACCGACCAGGGCAGATAGTCGAGCTCTCGGCAGGAGAGATCGTCGACCGACCGAAGCAGAGAGCCTGACTGCGGAAGCTCCCGCCTTAGGGAGAGCTCCCGCCCAGGACAGGCGAGAAGGCCTTAGGTGAACCTTCTTTTGCATTAACATCATGACTACCTAGCGCGAGAACCTTCCTGGCAGGGGTTCTCGCCAAGGCGGGCCTAGAGGGGACCCAGCGAGAGCCTTCTAGGCCGGGGGTCTCGCCAAGTGGGCCCACGTGGTAGGGCCCGACGCTCGTAAAGGGGATTATTTTATTATTATCCCGAGGTGAAATTACCCAAATGCCCTTGGGAGGACAGCGGGATTCGGCTATTGGCAGACCCCTCAGGGGTATTTCAGTATTTTCAGGTCAAAGGAAGACTATAAAAAGACCCATAGGGGCTCTTTGGAAGGCAGGACTTTCATTATTCTCCCACTCTAGTGCCTTCTGAGGAGCTCCCAGCCCAGCATTTGGCTTTGGAGGGGAAGCTCTCAGAGATCTTCCGGGTGTGTGGTGGGACCTCCCAGCTGAGGCTTTGGGTCAGTCCTTTGACCTTAGCAGGCAGTCAAGGGTCGAGATAAGAGAGAAGTAGGCGTCGGCTGCACTTTGGTTTGTGAACATTCGTTGGGGTCATTTTTGGCTTCAACAGTTAGCTCTCACCGGGCTTGGGAACAGCTCCCGGCCTGAGAGGTCTCGCTCAACCCCTTCTACCATCCGCTCCTTCCCAGGCCTCCTATCCGGCATACTCACTTCTCCCCCTGCTGGGGTGATCTCGCCTTGCTCCCTAGGAGCCAGCTCGTCGAGACCACTCTGGGTTAGCTCGCCGAGACCCCTGGGAGCTAGTCCCTGGGGGGTGGGGGTTGAGCTGTCAGCCCGAGGGGCAATGCTTCTAAGCATCCCCATGATGCCTTCGATGGAAGCCATGAACTCCTCCCTTCCTACAAAGGGTCCTGGGTTGGGGGAACCACCGAGGTCATCACTACCTCCCTGATCTCCAGCCATGACACTCTCCTGAGATCTTCTGTGTTGGTCACTCTCCACGCTCACCGCACCAAAACTGTTGAAGCCAAAAATGACCGAAGCCAAAATTGACTTCTGTGGAGTCCGACCCTTGGGAAAAGGGGTGACCTCACACCTACTACACTCGGAAGAACGTTACGGACCGAAGACTTAGGAAGCTATGAACTGACCATCGGCTCTAGCGTGGAGGTCCCACCTCACACCCGAAAGACCTTTGAGGTCTCCCCCTCCCTAGCCAATGCTTGAGCTAGGTACCTTGGAGGAAAGCCAAAGAGAAATCAGTGGCTAAGGAAAAAATGACAAGTCTCTCTCCAAGGCACCCCTAAGGGTCTATTTATAGTTTTTCCAAGTCCTGGGGGCAAAATGACCAAAATGCCCCTGGGGCAAAAATGCCTCCAGCCTATAGAAAACCTCCACACCGGGGGGCTAAAAGGGAAAGTCCACCTCGGGGGTAAAACGGTAAACGCATGCCCCAAGGAGTTCCCGGGGCGAGAACCCGCCTGGCCGGCGGTCTCGCCCGGCGAGCTGGCCTCGCGGGCGAGAACCCGCCAGGCCGGCGGTCTCACCCCGGCGAGCTGGCCTTGCGGGCGAGAACCCGCCAGGCCGGCGGTCTCGCCCCGCAAGCTGGCCGCGCGGGCGAGAACCCGCCAGGCCGGCGGTCTCGTCCCGCAAGCTGGCCGCGCGGGCGAGAACCCGCCAGGCCAGCGGTCTCGCCCCGCGAGCTGGCCTCGCGGGCGAGAACCCGCCAGGCCGGCGGTCTCGCCCCGCAAGCTGGCCTCGCGGGCGAGAACCCGCCAGGCCGGCGGTCTCGCCCCGCAAGCTGGCCGCGCGGGCGAGAACCCGCCAGGCCGGCGGTCTCGCCCCGCGAGCTGGCCTCGCGGGCGAGAACCCGCCAGGCCGGCGGTCTCGCCCCGCAAGCTTGCCCTGGGCTCTGGCTCAGAACTAAGGCGCATCTGGGGGGGATGAGACCTTGACCTCCCGTCGACCCCGCTGCCCCCACTTCACACTTTATCAAGTCGGGGGGTGCCAGCCAACCTGCCGCTCCCGTCCCTCAAAGAGGGGGGTAAGGGGGAGGCAAATTCTTCCTCCCCCTACTAGTATATTTCCATGCTAGAGCCAAAATTGGCCACCAAGAGTCCAAAATATCCAAAAAGCTTAAAAGCTTAAAACTGGCTCTGCGCCTGCCGAAGGGGCCCTACTCCGCGAATACGGGGTTGTACACCGCCCGTTCTGGGGTCGCGCGAGAGCGCACTCCTGGAGTTCTTCGGAACAAAGGAGTTTGACGTTCTCTTCCTCCGCCGAGACGTCGACTCCCTTCCTCCCGTTCACCCGGGCGAAGGTATGGTCCCGCCTTAGATTTGATCTTTCGTTAGGATTTTCCTGTGTTGAACAGTGCCATCTTTGCAGGAGAGCGGGAGGTCCCTCTACACCAACCTTTTTCTGTGGCCCCGGGCGTCGAGGATCGGGTTGCGAGAGGCTCTCTCGCTCTCGCGGAGGCCAGCGCTCGCGCCTGCCGGGAAGAGCCCGTTCAGCCTTCGGCGCCTGAAGGTAAGAAGCGAAAAGGCGCCGCTCCCGCCTCACGATCGCTGAAGAGGCCAAAGCCATCTGCTGCGGACAAGGGCAAGGACTTGGCCATCTCGCCTGCCCGACATCCTGCCTTGGGCAAGTCCTTCGAAAGGCTGCTCCAGATGGCCAACGAGATGGGTGCTTCCGCCAGGAGGCGTACCGAGGCTACTGCCGAGAACCCTCCGGACGCCGACAGGGCGGGAGAAGAGGGAGTTGTCACCGAGACCTCCGCCCGGACCCCGCCCAGGGAAGTGCCGAAAGGGCACAGAAATTATGGCCTCGGCGTGAAGCACGTCGACGCGAAAGGGAAGCCTCTGCTCCGATGGGATCCCGAATCCAACAGGGTTGCAGTTTCAACGCTCCTCCCTAGCTGGTCGGAGCGGGATGAGGTTACCGGCGAGGCCTTCTCGCTGGGCTACGGCCTCTGTAGCCGAGAGGGCGCCAGTGTCTTCGACCAGAAGCCCGCCCGGCTCCTGGCTTTCGATGCTACTCGGGCCCTGCTTCGCGGGTTCGAGCTTGCGCATATGTGCGCGCGTCGAAGCATCAACATCGACAAGAACTTCGCCGATATGTACAAGGCGAGGGAAGAAGCGGTGGCCAGAGCACGCTCTTCGGAGACAGAGCTCGCGGGTGCTCGGCAAGAGTTGGCGGATGCTCAACAAGCGTTGTCCCTACGCCCCGTGGCCGAGGTAAGCGGGATCTTCCCGGACCCTTGCTCTCGCTACTCGAAGTCTCGCTTGCGCCATATTTACTGAGTTGATATCTTCTCCACAGGATTCCGCCCAGGCCATGGCGCTCCGCGCGGAGTTGGCTGACGTACGTTGCGAGAACGTTCTGCTAAGGGACCAACTCCGTCGTGCGAAAGCGACGAAAGACCCGCCTCCGACGCTTGATGAGAGACTAAAGAGTCGACACTTCTCGGTGTATGACATTGACAAGCTGCTCCAGGCGAACGCCCATGCTAATGTCAGGCTGACGGTCGAGACGCTGCGAGACGCGAAGCTGCTTCGGGAGGACGGCGTGACCATCGACGCCCGCCAACTCCTCCCTTGGCTATTCGATCCCATCCCGAAGCCTCCCGGCGCGCCTGACTCTCCTCCTTCGGATACCCAGAAGTCCTCCTCCGCTGCCGGCGAGACGTCTGGGGCGAGCTCGGGCGAGGACTCCGGCGAGGACTCGGGCGAGAGTACTAGCGGGGATTACAGTACGTCCCCTTGAAGTGCTCTTTTTTTTTCTTTTGATACATTTTTGTAATGAGCGAGAAGCTCCAAACCTCTGTAACTATTTATCATAATGCAATGTTTCGTTTTTCACCGCCGGTGTTTGCTCGAACGAATAGGTTAGAGAGCCAGCGGCTTCCGCGCGAGCTTCCGCCGAGACCCTTAGCCTCTGTAGGGTCACCTTCCCTAGAGATTGACTAGGCGAGAGCCTTGCACCATCGATTAGGTCATTACGCCTAGGTCTGTCGGGGGCCTCCTTCAGCGAGATCCCCCCAGCCGAGACCTTTTGGCCGAGACCCCTATTGGCCGAGATCCTGACTGGCCGAGACCTCTACGGGCTAAGACCTTTAGGGCTGTCCCTGATCTAGGCCAGGGTCATGACAAGATACCTTCCCACAAACTGGACCTACGTTCCACCGGCTAGTCTTCGGACCTGCCAGCTAGATGAGAGCTTGCGCGGCGAGTCTACCGAGGACTGAGTCGGGCTTGTTGTAATACTGGGTAACCATAAGTCAAGAACCAAGGACCATGAGCCAAGGACCCAACCCCCCCCCCCCCCCCCACAGGCGAGCCTTCGGACCTGCCAGCTAGATGAGAGCCTGCGCAGCGGGTCTACCTGGGGCCGAGCCGAGCTCGGGGTGTTGATGAAGATCAAGCAAAACCTCTCCCCCACAGGCGAGCCTTCGGACCTGCCAGCTAGATGAGAGCCTGCGCAGCGGGTCTACCTGGGGCCGAGCCGAGCTCGGGGTGTTGATGAAGATCAAGCAAAACCTCTCCCCCACAGGCGAGCCTTCGGACCTGCCAGCTAGATGAGAGCCTGCGCAGCGGGTCTACCTGGGGCCGAGCCGAGCTCGGGGTGTTGATGAAGATCAAGCAAAACCTCTCACCCACAGGCGAGCCTTCGGACCTGTCAGCTAGATGAGAGCCTGCGCAGCGGGTCTACCTGGGGCCGAGCCGAGCTCGGGGTGTTGATGAAGATCAAGCCAAACCTCTCCCCCACAGGCGAGCCTTCGGACCTGCCAGCTAGATGAGAGCCTGCGCAGCGGGTCTACCTGGGGCCGAGCCGAGCTCGGGGTGTTGATGAAGATCAAGCCAAACATCTCCCCCACAGGCGAGCCTTCGGACCTGCCAGCTAGATGAGAGCCTGCGCAGCGGGTCTACCTGGGGCCGAGCCGAGCTCGGGGTGTTGATGAAGATCAAGCCAAACCTATCCCCCACAGGCGATCCTTCGGACCTGCCAGCTAGATGAGAGCCTACGCAGCGGGTCTACCTGGGGCCGAGCCGAGCTCGGGTGTTGATGAAGATCAAGCAAAACCCCTCTCCCCCACAGGCGAGCCTTCGGACCTGCCAGCTAGATGAGAGCCTGCGCAGCGGGTCTACCTGGGGCCGAGCCGAGCTCGGGGTGTTGATGAAGATCAAACCAAACCTATCCCCCACAGGCGAGCCTTCGGACCTGCCAGCTAGATGAGAGCCTGCGCAGCGGGTCTACCTGGGGCCGAGCCGAGCTCGGGGTGTTGATGAAGATCAAGCCAAACCTCTCCCCCACAGGCGAGCCTTCGGACCTGCCAGCTAGATGAGAGCCTGCGCAGCGGGTCTACCTGGGGTCGAGCCGAGCTCGGGGTGTTGATGAAGATCAAGCCAAACCTCTCCCCCACAGGCGAGCCTTCGGACCTGCCAGCTAGATGAGAGCCTGCGCAGCGGGTCTACCTGGGGCTGAGCCGAGCTCGGGGTGTTGATGAAGATTCCTTCACCCATGCCTGTTCTATCGTCAAGATGGGGAGACATAGTCGGTTAGAGCAAAAGCATTTTTAGGGTAGGAAAGACCTATTCTTGTGATAGCATTTTCTAGAGAGTCAACATTCTGAAAAGACTATTTTGAAATGATACCATTTATTCACCATATTACAACACCTTCTCTCCCTTCAATGGTAGAAACGTTTTAAGTCATCACCGTTCCAGGTGTGGCTCAAGGTCCTTCCCTCCACATCCTGGAGGTAATAACCCCCGTTAGCCAGAACCTTCTCTATTATGTAAGGTCCTTCCCAACTGGGGTTGAGCTTGCCCACAGGGGCCGACCTTCCCGCCGCGTCGACCTTTTTCAGCACTAGGTCCCCCTTGGCGAATTGCTTAACCCTGATGTGTTTATCGAAGTACCTGTCCATTCGCCTTTTTATCTCTTCTTGTCTGATGGCAGCAACATCCCGTAGCTCTTCCACCATATCCAACGAGAGGCGCAATCCCTCCTCGTTCTCCAACCTCCAAGCTTCGCTTCCCTCACCCGCGGCTGCGACCCGTGGAGACCGAACCTCGAACTCCACTGGGAGGACAACCTCACACCCATGAGAGAGCTTGAAGGGGGTCTCCCCTGTGGCCGTGTTCGGAGTTGTTCGCAAGGCCCACAGGATGGAAGGGAGCTGCTCCACCCAGTTGCCCTTCAGGTTCTCCACCCTCTTCTTGAGCAAGTTCACGATGATCTTGTTCGCCGCTTCCACCTGGCCGTTGCTCCGGGGGTGATGGACAGAGGCAAACCTGAGGTCAATCCCCAGTTGGGCGCAGAAGCTGATGAACTCTTCACTGGCAAACTGAGGACCGTTATCCGTCACTATCGCTTGGGGTAGCCCATGCCTGCATATGATTTCCCCCCAAACGAAGTTCCTGATGACCTGGGAGGTAACCTTGGCTAGGGCCTTGATTTCCAGCCACTTTGAGAAGTAGTCGATCATGACTAGGAGGAACCTCCTCTGCCCGCTAGCTGGAGGAAAGGGTCCAACCAGATCCATTCCCCAAATGGCAAAGGGCCATGGGGCCGTGATGCTCCGAAGCCTTTGTGCGGGTAAGAGCTGGAGGGGGCGTGTACTTGATATTTCAGACATCTCTTTGCAAACTCGACTGTGTCCTTCCTCAAGGTCTGCCATAAATACCCTTGTCTTATCACCCTTGCCTCCAACGTTCTTCCTCCCGAGTGGCTGCCGCACTCTCCCGAATGCACCTCTTCCAGGATTCTCGGGACCTCTTCCTCGGTCACACATCTCACGAGGAGCCCTGATAACATTTTCCGGTGCAAGCCCCCTTCCAACATCAGGTAGTGGGCTGCCTTTCGCCTAAAGCTTTTCGCCTCCTTAACCCCCTCTGACAGCTTGCCTGTGGTAAGGAAGGTCACCAATGGGTCCACCCATGAGGATCGCCGACCCACCTCCATCGATTCCTCCTCTTCAATTGTTGGTCGGAAAAGTTCAGTTACGGTCCCTCCTCCCCGAGGCCCAAACTTTGCCAACCGATCAGCTGCGACGCTTTCTTCCCTGGGAACGTGTTGAATGGAGAAGGAACGGAACCCTCTGATGATTGCCCTTACCCTGGATAGATACTTTACGAGGGTAGGCTCCCGAGCCTCAAACTCCCCTCTGATCTGTGACGCTACCACCATCGAGTCCGTGAAGGTCTCCACATCCTGGATTTCCAGTTCCCTTGCCAATCGAAGGCCGGCTATCACAGCCTCATACTCCGCCTGATTATTGGTGACAGGGAAGTGGAAAACCACCGCCTGTTCTACGGTAACCCCTTGAGGACTCACCAATACTACACCCCCTCCCAGGGAGTGCCTTCCCGAGGCCCCATCGACCATCATCTTCCATGCTTCGTGGGACTTTGGCTCCTCATTCTCAGCCTCAGTGACATAGTCTGCCAGAAAGTCTGCCACGGCCTGAGCCTTGGTGGAGAGCCTCGGGACGAACGAGATGTCGAACTCGCTTAGTTCGATAGACCACTTTGCCAGCCTTCCCGAGTGCTCTACCCCCTCGAAGATCTTGCGAAGAGGATGGTCGGTGACCACCCTAATGGAGTGTGCTTGAAAGTATGGACGGAGCTTTCTTGCCGAAACAACCAAGGCATAAGCTAGCTTCTCCAGGATGGGGTAGCGGAGTTCCGCCTTTTTCAGGATTCGGCTTACGTAATAGACGGGCAGCTGCTTCTTCCCCTCTTCCCTGACCAAGACGGAGCTCACAGCTTCCACCCCCACCCCGAGATACAAGGCCAGGTCTTCCCCTTCTTTGGGGCTTTGGAGCAGCGGAGCCTGGGAGAGTTGTCTCTTCAGCCCCTGAAAGGCCTCTTCGTATTCATTCGTCCAGTCGAACACCTGATTACTACGGAGCACTTTGAAGAAAAAAGAACACCTATTCCCGGACCGGGAGAGGAACCTGCTTAGCCTGACCAACTTTCCCGTCAGGCGCTGGACTTCCTTGGCGCTGCGAGGTGACTCCAAGTCCAATATCGCCTTCACCTTGTCCGGGTTAGGTTCTACCCCTGACGAAGTCAAGAGGTGTCCGAGAAACTTCCCGCGACTGGCCCCGAAGACACACTTCAAGAGGTTCAACCTCATCTTGAACCTCCGCAGGGTGGCAAACGTTTCTTCAGAGTCCCGCAAATGGGAATCTGCACATTTGCTTTTGACCAGTAGGTCATCGACGTAGACCTCTAGATTCTTCCCCCTTTGGTCTCGAAAGACTCGATCCATCATGCGTTGGTATGTTGCCCCTGCGTTTTTCAATCCAAAGGGCATCATCTTATAGCTGAAGCATCCCTCTCTCGTGATGAAGGAGACATCCTTGACATCGGGAGGGTGCATCCGGATCTGGTGGTAACCTGAAAAAGCATCCAAAAAACTCATAACAGAAAAACCGACGGCTGAATCAACCAGCGCATCGATTCGAAGCAGGGGATAGCAATCCTTGGGACATGATTTATTTAACAGGGAAAAATCGATACACATACGCCACTTTCCTCCCCCCTTCTTTACCATTACCACATTGGAGATCCGGCCTGGATACTGGATCTCCGAGATGAAGCCTGCCTCCAGAAGCTTCCTTACCTCCTCTCGGATGGGCTCCTCCAGCTTGGTGGCGATGACCCTCATCTTCTGGCACATGGGGCGAGCCCTCGGGTCCAGGTTCAGGAGATGGCATGCTACGTCTGCATCGATACCCGGCATGTCTGCCGCGCTCCACGCGAAGATGTCGATGTTGCTCTGGATGCAGCCTAGCATCCGCGTCTGGTCCTCGAGGCTTAAGCCTCCGCTGACTCGCACCTTCTGCACTTGCCCCGCTCTGGTGAGTACCTCCATCTCCACCACTTCCTCGGTCGGCTCCAGCCTCGACTGATCCCATCCTGCCCTTACCTCCTCCTGCTCAACTTCCTCTCCTCCGACCTCTTCGACCCCCATTGCTTCCACCAGGCCTTCTTCTTGCCTCTGCTCTCCTTCCCCTGCCTCTCCCAGGCTCATCTCTCCCATCTCCGCCACTTCCTCCATCATCAAGTCCCCCGCCTCCTGCGGGCTCGCCTCCTCTACTTCTATACCTCCTTTCTGACCTGTCATCTCTTTCTCCAGCTCCTCCGCCTCAGCCATCCATGACACGGTGTTTACCGCCGTCATATAGCACTGTCTTGCCACCTTCGGGTCCCCCCTGATCCTAACCTGCACCCCTCCGTTGCTGAACTTGAGGCATTGATGAAATGAGGAGGGGACACAGCGAAAGGCGCTGATGAGAGGACGCCCAAAGATGGCGTTGTAGCTACTTGGGGCGTCTACGATCACGAACCTACAGTTCCGCGAGACGCCCCCAAGCTTCACATGCAGGCCCACTCCCCCTTCTACCTCCTTCCTCTCTCCAGAAAAACCAAAAAGCGGTCCGTCGGAAGCCAGGACCCTTTTTCCTTCCACCCTCATTTCATCGAAGGCCTTCTTGAAGATTACGTTCACGGAGCTCCCGTTATCCACCAGTATCCGGGAGACTGTGAAGTTCTCCACCGCTGTCTGGATCACTAGTGCATCGCAGAACGGGTCTTCGTAGTCTGGCATATCTGCGGACGAGAAGGTGATTTTTTCTTCTGGGGGGGGGGGGGCTAGGGAGGTCGAGGCGACCCCTCTGCGGAACATGATTTGAAGGCTACCCTTGCGGGTTGCCTCGATCCCTACTCCCCCATGGATCACTCTGATCCCCCCTCGGGTCCCCACATCGACTCTATCTTCACATCTATCCTCAGCCTCTCCCTGCTGCACCTCGACGATCCTTGTAGGCGGGTCTTGCCTTCCTGCTCCTCTGGCCTCCCTCACCTCTAGAAACTCTGGGCAGGTGGCCGTTGCGTGACCTTCCTCCTGATGGAAGTCACAATAGGGCAATACCACCCTGCCCCCTCTTCCTTCTCCTCCTCCTCTTCTCCCTGCTCCTCGAATTCTTCTTCCTCTTCCTCTCCCCACCTCCATGGCCTCCTGCGGCGGTGGGGGGTGACCTCTCGGTCCCTGCCTCCATCCTCCCTGCTCGAGTCTTCTCGGCTCCCGGAAGTTGTCTCTTCCGTGAAAACCCCCTGACCCTGGGGGTGGCCTTCCTGAGGCCTCCAACCCAATCGGTTGTTCAGCTCCCTGGCCCCCCCCCCCATGCTACTATCCCTGCCCTCGGGGTTCTTCCCTCCTCCTATCTTCCCTTGGCTCCTTCTGCTCTCCCACTTCTCTCTGCCTCCCTACTGACGGCTCCTTCACATCATCCTCCGCCAACCTGGCCAGCTTCCTCGCAAACGCAGGGTTTGCCCTCTCGAAGTCTATCTCCTTTGCCTCCCTCTCCATGAGCTCCTCAAAAGAGAGAGGGGGCACTCTCTTCAGCTCCATGCTGAAAAATCTCAGTCTCAGCCCCAGGGTGAAGGCAAGCATCAGTGCATACCCCGGGACTTCCTGGACTAGGAGAATCTCCTCTTGGAACCGGTCAACGTAATGACCCAACGTCTCCTCCGGCTTCTGCCTCACCGCAAACAGGCACTTAGCCTCCTTCTTTCGCTTCTTCGAAGTCGAGAACCTCAACAGAAAACCCCTGCGCAGGTCCTCAAAACTGTAGATCGAGCTCGCCGGCAACTGGTGGAACCAGTCCCTGGCCTTTTCCTTCAGAGTGATGGCAAAAAGCCTGCACTTGAAGGCATCCGACATCTGCCTTATCGACACCACATCCTCAAACCATTGCACGTGCTGAACCGGGTCATCCTTCCCGGTGTAGTAGGTCATATCCGGCTCCCTGAACCCTTCCGGCACTGGGGCCGAGACGATGAGCTCACTAAAAGGGGTCTCGCCCCCTACCTGGCGAGAGGGCCCGTCCCGCGACCTCGGCTGGCTGGACCGATCCGCGAGACCGTGCCCGGGGAAGAGCTCCCGCACTGCCGTCTCCTTCTCGCCCAGATCCAGCGGAACCTCCTGCCCGGGACGCTGGCCTGGGAAAAGCTCCCGCGCAGCCACATCCCTCTCGCCTGCCTCCACCGGGACTTCCTTCCCGGGGCGCTGCCCCGGGGCGTTCTCGCCTAACAGCGGGACCGCCTCTACAGGAGCCCGCGGCGTCTCCCACTCATTTCTTGCCGAGAAGGCCAAACTGATCGTCTGCATGACCTCTCGCCTGAAATCCTCTAACATCTTCCTCGTCGCTTCTTCTCCCTGGGTGGGTGATTCTCCTGCGCCGGATCCTTCACCTCCTGCCATGGGATTCGACTCAAGATTTTCTTGCACCGGCCGCTTCCACGCTCACCGCACCAGAACTGTTGAAGCCAAAATTGACCTCGACGAATGTTCGCAAACCAAAGTGCAGCCGACGCCTACTTCTCTCAAATCTCGACCCCTGACTAGCTGCTAAGGTCATAAGACTGACCCAAAGCCTCAGCTGGGAGGTCCCACCTCACACCCGGAAGATCTCTGAGAGCTTCCCCTCCAAAACCAATAGCTGGACTGGGAGCTCTTCAGAAAGCACTAGAGTTAGAGAATAATGAAAAGCCTGCCTTCCAAAGAGCCCCTATGGGTCTTTTTATAGTTTTCTCCTGTTCTGAAAATACTAAAATACCCCTGATGGGTCTGCCAATAGCCAAATCCCGCTGTCCTCCCAGGGGTATACAAGTAATTTAAACCGAGGATAATGAAATAATAATAATAAAATCATCCTTTTTCCTGGGTGCCAGGCCCCACTACATGAACCTACTCTGGCGAGAACCCCGGGCGAGAAGGCTCTCGCTGAGCCTTAGCTGAGCTCACCTTGGCGAGGCCTTCCGCCGAGAGGGTTCTCGCCCTTGGTGGTTTTTACGTCATTACCGCTGGACGTGAAGACCTGAGTCCTGGCGCGAACGATCTCGCCTACCAATGGGTGAGAGCACCTTAAGGGCGAGAACTCTGCCGGTCCGCCTTGGGGGCTAACCCGGGCCTGACCCAAACCTGACTACTGAGGTCTTAGTCCTCCCGGGCCTCCCCAACGAATATGGGGTTGTACACCGCTGCCCGAAGTTTGAAGCATAGTAGGGCAGGTCGCCATAGACCCGGTACGTGCTAGCAAAATTGACTGTTTGATTTCTTGTAAATTACTTGCGGTAAATCGTGACAGGTCAATCCCTTCCGCAGACCGTTCGTACCGGTGCGGGAAGGTCGACGACTCAAGGTGATAGGGAGATGGGTACCACGGGTGATCGACCGTCATGTTTTATTCCCCGTTGGGTTTTCCTCCGCTGGTCGGCCAAAATACGGTATTGTCGGATGTCGCTCACATCCAATAGTACACAGTATTGTACGTTGGGGTCTGGGGCTATGTTGTACGACCACCCTCAGAAGTGGCAGGGTTGGCCACTGTCATCGACAACCACATCGGTGAGGCCCGCGGGGCTCGCTACCCTGCTTGAAAAGAAGCAACTCATACTATGTCGACATAGGATGTGTGTGCGCGGCTGTGAATGCCTGCGATGTGTACGTGGCTGTGAATGTTTGCGATATTTGTACAGGTTGTGAATACCTATTGTGCTGCTGCGCTAGTGGAGCTCTTATTATAACTGATGTTATTGCTGTTGTCATTTCAGTTATATTATATTGTCCTTCCTTTATCGTTGCTCCTAGCTTTAAAATATGAAATACTGTGCTAACCCTCTCATGAGTCAGCTAACTTATACTGCTGGGTGCGTGTGTGCTCATCCCCAGGATATGGGTCCAGGGAGAGGATTTGTTTTTACTTAACCCTGTGACTAACAGTTATTTAAATGACCAATCACAGGAAATAGAGCACTATAACGACCCCATGCCGCAGGAGAACGCGCCAGTGGTTAGGACTATCCGAGCAGAAGCACCACTGATGTCTGAAGAGTTTCGAGACGTGAGTACTAGTGAGCAGGATATAGAATGAGAGGGAGATGCTATAAGTAGAACTTGTACAGTCTACGAGCTTATATAAGAACTTAGGCTACAACCCTAGTATTCTTGTAAATATATTTGGTAATATATATATATATATATACATATTGTTGAGAGTAATTTGCCAGCAGGACACGTGTGTGTGGGACCGACCCCGTGGCTTTCCCCATCGCGTTCCTGGTCTGAGTGTTGACCCCGGTGGGCCCCCCTGTGGCGGAATATCCCCGCGGTCCTGTGGTTGGGATTAGTCCCACATCGCTCGCAGCGCTTGGTCCTCGGTGTTTATGTACCCCGCCACCCTTCATCTCAACACCTGGGTTTTGAGATGCGATATGGGTTGGCGGGTTCTCACATGGTATCAGAGGGATGGTTGTCCTGCTGCGGGGGTGTGTTGAGAGTAATTTGCTAGCAGGACACGTGTGTGTGGGACCGACCCCGTGGCTTTCCCCATCGCGTTCCTGGTCTGGGTGTTGACCCCGGTGGGCCCCCCTGTGGCGGAATATCCCCGCGGTCCTGTGGTTGGGATTAGTCCCACATCGCTCGCAGCGCTTGGTCCTCGGTGTTTATGTACCCCGCCACCCTTCATGTTAATGCTTCGGTGTATCTCTAATGTATTGTGAATGTTATGATTCTAGCCGTGCAAGGCGACCAACTGGTGCTTAGATAAGGCAAGCCGTTGCCTTTTGGGAGACCTAGGTGGTCATTCCACAGACAGTAGTACCCCCTCCGGCCCGACCCGGTTTAAGGTTTTTTTTTGGGGGGGGGGGGGAGGGTACTACATAAAACATTATAGTTGCGCCGATATACAAGTATAGCTTGGAAAATGGTAAATTAGTATTCATAATATCACTAGTTGCATGATAATAATCTTTTCCAAATCCCTCATCGGTTAGGTCACGGGTTAGTGCCTGATACAAAATTTTTACACGTAAATGCACATAGATACGAATAGGTAATACTAAAGGCATGAATACAACGCTTAGCCAACCATATCAATATGATGAACGACTTTTAGTGCACCGAAAAGGTATGTCCCCACCAGAGTAGTGCTAGTTCAAAGGTGATTAGTAAGCACATATGAGTCCTCCTCTCGTGCTTGATAGAGGCACATTATCTTTCTCATAAGGCGTAGAGTACCTTATGGAGCTCAGAGTTTTGGAAAATTGTCTTCCCTTCTAGACCATTAGTAGATTCGAGTCTGTGTCCGCGTGACACTAGAACACCTGAGTTCGTTTGTTAGACTCGAATCGCCAGTCTGCAGTTACTCGTTAGGAACTACTCTGCTTAGAGCTTGAAATAGAAGTGCAAACATGACCCATTTAGAACTCAATAATAGACCGTACGTTAGAAAATTCTTAAAAAACCAACGCCGAAACTTGAGTAAACATACGAGGATATGTAAATATAGAACATAACATTTATGTTACTAATAAAATTTTGACAGAGCATGCATAACATACTAGCACGAGTTTTTCTGTAGTATAAAACTGGTTTTAAAAGCATGCATTCATTTTTAAATAATTTTAGTGTCACTAGGAGGAATGGATTTTCTTACTCACGTTGGGCTGAACTATTTTTTGGGCATGTTTTTACAGGGGACCCAGATAGGAGGTTGCGCTTAGGATGAGTGTTTTTCTTGATGAGTTCATCCCGTAGTTGGTTTCATTTCAGTTATTTCCTTTCGGTACCTTGTTATTTAATTCTTGAACTTGATGTAATATTTAATGTTTAGGATTTCCTTGTAGCAGACTTACTATACTATTTTAGTTATGCAGTTATTTGTTTCCTTTTCATTCTTTTAGTGGCTCTGTGAAATCACTTGGATGAGGTACGTTTTTAACATTAGATTCTTATGCAACTTCCGCTGTAAGCTTTCAATTCAGTTCTTCAATTATGTCTGCAATGTACTAGTTTTAATATTGTTTCTTGATTTCTTCTTATCGTTGACCCGGCCGGATGGCTGATTTGTTGGTAACTGTGATGGGGTGTTACAGTATCTTCATGTAGGACCTTCAGCTGTAATATTAAGACATGAAAGATTTGAACATACAAGTGTTATAACTGAAAGCAGTGATTATAATAATCAGTAACGTTTATCTCAAAATCTATATACATACATTAGGATGTGCGCCTGCCCGATGGAGGCTAATTAGAAGTGAGTCATAAAACTCCCAACGCCTTTCTTTTAACCAACAAACTAACAATACCCAATGACTGCTGATGTGGTAAGGCATAAGAATAATTTTTGAGGTATTAATCGCCTCTGTTGTGATATGATTGATAAGTGTGGTATAATTCCTAGCACTGCTTCTTTTATAGTACTGCACAATTAATAAGTGAATCATAATTAAAATTTATGTTAAATGATGGATACTCAAATAACATACATCATGATTTGATGACACGTAAAAATAACTTTTAACTTGTTGTGGCATCTATTTTCTTTTCGAACATAGCACCATAAAGTAGGCATTTAAATGAGTATCCATGATCATGTCTAGGCCAAGAAGACCATCAATTTCACCTCTCGACATAGTTATGTTCCACTATCAATAATCAGCATATTCTTATTAAGATAAAAATCTTTAAATTTATATTAAATGTAATTACAGTCGAGATGTAAGTTGTTTAAGAATATATAAACAGATTACCTATCAATATAGTTGCTCAGGACATAGTCAACACTTTCCCTAACTCTTTCTATGAGAAATAATCGCCCCAAATAATTTGGCTCACTTTCTGAAATGTTGCTGTGAAGTGTCAGTCTGCAAACAACTGTCTTTTTTATAAACCCTTTCCTTGGGCTTATTCTAATGACCTCCGGTGACTCGAGTTGAGTTTTGTCAACAAGTGTACGTGTGCTCAAGCGTGGATGCGGGCTGTGATAATTGTGTGGGCGAAACCGATGTCATATGTGGTGAAGGGGGTGGTAGTGTTGAGATGCTTTGTCTAAAATCTGCCTGGAAGCTCTTAAACTTGGAATCAATAAAGGTTTTCAAGCTCTCAACCTCTGCTTTGATATATGCTGTCAGCCGGGCTTCCTTGCCTCTTTAGCCTTCATCAGATTGTTTATCTTCAAATCTCACTTTCTTCATTTTCCCCCTAATATTTCTCAACAATATCTTTGCTTTAATCATTAATCTATTATTCTCCTTTTTTTACTCTCATATTCTAGTGAGTCACCCTTAATCTCACTTTTTTCTCTTATCTTTCTTCGCCTTCACCGCCTCAAAATCGGACTTACATTCCTCAGTACCTAGAAGCGCCTTCTCCTCATCAACAATATTTACAAATGTCGTGATAGCCTACAAAAGAAAACCAAATATGAAGGCGAAAATTTTAATGTTGCCAATTAAGCTTACTAAAGTAATGTAGCAAATTATAAAGGCAAAAACACACACATATTTTTTGCGTAGTAGGTTGCTTTCAACTTGGATGCAGAATTTACAACTATAACTTAGTGTTGGAGACCATTGACAAATTCTAGGACATGTCATCTCTTCAAATGGAAGCTGAATTTTCGTGTGATCATACATCCACACCTTCAAAAATGGCAGTTAGAGCAACCTAAAGTAATAAAAGCTAAAGTAAACTAAAGAGCCTCTCGTACTAGTAAGACAATGGATCAACCCTCCAAGTAACCTATGTTTTCACCTGGATTTCTAATGACACAAGTTTTACTTACATCATCAAATTATTGATATATAAACTGATGAATGACTTACGACCGGTTATACTTTGTAAACCAAGGGAGAACATTGATCTTGTCAATGCATGCATGGACCTTTAGGTTCTTCAAAGGGAACATAAACACACATAACAAATACTTGACTAGCATGGAGACTCTCCTGCTCTCAAGTGTAGGGGACCACTCTTCCTCGGTGATTTCTCGTATTCCTTTGGTAACACTCTTATTGGTAATGTCGAGAAGGGAAGACCGTGCAAACTTAAATTGAACACCCGCATTATGGAGGTCCAATATAAGTGCGATGCCATTTACAGTCAGCTTTGCATAATAGTTTTCAAGTAGAAAAACCCGCTTCTCCTTATTACATAGTTTCAGCAGAACATAAAGCAAGGGTATATTATGTGATATACCTGACCTCATCAATAAAGAAGAATTCGAGTTTTTCTTAAGACAACTATCGACTCTTTAGATAAGCTATTCAATAGAGGTTTGATATGTACAGTGAATGTTGTATGTGCACATCTACAATATAAGTATTTGCTCCCAAACATTGCAACTACAATCAATAGAAAAAAAAAGACTGCAATCATAAAGGTATACATAAATGCAACCACAATCTATATAAAAATACCAAATAGCTCATAATCGGATAGAGCAATGCAGCCGCAACTAAGAAAAAAAATACTGCTATCAGAAAGATACACATAAATGCAACTGCAATCTATGTAAAAATACCAAACAACTCAGAATCGGGTATGACAATGCAACTGCAAATAATATAATTTCCCTAAAAAACTCATAATTATGTACAAAAAGCAAATGAGAGCAATATAAAAAAAATCCTAAAGTAAATTAGAATAACAATAGTACCCTAAAACCATAGAGCATCTCAGGAATCCAAACAACAAAATTGCGGAGAGCAGAGAAGACCCTAAACTAAGCACAAAAATCTTGATTATCTTCGGAAATGAGAGGAGATGACCCTAAAAAATTCCCCTTTGGACGTCATCTTTCTCGCCTTAGGTCGTGGACAAGCTCACGGAGAAAGAAGTGTCTGTTACCACTGTTGCCGATGGAGGGGATCCGATTTTGGTGAGGGAGGAGGAGATCCGATGATTTTTTTCCTGTGAGCAATAAAACCTCTTAAGTCGACAAAGGTAAGGGTGGCGCGGCGGAAGTGGGCAGTAATGCGAAATGTTTCGGGAGCTCGAAATTTTGAAATCTAAATGATGGGCCCCACAAGCAAAAAGATTTTATTCACGCAAGATAGCATCCTGCGTCACACGTAGCGAAATTTTTTCCTATCTTATCCTCATCAACGTCTTATTTTAGAAAAAAATGATGATTCACCAATTTGTACGAATTAGAAAACATAAACACATATTTAAGACCATGTTTGTTTAAGCTGATTGCTTCCATTTCCTTGAGGAAACCAGAGCCCTAGCTATATTTCCGCTCCTTTTTTCGCTCTGCCGCTCTTCGCCGCTCGTAAGAGCTCTTCCCGATCTCGCAAGTCCTGTGCTCTCGCCTCCCTCGTCGGAAAAAGTGTTGCAGGTCGGTTTCCGGCTCCAGATCTTCTCGCCGATCGGTCTTCGTTCTCCTCTTTCGCTAGATCGCGCGACCACTTTTTTCCCAAAATTACTTCCTCTTCCCCACTTCACTGTAAGCATCGTCTTATCCTCATTCTTTCTTTTTATGATGTCTTGGTTTTTCTTTTTCTCTTACGATGGATTGAATGGTTGGAAGGCTACTTCACTGGAAGCATTTCCTTCTTCACCCTTCTTCTAGGTTTTTTTATTGGCTTTTTGGCACTTTGCACTCCCGAATTATTCTATTTTGGCACTTTGCTCCCCAAATTTTTAAAATTGGCACTTTCCACCAATGCATTACAAATAAGGCTCAAATTTTAGGGGTATTTAGGTCGGGGTATTTTTAAAATGAGCATTTTGGGTGGTGCTCGGACCTAAATACCCCCAAAATTTGAGCCTTGGGGGTGCAAAGTGCCAAAAATCTATAATTCGGGGATGCAAAGTGCCAATTTTTAAAATTCGGGGTGCAAAAATAGGATAATTCGGGAAAGCAAAGTGCCAAAAAATCTTTTTTTATCCGATGTTTAAAAAGAATTATGATTTCTACCACTTCACTGTGACATTTCAGCTGATTTTAGGGATTCAAAATCTTCTTTCATGGTCTTATTCCTGTTATGGTTTTGGATTGACTGATTTTGGTACATCTTACATATACTATAAATATCGGTTGGAATTTGGGGGCATTCTTACCGTTGGTTGACATTCTTTCCGGGTCTTATTCAAGCATAGATTAGTGTAGATCATGATTTCAGTTGATGATGATGATAACTATGTTGACCCAAAGCAAAATGACATACAACGACTTTTGCATACATACAGTGATACAACTGGAGGTATAGACGAGATGATTGCGCAGCGTGAGTTTACCACACAACAATTGCATGATTTTAGAAGGTAATTTTCAGTAAAATAGTTTATAATTTTGGACAATAATTGATGAATCTAAATTATTTATGAATTCACTCTTTTAGGTGATACACAGGCGCGCGATTCGCAAGTAGTGAACCGGCCATTGAGTAATAACTTTGTTATTTTTAATGTCGTGTAACTTAAAAAGTTTGTTATTTTATTTTATTTCGTAAACAGTTCATAGTTTTGCAAATTTTTTTAAAAATGAGCATTAATCGATTCTAGCTAATTTCTCAGCGAATTTGTGATATATTGAGGAGGTTGTATAGATCTCGATCGGGGTTTCTGCTGAACTAGTCGCGAGATGGGAAGGGTGAAGCTTAAAATAAAGAGATTGGAGAACCTGAGTGGTCGACAAGTTACCTACTCAAAGCGGAGGGCTGGGATCTTGAAGAAGACAAAGGAGCTCTCCATTTTATGTGACATTGACATTCTCCTTCTCATGTTCTCCCCCACGGGGAAGCCCACTTTATGCCTCGGAGAACAAAGGTTTGCCTCTTTATACATCTTTTTGCGCATGCATTAAGACTTGGAAACCTATTATCCGCATCATCTATAAATATATGTATTTCTTATTTGAGAGATGGGCTATGGTGAGAAGAGGGGAAGAATCTTGGCTTCTTGGAAAAAGAAGAGCAGTACCAGTACCGTTTAAAATGATGAAGAACATGTCTATTGTGAAACTGTGTTGCATATAGATTTTTGAAACATTTTCTATGTACAACATTGTGACAAGGAATCTCTCCCTCGAGAATAGTGGAGGGAAGACAATTAATCATGTAACAAGCAGTCTATACAGCTTCACCGATGAGTCATCTCCAAAAGATTTTTTTTTCATTCTACTATACCATTCAATTGAGGCATGCACAAAAAGAATAGATGACGGTTTGGACTTAAACGTAGTGAAAAATTGGAGCAATATTATTTTATATTATCAATAGAAGTGTTGGAAGTGAACAATGGGCACACTATAATCGCTCAAAAATAATTTCTTATATAAAAACAAATTTACAACGAGCACACACACATACAAGCTTTCTCCATACATACTACAAATCATTGCTTTTCTTGGCAAGAGCTTCTCACAAGCATTCCAACCACTTCGACTTGTTCCATTCCTTCTTCGTCGGTTTCTTTGCTTAAGCTTTCCGTCTCCTTCTCAAACTGCCGAGAGAGGTTTTGACTGGCTTCATGCGGATTGCTCTTCTTCAAGCTTCCTGACCTCCTAACTTGCTGGTGCTCCTTCAGCTTGCGTAGCCACTGAAGATCTTCAGCTTCACTGGGCCTTCATCTACTTGCTTCAGAATTCACATGTGCCTATTTATAGATGTTTAGGATCAGTCAAACTCTTGGAGCTCGGCGATTCATCTACTTGCCTATTCATCTACTTGTTTCAGAACGAATATTAAGGTGATAATTTAAAATATATTAATATGAAAGTTTTCATTGAATTTCCTATTTGGTTTCGACCTTCACCATCAAGAATATTAATTTTTTTGGGAAGTTGATGTAGACCCGGATCTCTCAAGTCGATTTTAAATAAGTAAATTTGAATTTTCTTTAAAAACATACAATGCTAGCGTGATGTTTTTGAGCAACGATAAGCAACAATCGACCTCAATTTTGTTAACGCTCATACGAGTCTAACATTCGAACATAATTAACAATATGAAATAACTCTTCCACCATCACGTGAACAAAAGATGAACAAGAACATTTTTAAATTAACGACAAAGAGGTTCAATATTAATTAAGGCAAGCAAAACTCTGATTTTTAAAGATCACATAAACATATCATAATTTTACTCTAGCAGGATATGAGTGGGAGATTCGATGAGAAGTATACCTGTGGGCAACGAGTGCGGCGTCAGAATCAATCCAAGCAAGGGCAAAAAGGAGAATGAATGTAAGTGGTCGGTGAGGCTGACAGGAAGGACGAGGCTAGGCTCGCCCGAAGTGTAGGTCCGAAAAGGGCTAGTTTCTCCCTTGAGGAACACCAGCGAAGAGAACGTCGGAGGCTCACAACGTGGTTGGGGATGCACGACGAGAGCTGGAGGAGGAAAAAAAAGGGGAGGGGGGCATCAAGGAGGTGGCGACTGGAGATTTGGTAAGCTAGGTTGACAGAACGACGCTGGAGTTGGCGGAACTGCCGGAGGAGGGGAGAGGGCGGATCACTGTGGCTTGTGGAGGTGGAAGCCGACGTTCTAGGGTTCATGCAATGGATTTGCGGGTGGCTGAGAGGGGGAGCGGGTCTTATTGTTGAGACGGGCTGGAATATCGGGAAACAAAGAGATTTCTCTATTCCCCAAAATTTTCCAAGCTGCCTCATGTGATTGAATGGGGATGGTAATAAAGTCATTGTTTTTTTTCATTTTAGGCATTCATTATAGGATAGGAAAAAAGAAGACTTTATTTACTTAGCCTCTTGATGTGGGTTCAACAATAATGGGGCAAATGTTAGAAATGCGGGAAATAATAAAACTCTTCTTTATTTGGCTTTCATCTTTTTTGTAATAATTCCAAAGTAGGTAGAAAATTTAATATTTATTTACTCTCATTCCAATTTTAATTAATTTGAATAGTCTATCTCCTTTTAGTGTATCATGGTTGCTTTAATTAATATATCACCTAATTTGACGGATCTTTTTAGTCAGGGACTTATTGGACGATCACCCTCAATAAGCCTTAACAAGCCCGCAAAATAAAATGCATATGCGTTAATATATGCACTACAAAATACCAAATAAAAATGATAAAATGAGACGCGCGTGCGACTCAGGTTGCATCATACGATTTTAGCAATCAAGCTTCTATGCTGATTCCTTATGACCAGAGACTCATCTTTGAGATGCGTATCCTAACCTTTCTCCAACAATTGACCGATACTTAGAATGTTGTTCTTTAATACAAGAATATGATAGTCGTCATTGATATATTTGTTTTCACCATTTATTGATGATATTAGTTTTAAAAGTAAAATTTGTGGTCTCTTTTAAAATAGTGCGGCGCAAGATAGATGCTATGGGTAATAATATGCGATATTTAACCCAGAGCTTGTAAACGTACAAATATAGCTTTCAAACATTGATTTGATTCAATTTAATATATTCCACTAACAATAATCAAGATAAACAAAAAAACAAACAAGCGTGATTTTAAAATTATTGACAAACAAGTGTAATATCAACTTAGGCGAGGAAGCTCTGATTATAAAGATCAAACAAAGTTAGGCATGCCATTATACTAACAAATACGAGCGAGATAGGGAGAGAGATATATCATAAAACGACCAACATCTCCAAACAGAGAAATCAGAGGCATTGGTGTCAATGGGCGTCAAGATTGTTGGGGGGGGGGGGGTCATTGGAAAGTGATGAACGACAATGAAACAACGTTCTGGGAACAATCAACCATTTGGAAGTGAGTATTGGGCGCATGAGTTGTTGGACTGGGCGGAGGCCGGCGGGGAGTAGGTCGTCAGAGGGCGACACAACGAAGGGGGACTCGCTGGATGCAAGAGCAACTGTCGGTGGCGATGCGAGGTCTGGAGAAGAGGGGTCGATGTTTAGAGGTGAGAGAAACCACCGCAACTTCGTTGACAACGATGGGAATAGCTTAAGGATGGGCCACCCGAGTTTTGAGGAGGCTCCGACGACGGAAGTTGGGTTGGGAGAGGCAGTTCCACATGGTGGATGATCAACGGGCATTCCATGGTTGGGTTCAAAATGAGAGAAAAGTCTATGTTCGATGCTATTCCAGGTTACATCCTCTCGACGGATAAGAGCTAGGCTATAAAAAGTGGCTTTTAATGTTATTAAATGCTAGGATAAATGAGGTGGGGGTTTCAAAGGGATGGCCGACTATAACTTAGGCTTTGTTTGGCGGAATAGTCGGGCGGTGCTACCACCTCTTTCAAAGGGATGACCTCGTCTACCTCTGCCACCTCGGTAATTATCTTGGTAGTTTCCTCGTCCTCGCATGCTACCACCTCTTCCTTAACTCTCTCCAAGGAATAATTGGCTTTGAAAAGTCTACTCCAAATTACTTGGACCTTCATTTTGACTCATTCGATACTGATGAACTTACAATGAACTCACAAGCTCGTCCAACAAAATCTGTGATGAACTTTTTTATGACAACTACAACATAATCAATTTTCTCGTTAGAGAGCGAAGAAGTTTCTCCATAACTCAAACATCGTCAAGAGTTTTTCCATTGCGCTTCATCTCATTTACCACCATTTTTAACCGAGTTACATATTCATTAATCTTCTTGGAGGTCTGCACCTTTGAAGTTTCAAACTCCGCTCATAAATATTGTAGCTGCACCTTCTCTTTATCTACGCCTTACAGAGATTTCTGCAGAATCTCCCATGCTTCCTTCAATGTTTTTGCATTATATATCTTCTCAAGCGTAGATTCATCAACACCTTGATAGAGTAGAAACAATGTTTTCTTATCCTTCTTCCGACTTTCCTTGAGTGCGGTCTTTTGCACGTTCATCATTGCAGCATCAACATAAACATGCTATATAAAACCTTCGTCAACTATATCCCACAATGCTTTCGAGTCGAGCAACACTTTCATGTGAATATTCCAACTCCCATAATTTGTTTTCGTCAATATTGGGATTTGAGGCTGAATCATATTCACTATCTCCATCTTTCTTTCGTCACCAATTCATCCAACTTTGGCACGAACCTTCTAGCTGGAACCTGGTTCTAGTACTGCTGTTGGAAGCGAACAATAAGTACACAATAATTGCGGACTTCTCTCTAGAGCAGGCATAGGTTTATCATCCAAAGCAACATGCCATCTATCATGCTATCCCTTCCAATCATCCGCTTTATCTTAGGCTCTGTTTGGCCTAGTGGCAGCGGTCATGAACGCGGTGGTTATGAATTGTCGTTCGTGAATGCCCGACATCATCTACGGAATTTCATCCACTTTATGTTCAAAACTAGCGTACTTTCCGTTGGCATGCTAAACATACATTCTACGACGGTGATGTTTTTGTCCAAACTCACCGGAGCAAAATCATGGCGCCAAACGGAGTCTTATAGTCCTGTAAAACACAATGATTCCAAACGGAGTGTTTGGCGCTAAATGCCGTGCCAAACGGTGATGTTGTTGAAATTGTATTTCTATTGTTTTGTTGTGGTGTGAAAAATATACTATTTATTAACTTCTTTACACTCTTTAGTTCTTAGGCTCTATCGATAATGTTTGACCGAATAAGTGTTCATAGCAGTGTCATTATTCATGTAACTGAAAATTCTCACACTAGTAATTTCTCCTTATGGGGTATCAGGTATTGTGCTTAACATGGAAATTAAAAACCAGTCTCATGTTGATGTAGAGATTAGTCGGGAAACTAATAGCTTTATTTACTTTTAGATAATACTATTTTTAATGCATAGGCGATCTATTTTTTTGTTCAAATGTTTCATTTATTTAAGCTTTTGCATTATCTTCTGAATCCATCTTAACTTGCTAAATATGAATAATCATTTCTTGTTACAATGTTTGGTATCCTTGTTGACTTATATTACTCTCTGTCAAATGTTTCTTACCAGCACTATTGAGAAGGTTATTGCAAAGTTTGCTCAGTTGACCCCCCAAGAGAGAGAAAAAAGAAAGTTAGAGGGCCTTGAGGTACGTCCATTCAAGACATCTCACTCTAGTCCTATCATGTTAAAAATGTTCAACTTGTGTCAGCTAAATCATTTTTTTGACTCTGATGTTTTTTACTGCTCTAAAAATTGTCAACTATAATAAATATCTATCTCGAGACCACAGTTTCTGTTTCTTCTTCATTTCATGATCATAATAGCTTTAAGGCATTGTAGAAGACATTGTGCTGCGGAGGAAGCATATGGCCCACTCGAATGTAGACACAAATATACTTACTTGGCGGGTTTACAACATGCGAGCCACAAAGGGGAGCATGAAATCGGAGCAGACCACTCATTGTATCTATTTTATTAGTAATGCTTTTATTTGTGGTTTTGCTAATGTGCTTTTAAATAACTAAGTTGTATTTTGAACTGTTATCTTGGATGTTCACTTTTAAAGAGCACAGGGCTAACCTTGGAGTTGCCCCTTGTGTTCCTCCCAATCTTCTTCATCTCCTCTCTCTCTTGGATTTAGTTCCTTAAAAATCCAAGGGTAACCTTTGTCATACCCTCTCTCCTATGCCTACTGCCATGCAACCGCTCTCGTATATTCGATATCACTGCGAGCCCCATCCATGTCGATCAGCCGCCTAAGTCTATCCGATCCGCTACTCTGTGACAAATCTCACTGTCTGTCATTCAACCACCTTCATCCCAGGTAGTTTCTATAGTCTCAAAATAGAAGGTTTCAGACCATCGAGCAATCCCTCCTTTGTCATTCCCAAATTTTGTCTCACTGTCAACTATTGTAATCCTGCTTGGCTCTATTAGGCTGTTAATAACTTCTCACATATCTCAATATGTCTTTGTTACAGGCTCACCTTATGATGTTGGTAGAGTCGTCGTAGGATGGCCAGAGGTGTGGATTATGGAGGCAGAGGATACTATGGTTCTAGAACTGCGACTGCCTAAGTGGGGTTTGCTCGGAGAGAGAGTGAGAGAGAGAGCTACCACAATCTCATGCAAGACAAGGAAAATAGAACTTAATACTTGGATACCTTCATACAAATAACACATGTCGGTTTACACGAAACATAATAACACTCATAACCTATGTTGTTAAAGACGCGCCTCAAGCACGCCTAAGGCTCCATGCTCAACAGGCTCATAGGCTTGCGCCTTTTTTGCGGCTTTGGTGCATAAAAGGCACGCTTTGGTGCGATTTCTGTGGCAAATTTTTTTTCCAAAAGAAAGAAAGAAATAAAGTAAGAACACAATAGTTTTTGCATGATTTAGTGTTTGTGAAACATAATCGAGTGTTAAGACTTAGATATGATGCAAGTGATCACATTAAATCTATTTTTTTAGAGATATAAATGATAGTAATGAGTGTTTAATGAGTACAATAAATGAAAAATCTGATCAAGAAGATGAATTGATGTTTGATGCTTAGTTTTTAAAATGAATGTGGTTGCGCCTTGCTTTCGTTAAGCGTGCGCCTGCGCCTTGAGCCTCGCGCCTAGGCTCCAAGACTCCTTTGCGCCTTGATGCGCCTTGCGCCTTTAATAACTTCTAACCATGACATTTCCAACTCCTAACTCTCAAGAACTCATAAATGCAAGACAACAATAATTAATAAAACACAAAGACAACTTAATCAAAGTCCCACTTGATAATTGGTTGTGAAGCCTATAACATCATTCCCGCTATTCAAAATGAGCTTGACCTCAAGCTAAGGGAGACCAGAACAGGTGGCGACGTGACCCAATTCCCTCATCATCAGAATTCTCTACGACCTGATATAACCTAGGGTTGAGATTTCAAAACAATTTTTTTTATCAAGATAATTTATTTGTTTCAAAATGTATTATGTCTTTTAAAAACAATTTTAAGAAAACACAGAGAGCCGAGTGGCCAAATTGAATGTTTGCGCGCGCAATTTCTGACTCGTCGCCTTGAATTTAAGAAATTCGTTAACGTCGCTCGTGTGGATCCCTCGCGCGTTTTACTAATCGAACCCTCCACGGAATCAACACAACCACAAGCAAAATTACAATCGATAACTTATGAATAGACGGTAATAAACATGGAACGAACGCAACGTCAACCTCAATGTTATTTAATGGAGTGCCATAAATTTACTAATATTCGGAGCAAGGATACCTCACAGAGTCACAACAAGAAGTGGCCCTCCTTGAGACTTGGCGCAGACAGTGAGCAGTGCGGATGGCAGTAACCAAATTGGGTGCCGAAGTCGACGTTATTGCTACTGAAGACTTGGACGGTGGCAGGCTGTCAAACAGGGGTAGACCGTTAGATCTTCAGGATGCAGAGGAGGTTCTCGCGGTTTGGGCGCGGAAGACCTGGAGGCCGCTAGTCGATGGCGTCGGCGGACGGGAACAGCGGCGACCGTGAGTTGGGGGGGTGTCGTTGGTGTTGTCGTCGCCTGGGCTTGCTTCGGGTTTCGGCGGGCTGGAACGGGGCGGTGGAGAGAGGGGAAGGCTTGGACGACAACTCAAAGAAGCCAGTAAAATTTCTCTGAAAAATCCGGTATTCCCCTCTCCGTCGTGAGGTCTAGTTTTTATAATAACAATTCTTTTCCAAACAATTTTCTTCCAAATTATTTCTTACCAGATTAGACTTTTTTTTCCTTGTTATTATTTTCCAGATTTTTTCCCCATGATGTCTCACGGCATATGATTTGAGCCCGCTTGAAATTGTTTTCCAAATAATGGCCCCCAAGTGAATTGTTGGCATGTATATCTTTTCCAATATTCTGGTGATTGATTTAATACCATCTGGGCATCCCTACAAATATTATTTATGCGACATTAAATAACTTGAGCTTGCCTCCTACGTCCTAATCACCTAAATTATCAGACCTATTTATTCAGGGTCCCATCGGCCGGTCAAACCGATGAGCCAAACAACGAGTACAAGAAATGAAATATTCAAATAAATAAAATGAGTACAAGAAATGAAATGCACGATTAAATAAATAAAAGATTATGACGCACTGGGTGCATCAATTTTCCCGGGGTTGAGAGAACTCGACCCCGACGAGAGATCGTAACAACTTACAATCGAGAGGAACATGCTTTCCACTACTAGGCGGGCATCAACACTACCAAGCCTAGGCCTCTGTACGCCTCAACGCTAAGAACACAACAACGAAGCTCACATGCGTACTACGACTCAGAGGGGTCTTGGGTAGATGTGCATCAAGAACACATCCCAAACTGGCCTACCGGTGTGGCACGAAAAGGGCCTCGGGAATGAGCACAGAGGACACAACCAATCCGTCCACTTGGCATGAAAGGAGCCCCGGGAATGAGCACCGAGGACCAAGTCCAACCGTCCAAAGTCTATCTGTCAATTCCCGTCGGTGTGACGACTGGCGAGCCCGTAAATCTGTCACACTATCCTTAACTCAGGATTATGACAGCGTGTCAAATCACACCGCATGCAATTCCACATCTAAGGGCTCCACATTGAGTCCATTTTTCTTATTCACATCCCGTGCTCAACAACACGCAAGGGCTAAAAAAGCTGTCAGACTAATTTTTTTATAAATAGAGCCCTAGTCTTCTTTCTGTATAGGAAATGCGATCGAAGCAGAAGTCCTTGCGGTCTGAAAAGAATGCATTTTCTTTAAATATACTTAGAAAAATTTTCTGTCCGCTCTGTAACTCTCTCCGGAGGCCGCCAGTATAAAGGTGTCATATACTTCTACTTTCGAGGGATGAAAGTTATGGGCTTACCAAACAAGATCCATAACTGGACTTCGAGGTACCTCATCTTCGAGGGCGACCTGGGGTTCGCTCATACCTATCCGCAAGTACACGCGGACTCCGTCTTCAAAAGCGTGAAGCTGGGTGAGGTGGAGACCGCCATCGTCGAATTCTTGGCAGGGGCAAGGCTCGACATTAACCACTACATCCCGCTCTTGCCCAGCTTGGACGCCATAGCCCGCCAAGAGAGTTAGTCCGACCTGTCTTTATATCCGCCGCGACCTGCAGTGTATTGATTTAGTTTCTTTTCTTGCAGCGACTTTGGCGGTGCCAACGAATTCGCCCCGGACACCGGACGACCTGACTGCTACCCTAGGAAAAAGGAAGAAAGAGATAGCAAGGAGAAGGAAGTAGGAAGGGGATCCCGCCGCGGACTACTCTTCCTCCGAAAGCTTCGATATGCAAGGCTTTGGAAAGAACCAGAAGGATCTGAGGGGAAACCCGATGATCCACTGGCACGGAAAGAACAAGCACGTCCGCCTCTCCACTGCTCTTCCCTCCTGGAAGAGTCCGCGGATCTCTCGCCATGCCCATGTGGCGATCTCCGCGCTTTACGGGAAGCGTAATTTGCGCGATTTGAAGAGTGTGGTGCCTGCCGACATCCCCTTGCTCGCTGCTCAAGCCAGCGCGAACAGCGTCGTGACGAGCCATTTTATGGGCCGTCTGACGCGCGACCTGCTTAAAGAAAATGAGCAACTCCTGCGAGAAAATAAGTTGCTGAAGGACAGGAACAAAAGATTAGGGAAGAGGATTAATCAGCACAAAGAGAATGAAGCGGTAAGTCTCGGTATTCGCGACGATCTCTGTTGCTTATCCGCAGCGGTCTGACTCGTTTTTTATTTTTGCAGACCGCGTATGATGTCACTAATCATAGCTTCCAAAACGTTATGTTTCCTTTTGTGAAGGAGAGCGTTGAGGTCGCTATCGAGCGCTTCATTGACGACGGCTTCGCAAAGGAAGGGGTGGTCGAGGTCCCTTTTCTAAAGCTCTTCCCCGAGCTAAAGGAGAAGGTTGCTGATCTGGAGCGGGCTGCGAAGGGAAAAGCAGTTGCTGATGAGGAAGGCGAAGTAGATGAGGGGCTAGCTGAAGACGAAGTTCCCGATGATGCTGTTTCAAGCCAGCAGGAGGGAAGCCAGTCTGGACAGTCCGCATCTTCTTCAAGTTTTGATGAGGGAAGTCCGCGAGGCGAATCCGCGGATAGCAAAAGTTCAGATGACAGCAACAGCGACTCAGGAGGTTACTCTCCTGAAGTCAATGTTGATGGATCTAGCCCGGATGCGCCTGCGAAAAAAAGACAACGGATAACCACAGAATGAAAAAGATGTATTTTGATTTTATTTTTTGTAAAGGGTGGGCGAACTTGATTTGAGGTCACCAAAGATAAAAAGATGTAAATTTTTGACAATGAATGCAAAAGATATTTTGCCCAGTCCGCGTCTTCTGCTATTTTTATTGTTCATTTTATGCTTCTTTCAATGCTTTGATGAGACTTGATGTCCGTGTATTCATATGATCAACAATAGCCGTCATAGATTAATGAAAACCAGTCCGCGCCACGCCGCCACTTAGACTTTAGGTCACACGCTTAGGATAAGTATGGCTTGAAGATAACCAAGGTCGATAATAATCCAGGCCGCGTAACTTGATTTGCAGCTCGCCAAGTTCATATAACTTGTCAAAAAAGATATGGATAATCGGCGGACTCTGACGGATACTAATTCCAGTTCGCACATAATTCATCAACTGAATAAATTTTTGTGAGCTAAGATCAATGATCGTTGTTGCGAACTGAGAGAATTATAGAAACCGAGAATTATAACTTGGCGGCCTGAAAGATCAAGCCTTGCGGACTGCGGAGAATAGCAGTATTGAGTCCGACTGAATAGGAATGATCCACAGCTTAGGTGACCAAGCGGGCAGGTGCATATAACATTGCTTTCCTCGCAGGGTCACAAAAGCTGTAAGAACCCATTGCAAAAAACGGCGGACTGTGCGGATACCAAGATACAGTCCGCGAAGAGAAATGATTCACAACTTAACCGAGCGGTCAGGTGCATATAGCATTGCTTTCCACGCAAGGTCATAGTTGCAAGATCAACCCAACTGAGCGGACTGTGCGGACTGAGCTGATGCTAGAAATTTGTCCGCATTTAAAGAAATGGTCAGCTTCGGTGACTACGCGGGCAGATGCTGCAGGGCAGGCATTGCTTTCCTCGCGAGGTTATGGAGGCTGTAAACTTTAAGTTAATTTAGAGAAAAAGAATACGCTGCTCTCTTGCCTGGGACATGCAGGATGCATTGCTTTCCTCAAAGGATCAACTGGGCTATGGGTTTCCTGCAGGCACCGCTTGTGAGTACCAAAGAGTGTTCGAGAGTATAAACTTGGATGATCTATGGGCAGGTGCCGGATGGCATTGCTTTCCTCAAAGAGATCATCAAGGTGTACGCTATCCTTCACAAAGCACGGTAGAGCTGACAACCACCCTGTCCCTCCAAAAATGCAGAGGTGAAGTCAGGTACCAGCTGGGATCCGAAATCCAGTAGCCCACCGCGCGAGAATCTGCAAGCTCCCACTACACGGTGCGAAATCTCCCCGCAACACGTGGTCATCGTGGTGTTACGCTAATGACAACAATTCTGGGGGGGGGGGTCCAAGCTGGACTTGGCGATGTCTCTTGATTCAATGATCTTTTACTTTGAGTTGCAGGTAAGGAGAAGCGATTGTGTTATGCAAGAAAAAGTATTCGCAAGTAATTCTCATTGACATAATCATTGAAATGAACACAAATGACAAGTGTTTGTTTAAGCATAAAACCGCTTTAAATCATCACCATTCCAAGTATGAGGTATGTCTTCTCCGTCATAGGTTGCAGTTTGTATGCCCCATTTTTCAGAACTTTCTTAATGATGAATGGTCCATTCCAGTTCGGGTTCAGCTTACCCACTGAACCAGTTCTTGCGACTGCATCTACTTTTTTTAGAATGAGATCTCCCACCGAAAAATGCTTGACCCTGATATTTTTGTCAAAATATCTGACCATTCTTCGTTTGACTTCCTCTTGCCTGATGACGGCTTCATCCCGCATTTCTTCAATTTGATCCAAGCTATGTCTCATATTCTCGTTGTTAATCTCAAGCCAGTCTTCCCAGCTCTGCCTGGTCAGCAATACCCTAGGAGTCGGAACCTCAAATTCAACTGGGATGAGAGCCTCCGAGCCATGGGCAAGCTTGAAAGGGGTTTCTTCGGTAGCTGATGAAGGGGTTGTTCTGAGGGTCCATAGAACTGAAGGAAGCTCATCTGCCCAGTTGCCTCTCAGATTTTGCACTTTCTTTTTTAGCAAATTGTGCATCTGTTTATTCGCAGCTTCTACTTGGCCATTGCTTCTGGGATGATGAACTGACGAGAATCGCAGTTTCTTGTTTGCAAAAGTTATTCATCTCTTCATTGTTGAACTGCGGCCCATTATCCGTAATTATTGTCATTGGGATCCCATGCCTGCAAATTATCTCCCCCCACACAAAGTTTTTTATCACCTGGGTTGTCGTCTTTGTTAGCACCTTGGCTTCAATCCATTTGCTGAAGTAATCAATCATAACCAAGATAAAACGTCGCTGCCCACTCACCATGGGAAATGGCCCGAGGAGATCCATTCCCCAAACTGCGAAAGGCCAGGGTGTGGTGATTGACACAAGTCGCTGTGATGATCGGAGTTGAAGCGGAGCAAATTTTTGGTGTTGGACACACTTCTTTGCATAGGAATCTGAATCTTTCCTCATCGTGGGCCAGAAATAACCTTGCCGCAATATTCTTCTCTCCAAAGTTCTTGCTCCTGAATGGCTGCCACATTCTCCAGAGTGAACTTCTTGGAGCACCATTGGAATCTCCTCCTCAGATACACACCTTGCCATTGGGGAGAGGAAAGTTTTTCTATAGAGAATTCCGGAGATAAGTTTGTAATTTGCCGCTTTCATTCTAAATCTTCTCTTATCTTTCAAAGTCTTCTTCTGTTGAGAGATATGATTTGAACGGGTCCATCCAAGAGGATCATTGTTCTTTCTGCATCAACTCCCCTTCTTCCGTAGCCGGGTAAAAAAGCTCTGAAATTGTCTCTCCCGAGGGGAGACCAAACTTTGCTAGCTCGTCCGCCTCAGTATTGTGCACTCTTGAGACGTACTCAATAGTGAAGCTTTTAAACCTCCCAATCTCTGCCTTCACCAGCATTAAATATTTCTTTAAGGTGGGCTCTTTGGTTTCAAAATTGCCCAATACTTGTGACGCCATTACTAACGAGTCAGTTTTAATATGCGCATAGTCTATTCCCAACTCCTTTGCAAACTGCAGGCCTGCTAAGAGTGCTTCATACTCTGCCTGGTTATTGGTGGTTGAGAAAGAGAATTTTACAGCCTGTTTCAACTTGACCCCGTTCGGGTGAATGAGCACTACTGCTCCCGAAGAGTTTTTGCCTGAAGCACCATCTATGTAGATTGTCCATGCTAAAGGAGATTGATCGGCTTGTTTAGTATTCGACTCAGTTGTGTCTATCAAGAAATCTGCCAATACCTGTGCTTTGATAGCCGTTCGGGGTACATATGAAATATCAAACTCGTTGAGTTCAATTGCCCATTTGGCCAGTCTCCCAGAGTGCTCCGGCTTTTCCAGGATACTTTTTAATGGTTGATTAGTAATCACCTTGATTGAGTGCGCTTGGAAGTATGGTCGAAGTCTTCTGGCAGACATTACCAGTGCCAGTGCAAGCTTCTCGAGGATCAAATACCTGGTTTCAGCATTTTTCAATATATGGCTTACATAATATACCGGATATTGCCTTCTTCCTTCCTCTCTAACAAGGACTAAGCTTATTGCTTCCGAGCCATCTCCTAGGTAGATGAACAATATTTCTCCAATTCGAGGACTTTGAAGTAAATGAGTGGAGGTGAGTTGCTTTTAAGTTGCTTAAAAGCTTCCGCGCATTCTTCGGTCCATTCAAATTTGGATCCCCCACGAAGATTTTTAAAGAACGAAGCGCTTTTATCCCCTACTCTGGAAATAAATCTTCCAAGGCCCGCTAGCCTTCCCCCTAGTTGCTGAACTTCTTTGGGGGAGCGAGGTGACGACATATTGAGGATTGCTTTAACTTTATCTGGGTTAGGGGCAAGCCCTTCGGGGGTAAGGAGATGACCGAGAAATTTCCCTTTATTTTCTCCAAAGATACATTTCAACGGATTTAACTTCATGTTATACCTCCGCAGAGTAATGAATGTCTCTGTGAGGTCTTGTAAATGCGAAGCAAAGGTTTTACTTTTAATAAGAAGATCATCGACGTATACTTCAAGATTTCTTCCTTTTTGTTCTTTAAAAACAAAATCCATCATGCGTTGATAAGTAGCGTCTGCGTTTTTTAGTCCAAAAGGCCTAACAAGATAATAGTAACAACCATCATTGGTGATAAAAGACGTACGTGGAATGTCAGGCTTATGCATCCTAATCTGGTGATAACCAGAAAATGCATCTAAAAAACTCATAAAAGGGTACCCAACCGCAGAATCTACTAAAGCATCTATTTGAGGCAGCAGATAGCAATATTTGGGGCACGCTTTATTTAATTTGGTAAATTCAACGCACATCCTCCATTTTACCCCCGGCTTCCTCACCATTACATCATTTGATACCCAACCCGGGTATTGAATTTCACGAATGAACTTAGCCTTTAGAAGCTTCGCAACCTCTTCCTTGATTGGCTCGGCTAGCTTCGTCGCCACCTCCCTCTTCTTTTGCTGAACAGGTTTGTAGTCAGGAGCAATATTGAGGTGATGGCAAGCTACATCAGGATCCACTCCTGGCATGTCCTCCGCTGCCCAGGCGAAGACATTCAGGTTCTTTAATAAGCAGGCGATCAACTCTTCCTTTTCTTCTTCAGGGAGCTCCGAGTTGATTGAAAGTCTTTTTTCTTCATCTGTGCCAATTGGGATTCCTTGGGTTGCTTGAGCAGGCTTCAGGTGAACCCCTTCTTGGATTTCCTCCTGATGTCTGACCTCTTCTTGGGGAGCTCTTTCTTTTGAGGCGACGACTAGAGCCGTCTGAGGAGGCACTTGATCGATCATGTTGAACGTTTTGACATAACACTCTCGAGCCTCCCTTGGGTTGCTTCTGACCCGGTACTGCTTTCCTCCTGCTGTAAACTTGAGTGCCAGGTGATAGGTGGAAACCACCGCCCAATATTCGTTAAGGAGGGGTCTTCCGAAGATGGCGCAGTAACTGCTTGCCGCATCAACTACTACGAACATGTTAAGCTTCGACACCCCCCCCCACAGTGTTACTGAGAGTATAACGCTCCCTTCAACTTCCTTCCTTTCTCCTGTGAAGCCATATCGCGGCCCTTCTGTGGAGAGTATAGTCTTTCCAGATCTCAGGGCCTCATAGGCACTCTTGAATATAAGATTGACCGAGCTTCCAGTATCAACCAAAATTCTCGGAACCATGTAGTCCTCAATAATTGCTCTGATCACGACTGCATCGTTGAAGGGGTTGGCCGTCTTCGGGAGATCCTCTGGGCCAAAAGTAACAATTTCCATTGGTGGGGCTGTAGAATTCATGGCTACCTTATGCCGTGAGATCTTAGCTAAGGAAGACTTCCTGCTTGACTCTGCACCCGCTCCTCCATGGATGCAAAAGAGATCGTCGAGGACGCCTATGTCGTCTGCGTCGACGCTTTCTCCGATTTTGATGCTGCCAAAGTATCCTACCCCCTCAATGCCCTCATTCTCCCAAAAAACTTCGGCCACCTCTTTGCCTTTAGAGGTGGATGGTTTTGCTGAAGCATCCTTCACTCCAAGGCCCTTCATTTTCCCTGCGACAAGTAGTCTCTCCACAAGCTGCCAGAGAGCTCTGCAATCCTCGGTTGGGTGCCCTTTCTCCTTGTGGAATGCACATAAAAGATCCGAGTTTTCCCTCTGCTTTCTGGAATTCTTTCTTGAACTCAGTCTTTTTCTGTAGGATCTGGAGAACCTCGTCTACTGTCAGGCCCATGGCGGCAAGCTCTTCCACAGGACCGTGACTTTGTTGATCATTTGAAGATGAGCTATCCCGGATTTGAAGGACAGGCAGGATCCGAGCAACAGGAGAGGGGGTAGCCGCCAACGACAGTTTCTGCTCACGAAACTGTTGATGATTTTGATAAGGCCGCTTGTGCCGGAAATTTCTTCCCCTGTGTGCCGGAGGCTGATACTCTGGTAGAGGAGGTCTGGATGCTTGATGAGTTGCAGAGGAATCTGTGGTGTCCCTTCTTTCTGCCTTTGCCGTTAAGTTGGATACATATGAGGGGTTGACACTCTCCCCTTCAATGAAGGTATTAGCCAAGGCTATCAGGTCCTGGAATGTGGCAGGATCTTTTGTGGTTGCTTCGAATTTCAGCGGCCCTTCCTTGAGTCCGTTGATTAAGGCGATCTTATAGAACTCAGGATCCACATTCTTGACCCCCAGCTTCTCCTTCTGGAAGCGATCCACAAACTGTGCTACCGACTCATTGTCTGCTTGCTTGATCTTAAAGAGGGTAGCTGGCCCACTCTTCCTCTTCCTGGAAGTGGCAAACCTTAGCAGGAGCTCCTGGCGAAGCTCAGCAAAATTGGCGATAGATCGGGGGTACAGTTCATGAAACCATTCTCGGGCCTGACCGTCGAAAGTGGTTACCAAGAACTTGCACTTCAAGCCATCTGACAGGCACCTCATAGCTACGACATCCTCAAAGGCCTGGAGATGAGCGACTGGGTCTGTCTCTCCAATGTAAAAGGGAATTCGAGGTTCTCTGAAATTATTAGGAGCCTGCTCCTGACGGATCCTATCAACGAAAGGAGATTCTCCAGCTTGAGCTAGAGCAGAAATCGCAGGAGGCCGCGCGACCTGGTTATCCTCAGCAAAGTCAAGTCTGCGGGCTGGACTACCCCTGTCCACTTCACGGAAAAAATCCATAAGTGGAGCGAGCTCATCGGCCTGGGGTCTCAGCGGAGCTGCGGGCTGGATGGGCGAGCTGGCTGGCTGCGGCGTTGCTGCTGGCGCTTGGCGGACTGGAGTTTGGCGGACTGGCTCGTCCGCGAAGGCCGCTCTAGGCTGGTCAAGTCGTTGAGTAAGCGCGGTCAGGGCCCTGCTGATTGCGTTGAGTCGCTGGTCGGTCTCTCTCCGAGACTGTTCGGTCTCTCTTCGGGATCGGTCAAGCGCATCGCACAGGTCGCCTGACGTGCTTGAGCGACCTGAGCGGGCATGGTGATGAGACGATCGACGATCTGACATTTCGGTCCGTGAATTTCAACGGTAACTTGAATCTGAAGGTCGCGTGTTGATGTTGATGCAAAAAATGCGCTTTCAAGTTCCGACAGAAGGGAAAAAGAGATTAAGGAAACTGCAAGCAACCGTTTACTAATGAACCAAGGAAAAGAGTAATCAGGACCGCTGATCGCGGTGGTCAAGGCAGGTTGGAGACCGCAAAGTCCGAGATTCGAGTCCGCAGCCTCTACTAAATGGGCTCCTGGGCTCGAGTCAACGTGCCTTGGGTGCACCGCTTTCCCCTATTTATAGGTTCGGGGGCCTGCCCAGACGGGCAATGCCAAAATAACTGGCTGCCCGGGGTACAGGAGAATCGGGCAGCAGTGACAAGAAACAAAAAAGAAAAGACAAACAGCTCGCGCAAGAGGGGCGTACTGGGCTCGCGAGCTGGAGCTTCCATCTGGCTACAGGGTGTGATATTGGTTGAAGGGCTGCGACCTGTGCGGACTGACGCTTGAGTCCGCCTGAAGATCAGGCGGATGATCTGGAAACTGATCAACTGAGGCTGGACGACCTGGACGGACTAGAGGATTGAGTCCGCCGCTGAAGGAGGTCAATTGGAAATCCGGCTAGGCGACCTGGGCGTACTGGGAACTGAGTACGCCGTTGGGGAGCCTTGGATTCTGCATGGTCGTGACGACCTGAACGGACTGCCAAAACCGAGTCCGCCGAAAGAGGAGGAGGATCTGTCCTGCTGAACATGTTGCGGATTCTGGGGTTAACATCGTGGATCTTTTATTATTATATATTTATTTGTTGTCATGTATTTCTTTCCTCGCGCACCTGTTTTTATTTGAAGTTGTTTGGCTCGTTGGTTTGATCACCCGATGAGACCCCGAATAAAAAGGCCCGGTAATTTAGGTAGTAAGGACAGAAAAGCCGAGCTTATAACTATTTAGGACGCATAAATTTAATTGGAAAATAATTTAAGGTTAATAAAAAAATCCAAAGAAATCAAGTTGTGAATTTTTCTTTTAGAAAGTGTTGCACATAATATTTGATTTTGAAGATAATTGAAAAGCTCATGCTAAGGAAGAAAATCAAAAATCAGTTTTGGAAAGGAAGGAAATCAGACTAAAATTATTTTGCAAGAGTATTAGTGAGCTGGCTATTTAATAAGGCTATACCAAAAAGAACCCAGCCGGGAAAATACAGGAGAACAAAATCTCTGTTTCGTTCCCCCGTTGACCGGACGAGACCAGCAAAACCATGCCCAAGCTCATCCCGATGCCGATTCCCGTCAGCAGTCAGCAGATCCGACCCCTCCCCGCCATCCATAACGAGGAGCTTAGCGGCGTCTCCCGTGATTGACATCACCTTCGTCGATCTCCAGTGGCGTTGCCATGGATACACCTTTTCAACATCGTCGACCCCGACGCAGCGTGAACGGCAGGAAGTTGTCGTCCTTTACACTCTCTTCCGACGGCCCGGTGTACGACTCTCACCGTCGACTTCGACTCCCCACTTCGGCTTGAGGTTTACTGTTCGGGATTGGTTTGTCGCAGGAGGTTGACTCTTTCCTTCCCGATTGGACTTGGACGAACCATACTTTCTGCCATGACTTTCAGATATCCTTGCTTAAGTGGTTAGCCCTAAATTTATGCATCCAATTAAATAATATTCGAGCTTTCTCTTATGTTTGCACTGCTTTTTTTGCCGCCTATTCGTAAATTGTTACTTGTGACTTTGGCTTGTGGATCTATGAATCTCGCCACGTTTTGACTAGGGAAATGCTCAAAGAACTCGTTCTCAAATAATTATTGACAGCTTTTGAAGTTTAAACGTTAAGAGTGTGAATTCACGCGCAAAATTTTTTGGCCCGCTCGGCCTACTTTCAAAATTGAACTTGTTCACATAAAAATTTCGTATTTTCAAACCCTAATTTTAGTTTACTTCATTATGACAAAATAAAAGAATAGTAAATTTAAAATATTAAAAAGTCTTATAAATATACTCAAAATTAAGATTGTTTGGACATAAAAAAAAGAAAAGTAGGGGGGTTATAATATTTTTTATTATTCTAAGTTTTTCTCATTTTTTTGAATTTTTTTGGTTATCTTTTTTTTTGAAATCTTTCTTATATTTAATACTTGGAAATAAAATTGACTTATGTTAAAATCCTAATTTGTTTTTGTTAATCTCTGGACTTGTCGAAGAATACCCGGTGAAGGGCTCTCAATGGTACTAGGAGATACAATGGGATGACACCCCAAATCTCCCTTTCCAAGAAATTAAAATTTTGCACTCTAAATTTTTTTTAAAAAAATTTCTCAGTTTTTTAATTTTTTAAAAATTTTCTACAAATGTTATGATAAAGACTAACACCCTCGTACTTAGAATTAAATATTGTCACCAATATTTAAAATTAATTTGAAGGATAAACAAAAACATGATAAAAGTGAGAGGCAAAGTGCGACATAAAAGAACAACACAAAAGAAAAGTTAAAAAGGGGAGAAAGAAAGCGTCTCTGATTTGGAGTCGGGGAGGCCGCAAGAAACCTGCAAAAAATGTTAAAACAAGTAAACATAAAGACAAAACAACAACCAAAAAACAAACATAAGAAAGTATTTTTGTGAATTTTTATATGTTATATATATGTATATATTGTTTGGATTTATGTTAAATTTTTTTTGGTTGTAAACTTACTAAAAAATGGTAAAATAATTTTTTTTGATGTTTTAGTTAGTCTTAGACTTCCCAAGATCAGCGCACTTCTAGCCACTGTCACTTCACCCCAACACCACCCCATAGCAATCGACCAACCTCAATCTCCTCCATTCCACAACCAAGCTCTTTCCCTCCTTCCATATCACCTTCCCCACAATAGTCGGACCCCATTTCCCTCTCCCACCTCCCTGCCGACATCCATGTACCCAACCCCCTCACATCCATACGACCGGTATATCCCCCTCTTCCCTCGCCAAATCCTCCAAAACAACCTCATATCCCCCACGTATCCACCTCCGGCGATCACCAGAGAACATCTCCACCATTTTCCTCTTCGTTTGCCATTTTTTTGTTTTACTGCAATCACCGAAAAATTTCTCCGGCCACTACCGCCACCATCGACCTCCAGCCATCCTCCGTCTGGCCACCACCACCCATAACCGCCCATAACCACCTCCCAACCCCCCACTACCCCACTACCCCCACTTCCCTAAATTTTAGAAACCTCTCGTAAAATATAGCCTATTCCCCTCTCCACTACTACCACCATAACCAGCCTGTTTCCCACTCTCTACATCCCCACATGGAGAAACCATTACTCATCTAACTGAACCCCCATCTCAGCAGCCAATCCATCCCCCTCCCTCACGTGGAGCCACACACACCCCTCTCCTCTCAACACTGACACTCCTGCTCCCTCAAATCCTGCAGTCCCTTTGCCTCCCCTCTGAACCAACCTCTTCCAGCTGCAGGAAAATCTACTGGACTCTATGTTATTAAAGGCGCGCCTAAGGCTTCAGGCTCACCGAACTCAGAGGTTTGCGCCTCCATGCGCCTTATTTGTGCCTTTAGGATATAAAAGGCGTGCCTGAGTGGAATTTTTGTTGTAAATTTTTTTCTTCGCAAAATTAAGAAAAAAATAATGCAAGAACTCAATAATATTTTATCGATTTAGTGTTTCTGAAAGATATTGTGCGTTGAGACTTAGATATGATGCAAATGATCACATTGATTGTATTTTTTAAGAGATATAAATGATAGTAATAATGATTAATAGGAGACTAGACGAAGAATTTGATCGAGAATCTGAAATGATGTTTGATGCTGATTATTTAAAATATATGTGGTTGTGCCTTGCCTTCGTCAGACGCGCGTCTGCACTTTGAGCCTTGTGTTTAGGCTCCAAGACCCCTTTGCGCCTTAGTGCGTCTTGCGCCTTTAATAACTAAGACTGGACTGCACCCTACAACCCACTGCTGTCTATCCCCCATATAAGCTCTCTGGCACATTCCCCTGCATCGTGGAAGCCTCTCCCAGCCTCAGTCCACTGCCGACCCCCTCCCAGCAGCTGAACTTTGAGTTCTAGCCTCCTCCAGTCGTGGACTGACTTTTATCCCTTTGTTGGAACCTTAAATCCAGCCCCGAGTGACTCTCCCGGCTACTCCTCGGCTCTCCAAACACACCTCTAGCTCTTCCTCTTCTGTATTGTGCGAGTTTATGGTTTGTTTGTTATTTCTCTTATTTGAATATTGTGTTTAAATCCCAAGTTGAAGGGATAATAGTTTGCACACTTTGATTTCAGTTATTTAAGTCTGTGTATTCTCTCATTTATTTAGTTATTTGATTACAAACACTCTTACATTTATACAACTTCACGCGTCTCTTTGTTCGTAGGTTTTAACAGTGTGACTATCTTATATTTTATATATAAAACAAAATTAATTGTGCAAGTTTTAGAATCATCAGATTTATGTATGGTTACATGTAGGAGTTTATTAATCTATTTCCCCATCACTTAGGACCGTCCTGCGTCAGGTACATTTCACGTAGTGACTCTAGCGGCCATTTGTATTCTTACCACACCCTGCAATCATCACAACAAAAGTGGTGCACATTGGTCAGCTATGAGCTGACCATAAACTTCATAATAACCCCCTCTTCTCAACTGTCCTAGAGGATCTCGGGGAACTGCATCACTCTACAAGTCAACATTTTGCAATATATATAATAATAAGCATTAAAGCAGTAAGCAGTAAACAAGAAAGCAATCTATACAACCATGAAACCCTACTAATGCATACTGAATTTTGAAATTATATTTTAAATATTAAAAATGTGATCTTTTAAATTTTGCAGCGCAAGCAAGAATCTCTTGAGCAATACCACTTGATAATCATCCTCAGTTTCGCAAAGCACTTAAGAGCCTATCATTCATGCGTATTTAATAATACAAAATAACTCTTCCACATGCATTCATGAAATAAATAGGAAAACAAGGAAGTTTAGAAATTAACAACAAAAATGCAAGATGGTAATTTCAGGGCAAGTGCTGAATTTGAAAATTCATTTAAATTAAGCATGAAAGTAGATTAACGCATCTCGAGCAAATGAGGGTGAGAGAGGTATACCTTGATCCTCCACTGCAATGACAATTCCTCGAGTGTGGACCGTTAATCCCCGGTTGTAGGAGAAGAGTCAGTAGGTTGATAGGGTAAAGACACCTTTGGGAAGGGTTGGACAATTCTCAAACATGAGAAAGTCTTTGCCCCCTGTGGAAAGCTTGAGCTTAAACTGACAGGCTGGAATGGCTTTTTGACAGAATGTACCCCCGAATTTCATGGATTTGGCAAAATGCAGCAAAAATTTTAAAATTTGGCGGAACGCACCCCCAAATTCCAGTTTGTTGGCAGATTGCACCCCCAGCTCGTTTTTCTAGGGGTATTTTGGTCATGGTCTCAACATAATGCGTTTTGTGGTATTTTGACCGAGATTATTAACGGTAAAATGAGATTATTTGTTTGTCTGAATGAGGATCCTTGTCAACAAACTGCCAATTCCATAAGATTAATTGTTTGTATGATTGAGTTACCCTTGAGTTATCTTTAGAATTATTATTTTGACTAACAAACTGCATTCCAATTCCGTGAAATTACATAAAATAGTAATTCTTTAGAATCAACATTGCGAACAAACTGACAAACAAAATGAAATTATCTTTAGAATCATAATATCCTCCGTGAGTGCCTTTCATAAAATTTGAGAGCTTGCTAGTTGAGAGGAAATGAGATGAACAACCCGATTTCAACAAACCGATTTCAACTTCTCCGGTGAAATGAGAGGAAAGGGGGAGAAGCAGCGCAGTCAGAGACTTGCTGTTTAAAAACTGGGAGGCGGAATACCTCTGCAGCGCCGTCACGGGAAGGAGGACGATTTGAAATCGGGAGAGACAGTGCCGTCAGAGGAGGGAGAGGTTGAAATCGGGAGAAGCGGCACCGTGGGAGAGTGGATCTTGGCTGTTGCGGCGCCTTCAGGTGAATGAGAAGCTGGAACGGGGAGGAGCGGCACCATCGGAGAGGCGAAATCGGAGAGCTGGAACGGGGAGGAGCGGCGCCGTCAATGAAGGGGGAGGAGTTGAAATCGATTTTTTGTTTTTTTTAGCATTTAGCAAACCTAATGAGATTATACCCCGAACTTCATGAGGAAATGCCCGAAATGCCCCGACTGGGGTGCAAGCTGCCAACAAACTGGAATTCGGGGGTGCATTCCGCCAAATTTTAAAATTTGGGGTGCATTTTGCCAAATCCATGAAATTCGGGGGTGCATTCCGCCAAAAAGCCGGCTGGAATCGACTGAGAAGTCGATACAGCTGGATGAGGGAAGTAGTGAGGTCGTCGGTGGCCAGGGTCGCTGTGGAAGTCAGCAACGAAACTGGACGTGGAAAGCTGAGGTGGCTGGAGCGTCGAATCATTGTGGAGGAGGGGTTGAACGCCTTGGGAATGGACAGAGAAGTTTTCGCCAGTCCTTGGAAGAGACTCCAGGGGCAGCGTTGGAGCTGGAAGGGGAGGCGTCGAGCGGTTGGAGGGAAAAGAGGGGATGCCGTGCTGGAGAAACAAAAACAGCGAAGAATCTTCTTCTTTGTTGTTTCTCTTCCAGCTGCCATTTCGTGGGAGGCTGGCAGCTTTTATAAAGCTAGGGATAGGTTCCATTTGATATTAAAAAGTATTAAAAGAGAGAAAGACGTTTCAAAGTTGGCTCAAGGCAATTAAAGATGGCAGTTATATATTATAACTTTAATACTAAAGAATATATTAATTAGAGGGGTGGATTTTCAACTTATGAGCCTCTTACCTTTCAGAAGAATTAAAGGTGGAGGAATATTAGAATTCATATTTGCTCTTTTTAAAATGTTATATAAATTACTTAAGTTAAAAATGATTTTCTTTGCTTGCCCTAATTATCACCGAACATAATTTGACAGACCTTTTTATTCAGGGTCTTACTGGTCGGTCACACCAATAAGCCGAATGAAGTGCGTGATTGAAATGCGCGAAACAAGACAAACATGCATGAATGTGTGCGCTACACAAATATAGAAAATGTTGTAAAAAAACAAATAAGGATGCAACTTAGGTTGCATCACCTACTATATATGTGTTCATCATTTGCTAGCATCATACAACATCATTCATCTAGCTACGAGTGAGACTTTTGCGGTCCCGCCTTGGTCGCGCATGTCGTGAACTATTTATCTAGTTTATTTTATATTTTTCGTATGCTTAATTGATCCTCCGTGTCTAAGCCCAAGGAGGGGACACTTTTATGAACTATTTATATGCGTGTGGTGTATGCCAAGGGGACAAGCAAGAAGAAGTATTTTCATTTTATTTTTGTCTAATCCTCTCTCTCTCTACCGTTCTCTAATTCCACAGAAAATCCGCCGCATCAAAAACCATAGCCGCTCATGACCTGCACGTCGAACCTGCCGCTACCCATCGTGATACCGCGCGATCCTGCCAGCGCCGCTCCGCCGATCGACACCGCACACCACTGCCGCCATAGCTCGTCGGACCACTCTCTCCTCTTCCCCCGCGCACACGCTCACAATCTCGAGCCCGTAACAGAGACCCAAATCTGGGAAGTCGTACAACTCCCGAGTCACAAGCTACAAGGGCATGCATATCTAACTCCTAAGTCATATAGGTGAGAAACTAAATCCCATGTCAATCTACTACAAGGTGTGAGTCTTGTCCCAACTCCCCGAGTCCACACCTACAAGTAATGGAATGTTCCCTACTCCTTGAGTCCATAACTACAAGAGATGAGCGCCTCCCTTGAGTCCATTACTTCATGAGTTCACAATTTGTGTTGTTTGGGAATTATTATCGGCTGTAGCACTATCGCCCTGCGGTACTTCCTAGGGAAACATACAAATCCATGTTTAGCACATCATAAATTCCTATGTGTATAAATTATACAATACAAATTTCTTGTGATTCATCATAGTGCCTGGAAGCACTTCTTAAGGGTTTTCTGGAAGCTATCACTGACGATAACACTATTGCCTGACAATATCTCTCAGGAAACATAAATTCTTGAATCATGTATCTTTACATGTGTCTTCCCAAAGTCATACATGCATCCCATGACCCCTATAGTGAAAACTACTGTCTGGAAGCACTCAAACAGGTTAGTTGGGGGACTATCGCTGGCGGTAACACACTACCGCACTGCAATATCTCCCAAAAGCCGTGAAACGTCACATTTCAGCCACTCTACGACCTTCCTACCCTATGTCCATGCATCATAATGGCACTAGGGCATCAAACATCTCCCTACCGATCGTTCCCACACAATTTCGTATAAACACCAAAACGGGTCACACGCCACAGTTTTGGATTCACACAAAATTCATACAAGTGAAAAACGAGTAGGAAGAATAAATGAAAGTAAATACAAATCCTATTGATCGGAAGGAGAGTGTTGTTATCTTTAATGCACACTTTAGAGTCATGGAACTCGGAGAAAATTGGGTGGAGAACGACCGCAACGACACTAGCAATCCTTCTCCGATGATGGCTCGTCGATCCGAGCAATAGAGCTCTGACAACCTTCCTTCCTTCCTCTCAAGGACTTCCGCCTCTCTTGCACCCTCCTCTCACGATCGACCTAGGCAAGAGAGATAATGAACCACTGATTTGTAAAATGGTTTTCGGGCCTCTTTAGAGCCCTCAGGCAAACTTTTTTTGTCCATCAGATCAACCCTAAAGAAATCTAACGACATAGATCATGGATTTAAAAGAACTCGATCCGTATGGGAGATATCACGTCGTGGTAGCACTATCGCGGGGCAATTTCTCCTAGGCTATCTGGATCACTCAAAACGAATGCTACCGCCCACGGTAGCATTACCACACAATGGTACCCTAGGCCGCTCGAGGTTGGTAATAGAGAAACCATTCCAAATGAACTAGTTTTGAATTAATTTAGCATTGGCGACAACTACTATCTCTGGATGGTTGCTCCCAGGTTTCCACCTTTCACTTGTGGAAATCGGGGTGTTACACCACGCCTATTCATTTCAATCCCATCATTATTTTTATGATAATGCTCCACTTCCAGCTATTTTTCAATGTCACTTTTTTGCGGCCTCCCTCTTTCTCAAGTGCGGCCACTGCCTTGCCATGCCTGTTCGGATTGGAAGCACTACAACCATAATGTCGGCCATGGCAGTGAAAATTAGGCCCTTGCTACAATCAAAGCATTCGAGCTCGTGTCCCGAATATATCGTTATATCCTAGTGAACTACGAGGATGATCCTCGATCACCCTCAATGGGAGCTGCCGAAATGCTATGACATGAGTCCTCAGTGGGTTGTTTGCCGCAAGACGTACGGTGACACCCACGGCCATATGACATGAGTCCCCTAAAATAATTGAAGAAACAGTGAGAAACATCATCTATGTCATAATTTATAACTCAATCAAGATATTCATTCTTGAAAATCTTCAACGGTATTCTCTAAGGCTCTGTTTGGGACGCCTGTGGTGGCAGGAAAAATAGTGGTGGGATTAGGGCTCTATTTGTGAAGATGGTGGTGAAAAAATTTCAATTCCCACAACCACTATTGTTTTGCAGACATTTTGTTTCCCAGTGGCTCTCTTTGGTTTCCCAGTGGCGGGGAAGTTCTGTCTCTCTTTCTCTCTCTTTATATATATATATGTGTGTGTGTGTGTGCTTGGTTTATTTCTTACATCGCCATCCTATTTTATATTTTTAAAAGGTTTTTTTTACTGAGCTCGTTTCTTGTTGTGTGGATTTCCTTATAAGTTTATCAAATGGTACACGACTATCTATCTGGAAATTTGAATTTTTGTAAGGATAGCATGTAATTTTGTCATACCATGGAATTCATTTGTGAATTTCTTTATAAGTTTACTGAGCTTGTTTCATGTTTTTGTTGGTTTATAGGCTCTAAAGAGGTCCTTCAAGAATTCGGACCATGATGTAAATATTTCAGAATTTTTGGGGTCAAGGTACGCAGTACTTGGCAAGAATCTATTTTCTTTCGTTGGTTAGACCACAAAAATCAATAATCTTATGGTCTCTCCTTATCTATTGCAGCAACCAGACAGTTGAGGTATGGTTTCAAAGCTGACAGCATAGTGCTGTCTAGAAATCACTTCCCTGATTTTTACAATGGTTTAAGATGAATATTCTATCTTTTATCAGGAGTTATCTAATTATTTACGGAACATGCAATCTCGGATGTATGACTTGGAACAAAGATTAAGGTGATAATTTCAAATCTATTAAGATAAATGTTTTCATTAAATTTTCTATTTGCCTTCGACTTTCACCATCAAGAATATTAAATTTTTTGGGAAGTTATGAGGATTTTAATTTTTTTTAGCATGGTTAGAGGCAAACCTTAGAAGGCTACTAACAAATCATTACTAATAGTAAACAACTATTTCTTCAAACTGTTATTCACAAACACTTTCGTTATTAGCCAACGAGTCAGTTAATTTAGAAAAAAAATTCAAAGGAATCTTTGCAACATAGAAAGAGTCATGTTCACTCTTACAAAAAGAGATTTATTCTTATTTAATTTTGATGGTTATATAATTTCTTTTGGAGGTTTGGCTTACTAGAGCAAGTGAAACTCGCACAATTTCAATACTTGTTGGCATTATTTACTTTCAGAAACATTGAAGTTGGCAAGTATCACTTGATGGGAATTATCATCCTCATTTACAGAGGTCCTGATACTCAGCCAAGCAATCATCTAAGACTTTGATGAGAGAGGGAGTGAGAGTTTGATTTATTCATTATGGTCTGATGGAAGAAATCATACAAAGAAAAAAATCATCAAGAAATTGATATGTTTGAGAGAAGTTTTCATATCTTTATTCCTTGAAACGTTAACAGTGACGAATCAATCATCTAAGCATAGCGAGTTAGAAGCCATTCCACCGACGGAATCAATTTCAAGTGCGGATCGGGATAGTGAATGAGAGATCGATTCAGCTATTTCTCGCCTACTCGGGAGATATTCCTGGTGGAGGGAGAGTAGTAGTCTAAGTCACCTATTCTGGCAAGGTACAGTCTTGGCAAGGAGGGAACAGCTGGAGGATGCTGGATTCGGCAATGGAAATTGAGAACCACGGAGGTAGGAGTCTAGGAGGTGAGTGTTGGGATCGAGCGGAATGGTTTTCAATGGTTTGTGTTTAGGATGTTTGGAGCGTAGCAGTTTTCATTAGTTATTTAGTTTTGTTAATATCCAAATGCAGTTTGCCTTTGACAATACTCATATTTTTATGCCAATCTAAGTCAACTATTGCATTATCCATCTCCCCTTATGGTTCATTTGAAATTTTTAAAGTCCATTATTATGTTCCATGTAGCTATAGATGACATTGAATTCAAACTTCACAAATTTCCTCAAAACATGCTCGACATAGTTGATTTTAATTTCACACCCAAAATGAGTGTAACCAAAATCACCATTTTGCTGAACATGTTTTGTATCTACAAGCAACCAAATGAGCCCTTATATTTTATAGTGATTAGAAAAGTTCTTGTAGTGTTTCTTACACAATTATGTTATTTTTAATTTAGCAGTTTACTTTTTACACAATATAGGATGAAATGTTCTGTTGTTTGTTTGTCGAGGTACAATAGTGAGCATCACCTATAGACCAGATGGGCTCCTTAAAACGTCTTGTAAGTTGACATAAGAAGCTTTAATAATGTTAGAACCAAATTTAAATAAGAAGTTTTAGTAATAATAGAAATTTGTTCGTTGTTACTAAGGATGTGTTTGGCGGGGATTTATCGGAGCAGCATGCCGCAGGAAAGGCGGTGGGTACTGTGGACCGCTGTTTGTGCAGAGCCGTGGGAAAGGCGGTTGTTGTTGTGGTCCATTGTTCGCAGTACGAAAACAGTGCATGCTGCTGTTTTCTGACTGTGGAATCTACCTTTGATCTCCACTGTCATCGCGACAACGGGAAAGGTGGTGGCGTGGATTCCTTGAATCCACGCCAAACCCAACCTTAAGTTGACTGGCCAAATTCTAGGATATTCAGCCAGGCGTTATTTGACACTCCTTAGGTTGCATGTCCACTCCCCCCTCATAGGGTGGTAGAAAATGTTTGAGAATCCTGTTCAATTATGTTCAAGTCGATAATTAGCTCGAGTTGGAGTTGTTTTTACATGCTCACTTATTTAACTAGCTAATCATGAGCATGAACTTGCTGGATCATATTCTCTTTGCTAATTAACATGATAATGTTTTATATAGGATAACATATTCACCTGTATGCCTACGTGCATGCATGCTTGTATGTGTGCATATATCTATCTCTCTTTCTGTGTATATATATAGTGTACAATAAGAGTAAATATTTATATTCATGGAGATATGTATGTTCTTTAATTTATATAAGAATTTCAAGGTTTTGTGATTCCTACTTGTTTATATGAAGATGAGATTAAAAATATGAACAAGATAATTTTTCCTAAGTAATAGGGATTCTAATTGCATTCATACAGATGAGGCCATTATTAGAACACATGGATCCAACCTAAAATCATTTAGTTGTAAGCGAAGGTACTCAAAATTTGTATTAAATGTACGAGGTTACATGAGTTTTTGAGGCTATATTCTCAACATGTGCTTTCACGGTTAGTATTTATCCTCTAGCACGTAGATTTATTTTATTTAATATTTATTTTAAAGAATCTTGGTGGTGGAAAGAGAAAGTGCAAGACAAAGTGAGAGCAAAGAGGGCCAAGTGCCAACTATAAATCACTTTACACTTGTAGGAATGATGAAAACTTAGTTAGGTATAAAGTCGCCAAAAAAATAAACATGTAGCAAGTAAAACAAGAGAAAAGAAGACAAGATTTAGGCCAAGTAAAATGCATAAAAGATGAAACAGATACAGTTTTGAGTTGTGGATATTAAAGAGCGATGAAAAAGATATTTTTATCAACTCTATAATGAAATAAAAGACAATGAATTGAACTTGAAAGATTTAAGTAAATCGGAGGAGTATATGAACATAATGTTTTATCGTAAAATTCAAGTATCAGAGGTAAATGATGCTCTAAAGACAATGAAAAATAGAAAGACGGTTGGGTCAGACGATATACCCATCGAAGTATGAAAATGTCTAGGAAATGAAAGAATTTTGTGTATCTTGATACTGAAGTCAAAGAGGATGTCAGACCAATGAAGAGAAAGTATCTTGATACCTTTGTATACGAACAAATGAGATATACACAATTATGTTAATTATAGATGAATTAAATTGATGAGTCATACCATGAACTATGAGAACATGTAATAGAAAGAAGAGCAAGACATGAGACCAACATCTTGGAGAATCAATTTGGATTCATGCCATGACGGTCGACCATGGAAGCTATGCATCTCTTGAGGAGACTCCTTGACAACTATCGAGAAAGAGAACAAGATTTGCATATGTTGTTTATCGACCTTGAGAAGGTTTATGATAGAGTTCCAAGAGAGATCTTATGAAGAGTCTTAGAAAAAAAAGGTGTAAACGTATCATACATTGACGTAATCAAAGATATGTATACAAATTCAGTAACAAGGGTGAGGACATCTGGAGGATTAACACAGGAATTCCCTATCAATGTTGGCTTACATCAAAGTTCAGCTTTAAGCCCTTATCTCTTTACCCTTATCTTAGATGAGCTCACCTAACATATCCAACAAGCAATACCTTAGTGTTTATTATTTGCGGATGATATCGTTTTGATCGATGAGACGCGCGAGGGTGCAAAAAATGGGAGTTGCGCAGATGAGAATGCTTAGGTGGATGTGTGGACACAAGACACAGGATAAAATTAGGAATGAATGTATCAGAGATAGGACATGAGTAGCACCAATTGCAGAGAAGATGCAAGAAGCTCAACTAAGATGGTTTGGACACGTACAAAGGAGACTATTAGAGGCACTTGTTAGGCGTTTTGAGAGTCTAGTCACTAGGCATGTTAAATGTGGGAGGGGTAGACCAATAAAGACTTGGAATGAAACTATATGGAAAGACATGATGTACTTAGGCATTAGTGAGATTATGACAAAAGATAGGGCACAATGGCAACAAAGGATCCATATGGCCGACCCCACTATAGTGGGATAAAGACTTGAGTGTTGTTGTTGTATTTTAATGACACGAAAATGAATCATTGATCAGCTTTAATATCATGTTAGATCCGATAAATCCACCTAAAATCAATTAGTTATTGTAGTGGCATCAAGATTTACATTATTCTCAACAAACTTTTTTATTTAAATAAAATAATAAAGAAGTCGTTAGATATAAAAAAGTAATTAAGGTTAATGATCATGTCAGGCCTTGTGATATAATTGTATACCTTTCAAGGCATCAGGTACTGTGGTATAGTTACAAGTCTTATAGGAGCAAGTATTTCTGTATTTTAAGCCTGCTGAGGGAGTGGGCTTTAATGTGAGAGCCTAAATGTGAAACATGTATAATAAAAGCAGTTTACTATTTAATTCCTTGCAGAAAGCAATTTCTCGACATAACACCCAAAAACCTGTATCAGAAATAATTTTATTCTCTGAATTTGCACAATGTGTTAATTTTTATTTTTCGAATTTTGTGATATCTCAGCCTGACTGGTATAGTTTCTACTTATTATTTAACATGTCATTTGTCAACAATTGTATATAATACTTTCTGCTACAGGTGTTGGACAGACCCTAGGAGAGTCAACAGCTTAGAGCAAATCAAGCAAATGGAAGATTCTCTGAGACAATCTATAAGTCAAGTGCAACTGCTCAAGGTATGCATTATTTCAAGTTAACAATTATTTGTTATGTTATTGTATGCAAGAATGTAAAATTGCCGCAATCAGTTTCAGAGACTTCTAGAATTCATTACATCCTTTTGAATTTTCAATAAGCTTTTTATCGTTTAAAATAATGAGATTGCAAGCAAAACTTAAGCGCCTCTTTAATACAGTTCTCCGTTTCTATAATATCGTCAATCTTGAGGTGTCTCTTGGTATGCTTTAATCTTACGCTCTAATACCAATTTATCTCATAAGCAAGCGGAAGATGCATTTGGGAGTGAAATTGATGTAAACTGAAATTAGGGTTTCTGAAAGATTATGTTTTGATGCAAACAATTTTAATTTTGAAAATAGGCCGAGTGGGCCAAAGCAAATTTTGCGCGTTAAAACGCTCTTGACGTTGAATTTCGCTAAGCCGTTAAATTTATTTGAGAGATTTCCTGCCCGTCTTACCGAGTCGACACGAAGTGAGATCCGTACAACCACAAACAAAACACAAGCAATAATTTATGAACTAATGGTAATTAAAATAGAAAGAACGTTTGAGGCAATTATTTAAGTGGATCCATAAACTTAAAGCCAAATAATTGGAGCAAGATACAGGTAAAGATACCACAAGGTGAGCAGTTGATTCCAAGTTCTTCAGGAAGAACAACACCCGTCGATGGATTTTTGAATGGCCTGGCTTTGAATGGGGCCAATTACACTCGTGAGTCGGCCTTCAAAGTGGTTGCTGGAGTGGGACGCTGTGGTCGACAACAATTGACTAATAGAATGGCCACGGGAGGGTCGCCAAAAAAGATTGGTGATATCGACGACAATCCCTCGGTTGACAGCAGGAGTCGGCACCAAGTGATCAGCTAGTCGAACGGGCATCACTGTTGCTCTCGTCGTCGTCGTGTTGGGCTTTGGCGGCAACGCACGAAGGAAGAAAATTGGCATCGGCGTGCTGGCACAGGAACGTTTGCGTTTTGGAGCAAATTTGTTGGCTGGCAAAGGTTGGCTCAGGTCGGCGGCGAATAGGGATAAAGAGACAGTGGTGCGCTGGATCGGAGATGGTACCCGGTAGCATATAGAAACGAAAACGAATTTCATTTCTGTGATTTTTTCCGGTCTGCCTTCTTCATTAGGTTCGGCCATTTAATAAAGGGGATTTGACTGCTCTTTCTTTCTAATTAATGTCTTTCCCAAGTTTAATGTCTTTCCAATTTTTTAATGCCTTTTTTTCAAGAGAGTTTAAGTCACTAAGGCTGCGTTTGAGAATTTGTTTGAGAGTTCGAGACACTAAGGCTGCGTTTGAGAATTCATTTCCTCTCTGTTTCGTTTAGGCCAAACCGGAAGTGGTGCGTTTGAGAAACTAGTGTAAGTTTCGGTTTAGAACGGCCTTCGTGAAATGGAGAAAACTCGCCGTTTTGCTGCTGGAAATTTAAGCACCAACGAGCCTCCTCCCACCGTTTTTTCCAGGCGAAGGCAGGGAAGGGCCTCTCCTTTTCTCCAGGCAAAAGCACGAAAATAACCTCTCCTTTCCTCCAAGAAAAAGCTGGAAGAAGATGAATAGTATGAATTAGATCAGCAAACCCTAAAAAGAATGTTATAGAGTAATAATTTAAAGTAATAATTTATAACGTTTAAAGTAATATATAATGTGATAATTTAACGTATAAAGTAATATATAATGTGATAATTTAACGTATAAAGTAATCTATAACGTGATAATTTACATATAAAGTATTAATTTAAATATAATGTGATATTTTAAAGTCATAATAAAAAATTTAAAGTGATAATTAATAATATAAAGTGATGATTTAAATAAGAAAAAATATTCATTTTGAATATAATTTTAAACCGCCACTAGACCAGAGGTTACCCAAGCAGAACCTCAGTTTTGAATCTCTCTTTTGAACCACTCACTTTTAAAACGACACGGGTATCTGAAACAGAGCCTAAGACTCCAAGATAATCCTACTAAGCTAAGGGATTTTTATATAGATGGAGCCCTTGTTATAAGACAAAGACACTAAAAGATGAAACTTAATTAACACAATCTTAATATAAAAGTAAACACGCCATGAAACTCTTGCGAGGTGTGGTCGATCGTCTGATCGCAACATGTGATACGTCTGCAATGCTTATGCGTATCAATACACCCATCCTAAAAAGCAACCTTGTCCCCAAGATCGAGTCTGGAAGGGCCCCAATGGCGTGTCAGAGAGACTCAGGCGGCTCCTCTAGTGAGCGGATTAAGTAAAATATCATAGGCTTTGAGGCGTCATGGCGGGCTGGTTGATGTAGATCTGTGGGGTAGGCAATCAAAACGGACTTAGAACTCGACATAAGACTGCCTGAGAGATGAAACATTGTCATGCCCACAAAATATCTTATCGTCTAGGCTATGTTATTAAAGGCGCGCCTCGGGCGCGCCTAAGGCTCCGGGCTCACTAGGCTCAGAGGTTTGCGCCTCCGTGCACCTTATTTGCGCCTTTAGAATATAAAAGGTGCACCTGAGTGAGATTTTGTTTGTAAATTTTTTCTTCAAAAATTAAGAAAATAATAATGTAAGAACTCAATTATTTTTAATTGATTTAGTGTTTGTGAAAGATAATTGTGCATTAAGACTTAGATATGATGCAAGAAATCACATTGATTCTATTTTTAAGAGATATAAACGATAATAATGAATGATTAATTAGTAGACTAGATAAAAAATTTGATCGAGAAACGAAAATGATGTTTGATGTTGATTTTTTAAAATGAATGTGGTTGCGCCTTGCCTTCGTCAGGCGCGCGCCTGCGCCTTGAGCCTTGGGCCTAGGCTCCAAGACCCCTTTGCGCCTTGGTGCGCCTTGCGCCTTTAATAACTAAGCGTCTAGGACAAGCGAGTAACACACCATTTGGGTCAGGGTTGCGGTCGGAGGCCAAACGCCATGAAGACTAATTGGAAAAATCCATTCAAGTCCTGAATGAGGCTTGTAGGGCCGGACATTAGATCGATGTGTAGGTAGTAATGATTTGGAAGGAGAGCAGATGGGAAGGATGACCAAAGTGGGAGGGTGAGAAGATGTGAGGGTAAGGTAACAATGAGCTCAAGAGATGAAGGAAATGATCAGTCGGGAGATAAGAGAGCTGACAGGCGGGCGGTGGTCTCCAGGAAACGACGGGGAGCAAAAAAGCATGAGACGACATGTAAAAGGCTGTCATGGCGCCATGCCGAGCCTCTGTCATGGATATGTTGAAAGGCGAGCGAATGGGAGGGCAACTGGTGGGAATTGAAGGATGGGGGCAATTATGGGCGTGCGTGCTACGGTCGACAGCAGGAGAATGAAGGGGGTGTCAGAAAAGGAGGAAGTGGTAACGGTTCTAATGGTCAAAGACCCACTGAGGGATGGCGGTCGGATGGATGAAGGAGGCTCGTCGGGAAGCCAAATGCTGGGTTGGGGCTGTAAGGATGCATGTGGAAGAAGCCGACGACAAATCTCAAGCGCCAAAGCAAGGAGAGTATACATGGCAGGTTCAACTCGATCACAACAAGCATGGAATGAGTCTGAAAGGAGAGCCATGGTGGAAAGGGGGGTAGGCCCGACAGAAAGCAGCATGAGGTTCAGGAGGGCTTCCGGAATGCTACAGGTGCCGCTGGAGGGATGACAAATTGCTGCATGAGTCTCCGGAGGGTTGTCAGGCTGATGTTGGTGTCGCAGGAAGACTGTTAGGGTGACGAGCGGCCGCTTGAAGGCTGCCGGAGTGCTGACGGTCCGCTGGGGTGCTACCGGGCATGGATGAAGAGGAAGAAGAGTCGATTGGAGGTGCAGGAAGTCGAAGGCTCACTGGAATCGACGTTAGGTGTTGCTATAGAAGTTGTTGGAAGGCTGCAGAAGCCGTAGGAAGGCGGCGAAGGTGAGGAGCGAGAACAGGAAGGCTCCGGAAAAGGCGGTTGAACCCGACAGAGGGGGCGCGAGCCGCTGGAAGGTGCAACAAAAAGCTTTGTCAAGTGTGCTAATGGCAGAAGGTGTCGTCGAGGGAGAAAGTCGTTGATGGCATCGTCGAGCACGGAAGCCGCCGAAGACGTCGTTGAGCACAATAGCGGCAGAAAGAGTCATTGAGTGTGTGAGACAAAATCGGCAGAGAGTCCGTCGAGCACGAAGTTGGCGAAATCCAGATCAGAAGGCTTGTTTGAGTGCACGCGGTGAAATCTTGAGCTTGGCGGCTCGGATGCAGCGGTCGGGAACGACGAAGTTGGACGCACACTATCAGGTCGCAGGTGTAATATGAAAGGAAGATACAATTAGGATTTCGACCAAAACCCTAAATGAGGGTTGGTCAGAGCAATTGATATGCACACACTATCAAGAATTGAAACTGCAATCGAAAGGTAAAAAACACGAAAGATACAATCGATAGGCAAGCTCATGCTAAGCATCCAGAGGCTGGGTCCTCCGAAACACTCCTCTCTCCCAAGAGAGTTCAAGACAATAAGACTCTAAGATAACCCTATTCCTAAGCTAAGGGCTCCTTATATAGATGGAGCCCTTGTTACAAGACAAAGACACTAAAAGACGAAACATTAGTAACACAATGTTAATATAAAACTAAACACTCCATGGGAGACTCTGGCGAGGTGAGGTTGATCGTCCGAGCGCAGCGTGCGATATGTCTGCAATGCGTATACGTATCATAGTAGGATTCTTATGTCAACATGTTCCTAAGCAGAAATGTTTGTGAGCAGCTTGAGCTCAATATATAGGTCTCGAGAGCTTGAGCTCAATATATAGGTCTCGAGAGCTTGAGCTCAATATATAGGTCTCGAGAGCTTGAGCTCAATATATAGGTCTCGAGAGCTCGAACTCAATATATAGGTCTCAAGGTCGAGCCATACAAATGAGCTCTTCAAGCTTATGAATTTTGTCAAAGTCTTTACTCGAGCTCGATTCGTTTGCACCCAGAGCATTCTCCTGTCATATTTTCTTTCATTCTCTTCTCAAATGAATATGAATGGGCTTATAAATTAAGATAACCACCTAGATATCATATATGTGGATTATAATAAATGAAAATATTTTCGTGTTTTTACAAAGCATCATGAGTTTTTGGTTCCATCAAAATGGAACTTGTTGGTGTTGATTTCTTTCTTCGGCGGCACCTTTTTTTCTGTTTGCTCTTTTCCTTAAATTCTCTGACAACAAAAATGTTCTACTGTATTTGTTTTTTCAAATCACTGTTGTCTGATATGAACCACAACAATTTTTCAGTTGTTACCTCAAGTCCTCTCCGTAATATACCCAACAACAACACTCAAGCTTTTATCCCACTATAATGGGGTCGGCTATATGGATCCTTTGTCGCCATTGTGCCCTATCTTTTGTCATAATCTCACTAATGTCTAAGTAAATCATGTCTTTCCTTATAGTTTCATTCCAAGTCTTTATTGGTCTACCCCTCCCTCGTTTAACATGCCTAGTAAATAGAGTCTCACAACGCCTAACAGGTGCCTCTAAATGTCTCCTTTGTACGTGTCCAAAACATTTTAGTCAATCTTCTCGCATCTTCTCTGCAATTGGTGCTACTTCTGTCCTATCCCTGATACATTCATTCCTATTTCTATCTAGTATCGTCGTGTCCACATATCCACCTAAGCAATCTCATCTCCACAACTCCCATTTTTTTCTCATGTACACAATTCACTGCCCAACGCTCAGAACCATAGAGCATCGTTGGTCTAATCGCAGTACGGTAAAACTTGCCCTTAAGTTTTAGTGGTACTTTACGATCACATAAGATTTCTGACGTGTCTCTCCACTTCAACCAACCCGATTGGATTATATGTGTCACATCTTTATCAATACCTCCGTCTTTTTGAAGTATCGATCCATAATATTCAAAACAATCACTGCGAGAAATATCTTGATCACCCAACTTAATTACAAAGTCATCTGTCCTTCTTGTACTGCTAAATTTAAGCTTCATATACTCCGTATTTTTCCTGCTCAACCTAAAACCCTTCTTTTCTAAAGTATCTCGCCAAGATTCAAGTTTTGCGTTTACACCCTCACGCGTCTCATCAACCAAAACGATATCATCCGCAAACAATAAAACCCAAGGTATTGCTTGTTGGATATGTCTGGTGAGCTCATCTAAGATAAGGGTAAAGAGATAAGGGCTTAAAGATGAACCTTGATGAAAGCCAACAGTGATAGGAAATTCCCGTGTTAATCCTCTAGATGTCCTGACCCTTGTCATTGAATTTGTAATACATATCTTTGATTATGTCAATATATGATATATTTACCCCTTTCTTTTCTAAGATTTTCCATAAGATCTCTCTTGGAACTCTATCATAAGCCTTCTCAAGATCAATAAACAACATATGCAAATCTTGCTTTCTTTCTCGATAGTTATCAATGAGTCTCCTCGAGAGATGTATAACTTCCATGGTCGACCTCCCTAGCATGAATCCAAATTGATTATCTGAGATGTAGGCTCTCGTCTTAATCTTCTTTCTATTACTCGTTCTCTTAGTTTAATGGTATGACTCATCAATTTAATTTCTCTGTAATTAACACAATTTTGTACATCTCCTTTATTTTTATACAAAAGTATCGAGATACTTTGTCTCTATTGGTCTTACATTCTCTTTAACTTCAGTATCTTATTGAAAAAACTTTTAAGCCACAAAATTCCTTCATTTCCTAGACATTTCCATACTTCAATGGGTATATCGTCTGACCCAACTGCTTTTTCATTTTTCATCTTGTTTAGAGCATCTTTTACCTCTGATACTTAAATTTTACTATAAAACGTTATGTTCTTATATTTCTCTGATTTACTTAACTCTTCCAAATTTATTTCTGTCTTTTGTTTCATTATAGAGTTGGTAAAAGTTTCTTTTCATCGATCTTTAATATACACATCATCCGTCAAAATTGTATGTCTCACCCTTTATGGATTTTACTTGACTTAAATCTCGTCTTTTTTTTCTCTAACTTGAGCTATTTTATATATGTCACGCTCGCCATTTTTGGTATCTAGTCACTTATAAAATTTTTCATAAACTTGACTTCTTGCTTTACTTACTGTTTGTTTAGCTTCTTTTTTGTTACTTTATACTTGTCTAAGTTTTCATCATTCCTACAAGTGTAGAGTGATTTATAGCTAACCCTCTTTGCCCTCACTTTGTCTTGCACTTTCTCTTTCCATCACCAAGATTCTCCGTAATATACCCGATCATCAAAATTTCAATCATCTCAACTCTATCTTCTCTCAACTTCTCCATTATATTTGAATGCATGAGTGTCTTTACTAATAAATGATGGATGAAAACACCTTGCATCTTTGTCTTCAAAGCTCAAAAAACCGAGTCTCGTCTAACTTCTTGGTTTTAAACTTCTTGCTATGATATCAGTTTCGTATGATTGTACTCACTAAATGCATGTGGGCTTACCAAGTTCAAATTAGGCCGGACATGAATTGCAAATAAAAGGACACTTAGAAGACCCTACCAAAAACATGAGTTTCCCCAACTCTTGCACAAAGAGAGGTCCCAAATCTCCTTGGATAAACCAAAGAGAGAATAAATGAACGATGATTATAAAGGAGACAACAACAACAATCAAGCCTTTATACCACTATAGTGGGGTCAGCTATATGGATCCTTTGTCGCCATTGTGCCTATCTTTAGTCATAATCTCACTAATGCCTAAGTACATCGTGTCTTTTCTTATAGTTTCATTCCGAGTCTTTATTGTTCTACCCCTCCCCCAGTTAACACACCTAGTGACTAAACTCTTACAAAGCCTAGCAGGTGCCTCTAATGGTCTCATTTGTCCGTGTCCAAACCATCTTAGTCAAGCTTCTCACATCTTCTCATCTGCGCAACTCCCATTTTTTGCTCATGTACACAATTCACTGCCCAACACTCAGAACTGTAGAGCATCGTTGGTCTAATTGCAGTACGGTAAACCTTGCCTTTAAGTTTTAATGGTACTTTACGATCACATAAGACCCTTGACGCCTCTTCACTTCAACCAATCTTCTTGGATTCTATGCATCACATCTTTATCTACCCCTCCATCTTTTTGAACTATTGATCCCAGATATTTGAAGCACTCACTGCATGAATATCTTGATCACCCAACTTAATAACAGAGTCATATGCCCTTCTTGCACTGCTAAATTTATGCTCCATACACTCCATTATAAAGCAGGAGAATTAAACAAAAATAAAAATTGCTGAGTTCAAAAAATAAAAATTGTGTATTTGTCTTGTTCATAACCACCACTCTTCTAATTTGAAGAGCTGTACATGATCTAGCTACTTATAGTTTCCTACTGCCGTCTTCGTCCTATGGCGAGGTCCTGTCAGCAGACTAGCTCGACAAGGGGACACAAGGTTGGGTGTTGTGTTTGTGACTCTAAATGATTAAAATCCTAAGGGACTGTGTCAGAGAAAACTAATCCAATGACCTAAAAATGATGCAAACATGCCAGGATTTATCTAACAAATATTCTCGAGCAATAATGATTTTGTATACTAATGCATGCAGCGCAATTATTCACATAATGATTTAGAGAGCGAGCAGCTTAGATTGTGATGGGGATCCATCAAATCATGCACCTGTAGGGGTTCACCGCAAGGCGGGACCCACATTCATTTATTCGAGTAGGAAGGCTTGATCGGATCGCCGATCCGACTCCACGGCAACCGGCACGTCACCGCGAGTCAAAAACATATATTAGTTTATATTTTGGGGTTTATTATTTATGTATTTTAGTGGCCGACCCCACCGGCCAATCATAGCCGTTGATGGGTGAAGCCCTAACTTTGTTTTCTTATAAATAGGAGTGGTAGGGGCTGAAAAGAGGCATTGCAGAATTCAGAGACTACTATTCCTGGATTCTAGCAATCAACCCTTGATGCCGACGCCGTGGAACCCTAGGTGACGACTCCTAGGTGCTCGTTCTTCCCCCCTAAGGTAAATCCTAGCCCTCATTTTCCACCCCTCACACCCCTCATCCAGTCGTCGGTAGACCCCCTATCCCTCCCCCAAATCCTGCAACCGTCGGCCAAACCGGCCGCCACCCTGCTGCCCCCCCTCCTCCCCCCCGCCCCAGCCTCCTCTCCCCAACCCGGCGACCCCTCCTCAGCCGCCGCCTCCCTCCCACGCCCCCTTCATAGCTGACAGCCCCCTCCCTACCACCGGCCGGCCACCCAATCCCCTCCTCTTCGTGGAACCACCTCAAAATCACCCTAATTCTCTAGATCTATTCAGATCTGAGAATTTCAGCCCCGATCCGTTATTTCCACCACTCGTACTTTTCATTTTTGTCCGGATCCAACCCTAAATAGCGGATCCACCCCTCCCCGGCCCGATTCTACTCGTACGTGGCCGGATCTACCCTTTTCTCACCCGATCTCATCATTTACCGTCGAGGACGGTCACCACCTTCATTTTCACATCGTCGGTTCCACCTCCGATCGCCGATCTACACATCCGGACTCTAATTCTACAGTGCCTCGGTTCAGCCTGCTATTTTGTTTGTTTTGTAGTATTGAATTATTTGATTTGACATTTTCATTGGTGAACAAATATATGTGATGTGATTCTTGCTCGTAGAAATTGTTTTGGTACGCCAATAATTTGCAGGTGGAGCTATTCGCCGCGCGCTTTGCTTTGGCCCTCCGAGCGGAGGAAAGCCATTATAAAATTGCCAAATTAATTAATTGTTTTTTTCAATTTCAAATATTTGCATGGAGTTAGAATTATCATTGCTCAAATTTATTCGTCGAGATATCGACGATTACATTATATTTAGACTCATATTAGTGTCACTCTTGCACTATCACCTAGCTTCGTAGGTTCCGTGTACACATAGCCTATCCCTACATCATTTTGGTATCAGAGACAGGTTAGGCCTTTTGCATGCTCTGTAGTGGTAGGATCTTTAGAGGAAGCATGGTAGAGCCGCAAGTGACCGACGACCGAACGACGAGCTCGAATTCAGGCGCCGCTTTTGCTGAGTTTCAACGCCTTATCCTAGACCGGTTTGACGCTTTAGGTGCCCAGTTCAACGATGTGCATCATGATCTTGCCGAGGTGAATTTTCGTTTAGACCACTTAGAGAATGTCAGGGACACTCCAACACAGTGTGACGAGTCACTTGAGGACGACCATGATGCTCCTCCACGTCATGACCAACGCCCGAGAGATGGTCAGCCTCTAGCAGACCGCCACCGTCGTGATATTCCTCATCGAGCCCCAATTCCGCCGATAAGGCGAAATCCTGACTTTGTGATGGAGCATAGGAAAGCTCCGACACGGGATGTGCTTCCCCATCAGCGTGATGAGTACCATATGCCACATTAGCCTCAGCCTGACCCCAGAGATCGTGCCCCCACACGGTTGTCGTGATCATCACCACGATGAATATTATCCCCCGGGTCAGAGAGAGCGTGGTCCCCCACCCGCTCGATACGACTACGCTCATTACGAGTACCCCGAGGATTATCCCGACCCACGGAGGGGAGGCCACCACCACGACATCACTCGTCGTATTCGACTCGACGCCCCTTCGTTCGATGGTATGAGATGAGTGACGAGCGTTGCGTTCGCTTTGCAAAAATGAAGCTGGTCGGGCAGGCTAAGGTATTTTGGATTAGCGTAGAGAGAGCCTTGGTGTGAGATGGTTATTACCCCATCACCAGGTGGGATGAGATGAAGCAGAGTTTGAGCGAGAAGTACCTTCCCGCTTCCTACCGAGACCAATTATTTGAGCAGTTACAGAACTTACGGCGGGGGTCACGTATTGTCACTGAGTATATGGGTCGATTCGACGAGCTAGTCGTTAGGAGTGACGTCTCGGAGGAGCCTATCGCCACTTCCTCCCGTTTCAAGGCGGGCCTTCGTTCTGAGATTCAGAGAGAGTTGATTCCACACCTTTTAGAGACGGTCGATCAGATATTTCAGCTCGCTCTCGAGTACGAGCCGTACATCCGATCTTCTAGCATGAGGCAGTTCACTTCTCGGACCGAGTCCTCGACTTTTAGGAAACCCGCTCCGCCCCATACCACCACGGCTGCACCCTCGCGTATCCCCGCGGATGCGAAGGGCAAATCCATAGCCACTGATGGCCCGCGGTCTGGGGGTATTGTGTGTTATTGATGTTCTGGCAAGGGACATGTGGCGGCGCAGTGCTCCACGCGGAACCTGCTAGTTGAGGGTGAGGAGCAAGATTTGGTGGAAGATGAGGAGGGTACGGAAGAAGTTAAGTCCACTGTCGAGGAAGGCTGGGAGAGTGACGTCGAGAGATCTTTAGAGGTGGGAGTGATTAGACGCCTCCTTCACACCCCTCGTATAGATGAGGATTGGCGACGCACCGCCATCTTTTACGCATACTTTCCTAGTGCAGGCAGTCCCTGCAAGTTGGCTATCGATAGTGGGAGTTGCGTGAACATCGTGGCCCAGAAGGGGCTTGATCGTATGCATGTGAAAGCAGAGCCTCACCCCCACCCATATCGTGTCTTCTGGGTAGATAAGACAGTGATTCAGGTCACCCAGCGCTGTATTGTCCCGATCACCATTGCCTCATTTCAGGACAAGGTCTGGTGCGATGTCATTCCCATGGACATCGCTCATGTGCTTCTTGGCCTCCCCTGGTTGTTTGATCGTGACGTCACGTGTTTCGGCCGCTCGAATATGTGTCTTTTACGACAAGGGGCGGAAGATCACATTGACGCCCACCCAGCCCTGAGATAGATCCAAGGGTGTGGTTGAGCCATCTGTTAGTACGAGTGCCTCGAGGCCCTTGTATATTTTGAGGTGAGGCAAGTTTCTGCGAGATAATGCTGATTCGAATGTCATCTACGTTGTGGCTGCCACCCAGGCATCTGAGGATACCCCAGCTGACCACCCACTAGCGGTGCGTCCCCTTTTAGATGAGTTTGTGGGTAGTATGCCGGACGAGCTCCCCGATGAGCTACCCCCTCCACGGGACATTCAACATACTATTGACTTGGTCTCAGGGGGCTTCCCTCCCAAACTTGCCCCATTATCGTATGCATCTGGATGAGCACGCTGAGCTCAAGTGGCAGGTTGACGAGCTTCTTCAGAATCAGTTCGTTCGTGAGAGTATGAGTCCATGTGCGGTTCCCGCCCTTCTAACCCCTAAGAAGGACGGTAGTTGGCGTATGTGCATTGACAGCCGCGCCATTAACAAGATCACAGTCAAGTATCGCTTCCCGATCCCACGACTCGATGATTTACTCGATACTATGTCTGGTGCCCAGATCTTCTCCAAGATCGATATCCGTAGTGGGTACCATCAGATATGAGTTCGTGAGGGCGATGAGTGGAAGACCGCATTCAAAACCAAAGACGGTCTTTATGAGTGGCTAGTTATGTCATTTGGGCTATCTAACGCCCCGAGCACGTTCATGAGAGTTATGACGCAGGTGTTGCGGCCCTACATGGGCAAGTTTCTGCTCATGTATTTCGATGACATATTGATTTATAGCCAGACTCAGGCTTCCCACCTCGATCACTTGAGGCTTCTTTTTGGCACCCTCTGTCAAGAGAAACTGTATGTCAATCTGAAGAAATGTTCATTCCTCTCTGAGTCCGTTCACTTCCTAAGATTTATTATATCCTCGACTGGAGTATTTGTTGACTCTGAGAAGGTCAAATCCATTCGCGATTGGCCCGTGCCGACGAACATCCATGAGGCTCGCAATTTTCACGGATTTCCCACCTTCTATAGAAGGTTTGTCCAGGGGTTTAGTACGATCATGACCCCCTTCACGAGCTGTCTCAAGAAGGGAGAATTCTAGTGGACCCCCGCAACCACAAGAGCCTTTGAGGAGATTAAGGAGAGACTGACGACAGTGCCTGTTCTGAGGTTGCCGGACTTTAGTCGTGTGTTTGAGGTCGCGTGTGATGCGTCTGGTGTGGGTATCGGTGGCGTTTTGAGACAGGAGGGACACCCGGTTTCTTACTTTAGTGAGAAGCCGAACGGCCAAACAGAAATACTCGAACTACGATCGAGAATTTTATGCTATTGTCCAGTCTCTGCGCTACTGGAGACATTATCTCCTTCCCCGGGAGTTTGTGTTGTATTCCGACCACCAAGCCCTACGTTATCTCGACTCACAGCGCAAGCTGGGACACCGACATGCTAAATGGGTCGAGTATCTACAGGACTTCCATTATGTTCTCAAGCACCGAGCTGGTGTTGAGAACAAACCGGCCGATGCATTGAGTCGTCGCGTTTCCCTGTTGCAGACGATGACCGCTAGCGTAGATGGGCTTGAGAGATTGATCCTGGATTATCTGACATGCCCAGACTTTGGCGAGATTTATACCGCCCTGTCCTGAGACCCACCAGACCCTGTTGAGGGATATCAGGTATTTGAGGGATATCTGTACCGGGGCTCCCGTATGTGCATTCCCCAGACATCATACCGTGATTATTTGATTTGGGAATTTCACGCGGGCGGAGCCGCGGGGCACTTCGAGCGAGATAAGTCCATAGCCATTGTTGAGGACCGTCTTTATTCGGGCCCAGCCTTAAGAAGGACGTGGCCCGCGTTGTCCGCCACTGCCGTATCTGTCAGACGGCGAAGGGTACCAAACAGAAAATTGGCCTGTACACCCCTTTACCTGTTCCCCACCGCCCTTGGGAGGAAATTGGCATGGATTTTGTTCTCGGACTTCCCCGCACTCTACGAAAACACGACTCCATCTTCGTGGTGGTCGATCGTTTTTCGAAGATGGCACACTTTATCGCTTGTTGTAAGACGGCAGATGCGACCCACGTTGCATCTATCTTCATGAAAGATGTTTTTCGTTTGCATGGCCTACCCAAGTCGATCGTGTCAGACCGCGATGTGAGGTTTATGAGTTACTTTTGGAAGACCTTGTGGCATAAGACTTGCACCCTTCTTAGGTTCTCTTCGGCAAATCATCCCCAGACGGACGGGCAGATTGAAGTAGTGAACAAGAGCTTAGGAAATCTTTTGCGGTGTCTAGTTGGAGAGCATGTTGGTAGCTGGGACTTAGATCTTTCGATTGCAGAGTTCGCCTACAATAGCTCAGTCAGTAGGTCCACCGGTTTGAGTCCATTTCATGTAGTATCAGGATATGACCCTAGGAAGCCCATCGACCTCGTCCAGAGTCCTTTAGAGTCGCGCCCTAGTGAGTCTGCTGAGTCATTTGCACAGCATTTGCATGAGTCAGTTCGCCGACGAATAATAATGAGCAATGAAAATTATAAAACCCATGCGGATAAGCGAAGGCGAGAACAATCATTTAATGAAAGCGAGAAAGTAATGGTGCGAATCCGCCCAGAGAGGCTCCCCTCGGGGCCTGCCAAGAAGTTAAGCGCAAGGCGAATGAGTCTGCACTCTGTTATTAGTCGTATTTGGACAAATGCCTACTGCCTCGATATCCCGGTTAATATGGGAATTCACTTGGTGTTTAATGGCGAGGATTTGACGTCGTACTATGAGCCTCGCGAGTATGTGGACCCGAGCAGTGGAAATGCCCAGTCGCCCCCGCTTTCGTTGCCTTACCACTCTCTGACCCCGCCTACGTCTATTGGCCACCACAGCCTATCCCGTACTACCACCCACCCACCTGGGGACTCGTCTTCTCTAGTTTCACCACCGACACCACCAATCGCACCGGGATCCACCTTTCGAGAGATGAGAGATGAGTGCATCACAGAGATCAGATCTCATCAGTTTGTTCCCACCACGGACGGATCCCGATGCCGCTACTTGGTACACTGGCAGGGCTGCCCCAACGCAGACGACACTTGGATATTACCGGCAGAGCTTGATCGACTTGCCCCTGAACTTCGACCTCAGTATGATCTTCTCCATTCATCGGATATGAAGGTTTTTCAGTCGGGGGGAGTTGATGGGGATCCATCAAATCATGCACCTGGAGGGATTCGCCGCAAGGCGGGACCCACGTTCATTTATTCGCGCAGGAAGGCTTGATCTGATCGCCAATCTGACTCTGCGATTACGTCCAGTACGTCGCCGCGAGTCAAAAACATATATTAGTTTATATTTTTTGGTTTATTATTTATGTATTTTAGTGGCTGACCCCACCGGCCAATCATAGCCGTTGATGGCGGAAGCCCTAGCTTTGTTTTCTTATAAATAGGAGTGGTAGAGACTTAAAAGAGGCATTGCAGAATTTGGAGACTACTATTCCCGGATTCCAGCGATCAACCCTCGGTGCCGACGTCATGGAACCCTAGGTGACGACTCCTAGGTGCTCGTTCTTCCCCCCAAGGTAAACCCTAGCCCTCATTTTCCACCCCTCACACCCCTCATCCAGCCGCCGGCAGCCCCCCTATTCCTCCCCCAAATCCTGCGGCCAGCAGTGCAGGTTTTCCTGCAATCGCCGGCCAAACCAGCCGCCACCCTGCTGCCCCTTCCCCCCCCCCCCAGCCTCCTTTCCCCAACCTGCCGACCCCTCCTCAGTCGCCGCCTGCCTCCCACGCCCTCTCCATAGCCGATAGCCCCCTCCCTACCACCGGTCGGCCACCCAATCCCCTCCTCTTCGTGGAACCACCTCCAAATCACCCTAATTCTCTAGATCCATTCAAATCTGAGAATTTCAGCCCTGATCCGTTATTTCCACCACTCGTACTTTCCATTTTTGCCCGGATCCAACCCTAAATAGCGGATCCACCCCTCCCTGGCCCGGATCTAATCGTACGTGGCCGGATCTACCCTTTTCTCACCCGATCTCGTCATTTACCGTCGAGGACAGCCACCACCTTCATTTTCACGTCGCCGGTTCCACCTCCGATCGCCGATCTATACATCCGAACCCTAATTCTTCAGTGTCTCGGTTCAGCCCGCTACTTTGTGAGTTTGTTTTGTGGTATTGGATTATTTGATTTAACATTTTTATTGGTGAATAAATATATGTGCTGCGATTCTTGCTCATAGAAATTGTTTCGGTACGCTAATAATTTGCAGGTGGAGCTATTCCCCGCGCACTTTGCTTTGGCCCTCCGAGCGGAGGAAAGCCATTACAAAATTGTCAAATTAATTAGTTGTTTTTTTCAATTTCAAATATTTGTGTGGAGTTAGAATTATCATTGCTCAAATTTATTCGTCGAGATATCGACGATTACATTGCATTTAGGCTCAGATTAGTGTGCCACCCTTGCATTATCACCTAGCGTCGTAGGTTTCGTACACCCGTAGCCTACCCCTACATCAGATTGTACTTGCAATTGGATCTGAATACACAATTAAAATGAGCCTTGAAAATCAATGAACCTTGATAACCGAATAAAAAATTCACAAGTGTAGGGATCATTAGCAGAGAAGATGGAGATCCGGTGGTCGTGGAGAGTTGCGGTGGCTGTCCGGATGGGCAACAGCTAGGTGGGGGAAGGTTTAGGTTAATGGAGGAGAGAGCTGGGAGGGGGATTTTTTGGGGCGCCAAGACCTGGAGTGCTCTAGATGGTGTCAGCTAGGCTATAACAGGGTAGGGGAGAGGCAAAAACACTAGAAAACATAGGGGAAAACGAGGAAGATAGTATTACAACTCGTGCGTACGATTCATAGAGTCGGTGCCACCGATGACCGGCGGATTAAGATGTCTCCAAAATCTTGGATAAAGAGAAAGCCAACCCCTACATGCCTATTCAAATAGACTAGATGGAGTAGATGCTCTACGACAACTATCGTGAATAGTATAGATCGCACGATACGGATAGTCGTTGAATTCACTAATAAAAATGCTAAAAATAAATAGAAAATGCATTGAAATATAGAAACGTCGTTATGAACGTGACTACATACTCAAATCAACTATCCAATGATGTCAAATATGATAGGTGACAAATCAGCCCCAAGCGGGCCCATAAAACCGTGCTCCAAAAAGTCTGGTTGATCCCCATCACAAGGGTTGTCAGCGATATGATCTTGAGTCAGTCTGACCCCGACTAAGAATCATCTTTAATAATTCGATCTGATTCTCAACTCGAGCCAATTGGTGTATACCTCAATTCCAGCCAAACATGGCTCATTAACTTCAAATTTTGATCTTGATTCCAGCAAAAAGTAATCTGACTTTGATTAATTTTTGATCTCATAATTTTAGCATTTAGCAATGTGTGTGAGTAGCTGATTAAGTTTCAGAACATAATTACTCTTCTGTGCTAACATTTTTCTGATAAATCTGAACAATATGCCCCACTTTGTTTAGCAGAAGTATAATGGGGGACAACTTGTGCCACTAGATTGTGCTGCCAAGGTACATATTAATTAATATAATCATGTCAGGTTCTAAACCATAAAAAACAATAAAAAGTTGATTTACAGTTTTTTTCTATTGATTCCATTTGTGTTTGATTTTCATAGCTTAACAGAGGCATGGATTTACACATGGCCATGGCCTGCGGGCAGCACCAACCTCGAATGCAATGGCTTGCAGGAGTTCCTGCCTTGCTGCCCCCTCAAAGGTCAGTGAATGCTTATAAAAAGCTTCTCAACTGCTTAAAGTTCTTAAGTTTATCTATGAATTTTTTTATGAGATTTCATGATAACCAGTAGATCAATAATCTTTCAAAAGTTAATAGCTATTGAAAGTATGCACAGCTTGCGTTTGCAGCTTCTGTGTTGACTATTTTTTATGTATTTTATGCATATTTCTCAGGAATCTTGGAGCTTCCTCAGCTGCCATGCTTCAAGGATACATCGGGTACTTCAACCCGGGAAATCAAGCATCGTGTAGCAAGCATGAACCGGAGCAACCCGTGAATGATCCTTGTCAGAGCTCAAACTTACCTCCGCAGCTTAGACCGCAGTACCCTTATCATCATTCCCATGGACTCAATTTTCTTGGCGAGAGGAAGCTCGAACCCGGCGGAGAAGTCATACAGGAGGGTCGTGTTGGACTCCGGGCTCACGGTCTCGAGCCACCCAGGCCCGGATTTGATGCTGGATCGCAAACATGGGCTTCCACCTCTGCTGCATGCGGCGTTACCATGTTTGATGCCCAACCTTACACTCAGGTGAGTCGCTATGGTCGCATTTTAAAATTGGTTGATGTCCGAGCCCTCGTCTGGGCGGAGGTTTCAGCGTGGGCGTGGATGGGGCGGAATGCCGACGCAGCACGGCGCTAGTTTGATGGAGCAGCCGAAGATCCGCACCGAACTGGAAAGCCGCGAAAAGGAGTGGATTTCCCACAATTTTCTATCGCGGCCACATGGCTGCGGTCGGGGTGGATCCGCGACCGCTGGACATCCGCCCCAACTTAACGACGAAAACAAAACGAAACTGATCAATAGGAATGAATAAGAAATCAATATCCTAAAACTGATCCCAAATAGTTAGATAACCTCCATTATGATGATAATGATGATGTTATCCTTTTTGCCCGCAGTCAAAACAGTCATAAAACACGATCAGCGCGACTACTTGCTACCTCCCGAATGCATCTCGGTGTTCCGATCCCAGCGAGATATTTCGCTCCCTCCTTCCTTTTGCACGACGGAATAGTACGAGTCGATCTAATTGCTGCACGTGTACAGGGACAATATAGGATCAAAGCTGATTATAGCATGCTCATTGGTTCATTTTTTTTTTGTTTTAATTTTTCAAGAAAGCTCATGTAGATTGACTGTGCTATTCTTTTTACTCATGTAACCATAGAACTGAAGAATTCTTTCTGTATATTTGAGCTCTTTGCCTCTGCTTTCTGGATATTGTAGGCATATAGTTAATAGCCAATTCCTTTTGATTTGTTTTTTTTTTAATTTTGATGTTTTTCTCATGGCACTTTTTTTGATTTATGGCTAAATCCTTATTTCAGTCTTTAATATTGACCTACTTTATGATTTCAGTCCTTAATACAACAAGGACATTCAAGCCTTTATCCCACTATATGGATCCTTTGTCGTCATTGTGCCCTATCTTGTGCCATAATCTCACTAATATGCCTATTAGGGTTTTCAGACCTTAATATTTGCCTATTTTATGATTTTAGTCTTTAAACATTTTTGCTTTAAAATTTCAGCCTCTAAATTTTATTATTTTGAGATTTCTGTCTCCAAATACTTTGCATTAGGATTTTAGTCCCTAAATTTTATTGCCTTTATTATCATAGTCCTTTAGTTTATATAAGTAAACACCTATAATAGAAAAAGCTCAAATTAGTAGATTACTAGAGTGAAATGTTTCTTTGTAAAAAATAAAAATAATCAATTCTAATATTTAGAATAAATGGGCAAAATTGTAACAGTGTAAAAATTGAATTAAAAAAAATACGATTTCTACGAGATATTGTTGGCGGTAACACAACCGCCCAATACTAACACCCATAAAGCGTATTCTTGCACCCCCCCTCGAAGGATGGCCACAAATTTCGCGTTGTGTCGACATGTGGCTGTTATATTATGAATGTTTTTATTGCTACTAGTTGGGTCACGAGATGAAAGATTGTTTGTATAATTTACCAACAACCTTTCATCCAAAGGGGTACAGATACAGACAATGGCGGATCCAGAAAATTAATAATGGGGATGCATAATTTTTTTTTTAATGCGTCACTGGGTTCTAAAAATTTTAACATGGGAATTTTTTGAACGCTTCCATCTTATCGGAGTTGTTTCTCCCTCATCTGGTCACCGTTTTTGACATATAAGTAGTCAAAATTCATTGGCTCGACGAGATGAATCTAAATGCACTAAACATTTTGAAAAATAATGGGTGAGGACAGTGTCTTTCAGGCCCCCCTCTGAATTTGCCCTTGGATACACAACCTCATATTCCTTTATTACCTCCCATCATGAATCAATTTGTGCTCCATGACATAGAAGATAAATCATGCTCATAAGTTGTTATGAATGACTCTCATAGAGTCATTTGAGTGTTAATCCTGAGAACTAAATCTGACATTTTCAAAATTCTCTTAAAATTTCATCAAACAATTTCAAAATTGAACTGAATATTTCAATTGTAAAGATCAGAAGTAATCATATCACTGAGCTCGAGTCTCAAGGTTGTTTGAATTCTGTTAGAATGAAAGGATCCAACATAACTACTTCTCAGTTTCTAGATTTTTTTTTTAGGTGATTGTTATTAGCACTGCACTTTTGGATATTCGCACTACATTTACTCTTAATTTTTCGCGTCTTTTGAAAATACTCATTGTACATGCATTTTTAGGAAAAGTGTTCAACACAAAAGTTGTATATCTCGACGAGATCTACAACTTTCGTGTTGAACACTTTTCCTAAAAATGCATGTATAAAGCGTATTTCTAGAAATATGCTCAGATTTCGCGTCTTTTAGAAATACGCTTTATACATGCATTTTTAGGAAAAGTGTTCAACACAAAAGTTGTAGATCTCGTCGAGATCTACAACTTTCGTGTTGAACACTTTTTCTAAATATGCATGTACAAGGAGTATTTTCAAAAGGCGCGAAAAATTAAAAGTAAATGTAGTGCGAATATCCAAAAATGCAGTGCTAATAACAGTCACCTTTTTTTATGTACATCCAACCAAGTATTCTTTAAAATGTATATTTGAATTTGTTTATATACTATATTAAAAAGAAGTATTGTTTTAAGGGATTTGACAAGATAAATAAGACATTCAACGAATCAAAGCCATTCATTTACTCGTTCCATTAAAATGTTGTGCGTTCTACTTAGGGTTCGTTTGTTTCAGCGGTAATCTTCTGTTCCGTTGAATTCTTCTCTGTTTGGCATGGTGGTGGCGGTCGTAAGCGCATGGGTTAAACTGTCATTTGTTAAGTATCACCTAACAAATATCATCTGTTTGAACATAAAAGTGGATGAAGTTTTTTAGGTGGACGTTCACTCTCAGCTCAGCTTCTTTCCGACGCGCCAAAGCCCATTTTCTCCTCGCGCATCCAGGAGGCGCTCTCAGATCTGCAACGGCAAGGGTCGGCGGAGCCGTGTTCCGGCGGGGAGGGAGGTGCCGTGCTCCGGGCTTCCGGCGAGGGGTGGAGGGGCCGTGCTCCGGCGAGGGGCGGTGGAGCCGTGCTCTGGCGAGGGACGGCTGAAGTTGGTGAAACCGGCTGGCTGGCAATGATCCTGATTATTCTCCAACAGGCGGGGGACGGCTGAGAATATCCACCGCGGCGCTGCTTAGGCGGAGCGTGGAAATGGAGAAGATGAACAGTTATAATAATAATAAATATTATTAATTTATTAGTACTGCTATTATAATAAGTTACAATGCAGTTATATTATAATTATATAATATAATATAAATGAAATTATAATTGTTGAAACCGAAAAATCGGTCTTTGTGAAGTTCGACCTTTGAGGAGGGGTACGGTGATCGCACACTTCTCTCTCACAAGCTAAACAACCAAAGACTTAGTACAAGGAACAGATCCAAGACTCTAGCATGGAGGTCCCACCACACACCCGGAAGATCTTAGAGCGCTTCCCCTTTTTTGTCAAGTGCTGAGCTAAGGATACCTCAGTAAGCGCAAAAAAATAGTGCACAAGTAAGCATGCCTTCTGATGTGTTTTTTCCAGGTGGGGTGGAGCGGAGCAGGGGCGAGTGAAGTAGCATGCTCACACTCGCCCATAGATCTCGGCAGGACATTGGCGAGTGGGCAATTCTGGCATGCACTCACCCAGTGTCATATGAAGGCGGCGAGTGCTAGCACCATCGAGTACTCGCCACCCCCATGCGAGTGGGAGGTTTTCAAGGGCCACTCTCCCAGTATTGCATGATGTGTTTTTTTCATTCTATTCCCGTTGGCCTTCCCCCAGCCTTTCAGAACAGCAGAGTTACCTTGTTGGCAAACCAATCTGGACTGCACATAGCTGTTTAGAACAGCGAAGGTTGGTTATTTGCAGACCGTTTTCAGAAAACTATAAATAGACCCAAGGGGGTACCTCAGAAAGCATGCTTACTTGTGCCCTGATCTTCTTGCGCTTTCTGAGGTATCTTTAGCTCAGCACTTGGCTAAGAAGGGAAACTCATAATGAACTTGAACTCATAATGTCCCTCATGAGTTCCGAACGCTATTTTCTGGATGTCTAACTCCGCCATCCTCACCTGATGGTAGCCGGCCCGCAAGTCCAGTTTGGAAAAGAATGTTGCACCGTGGAGTTCATCAATGAACTCATCAATCACTAGAATAGGGAATTTATCTTTTCCTGTGTTCTTATTAAGCTGTCGATAATCAATACAAAATCTCCAGGTGCCAATAGTATTCTTCACCAACAGCACAAGCGATGCATAGAGACTACAACTCTGTTGAATAATGTCCAAGGCTAACATTTCCCGCACCAATGACATCTTTTTGTAAAGGTGGATATCCATATGGACGAATATTGATGGTGGCCGCCTCATTCACTAAAGGAATATGATGATCATGTTCTTGTTTAGAAGGTAATACTGTCAACTCGACAAATACATCCCTAAATTCTTGAAGTAGATGTAACAGAGACTGATGTTCATTCCCTACTCCCTGAATTGAACACCAAAGGGAATTGAGCGGAGCAGACCCGCTCTCAACTAGACTCTTGTTCTTCAGAGAACAAACCGCCATCATGCATAACTGGCGTTCCTTCCCCAACATTTTCTGCATTCGTCGTTGCCAAAACAGCCGCCTCATTAGTGGATGGCTCCCCACAATGAGACCTTATTACCACTCTTAGAAAATTCCATCTTGGGATTTCTAAAGTCTCCCAAGGTAATCAACCATTGAATTCCCAATACTACATCATAGCCTCCTAATGTTAGAACTAGCATATCTGAATTTAAATCCACCCTTGCATGCGCCAACAGACCCCCCACCCACCCACCTTGTGAGAGCTGGAGAGTTTTTTTCAACAACAACACTCAAGTCTTTATCCCACTATAGTGGGGTCGGCTATATGGATCCTTTGTCATCATTGTGCCCTATTTTTTGTCATAATCTCACTAATGCTTAAGTACGTCATGTATTTCCTTACAGTTTCATTCCAAGTCTTTATTGGTCTACCCCTCCCTCGTTTAACATGCCTAGTGACTAGACTCTCACAACGCCTAACAAGTGTCTCTATTGGTCTCCTTTGTATGTGTCCAAACCATCTTATACGAGCCTCTCGCATCTTCTCTGCAATTGGTGCTACTCCTGTCTTATACATGATACTTTCATTCCTAATTTTATCCAATCTTGTGTGCCCACACATCCACCTAAGCATTCTCATCTTCACAACTCCCATTTTCAGCATTCTTAGATTTATATGCCTTAAATATTTTATGCTTACTTTTATTTTATTGATCTACCCCTCTCTCGTTTAACACTTTAACAAGCCTGCCTAGTGACTAGACTCTCACAACGCCTAACAAGTGCCTCTATTGGTCTCCTTTGTACGTCTCCAAACCATCTTAGACGAGCTTCTCACATCTTCTCTTCAATTGGTGCTACTCATGTCTTATCCCTGATACTTTCATTCCTAATTTTATCCAATCTTGTGTGCCCACACATCCACCTAAGCATTCTCATCTCCGCAACTCCCATTTTCGGTATTCTTAGGTTTATATGCCTTAAATATTTTAAGCTTACTTTTATCATCTTAACTACTATCATTATCGGGCTATTTTATTTATGGTCTCATCGGATGGTCAAACTGATGAGCCTAAAAATAAAGACAGGTACACGAAATGAAATAAACATAAGGTAGGGGAACTACCACGCATCGCAGGAAACAAACAGAGCCTAAATATAAATGTTTAACTTATCTGTGAGGCGAAATATGGAACCATTTAGGTGAAGGATATTGAAAGTTGTTCATGAGACTTCATGGTAAATGTATATCTGAAATTTACTATATTTCTGTGTGCTGAACAATTTTCAGATCAAAGAATGATAAGATGGAATGATTTTTCTTTAGCATTATTCCACAACCAGATGTACAGAAACAGTTCAACACAAACAAATTATTGAAATATGTGACATCAATGAATGGATCAAACAAGCACGGAGGACGATGATCTAAATATCGATTAAGCGGGAATCATGAATGCTTGGCTCGCTGCAGTTTTTCGGTGTCACTGAGCTTGAGCTGATCTCACCAGACCCTCGCTGAAATCCCACAGCTTCTTCGCAAGCTTTGCATCCACGGCCAAGTTGCTGGGACTCATCTCGTTGCAATCCAAGAAGTATTTTCCGGTTACGCCTTTGAGGCTCGGATGCAAGGCGACGTAGCAGGAAGTAGCTGCTCCCTGCAAAATATGAAATGTTTTTTTTTTCAATCATAAAGTTTAACATTCTAAGGAAGAGCCAACCATTTCATGCATATTACTACAAATATTTCTTTATACAAGAGAAGACTGTTACGCCCCCGCTACGCTTTGCGGGTCGTCATTATGTTCGGAGGAGCAAGGACGCGCTAAACAACGGGGCTGAACCTTCCGGTTCAGCCCCCACTCACTGAACCGCCGGCCAGGGGCTGAACCAGGCGGGTTCAGCCCCCTTGGGAAGGGCCGGCCGGCCCCTCCATGCCCGGATATATATATATCCGGGCAGCCCCCCCTTTGGGGGGTATGAAGAGTATTATCAGGTTAGCTTCTTCTTCCCTCCTCAAACCCTAATCCTCTCCCTTAGCTTTCTAGATCTCTCTTAGTTGCTTTCTCTCCTAGCTTTCTCCTAACAAAGACATTGTCAAAATCAAACTAAAAATAGCTAGCCACAGATCTTTGTTTGCCGTCGGTCCGCAAATAAGTTATTTAGTAAATTGCTATCCTCAAGTCAACAAGAAACCTTTGTATGTTCAAGGGCTTATACGCATAGAAAGGTAGATCAAAATATGCTATACATACTGATAGTAGGTAGGAACGCGTGTAGTGTAGAGAAAATACTCGCAGAGCAAAAAAACGAAAGCACAAAAAATGCAGAAGAAGTAGAGACAAGAACAAGAAGATTGAACATGGGAAAAACCAAAATCCAGGGAAAAAACGACGATCCACCCGCGCCACAAAAACCACTATAAAAAATGTTCAGAATACAAGCAATACACCCATTTGTTGAAGCATCCAATTTTCCTCTCGTTTCTCCCTTCGTGAAGTAACAAACCCTAGGCCGAAAAAGAGCCTAATATACCCACGGCGAAATACTGTGACGACTGTCCAGTACATCCAAAGAACAGTCAGGATTCAGGCTCCACAAACTAACATGTACTAGTAAATTTGCATGTTCATGGAAATCGTGCGTTATCATTAGTTCATTTCACTATTTTGGGATTATGGATAGTCATTTTGGCTAGCTTTTAAGTGATGGGACACTAAACTCAATGCTCTTAATGCGCCGTAACCATTGTTGTGGATATCCTCCGACATGGCCGACATGTCGGCCGACATAAAGGTTTTATGGACAAAACGACACGTTTCCGATATTTTTTTACAAAATATCCTTTTGGAATATATCCTCCGATATGTCTGTTATTGACCGATATATTCGCCGATATATCGGCCGAAATATCCCGACATTTTATTGACTTATTTTTTTCAATTTATTTTAATTAGTGTCTATGCTCCAATAGATAATAGACCAACATTTTTTCATTGTTTATGTTATTTTTTCCTTCCTCTGACTTTCTTCCTTGCTCAAGTCCGTTATTGACTTTAATTATGCATGGTTTATGAATTATGGAGTAAAGGTTCCTTATCTTCCATTGTCATCGACAACGTCGCGACATTCTGCTTGCTCCTGTTTTATTTCACGCGTTATACCGTTATTAGTTGTGTAACACAAAATGTTTATATTAGTTTGATATATTTAGGAGTTCAATAAATATCAAATTATTAATACATTAATATATATAAATTAAAAAAGGATTAAATTTATAAATAATTACACATAAATAATTAAATATTAAAACCCAATATATGAAATATCCCCGATATATCCCCACATATTAAAACCGACACGAAAAACCTAAACCGACGTGTCCCCGATATCCGACATCCACAACCTTGGCCGTAACTATCACCCCTTCATATCAAAGCACTTCGCACAATCAAATGCTGTCCTGGGCCAAGAGCAGGTTAAACTGAACTCAGCTAGAACAAAAGAGAACTACTGCCCTGATACCTGTTAGAAAAGCCCATGTAATTAGCCCATTATTGGGCCCATTATTTATTGTTTTCTTTCTTCTCTTCTTTTAGTCCCACATCATGTATAGGATATCTTCTCTCCTTCTCTCTCCTATATATATGTATTCTCTCTTTGTATTTGTAGACACAAGCAATACATACAAGTTTTGAGCTCCTTCATCATGGTATCAGAGGAAACTGTTCGGGTCCTGCGGTCTCCTCTTTTCTAACCGCCCGGCCTGTTTCCCCCCTGTCCGCTTCCCCCCTTGCGGCTTCTCCCTCTACTCGCTCCGGGTAGCGAGTTCGCTTCTCCCTTGCGGTTACTGTATGTGTTAACCGCAGCTTGCCCTCCCGTCTCCTCCTCTCGTGGATCCACCCTTCCTCCGTATATTTATAGCCTTTCTCTTCTCCTCTCCCGTGGGCCCACCCCCTCTCTACCCGCGCTACCCGCTGCCCTCTCTCTTCTCGCCGCGCGGTCTGCATCTCCTTGCCGCTCGAGTATTCCTACTCGCGGCCTTTTTGTTTTCGCGCGGCTTTCCTCTTCTCGCAGTAGCCCGCGTGCCTCTCCGCTTGCGGTCTCTCCTCTTTAATCGCAGCGATCTCCCTTCTCGTTGCGATCTCCTGCTCGCCGCTTCTTTCCGCGTCTATCCGCCAAGGCTTATCTCTCTTCCTGTCGCGGTCTCCTGCTATCCGCTCGAGCTCTCCTCGCGGATTGCTCTTCTTCTCGCCCGGCTTGGCTTATCTCTCGCCCGGCTCCTCTTCTCGCCGCGCGATCTGCGTGCCCCCCTCTTGCAGCGGCCTATTTCCCTCTCGCCGCGGTCTGCCTCTCCGCTGCGGTCTCCTCCTCTACCCGTGCGGGTTGTGTGCCTGGTGCCCCTTCTCTCCTGTTCTCCTCTCCGGCGGTCTCCTTTTCTACCCGCGCGATTATCATGGGCTCTTCAGTCGATTCAACCGGCCAGCCGGCTACTGCCTCTGATGACCGCCCGCCCTCTCTTCCAGAACTTCGAGATGAACTTCGGATCACCACTATTTCCCTCTCCGGCAAACGGAACTTCATTCCGTGGGTGCACTCTGTCTGCCGCGTTCTTCAGGCCAAAGGCCTTGTTCATCATTTGACTCAGGGCCCTCCCTCTCCTCTTACCGACGAGTGGCTTCGTAATGACGGTAGAGTTCAGACTTGGCTCCTCAATTCCCTGGAGGGTGAGCCTTACCAAATGGCCATGTACCAGGAGACGGCTCAGGATATGTGGACGGAACTGCACTCCTTATAATCCGGCAAGGATAGCCTTCAGCACCTTTATGATGTTATTACAGAACTTCAAACTCTCGATGCTGGCGGGGCTACGTACATGACATCGTTTGTTGCTCGGGTTAAGACTCTTGCGGAGTCCTGGATCCAGCATCAGCCCTCTACTTCTGATCATGCAGTCCAACGGGCACAGAAGGAAGCCGTTTGCATAGCTATGATGCTGGCTCGAGTCCCACCGCATCTTCAGGGTATCCGGACTCATGTCCTTGCTTCCGCGACCACTCCTTCCCTCTCAGATGTGTGTTCTATGGTCCTTCGTGTGCCACCCCCCCTGGATTCTCCTGTTCCCTCCTCTCCGGCCCTTCTCCAGCAGACCCTTCCTCCCTTACTGCCCACACCGCCCTCTACTCGTGGCGGCCGTTCTGGCTTCCGTGGACGGGGTCGTGGGGGTCGAGGCCGTGGCAGGTGTTCATACTGCGGCCGGGACGGCCACACAGATGCGGTCTGCTACAAGAAACACGGTTACCCTCCTCGTCCAGCTGCTGCTGCTGCCACTGATGGCTCCTCCTCCACTGGTACCGACCTTGAGGCCGTTCGCCTCCAACTACAACACCTATAGGGGCTTCTTAGCCCACCGTCGGCGTCTGTTGCCTCCATCTCTCCTGCAGGTATTACTTGTCTTTCCTCTGCTCTGCGTTGGATCTTGGACTCAGGTGCCACTCATCACATCACCTCGCTGCGGCCACAACAGTACTCGGATGCTCCTCATCCGAAGTCTATCACCGTGGCTAATGGTGCGATCGTTCCTGTCTCCGGCTGCGCCGACATCACGCTTGATCCTTCCATCTCTCTTCGCTCGGCTCTTTATGTTCCGGGCTCTCCGTTTAAAATTACTAGTATCTCTGACTATCGATATTTTATGACTTTCATTGATGATTTTTCCCGCACGACATGGCTGTACTTACTTCATGATCGCTCTGAGATTCTGCGCCTATTTCGTGCTTTTATACAAGAAACTCAAACACAATTCTACACAACCATCAAAACCTTCCGTACCGACAACGCTCGTGAATACACCGGCCGCGAATTTGCGAATATCTGCGCCGACTTTGGCATCATTCATCAAACCTCATGTGCCTACACCCCACAACAAAATGGAGTTGCCGAGCGAAAGAACCGTCACCTTCTTGACGTTGCCCGCTCCCTCATGCTTCAGATGCATGTTCCAAAGACTTTCTGGAATTTTGCGGTCTCCACGGCTTGTTTTTTAATTAACCGTCTTCCTTCCTCGGTCCTTAACTATGCCACTCCCTTTAGCCTCCTATTCCCCTCCACTCTGGCCTACCCACTAACCCCAAGGGTCTTTGGGTGCACTTGCTTCGTTCACCTCCTGGGTCCATCCGTCGACAAATTGGATCCCAGGGCGGCTAAAACTATCTTCGTCGGTTATTTACGTACTCAGAAGGGCTACCTTTGCTACTCTCCGGTAACCCGGAAGGTCACCATCTCCGCCGATGTTACCTTTTGGGAGGATAAACCGTTCTTCTGCTCCACTTTACCTACCGCGTCACCAACACCCTCTCCACCACTGCCTCGACCCGTCATACCCACTACTCTGCCGATTCTCCTACCTCCCTCTACCTCACCCCCGGCTCCCTCTACCTCAGCCCCTGCTCCCTCTACCTCAACCCCTGCTCCCTCCAAACCTCCAGTTATCCAAGTTTATACCCGCCGACATCCTCCTCGCTCCGCTACCCCTCTGCAGTCGGCCTCATCCTTGGATACACCGCGCTTGGCCGATCAGGTATCTCCCTCCACCGCTCATCCTCTGGCGAACTATGTCTCTCTGCATCGTCTCTCTCCCCAATTGCATACTCTTGCAACTTCTATTTCCTCCATTTCGGTTCCTAACTCTGTGCAGGAGGCGCTTCAACATCCTGACTGGAAGGCTGCCATGGAGGAGGAAATGGCGGCTCTCTGGGCCAACCAGACCTGGACTCTTGTCCCTCTTCCTCTCGGACAGTCTCCGGTTGGGTGCAAATGGGTCTTCGTCGTCAAACATGCAGCTGATGGGACTATTGACCGTCTGAAAGCTAGATTGGTCGCCAGGGGCTTCACCCAACAACAAGGACTGGACTATGAGGAAACCTTCTCTCCCGTTGCCAAACTCAACACTGTTCGGGTTCTGATCTCTGTCGCTGTCCATCGCCGATGGCCCCTTCTACAACTCGATATTAAAAATGCCTTCTTAAATGGCGACCTACAGGAAACGGTTTATATGCAGCAACCTCCCAGGTTTGAGACCACGGGGGAGTCTCGGGTGTGTCGCCTTAAGAAAGCTCTGTATGGCCTCAAACAGTCACCACGGGCATGGTTTGACCGATTCAGTAAGGCTCTTCGGGAGGTTGGTTTTACTCGCAGTACAACAGACTTCTCTATGTTCAGTCGCCACCGCACTGCTGGGACGGTACTGCTGTTAGTGTATGTTGATGACATCATAATCACGGGAGATGATTCGAAAGGAATACAGGAGGTCAAACAACATCTTGGTACAGTATTTCAAACAAAGGATCTGGGGCCCCTCCGGTACTTTTTGGGTCTAGAGGTTGCTAGACGGCCAGATGGTCTCGTCCTCTCACAGCGGAAGTATTGCCTCGACCTCCTTCATGACGCAGGTTACTCTGGGTGTAAGCCGATCAATACTCCAATGGATGTGAATCACAAATTATGCACTCAGGCCTCTGATTCAGATCTCTTACTCGAGATTCCTGAGTACTATCGCCGTCTAGTTGGCAAATTGATCTACCTCACGGTAACAAGACCGGACATCTCTTTCGCGGTTGGTATAGTTAGCCGGTATATGCATTCCCCGAGAAAATCTCATCTTCACGCCGTGGAACGCATTCTAAGATATCTCAAAATGGCTCCTGGTCAAGGTTTAGTTTACAAACCATCACCTACAGCTCCTACTTTGGTTGCCTACTCAGATGCTGATTACGCTGGGTCTCTTGATGATCGTCGGTCAACAAGTGGTTTCTGCACATATTTTGGAGGACATTTGATTACCTGGCGGAGCAAGAAACAAGCAGTGGTTGCTAAATCATCTGCAGAGGCCGAATATCGGGCCACCTGCGCCACAAAAACCACTATAAAAAATGTTCAGAATACAAGCAATACACCCATTTGTTGAAGCATCCAATTTTCCTCTCGTTTCTCCCTTCGTGAAGTAACAAACCCTAGGCCGAAAAAGAGCCTAATATACCCACGGCGAAATACTGTGACAACTGTCCAGTACATCCAAAGAACAGTCAGGATTCAGGCTCCACAAACTAACATGTAATAGTAAATTTGTATGTTCATGGAAATCGTGCGTTATCATTAGTTCATTTCACTATTTTGGGATTATGGATAGTCATTTTGGCTAGCTTTTAAGTGATGGGACACTAAACTCAATGCTCTTAATGCGCCGTAACTATTGTTGTGGATATCCTCCGACATGGCCGACATGTCGGCCGGCATAAAGGTTTTATGAACAAAACGACACGTTTCCGATATTTTTTTACAAAATATCCTTTTGGAATATATACTCCGATATGTCTGTTATTGACCGATATATTCGCCGATATATCGGCCGAAATATCCCGACATTTTATTAACTTATTTTTTTCAATTTATTTTAATTAGTGTCTATGCTCCAATAGATAATAGACCAACATTTTTTCATTGTTTATGTTATTTTTTCCTTCCTCTGACTTTCTTCCTTGCTCAAGTCCGTTATTGACTTTAATTATGCATGGTTTATGAATTATGGAGTAAAGGTTCCTTATCTTCCATTGTCATCGACAACGTCGCGACATTCTGCTTGCTCCTGTTTTATTTCACGCGTTATACCGTTATTAGTTGTGTAACACAAAATGTTTATATTAGTTTGATATATTTAGGAGTTCAATAAATATCAAATTATTAATACATTAATATATATAAATTAAAAAAGGATTAAATTTATAAATAATTACACATAAATAATTAAATATTAAAACCCGATATATGAAATATCCCCGATATATCCCCACATATTAAAACCGACACGAAAAACCTAAACCGGCGTGTCCCCGATATCCGACATCCACAACCTTGGCCGTAACTATCACCCCTTCATATCAAAGCTCTTCGCACAATCAAATGCTGTCCTGGGCCAAGAGCAGGTTAAACTGAACTCAGCTAGAACAAAAGAGAACTACTGCCCTGATACCTGTTAGAAAAGCTCATGTAATTAGCCCATTATTGGGCCCATTATTTATTGTTTTCTTTCTTCTCTTCTTTTAGTCCCACATCATGTATAGGATATCTTCTCTCCTTCTCTCTCCTATATATATGTATTCTCTCTTTGTATTTGTAGACACAAGCAATACATACAAGTTTTGAGCTCCTTCATCATGGTATCAGAGGAAACTGTTCGGGTCATGTGGTCTCCCCTTTTCTAACCGCCCGGCCTGTTTCCCCCCCAGTCCGCTTCCCCCCTTGCGGCTTCTCCCTCTACTCGCTCCGGGTAGCGAGTTCGCTTCTCCCTTGCGGTTACTGTATGTGTTAACCGCGGCTTGCCCTCCCGTCTCCTCCTCTCGTGGATCCACCCTTCCTCCGTATATTTATAGCCTTTCTCTTCTCCTCTCCCGTGGGCCCACCCCCTCTCCACCCGCGCCACCCGCTGCCCTCTCTCTTCTCGCCGCGCGGTCTGCATCTCCTTGCCGCTCGAGTATTCCTACTCGCGGCCTTTTTGTTTTCGCGCGGCTTTCCTCTTCTCGCAGTAGCCCGCATGCCTCTCCGCTTGCAGACTCTCCTCTTTAATCGCAACGATCTCCCTTCTCGTTGCGATCTCCTGCTCGCCGCTTCTTTCCGCGTCTATCCGCCAAGGCTTATCTCTCTTCCTGTCGCGGTCTCCTGCTATCCGCTCGAGCTCTCCTCGCGGATTGCTCTTCTTCTCGCCCGGCTCCTCTTCTCGCCGCGCGATCTGCGTGCCCCCCTCTTGCAGCGGCCTATTTCCCTCTCGCCGCGGTCTGCCTCTCCGCTGCGGTCTCCTCCTCTACCCGTGCGGGTTGTGTGCCTGGTGCCCCTTCTCTCCTGTTCTCTCCGGCGGTCTCCTTTTCTACCCGCGCGGTTATCATGGGCTCTTCAGTCGATTCAACCGGCCAGCCGGCTACTGCCTCTGATGACCGCCCGCCCTCTCTTCCAGAACTTCGAGATGAACTTCGGATCACCACTATTTCCCTCTCCGGCAAACGGAACTTCATTCCGTGGGTGCACTCTGTCCGCCGCGTTCTTCAGGCCAAAGGCCTTGTTCATCATTTGACTCAGGGCCCGCCCTCTCCTCTTACCGACGAGTGGCTTCGTAATGACGGTAGAGTTCAGACTTGGCTCCTCAATTCCCTGGAGGGTGAGCCTTACCAAATGGCCATGTACCAGGAGACGGCTCAGGATATGTGGACGGAACTGCACTCCTTATACTCCGACAAGGATAGCCTTCAGCACCTTTATGATGTTATTACAGAACTTCAAACTCTCGATGCTGGCGGGGCTACGTACATGACATCGTTTGTTGCTCGGGTTAAGACTCTTGCGGAGTCCTGGATCCAGCATCAGCCCTCTACTTCTGATCATGCAGTCCAACGGGCACAGAAGGAAGCCGTTTGCATAGCTATGATGCTGGCTCGAGTCCCACCGCATCTTCAGAGTATCCGGACTCATGTCCTTGCTTCCGCGACCACTCCTTCCCTCTCAGATGTGTGTTCTATGGTCCTTCGTGTGCCACCCCCCCTGGATTCTCCTGTTCCCTCCTCTCCGGCCCTTCTCCAGCAGACCCTTCCTCCCTTACTGTCCACACCGCCCTCTACTCGTGGCGGCCGTTCTGGCTTCCGTGGACGGGGTCGTGGGGGTCGAGGCCGTGGCAGGTGTTCATACTGCGGCCGGGACGGCCACACAGATGCGGTCTGCTACAAGAAACACGGTTACCCTCCTCGTCCAGCTGCTGCTGCTGCCACTGATGGCTCCTCCTCCACTGGTACCGACCTTGAGGCCGTTCTCCTCCAACTACAACACCTCCAGGGGCTTCTTAGCCCACCGTCGGCGTCTGTTGCCTCCATCTCTCCTGCAGGTATTACTTGTCTTTCCTCTGCTCCGCGTTGGATCTTGGACTCAGGTGCCACTCATCACATCACCTCGCTGCGGCCACAACAGTACTCGGATGCTCCTCATCCGAAGTCTATCACCGTGGCTAATGGTGCGATCGTTCCTGTCTCCGGCTGCGCCGACATCACGCTTGATCCTTCCATCTCTCTTCGCTCAGCTCTTTATGTTCCGGGCCCTCCGTTTAAAATTACTAGTATCTCTGACTATCGATATTTTATGACTTTCATTGATGATTTTTCCCGCACGACATGGCTGTACTTACTTCATGATCGCTCTGAGATTCCGCGCCTATTTCGTGCTTTTATACAAGAAACTCAAACACAATTCTCCACAACCATCAAAACTTTCCGTACCGACAACGCTCGTGAATACATCGGCCGCGAATTTGCGAATATCTGCGCCGACTTTGGCATCATTCATCAAACCTCATGTGCCTACACCCCACAACAAAATGGAGTTGCCGAGCGAAAGAACCGTCACCTTCTTGACGTTGCCCGCTCCCTCATGCTTCAGATGCATGTTCCAAAGACTTTCTGGAATTTTGCGGTCTCCACGGCTTGTTTTTTAATTAACCGTCTTCCTTCCTCGGTCCTTAACTATGCCACTCCCTTTAGCCTCCTATTCCCCTCCACTCCGGCCTACCCACTAACCCCAAGGGTCTTTGGGTGCACTTGCTTCGTTCACCTCCTGGGTCCATCCGTTGACAAATTGGATCCCAGGGCGGCTAAAACTATCTTCGTCGGTTATTCACGTACTCAGAAGGGCTACCTTTGCTACTCTCCGGTAACCCGGAAGGTCACCATCTCCGCCGATGTTACCTTTTGGGAGGATAAACCGTTCTTCTGCTCCACTTTACCTACCGCGTCACCAACACCCTCTCCACCACTGCCTCGACCCGTCATACCCACTACTCTGCCGATTCTCCTACCTCCCTCTACTCACCCCCGGCTCCCTCTACCTCAGCCCCTGCTCCCTCTACCTCAGCCCCTGCTCCCTCCAAACCTCCAGTTATCCAAGTTTATACCCGCCGACATCCTCCTCGCTCCGCTACCCCTCTGCAGTCGGCCTCATCCTTGGATACACCGCGCTTGGCCGATCAGGTATCTCCCTCCACCGCTCATCCTCTGGCAAACTATGTCTCTCTGCATCGTCTCTCTCCCCAATTGCATACTCTTGCAACTTCTATTTCCTCCATTTCGGTTCCTAACTCTGTGCAGGAGGCGCTTCAACATCCTGACTGGAAGGCTGCCATGGAGGAGGAAATGGCGGCTCTCTGGGCCAACCAGACCTGGACTCTTGTCCCTCTTCCTCTCGGACAGTCTCCGGTTGGGTGCAAATGGCTCTTCGTCGTCAAACATGCAGCTGATGGGACTATTGACCGTCTGAAAGCTAGATTGGTCGCCATGGGCTTCACCCAACAACAAGGACTGGACTATGAGGAAACCTTCTCTCCCGTTGCCAAACTCAACACTGTTCGGGTTCTGATCTCTGTCGCTGTCCATCGCCGATGGCCCCTTCTACAACTCGATATTAAAAATGCCTTCTTAAATGGCGACCTACAGGAAACGGTTTATATGCAGCAACCTCCCAGGTTTGAGACCACGGGGGAGTCTCGGGTGTGTCGCCTTAAGAAATCTCTGTATGGCCTCAAACAGTCACCACGGGCATGGTTTGACCGATTCAGTAAGGCTCTTCGGGAGGTTGGTTTTACTCGCAGTACAACAGACTTCTCTATGTTCAGTCGCCACCGCACTGCTGGGACGGTACTGCTGTTAGTGTATGTTGATGACATCATAGAACTACTGCCCTGATACCAAATAAATATCATGAAATGTGAATCAAAAGAGAAAATCATTGGTTCTTATGATCTGTCGCATGTTCGGGCAATGATAAAAGGCGTAGACTAAGAAACATTATCCTTAAGGAAGGCACAATAGGAGAATCTAATGCTGATTGACCTTCAAAATTGAGACACGAACCTGTGGTACAGTTTTCCAAAACATGTAGGTAAATATTTTTATGACCTCTGCAAGAAAGAAAGAAATTTCAGAGGATTCAGAATTTGTCAGTATTGAAATATTGATTTTCCACAGCCAAAAAAAAGAAAAAAAAAGGAAATGGGGCTTACTCATTAGAAGTGCAGAGTGCCGCATTAAATTTGTCATGATTAAGCCTGGATGAACACAGTTTACAGTAACATTGGCACCTTCCTCCTGCATATTAATATGTAAGTATATAGCCTACAAAACTGCATAAAATATAATGTAAACATAAGATATGTTCTTGTTTTTTTTTGGATAGTCGGGAAGAAAATTCCACCTCAAAATATCAATATTCATAAGGGTGACTAAATTTTATGCTGGCCGTCTACCAGACACAAACCCTCACCATTTTTTTCATCCGGGCTTGGTTCCACCTCAAAATATGCTAAAGAAAAAAATTATTGCAAGCTTACCATCCTCACATCTGATCCAGCCCGGCCATATGGTGGGGCCCGCAAATGATTGTTTATTTATTATTGTAAATAATATCAAAAGATGATGGGATTAAAAAAATCACTGTGCTGTGATTGCTTGTTCATGGGTGTTTATATTTTCCTCTGTGATAATTTTCTGATAGTAAACACATGTGATGCAAAAAATAGATTGACTATGTGAAAATTTTTGAATCAAAGGAGGCCCAAAGTTTGGGCAAAAGTTATATTTCCATCTTCTCATATAGATATATTAGGGTAGGAGGAGGTTTATATAAAAGAAGAGAATTTATGGTAAAGTGGATGAAGTTTAAATTTATTTTGACCGCTGCCATCCATTTCTTTCTCTCTATCTTTATTGATATACACACATATACAGACACATGAGAGTGGCAGGCACGGGTCTCCACCAGTATACCTAGCCGCGACAGTACCCTAGCCGCGACGGCACGGGGCTTCGCCCCTATGCTGAGTGGCAGTACCTATCTTAACTGTGACTGTGAATTAGCACTAGGGTTTGCCCCTATCCTAACTCTGACTGTAACGGGGCTTCACCGCTATCCTAACTGCGACTGTGACGGGACTTCACCCTTATCCCTAATTGCATTCATGGCGGGGCTTTGTCCATATCCCTAATTGTGGTCGTGACGGAGCTCACTCCTATCCCTAATTTAATAAAAAAATTATAGATTTTCAAATAACACTTTATATCTTTGTAAAAATCTAAGTTTACCAACACAAAAGTTCTAAATCATTCTTGTATAAACTTTAAGTATGAGTACAAATATATAGGTAGAGAGGAAGAGAAAAATCCCAAGAATATAATGTGGGACTAAACCTAAGACAAACTTGAGCTCATAAATGGGTCATAATTACAATGGACTTTTACATAATTTTCTACTATCTTCTAACATAACACATAAATTTATCTGTTGGAATCACTTAAACTTGTTTATTCAATACTCTTTTTGAACATCTATTGCTTCCATACTGTTATTTCTCAAAACTTTATCATTTTTGCCACAACCACTTTGACTATTTCTGAATTTTGCATCGCATAATACTTGGATTGGGATAATTTTTGAGCAATGTTAAAAGCACTCCAAAAATTGCTATTATCACACCAAAAAAATCTCAAAAAACAACAAAATCTTATCACACAACGCCTTTAAGCGCACACCGGCACACCGCTCTCTCTCTCATCGCCTCTCCAACCATGGATTCCTGCACTTCCAGCTGGAGCGAAGAGAAGACGATCACCTTCTTCTCAAGAATGATGGAAGTGATCACCTTCTACAGAAAAAAAAACTCGGAGATGGTGTTATTAAGAATGAGCTCAGCTTCAACAGCATTCTACTCGGCGTTCGGCGAATTGTCAAGCATTGACCACGACGGAATGGTGCATTAGAGGGTTTTGAAGCCCGTGGTTCAATCATACATTTAGCTTTTCCTTTTGGTTTTCTGTGCAGATGGCATATCATCTGCATCAATCTTCCTTGTGTTGATGATGCAGCAACTGGCATTGGCAAGATTGCACTAGCCCTACAATGAGATCTTCAGAATTAAATACAAGAAATGAAAGCCGAGCATATAAACTCATTTAAAGGACGACCAGTGCCGGAGTCGCACCGATAGGCGCGCAAATCCTAAGCGCCGTCCTGCATCAACGAGGCTTCTTCTTTAGCTGCTCCTCCTACAACACTCAGACTTGGGACGGTCATCGCCGATGGCGCCGCTGACATTCTATCACCCACACACCATGAAAGAGAGGAGCTGGGCTAACAAAGTTAGAGTTGGCTTGAGTTGTGGTGGTTGGCTTATAAATGGCAGAACTCCCGAGACTGAACATGAGACTCGGATCTCACTTTCATGATTTCAAGTGGAGGTCTTCATTTCGCATCACCAGGGAATTCCAACCAAGGCTCTATTTGGGGGGACTTATTTTCACGGGTCAAGCGGTTACGATCGCATGAATCGGACCATAATTAAGGTCCGATTCATGCGGTCGTAACCGCTTGACCGGTGAAAATAAGTTCCCCCAAACGGTGCCTAAATCTGCGATCTAAGCCACCGAGGTTAGATATACACCAACAAAAAATAAAAATAAAAACAAAATGGCATGCTGCATCATTTGATTAAGAGGGAGGAGTAAAGCTCGCAACAACGAACAAGAAAGATGAGCTCCTTTGTTGAACAAACTGACAAAAATTCTAGAGAAATTGTACTTCGTGAATTTAATATTTGGTGTGAAAATAACATGTTGGTGTGAAAATAAAATTTTTTAGTGTGTTAATATAATGTGGCTGTGAATAGCGAAAATAGGTGTGCTTTTAACATTGCTCTAATTTTTTTTTTGGTGTTGAAAAGGGAATCCCAACAAATCTATGTTAGAATAAGAATATGTTAAGATTAATTATGATGGTCATTGCAATCATCCATAACATTAATTGATTATAGGATAAAACCCTAAACAAAGCACAAAAGTATCCGAATGAAGTAAAAACCCTATTCATCTATGGATTATCCGTTACACAAGCGCGCGACATGTTATTAAATTTTGTATGTTTAATTTGTAGGGCATTATGGTGAATTGTATGTGATCCACCCCTCCCTATATAAAGAGGTGACTTGGGAGTCTTAGTCATCTTGGATGTTTAGGGTTTTGATATCTCTCATTTGGGTGAGAAAGTTCTAGGAGGAACCATCCTCCTGAGGTTAGGCACGAGCATAGCTCATGATTGTATCCAAGTTCATCGCGTTATTGCAAGTATTTTCTTCTTGGTAACATTGGTCCAACCATGCCTCACCAGTTGCTCCAGGTGTGTCGTCGGGTTTCATTTCTGCTAGAGGCGCTGCTCGCCAGTCGTGTTCGTTTCCGCTAGGGATATGACGATTTCCCGCGCCAGCAACCGCCTGCTCATCGCGTCGTCGCCAGTTGCGTTCATTTCCGCAAGGGGTACGATGATTTCCTGCGCCAACAACCGCCACTCGTCAAGCCATTCTTCTCGCAACTGCAGTCGACCGTGCTTGCACATCTTTTGTCGATCGTCTCACCCAGCACGCGTCTCTTGCAACGTGCATATTCGGTCTACAGTGTCGATTTCTGATTCCGCTTACCGCTCCGATCCAGCCTAAAACTCTGCTTCTGCGTACAACTTTGTTTTTGTCTATGGTCCTGCATTATAGCCTCCCCGTGTGTGTCAGCGCTGCTCCGTCTAGACTCCCCCAACATTGCTCCAGTGCATCTGCTCCCAGCTCCAAAGCAGAGATAGGATATGGCATTGTAGATCTGGAGGCATTAGAACGGGAAGGGGTTTTTAGGGTCCATTAGGGCGAAGAAGTTTGTGGAGTTCAACAACGAAAAGGATCTGAAGGGTTTCTACCGAGTTTGTGAGGGGGAAGGGAACAAGAATTCGCGATTTGCACGAAGATGGCGTAGGAGGACGGGATCGAGATTTACAAAGAGGCATGCGATTAGGTAGGGGATTTGAGAGGATCACGAGTGGATCAAGATGAGATGGAGGGCTAGGATTAGTTTAATGCCTCATTTTTGTAGTCATTTAGGTAGTTTCCCCAAATCCTGCAGTGGGGAAACCATCAGACAGCGCCGGCCACAAAGCATCCAGGCGGATACTCTGTGGTGTTCGCGGACACACTCCAGGGAGTTACGCACACACAGCTAACACTCGACAGGGAATCAAGCACCATCCCAGATACTCCTTCAAGAATTCGCCAAAGAAGTCGGCGGCGTGCACTCGTCAGGAGCTCGTGCGGGCTCTTCTCCTCGGCAGCATCGCGCACAGTTATGCGCGGTCTTTTCTCTCACCCCCTGCCACCCGACTCTTCGTGTACCTCAGGTGGCCTCACATTTAATATCACATTTAATACGACATTAAATTTCCCAACCGTTTGGACAACATACCCTCAAGCATAAATAAGGGGTCATGGATGCTCAAAAGGGGGGACAAAGAACAAAGCCTAGAATATACCCCGTTGTAGGTGCAATCACTAAGTTCGTCTCCCGGTTGCTCTCTTTTTCTCCACTCCCTCTTGTATTTGCCAATACCCGCTTGTATTCTTTTACCTGGAGCAATAAAATTGCTCACCGCAAGTGGTATTCTTTGCGACGGGTAAATCTGGTGTTCGTCGTTGCCAGCGACCCCTCATTTTTGTTTTCCTTTCTCATTTTTGTTTTCCTTTCTGATTGCGGTCTCCAATCTCTCCACCGAACTCCCCCAGGCAGTCGATGAATGTGGAAAACTAGGCGAAAATTTTGCGCCAACAGTAGCCATCACATTTCATTTTAATATAGACTATAGTATGGATAGATACAGATATATGCCCTCAAATTTATACCAACTGTCCTCTCATCTTGCCCAAAATGCTCCATTCTTGTTATATCCTGATAGAACTGTTTAACAAAGTTGGGGATGATATATCTACACCAACATATTCTTCATCGATCCTATGTGAGATTAGCCCAATACTCTCATTTCTTTTAACAAACAGGATCATTTATTGGTGCATAAAAATGAAGTAAATTGATACGGGTTAACAACATAACAAAAATCTGTGGAAAAATTATACTCTATAGAATTTCGGTAAGAGAAGAGCCAATTAAACCCTATTGATGATAGTTAAACCCAGAAATATGTTGAGTAAGAAGCAAATACTACCTGCAGGCGTCTGGATAACTCATTAGCATGCAATATGTTTGCAAGTTTGGATTGGCCGTAGGCCTTCTTGTCGTTGTATCTGATGATATAAGGAGGAAAATGAAAATCAATATCTGTTCTCGTGACATAAAATTTAAGCGCACAAAAAAGCTGAGATGAAATTAATTCCATTAAATTACCGAGATTCATCATTAATTCCATCAAATTGTATCCCTTCTGTATAAGTATGAAGGTGAGCAATAGATGACAGGTTCACAATCCGTCCTTCTGTGCCGGTCTCCTTTGCAGTGCTTTTGATTTTGTCAAGGAGAAGGTTGGTCAAGTAGAAATGTCCTGATAATATTAAAAAAAACAAAAAATTTTTATTGATGACACTAGATTGATCCATCCACAAATTAACCAGAACTTAAGAAAATGTTATAAAAGTGTGTTTGATCCAATGTTATTTAGAGTAATGTTGTCATGCTTAAATAATGCTATTTGTTTAAAGGAATTTCAATCTTTTTTCCCCCTTTAATGAATCAATTAGGTTTGAAGCTTTATAGGAAGCATCTAATTTGATCTCTACTAAGATTAAGGTCCCGTTTGATACAGCGGTTGCAGTGTCATGATGAGCGCAATAATGAAAAATGCAAACACGTACGTTTGGATTTATTTTCGAAACGATGTTTTGGGCCAAAACTACAGGTGTGGTCAAGCTTTAGGAGTTGGTAATACCCAAATCCCGGAAAGTAATTTAGTTCAAAAAACAGTTATCATGAATGTTATAAATGCAGACAAACCGCCACCAATACATTTACTACAACAGTTTCACATTGCCACCCCACCTCAAACAGAAACTCAAGGTTCAGCTTTAAGCCCTCATCTCTTTACTCTTATCTTAGATGAGCTCACCTAACATATCCAACAAGCAATACCTTGTGTTTAATGTTTGTGGATGATATCGTTTTGGTAAATGAGACGCGCGAGGGTGTAAACGCAAAACTTGAATCTTGGCGAGACACTTTAGAAAAGAAGGGTTTTAGGTTGAACAGGGCAAAGACGGAGTATATGGAGCTTAAATTAAGTAGTACAAGAAGCACGAATGACTTCATTATTAAGTTGGGTGATCAAGATATTTCCCGTAGTGAGTGTTTTAAATATCTTAGATCGATAGTTCAAAACGACGGAGGTATTGATAAAGAAGTGACACATAGAATCCAAGTGGGTTGGTTGAAGTGGAGAGGCGCGTCAGAGATCTTATGTGATCGTAAAGTACCATTAAAACTTAAGGGCAAGTTTTACCGTACTGCAATTAGACCAGCGTGGCAGCGATGCTCTATGGTTCTGAGTGTTGGGCAGTGAATTGTGTACATAAGCAAAAAATGGGAGCTGTGGAGATGAGAATGCTTAGGTGGATGTATGGACACACGAGACTGGATAAAATTAGGAATGAATGTATTAGAGAAAAGACAGGAGTAGCACCAATTGTAGAGAAGATGCGAGAAGCTCGACCAAGATGGTTTGGACACGTACAAAGGAGACCATTAGAGGCACCTGTTAGGCGTTGTGAGAGTCTAGCCACTAGGTATGTTAAACGAGGGAGGGGTAGACCAATAAAGACTTGGAATGAAAGTATAAGGAAAGACATGATGTACTTAGACATTAGTGAGATTATGACAAAAGATATGACACAATGGCGACAAAGGATCCACATAGCCGACCCCACTATAATGGGATAAAGGCTTGAGTGTTGTGTTTTGTCGATGGTGTTTGTGAAAGATAATTGTGCGTTTGTGCTTAGATATGATGCAAGTGATCACATTAATTCTATTTTTTAAGAGATATAGACGATAGTAACGAATGATTAATTAGTAGAATAGATGAAGAATTTGATCGAGAAGATGAATTAATGTTTGATGCAGATTATTTAAAATGAATGTGGTTGCGTCCTGCCTTCGTCAGGCGTGCGCCTGTGCCTTGAGCCTTGCGCCTAGGCTCCAAGACCTCTTTGCGCCTTGGTGCGCCTCGCGGCTTTAACAACTAAGGATACGACTCCACATGCATTTTTTGAATAAGAACTAAGCAACATTCACTAACCAAGATGATTGGTAGCAAATTGCAACTCTACACCATCTGCTGAAAGTTGATAAGGGCAGAACATGACTCCAGCATTGTTTCTGTGGACAAACTAGAAAAGTGGCATAAACCAAAAATGACAATAAACCACACGGAAACATCAAATTGAAACGCAACATAAAAGCGAACAAATGAGGGATTAAACAATGATGCTTAAAATATTTGAAATGAAGAAAGGGTGAAACCATCCATATAGCTTACATCAAGATGTTCAGTGGTAGGCCAGCCGTGATGAAATTATCAGCAAATGCTCTAACAGACTCAAGAGAACTCAGGTCTAGCTTCATAGCATCAACATTCGCGTCCGGAATGCTCTCGAGGATGAGTTTCTTAGCGTCTCCGGCAGCCTGCATGTTTCGAGCAGCAATGACAACATGAGCTCCCCGAAGGGCAAACACCCTTGCCGTCTCTAAGCCAATACCACTCGCTCCTCCTGGATTAAGAACGAAAAGGATAAGAAGAAAATAACACGAATATAAATTGCATAGAATAGATTTAACACCTCTAGTAGCAGTGAACACGAATAGATGAATTCAATTCAGAATTCCAGTAAAATAGTTAGTGCTGCACTAATAAAAATGATGACAGGTTGATTAACCATCATCTTACCAGTCTGAGGCACCGACAAATAGGTATCCGTGAAAAAAAAACTACTGCTTTAAGCAACTACTATGAGTCAAGTTCTAAGCTTTGAGCAAAAGAACTTTTTGCCGCTTTGAAATAATTACTACTGCTTTGAGCAACTAAATTTATGCAAGATTTGACTCTGTAAAAATAAAAATTAATCCAGGGCTTTTACTCAGCCTTTTGAGAAGAATTTAACTGTATTGTATATCCCACAAATTAGCAGTAAAGTCTGAGGGGAGGACCATCCAACCACTACACAGCAAAAGGGAAAGAAACAAGGAGAAGAGCTTTATTTGATAAAATAATAATAATTCAAGCGACTCAAATACAGATTCCGTGAGTGACTACTGAAAACAGGAAAAAAAAACTAGTAGGGAATAAAATCACAGGTGGGAGAATAGGCGGCTTTTATTTTGGATGGGTTTAGGGTCTCGTAGGATGCTTGGCATGCGGCAAAACTAAAGGCTTTTTGGCACTTTGCACCCCCAAAATACGGGGTTTTGGCACTTTGCAACCCAGGCCAAAATTTCAGGAATATTTTTGTCCCCCGCACCATCCTTCGACCATGATTCGCTACTCGGTGTTGCCGGAATATCATGAAGCAATTTGCCAACAGAACAATGCTCTTCGGTGTGAATGACTTAGACATATTCAAGGCAATCAACCTCAAGCTTCTCGCCATGGAATAACTTCTCGCTTCGAAATGGCAAGGCAAAGCAGTCCTCATTCAGATTGTGAATCTCGCATGAGACAGCGGCAAGGATGTGAAGGAGGTGCGGGCATGTGATGAAGCGTGGTGCAAAACCGCCATCGTTCAAATTTTCGGTGCTGCCCGGGCAAAAATACCCCTAAAAATTCGGCCTCGGGTGCAAAGTGCCAAAGGTAATGTATTTCAAGGGTGTAAAGTGTCAAAACCCCGTATTTCAAGGGTACAAAGTGCCAAAAACCCGTATTTTGGTGGTGCAAAGTGCCAAAAACCTAGAAGAAAATGACAAAATCTTAAAAAAAACACTGAGATAATTTCACATCTCTTTTCAGCACTTTTGATCTGTCTGGAAATAACTTTTGATTTACAAAGAGATCACTTTTGAAACCCGGGAAGATTACTTTTAATCTATATGAAGAGCAAAGATGATATCCCTGTGCTGAACTCACCGAGGAAATCACAGTTGATCTGGAGTGATCTCCCTAATATAACTATTTAGAACATGCCATTCACAAACAATAAGCAAAATCCTATAAATCTGATTATGACAGTGCTCCCATCAAAGTATTTGAAGCTTCATCTCGCCAAAGCACCGCCAGCTGCGGGCGGTGCTTCAATGGAAACCGTATGTAAAACTGTCACCAAGAATGTGGGGGAAGAAAGACAGTAGCGACCTCAATTATGGGAGGAAAAAAAAGTATTTTTGCCTAGTCAAACTTGTTCTTACTACATACAGAAAAATCACTGAGATATAGGAAGAAAAGAAGCAAATTGCAAATGAATTTGATCATTTGGTCAGACGAAATTTGGAACTTTGCACCCCACTCATTTGTATTTAGTTTCACATTTTGTACCCAGACTTAAATTTAAGGGATATTTTCGGTCCACATGAGGCCAAAAATCCTTAAGGCCCCATTTGTTTGCAATGTTATGGCAGCATGGTTTTGGTTTTGAGTTTTTGAAAATGTTATGGCAGCATGGTTTTGGCTTTGAGTTTTTGAAAACGAAATTTAGATGTTCCTTTGGCTTGATTTTGGTCTGTTTTGGTTTTGAAATCAGGCGTAAATGTCTATTGGTAAGGAAGGTGAAGGAAAATATCCCTCATTACAATGCCTCACGGCGCAAAGTGCCAAAATAAATACAAATGAAAGTGCAAAGTGTCATATTTAATATTTTGAGATGCAAAGTGCCAAACAAGATCAATTGGGGGATGCAATGTGCCAAAAAAAGCCTGATTTATGTGGACATCCAACCAAATGAAGAAATCCAGCAAACTCATAGCTTCTCAAAAACTACTTTTTATATATAATTTGAATCACTCAAATGAGTAATAAAAAATCAAGAAACAATATAGAGCCAAAAGCTTAACCCTAAAGAACAATGCAATTAGTTTGAAGAAGAAGAAGAAGAAAGAAAAGAAATAGAGACCGGTGATGAGGACAGTTATATCAGAAGCATCGATGCCTTCAGTGACCTCCTCGGCGGTGGTCGCCGAGCCATAGCCTGTCGGACCCGGCCGGCCGGTCACCAGCGAGAAAAGACCCACCATTTCCTTTATAAAGATGAGTTCAACACCTCCTCCTTCACAAGTAAATAAGAGTGGTAGACTGAAGATTGAAACTTGATGGCAAAGAAGAAGTATTTATGGCCAACGAGCAGACGGTGATTTGGTTGGAGGTTAAAAGAGGGAGGGCCATTGCAGAACAATTAATTTTTAATCATGAAGCTTCCGTTGCGCAATAAAATAGGCCCTAAATTATAATTTTTTAAGGCAAATGGCCCTAAATAATAACTTTTTAAGGCAAAAGGCCCTAAATTTAAATTTTTGCAGGGAGCTCAGTGAAGCTCACACGATGCTTATGCGTGACAACTTATTTTAAACTTGATTTTATTGCGGAAACATGTTTTCTTGAAAGTGCGGGTATTCAAGGCGAAAATTTTAGGTGATTGTTAACCGCAAACAAGCTATTTGTTAGTGGCACTTCAAAATTTGATAATTTTTCGCGCCTTTTGAAATACGTCTTCTATATGCAATTTTAGGAAAAGTGCCCAACACTAAAGTTGTAGATCTCGAGATCTACAACTTTTGTGTTGGGCACTTTTCCTAAAAATGCATGTACAAGACATACTTTGGAAATATGTTCAGATTTTATGCTTTTCAGAAATACGTCTTGTACATGCAATTTCAGGAAAAGTGTTCAACACGAAAGTCGAGATATACAACTTTCGTGTTGAAAACTTTTCCTGAAATTGCATGTGCAAGACGTATTTCGAAAAGACGCGAAAAGTTAAGAGATTTTGGGATGCGACTAGTCAATAACGGGTTGCGGTTAACAATCACCAAATTTTATGTGAGTAAAATTTCATGCGTGCATAGATAGTTTTGGGCCCATTATTTTGCTTTCTTCCATTTTTTTGCCTTTTCGCATCAAATCCCAGTTGTCAAGCTGTTGTTGTTCTCCCTTGTCATTGCCAAACTGCAATTGTTTCTCTTCGCCATTGCTAAACTACAGCTTTTCTTCCGCGCCATCGTCAAGTTGGGAAGCTCCACACCCTAGCTTTTACTTGCCCATCCCTCGGCCACAAATTAAAAACCTCGAGGTCTGGAACCAGCAAGAACAACTCCTGTTGAAGCTCCATCTCCTCCGACTTCTGAATCCACAACTCCCTAAAAGTTTGGTTGATGAAAATGAATACCTGCAATATTAAAGAAAGTAAACATGTGAAAAAAAATTAAAATCTGATTGCATGCAAATCGGTAGAAAGTGGACTCTAAAATTGTTTCAGAAATGAACTGTATAAGAACACTGGCAAAAATCTGAATGTAAAACTGTTCAAAAAAAGAATTGTATATGAGCAGCAAAAATCCAACTGTAAAACTGCTCAAAGAATAAATTGTATAAGAGCATGGGGCGGAGTCGGGAGCGAAAGGGTAGAAATTTTCAAATGAGCAAATTTTTGTGTGGGGCCTAAACTATTTATGCACGCATGGATTTTTTGTGTTACATGCACACAAAAATTTAACGTTTTCAATGGTCTGTATGGATATTCATATATATCTTAAAGCATGGCACTTTGAGATGTGTGTGACTATCCATGCGGACCGTTAAATACCCGCATTTTGTTTCGAGTGTTATTGATTGAAAGGGTGTTGTTATAAATTGAGTTGGGAAATAAATTGTCGGTGAAAAATGAAGTTTACATCATAAATTATTTGGTTAAAACACTATTTTCAAAGACATTTGAAAAACAGTATCAACAAAATCGTAAGTAAAAATAAAGCTTTTATACAATAGTTTTTTTAACAACTGTTGTGCGTCACTCGAGACTCTCGGTAGATCGGTCTAAATTGGATCGTCTTAACTCTGGAGCGATCGAGCGCATAAACAGTTACGGAGAAAAGAGACAGTGAGTAAGAATGTATTTTAACGTGGAAACCCCTGAAAAAGGGTGAAAATCACGTTATAGGATCGGTGTTGATCAAATTTCACTATTTGATGGTGTTTTACAAGCTTTTAAGAGAAGGTGAGGGCGACAAACCGCTTCTCATTACAATCGTAGGTGAGAAAGAAAGAGAGACGTTCGGAGAGCGACGAACCACCACGCACGAAACTATAAATGTTTTTCTTTGTCTGTTGTGGAGAACACATGCCATGGAGACTTGGAGGACTTCTTTAAATGCTCGGAGGCTGGAGTCATGGATGCTTGCGGTTGTCGGGCGGGCGCTGAGTACTGAGAGCGATACACACGAAAGGCAAGCTGAAGGAAGTTTTACATCGGGTGGAGATCCTTGATTGATCTTTGAAGTACCTTGAAGATCTTCAAGGTCATCTTTAAAGACAAAGGAGATCTTTTGTGGAGCCCTCAAGCACGTAGGAGGAGAAGCAGAGAATGACAAATGTGAGAATGAAGGAGAAACTGAGGTCCTAATTATAGGCCTCAAAGGTGGTTATGATAGTTAAGCGGTTATTTGCAGACTATAACCATCCTATTTACAGTTTTCAACCCAATTTATTGTAGTATAATGCACATGCATTTTAATAATGTTACTATACACAAACCGATATAATTTCAGTTATTTGCACCCACTCATAATGGGTAGTTATGTCGATAGTTACCCATGTGGTTAACCACACATCGGATGAGGGAGATCGTATGGGGACGATCAGACAGGTGAGGATTGATGAGGGCCAATCGGGCGGCGGAGTGAGGGCCACCCTCGCAGAGGCCGGCCAGGGGAATCGCGCGGCGGCCGGCCGGGCTAAGGCCGCACGGGGGTTCACTTCGCGGTGGCCGCGCGAGGGGCGTAGGGGGGCCGGCCTCGCGGAGGCAGGCCGGGCAGAGGCCGGACGGGAGGAGGCCGTGCGGGGGCCGGCCTCGCCGAGGCCGGCCGAGCGGAGGACGAGCCGGGGCCGGCCTCGCAGAGGCCGACCAGACGGAGGCCGGCTGGAGGGCCAGCCGCCCACTCCCCCGTAGTCGGGTGCATGAGGCGCGCGGCAGCGGGACGGCTGCCAGCCGCAGGTGGTTGGAGCGGCGGGGGGATCATGTGCGTGGTGGTAAGCGCGCGTATCGTGTAAGGATCGGGGTGCGGGGCGTGCGGATCGCGAGCTAGGCAGTTTTCTCCATAACTCTCACTTAACTAATTAGGGACATGGGAATTCCGGCTATTTGCATCCCGAAATTCTTATAAATTGAGAGATATCATATCAGTAACTTTTTTAACAGTTTGGATAAAATGGATTATACTAATTTCTTATTGCATTCTTTTCATAATATATGATTCAGGATATATTCATTGTTGAAGAAAACACAGCCAAAACTTGCATGCTCAACAGGAGAAATAAAACTGAGAAAATCAATGTAAAAAGAGTCATGAACATAAAAACCTCCCAATCTTTACAAATACAAAAACAATAGGAAATGAAGGGAAATGATTGCTATTCAATCTCTTAGACAATCAATTTAGCATCATAAACAATATAAATTGTGATTTTGCTATCAAGTTTGCATATAAAATCCTTTTTGCCTGATCCAAAAAAAATGTGTTTGCCAGGATGGATAAACAGTACACTATTAAGGGGTTAGGAGAATGTGTTGCTAAATCCTGCAACAATCAAATTGTGATTTAAAAGATAAGGTATTGATGGGTTCCCGTAAAGTATCTAAATATTCGAACCAAAGCATCTTGCACGCAACCCTAACCGGTTCGCCAAAACGGTTTGCCCAGCCATGTAGGGTCCTGCCTCAACTAGAAGAACGCGGACGCGCGCACCCCGAAAGGACGCGCGGTGCATGGTTATGTGCTCTCACGCACAAGACTGCACGCGTCGTTGTCAATGGCGGAACTAGGATTTTGAAGTCGCACGGGCACAATCTAAGTACTATCAATTGGGAGGTTACGGGGGACAGCGCACCCTGAGCGGGGGTTCGGGGGCAGCGTCCACGAATTTTTTTTTTTGGGGCAAAGATATTTTTGTAATGAAAATATTGAACATAATATTACAATCAAAAATTGAACACAAAATTATAAAAGAAAGGTTTAGATCTGAAAAACGTGCAATTCAACAAGATACTTTTCGTTAACACATGCTCTAAAAACGTGAAATAATAGTTTTTGTTGTAATAGTATCAGCAACTTTTTTTTCAATGTAAGCAACCAAACAATCATTCATCCATTCATCCCCCCATTCTATTTCACAACCGATTCTTTATGATATTCATTGCAGAAAACGTTCTTTCAACAGTAGCTGTAGCGACTGGTAAGAGGCAAGCCAACTTCAACAATCTAAAAACTAACTTCAGACTCGCATGTCGGATTACTAATGCAAAATATATGTCGGGAACGGACACAATCGACCCGGAGGTTCGCAATGAACCGAGGGAGACACACACCATGTCCAATTGAAGGCGGGTGACCCTCCTAAGCAAACTAAAACAGAAAACCAGGGAACAAGAGTAATTACCAATGGTGTGTTCCAGCAACACAAGACGATTGGAGCTCCAAATAAACCCTTCACGATGGATTCCATCAACACAAGTGTGTGTACCTAACATTAAAATGCTCAAAGATTAGCACAATGGTGCGTCCAAATCAACCCTTCACAGAAATCTGGACTGAAATCAGTCCAGATTTCACTGTGAATCTCGACCGTTAGACAGTCACCCCTTAGGGGAAACAGGGCAAGACCATTTCCAAAAACAGGGCAAGAAGAAGAAGAAGAAGATTTCAAGATTTCACATAGAAGAAGATTTCAAGATTTCACATGAAATCTGTCCAGATTTCCCAGTGAAATCAGTCCAGATTTATAGTGAAACCTGGACTGATTTCACTGTGAAATCAGTCCAGATTTCACTGTAAATTAGAAGAAGAAGAAGAAGAAGAAGAAGAAGTACCAGCCGGGCAAGGGAGCGGCGATAGACGATGAAACCTAGGGGATCGGGAGCGAAAAAAACCTACGGGATCAGGAGCAGCGATGAAACCTACGGGTTCGGGAGCGGAAAAAACTGGTCGGGCACGCAACATCACACACGCTCCCTCGCTCTAGATCATCCCGCAGTCGTCGTCTCTTCGGCAAGCCCGATCGGACCGCCGAAGTTGCCCGGGGAGCACGGTCGTCATATCCCAAAAGTTTAATTTCTAAGAGAGTGCAATTACCTCCCCCCCCCCCCCCCACACACACACACACCATAAAAACTATAAGAAAAATGATTAGACCTTAATTTGTAGGGACACGGGAAAGGAGAGGAGAGCTTGAATATTTTCTAGTGAAAACTTTACACATTGCTCATTCTCCCGCTCAACATAAAGTTTACAGTATAAATTATTTGGTTAAAACTCTGTTTTCAAAGATGTTTGGAAAATGATGTCAATAAAATCGTTTGTAAAAATAAAGTTTTTATACAATAGTTTTCTTAACAACTGTTCTGGGTAACCCGAGACTCTCGGTAGACCAGTCTAAAATGGACCGTCTTAGATCTGGAGTGATCGAGTGCATAAACAGTCACAAAGAAAAATGACAGTAGGTAAGAAGGTTTTTTACGTGGAAACACCTGGAAAATGCTGAAAAACACGTTGTAGGTTCGATGTTGACCAAACTTCACTGTTTGATGGTGTTTTACAAGCTTTTAAGAGAAAGTGAGGGCGACAGACCGCTCCTTGTTAAAATCGTAGGTGAGAGAGAGACGTTCGGAGGGCGACTGATCACCACTCACAAAGATATAAATGTTTTTCTTTGTCTGTGGCGGAGAACACACGTCCTAAAGATTTGGAGGACTTCTTTAAATGCTCGGAGGCTGGAGTGAAGGATGCATGCGGTTGTCGGATGGGTGTCGAGTGCTGGGAGCGCTACACACGGAAGGCAGACTGAAGGAAGTTTTACCTCAGGTGGAGATCCTTGATTGATCTTTGAAGTACCTTGAAGATCTTCAAGGTCATCTTTGAAGACAAAGGAGATTTTTGGTGAGCCCTCAAGCACGTAGGAGGAGAAGCAGAGAATGAAAAATGTGAAAATGAAGGAGAGACTAAGGTCCTAATTATAGGTCTCAGAGGTGGTTATGGTGGTTACACAGTTATCCGCGGGCTATAACCACCCTATTTACTAATTTCAACCCAATTTATTATAGTTTATTGTGCGTGTATTTTAATAATTTTACTATACGTTGGCCGATATAATTTCAGTTATTTGCGCCCACCCATAATGGGTAGTTATGTCGGTAGTTACGCAGGTGGTTAACTGCATATCGGACGGGAGAGATCGTGTGGGGACGATCAGACGGTGGAGGATTGACGAGTGTCGATCGGGCAGCAGAGTGGGGGACACCCACACAAAGGCCGGCCGGGCGGACCATACGGGGGCTGGCCACGCGGCAGGAGACCGACCTGAGGCCGCGCGGGGGCTCTCCTTGCGGGGGCCGCGCAAGCGGTGCGCGGGGGCAGGCCTCGCGGAGGTCGGAGGTCGTGCGGGTTCCGGCCTCGCGGAGGCCGAGCCCGGGCCGTCCTTGCGAAGGCCATCCAGGCGGAGGCCGGCCAAGGAGCCAGCTGCCCACTCCCCGTGCGGTTGCGCGCATGGGGCATGCGACAGTGGGGCGGCTGCCAGCCGCAGGTGGTTAGAGCGGTGGGGGGATCATGTACGTGGTGGTTAGCGCGCGTTTCAATTAATGATCGAGTGTGCGGATCGCGAGCTAGGCAGTTTTCTCCATAACTCCCACTTAACTAGTGGGGGACATGGGAATTCCGGCTATTTGCAGCCCGGAATTCCTATAAATTGAGAGGAGCCCTATCAATAACATTTTTAAGACTTTCGATAAAATGGATTATACCTGAGAATTTTTATTGCTTTCTTTTCATAATTTATGATCACGGGATGTATTCATTGTTGCAGAAAACATAGCCAGAACTTGCAAGCTAAATAGGAGAAATAAAACTGCAAATCAATGTAAAAAGAGTCATGAAACCTCCCAATCTTTACAAATATAAGGACTGATGAGCCCATCATGAAGTTTATGGAAAATCAGGGTCCGGCTGGCCCACTCCTCATGATCCTCACTAACTTAGTGAGGTCATGGGTTTGATCGCCACACACGCGATCCCACACGCCCCATGCACCAATCCCACTACTCGCACTATCCAGGCCATCGTCACGATCAGCCGCCAGTGTAACGCCCCCGGTTTTTATGTGTTTTGTTTGATCATTACTTGGCGTTACGATGACGCGTTGTCAGCTTTTGCCATTGTTAGAGCGTGATCATAGCTCTTTAGGTTCCTTTAGTGGTCCTTTAGTAGCCTATTTGCAAGATTCCCCAGCTAGCCGGAGTCTGTTTTGGTGACTCGGTTGGGCCTCTCAGGGAATGCTTGTGCTTTGGCTTCGGGCAGTGTTAGCTCAAGTTTTGATCGTCAGATGTTGTTTTCGACTTCGCCGTTGTGTTTGTAGCTGTGGTGTTTAGCTACGGTGCGAGTTTTGTCGAAATCCGAGATCATTCGTTTTTCGGGTCATTTCGACGTGCGTTTTGTTAGCCGGTATTGGCTACCTGTTTGTTGTGCGTGGCCTTTTGTGCTCGAGCTTGGTAAGGCCGGTGCTTGTTTTGGGCTAAGTATGATTAGCCAATTTGTTGTTATAGATATGTATGTATATATATATGTATATATATATATATATATATATATATATATATATATATATATATATATATGTATATATGTATATATATATATATGTATGCATATACATACATATCTATGTATGTATATATATATATACATATATATGTATGTATATACATATATATATATATATATATATTAGATATATATATATATATATTTCAGCTAGCTGGGTGGGGGCTCGGGTAGCTGCTAGGGCTGTGTTGTTAAGCTTAGCATAATTTTTAGCATAGTGGCTGTAATATATATTTATATATATGTTATATAAAATATGTATATATTAGTTAGTGGCTGCTATGTATGTATATATATATATTTATGTATGCTGGTTAAGTGCAGGGGGGGCTCGGGATTTGCTGTTGAGGATAAGCATAGACTTGGTTAGTGGCTGATTATACTATTATAGTTTTAGCTTAGTGGCCGAATAGTTTAATGTGATTTAAGCTTAGTGGGGCTAGATAGTATTATTATATTGGCTAGTGGGGGGTATATCCCAAGCTTTCCCTTATCTCCTTCCCCATTCCCGAGCAGCAGGCTTCCAGCGGAAGGTGCAGGCGGAAGGCGGTAAACCGGTTGTTTTGACCGGTGGTTTCCGGCGATCTAGAGCTCGGTTTGTCCGGGAAATTCCAGATTTGAGCTGCTCTCGCCTAGAGCTAGCTTCCTAGGTATGTTATTTAGCTTTTATTGCTGCCTTTAGAAGCCTAAGGGTTTCGGGTTTCTTCTTTTTCTTCTCTAAAAAGCTCCAGATTTTGGTTTCTCTCCAGGTAGCCTTGCTGTCGGTGCCAAGCCCGTGGAGTAAAGGCTGCTGCTAGACCTTGGTGCTAAGGCAAGTGGCTCCCTTGGCCCTTGCCAATTTCATTCCAAACATTTTAGTTTGTGCTGCTATGTATTTTTTGCTAGCCTAAAGTTCCAGGTTTGCTCCTTTCCCGAATTGAAAGCTTGTCTTAGTTGATGTCAAGGATGTTGGTCAGTACTAGGATTAAGCTTAGCTTAGGGGTAAGATAGATTAGGGCTGCTGTAGGTTGGATAAGGAGAGCAGCATGAGCCGAAAAACCGGTCTCTGTGGAGTTCGACCCTTGGGGAAGGGGTGGCCGCACACCTACTACACTCAAGTGAACAATCTAGGCTCAAGGCTAGGAACACTAGGGACAGACCCAAGGCCTCAGCGTGGAGGTCCCACCGCATACCCGGAAGACTATCAAACTCTTCCCCTCCCACACCAGGGGCTGAGCTAAGACACCTTCGGCGGGCTCTCTTGGCCGGCCGGAACATCTAAGGAGGATCTCAAAATCCACTCCTGAACTAGAGGCGTCCCCCTGGGTCTATATAAACTGTTCCCCGCCCGCCTTTTTAATGGCGTAAAACCGCCCAGCAGCCCTACTCCACGCAGCCCCCAATTGGGCCGCTAACAACGTAATCACGTTGTCCTAAAAGGCTGTCAATAGGTCATTAGGGGCTTCCCGGCAACTATTCCTCGGGGCTCCCACGGGGCGAGCGGTTCGCAAACATACCGCCCGCCTAAGATGAAAAAGATAAAAAAACACTCACATGGCATCACAGGCATATAAATAATTACAGGAATATAAATTCCATACTCAGCACGCAGGCCGGCAACATAAACAAAATTAGGCCTTCAAGGGCCGGCACAAACTGGGGGCTTAAGCCCGCTATTCCCTGCTTGGTACTGCAGCACCTGTACGCCAACGTCTCGACGGACAGCGGCCAACTAGGCATCGGTCAGCTAACGTAAGCGGACCAAACATAATGCGCGCACCCCCTTTTATTGGGGCTATGGTGCGCATTCCCTGCGAATGAATAAAATACAACTTCCACGGAGTCTTCTCCGGGAACCCCAGAACATCACCCACCCGGCTCATGCGTCCGGACGGGCTTCACACAGAACATCACCAATTCGGCTCATACGTCCGAATGGGCTTCACACAGTATGCCTAAACCCGTACTCACACTTCCGGGCACTAATGCAAATAATTACGGGGACGCACACGTCGACCCGTCGGAGAGCATCCTTCCCCCACTCGTTGGTGGAGAGGTGCTCCCATGCAAATATGAAAAATAAGGGCTTCACCTGCCCAAGTAGAAAATTCGTTACCCTTGACGCGTGCTTGGCGGCGGGGCTGGGAGAGGAGCTCCGGGCTGTTCTTGCTGAAGGCGGCGGCCGATCTCCTCTCCAGGTGGCCGGACCCTGCTCCAAGCCGTGCCCTAGCTTCAGGCCGAGCCTCGCTCCAGGCCAAGCCTTGCATGAGCCTCGATGCGCAGCGACTGTGGCGATTGCACACGCACGGGCTGCGCTCCTCCTTGCAGCGGCCTAGACAGAAGGTGGGAGAGGCGGCTCGGGCTCCTCCTTGCAGTGGCAATGGCGGCCTGTATAGAGATATAGAGGGCGGAGAGGAGCAGCCGGCTTCTTCTTTGCCGGCGACGGCGACCTGGACAAGAGGTGGAGGAGGCGGCCGTGCCCCTCCTTGCGGCAACCTGAGCAGGAGAGAGGGAGAGGGGAGGAGCGGGCTGCTCCTTTTGCGGCGGCCTGGACGTGAGGAGGGAGGAGAAGGTTCGGCCTCCCCTTTTGCCGGCGACGGGGAGGAGGGAGGAGAGGGCTCGGGCTTGGCCTTTGCCGGCGACGGGAGAGGGGAGGCCGGGGCTCGGGCTTGGCCTTTGCTTGCTGCGGCGCCGAGAGGGAGGAGGAAGTGAGATCGGGAGGAAGGGGAGGAAGGGGATGAGGCGGCGGGTTGCTGGCCGAGCCCTAGGTCGGCGAGAGAGAGGAGAGGCAGGGGGCGGCGGCTGCTTGCCCTAGGTCGGGCTGAGCGGGGAGAAGCGGAGGGGCGGCTGCTGCCCTAGATCGGGCTGAGCGGGGGGGAGGAGCTGCTGCCCTAGATCGGGCTGAGCGGGGGGGGGGGGGAGCTGCTGCCCTCCTCTTTTTCCTCCTATATACATATATATATATATATATTTATCATAATATCAATACATATATATAAATATATATATATTAAATGATATTTCACATATATATTAAGAGGCCTACGAAACCTCCGCACGCACGCGCGAGCACCCGCACATCCTCGAACAGGGACGCCAACTCGTCACCCAAGCATGCCCCGGGGCTGACATTTGGGGAGGGTCCCGCTCGCCCGGCTACGGGGTTGTACACAATCCCCGCTCTTTTCGAGGTTGGTACAAGCTCGGGAAGAATCATCCAACCCTACGTATCCGGCGAGTGGGAGCCGACCCAAAGAAAAAATTTGAGAATTCTCCATTTGGGTATAAAGGGAGCTCCACCCCAGGGCTTACTTTTCACATAGATCCACTAGAGGCTCTAGCACGAATATCACTAGCCCGTGTCCTTCCTCCTAGGCTCATCATCAGCGATACATGCAACATCTGATACACTGCAACATAACAAGAAACCAACTCTTTTCAAGCTCTCTCCCTTTCCCCCCAAGTGTGCCTACAGCCCTGCCAGCTAGTGAGAGCCTGACAGCGAGTCTACCCGGGGCCGAGCAGCACTCGGGGTCCCTTACCCCCCAGGCGAGCCTACGGACCTGCCAGCTAGTAGGAGTCAGGCAGCAGGTCTACCCGGGGCCGAGCATCACTCGGGGTCCTGCAAAGTATTCAAACTCTTCCAAAACATCAAACTATCTCCCTTTCCCCCCAGGTGTGCCTACAGCCCTGCCAGCTAGTGAAAGCCTGACAGCGAGTCTACCCGGGGCCGAGCAGCACTCGGGGTCCTGCAAAGTATTCAAACTCTTCCAAAACATCAAACTATCTCCCTTTCCCCCCAGGTGTGCCTACAGCCCTGCCAGCTAGTGAAAGCCTGACAGCGAGTCTACCCGGGGCCGAGCAGCACTCGGAGTCCCTTACCCCCCAGGCGAGCCTACGGACCTGCCAGCTAGTAGGAGCCAGGCAGCGGGTCTACCCGGGGCCGAGCATCACTCGGGGTCCTGCACAATATCCAAATTTTTCCCAAATCTCAAACTATCTCCCTTTCCCCCCAGGTGTGCCTACAGCCCTGTCAGCTAGTGAAAGCCTGACAGCGAGTCTACCCGGGGCCGAGCAGCACTCGGGGTCCCTTACCCCCCAGGTGTGCCTACATCCTTGTCAGCTAGTGAAAGCCTGACAGCGAGTCTACCCGGGGCCGAGCATCACTCGGGGTCCAGCAAAATATCCAAACTCAAAAACTCTTTCCCAACTACCTCCCTTTCCCCCCAGGTGTGCCTACAGCCCTGTCAGCTAGTGAAAGCCTGACAGCGAGTCTACCCGGGGCCGAGCATCACTCGGGGTCCCTTACCCCCCAGGCGAGCCTACAGACCTGCCAGCTAGTAGGAGCCAGGCAGCGGGTCTACCCGGGGCCGAGCATCACTCGGGGTCCTGCAAAGTATTCAAACTCTTCCAAAACATCAAACTATCTCCCTTTCCCCCCAGGTGTGCCTACAGCCCTGCCAGCTAGTGAAAGCCTGACAGCGAGTCTACCCGGGGCCGAGCAGCACTCGGGGTCCCTTACCCCCCAGGCGAGCCTACGGACCTGCCAGCTAGTAGGAGCCAGGCAGCGGGTCTACCCGGGGCCGAGCATCACTCGGGGTCCTGCACAATATCCAAATTTTTCCCAAATCTCAAACTATCTCCCTTTCCCCCCAGGTGTGCCTACAGCCCTGTCAGCTAGTGAAAGCCTGACAGCGAGTCTACCCGGGGCCGAGCAGCACTCGGGGTCCCTTACCCCCCAGGTGTGCCTACATCCTTGTCAGCTAGTGAAAGCCTGACAGCGAGTCTACCCGGGGCCGAGCATCACTCGGGGTCCAGCAAAATATCCAAACTCAAAAACTCTTTCCCAACTATCTCCCTTTCCCCCCAGGTGTGCCTACAGCCCTGTCAGCTAGTGAAAGCCTGACAGCGAGTCTACCCGGGGCCGAGCATCACTCGGGGTCCCTTACCCCCCAGGCGAGCCTACAGACCTGCCAGCTAGTAGGAGCCAGGCAGCGGGTCTACCCGGGGCCGAGCATCACTCGGGGTCCTGCACAATATCCAAATTTTTCCCAAATCTCAAACTATCTCCCTTTCCCCCCAGGTGTGCCTACAGCCCTGTCAGCTAGTGAAAGCCTGACAGCGAGTCTACCCGGGGCCGAGCAGCACTCGGGGTCCCTTACCCCCCAGGCGAGCCTACAGACCTGCCAGCTAGTAGGAGCCAGGCAGCGGGTCTACCCAGGGCCGAGCATCACTCGGGGTCCTGCAAAATACTGAACCTCCACATCATGTACTCCAATTTCTCTGGTCAGGCACAATCTCGCTATAACCGCCTCATACTCAGCCCGATTTTTCGTGATAGGAAAATGCACTACTACTCGAGGACTTGACTTTGCTCGAGGTGGGGACGTCCTGTTTACTTAAGAGGTGCTGGAGAGTCAATTGCACCGATGCTTGTACAAAAGGAGAACGCATTCTTTTCATAAGAGAGACGATCTGGAAGTCGTCAAATCGGGAAGCTGGCGTCCGAGCCTGTTCCTAATAATTCCTCCAATCGGAAGAGAGATGCAATCGGGGGGACATAGGCCGACGTGCAAGGGGGGAGCTGATCTCGGCCGTCAGTGCAGAGGCTCGGTCTTACAATAGCGCTTAAGGTCCCGAGGCATCGTCCCATCACCCGAACTGGGCTATTTAAAAGAAACGGGTTGGACGTTTCGCTTCCGGAGTCGATCACGAGGCTAACCCTTAAAGCCCTCAGAAGCTCGAGGCGAATTGGCAATAAAAAGAAAACTCGACTACTACTGAATCATAAGGAAGAGATAACATATTACCGTTAGGGATGGAACCCTTTTGGGTCACCCCGGCCCCAAATACCTCTCAGCCGCTCTCTTACTTGACCTTAAAGATAACAACCTCCAGGCTTCTCGCTGATACGATAAGTGAGGATATACGCGTTTTCGCAGGCAGAGGCGCTTCAAACTGGTGCAAATCCTACTCCAAAGACTATGAGATCCAACAACAGCTATGGGAGGGGATAACTCCGAGTATGAGGACCTTACATACAAATTATCCGCGCATGACCCTGGTCGCCACTTGGTTCCTCTTCTAAAGCCATGACATCCACCTGAGATTTTCCGTGCTGGCCACTCTCCACGCTCACCGCACCAAAATGTTGAAACCGAAAAACCGGTCTCTGTGGAGTTCGACCCTTGGGGAAGGGGTGGCCGCACACCTACTACACTCAAGTGAACAATCTAGGCTCAAGGCTAGGAACACTAGGGACAGACCCAAGGCCTCAGCGTGGAGGTCCCACCGCATACCCGGAAGACTATCAAACTCTTCCCCTCCCACACCAGGGGCTGAGCTAAGACACCTTCGGCGGGCTCTCTTGGCCGGCCGGAACATCTAAGGAGGATCTCAAAATCCACTCCTGAACTAGAGGCGTCCCCCTGGGTCTATATAAACTGTTCCCCGCCCGCCTTTTTAATGGCGTAAAACCGCCCAGCAGCCCTACTCCACGCAGCCCCCAATTGGGCCGCTAACAACGTAATCACGTTGTCCTAAAAGGCTGTCAATAGGTCATTAGGGGCTTCCCGGCAACTATTCCTCGGGGCTCCCACGGGGCGAGCGGTTCGCAAACATACCGCCCGCCTAAGATGAAAAAGATAAAAAAACACTCACATGGCATCACAGGCATATAAATAATTACAGGAATATAAATTCCATACTCAGCACGCAGGCCGACAACATAAACAAAATTAGGCCTTCAAGGGCCGGCACAAACTGGGGGCTTAAGCCCGCTATTCCCTGCTTGGTACTGCAGCACCTGTACGCCAACGTCTCGACAGACAGCGGCCAACTAGGCATCGGTCAGCTAACGTAAGCGGACCAAACATAATGCGCGCACCCCCTTTTATTGGGGCTATGGTGCGCATTCCCTGCGAATGAATAAAATACAACTTCCACGGAGTCTTCTCCGGGAACCCCAGAACATCACCCACCCGGCTCATGCGTCCGGACGGGCTTCACACAGAACATCACCAATTCGGCTCATACGTCCGAATGGGCTTCACACAGTATGCCTAAACCCGTACTCACACTTCCGGGCACTAATGCAAATAATTACGGGGACGCACACGTCGACCCGTCGGAGAGCATCCTTCCCCCACTCGTTGGTGGAGAGGTGCTCCCATGCAAATATGAAAAATAAGGGCTTCACCTGCCCAAGTAGAAAATTCGTTACCCTTGACGCGTGCTTGGCGGCGGGGCTGGGAGAGGAGCTCCGGGCTGTTCTTGCTGAAGGCGGCGGCCGATCTCCTCTCCAGGTGGCCGGACCTTGCTCCAAGCCGTGCCCTAGCTTCAGGCCGAGCCTCGCTCCAGGCCAAGCCTTGCATGAGCCTCGATGCGCAGCGACTGTGGCGATTGCACACGCACGGGCTGCGCTCCTCCTTGCAGCGGCCTAGACAGAAGGTGGGAGAGGCGGCTCGGGCTCCTCCTTGCAGTGGCAATGGCGGCCTGTATAGAGATATAGAGGGCAGAGAGGAGCAGCCGGCTTCTTCTTTGCCGGCGACGGCGACCTGGACAAGAGGTGGAGGAGGCGGCCGTGCCCCTCCTTGCGGCAACCTGAGCAGGAGAGAGGGAGAGGGGAGGAGCGGGCTGCTCCTTTTGCGGCGGCCTGGACGTGAGGAGGGAGGAGAAGGTTCGGCCTCCCCTTTTGCCGGCGACGGGGAGGAGGGAGGAGAGGGCTCGGGCTTGGCCTTTGCCGGCGACGGGAGAGGGGAGGCCGGGGCTCGGGCTTGGCCTTTGCTTGCTGCGGCGCCGAGAGGGAGGAGGAAGTGAGATCGGGAGGAAGGGGAGGAAGGGGATGAGGCGGCGGGTTGCTGGCCGAGCCCTAGGTCGGCGAGAGAGAGGAGAGGCAGGGGGCGGCGGCTGCTTGCCCTAGGTCGGGCTGAGCGGGGAGAAGCGGAGGGGCGGCTGCTGCCCTAGATCGGGCTGAGCGGGGGGGAGGAGCTGCTGCCCTAGATCGGGCTGAGCGGGGGGGGGGGGAGCTGCTGCCCTAGATCGGGCTGAGCGGGGGGGGGGGGGGGGAGCTGCTGCCCTCCTCTTTTTCCTCCTATATACATATATATATATATATTTATCATAATATCAATACATATATATAAATATATATATTAAATGATATTTCACATATATATTAAGAGGCCTACGAAACCTCCGCACGCATGCGCGAGCACCCGCACATCCTCGAACAGGGACGCCAACTCGTCACCCAAGCATGCCCCGGGGCTGACATTTGGGGAGGGTCCCGCTCGCCCGGCTACGGGGTTGTACAGCGGCTGCGGGCTCCGCCCGTAAGGGGCGGCCGCGCCCGACCACCCCTTTCCCGCGATCGCCTCCCGCGGCCTCGGGGTTCCGCTCGCGAGGGGTGGTTGTGCCTTGCTGCCCATTCCCCATGGCCATGGGATCCGCCCGCAAGGAGCGGTCGTGCCCGACCACCCCTTTTCCGCAGCCGCGGGCTCCTCCCACATAGAGCGGCCGCTCTCGGCCGCCCCTCCCCGCGTCCGCCTCCTGCGCCCGCGGTCTATCCCGCCATGGTCATCTATCCTACCAGCCGCGGCTCCTCCTCTCCCTTCGTCCGCGACCGTCAGTCGTCGAACAGGCCGCCCAGTAATGGCGAGTCTTCCTAGCCGTCTGATAATTCTGCCATGATCATTGTCATCCATTTCTTGGGTATCCATCCACTAACCGTCATGGTTAGTGGGGAGCGACATTGATTAAATACGTGGTATGCGAATAGATGAATTAATGAGCAGAATATATGCCCAGAACTTTACAAACAATAATGATATTGGTTGTAATGGTGTCTGGATAGCCGCATAACTACTTTAACCACCGTCTGGAGCCTATAAAAAGAGTCTCATGTCTCCTTATTTCTCATCTTTGTCCTCCTTGCTTTCTTCCTCCTAAGCCTAGAGTTTTGCCAGATTTCTCCTACGAGACACTGCCTTTCCCCCAGATTTCTCCTACGAGCCACCGCCTCTATACCAAAATTCTCTTACGAACTGCCGCCTCTCCAACAGAAATTCATCTAAATCCACCACAAAGAGCAAGTCTTGCCAGCCAACCGAAGAAGCCTCTATTGGATCTGGTGGCCAACCTTAGAGGGGAGGGGGTGTAACGCCCCGAAACTCAAAAGTGAAACGGGCGGTGTTTGAACCAAGTTCGGGTCTTGGTAGGGTGAACACGGCCTGTGACACGGGCATGTCACATGGTCGTGTCGTGCTCCGGTCGTCGAGTTGAGGTCGACGAGCGTTGAGTGCTCGAACACGGCCTGGGACACGGGCGTGTCCCAGGGCGTGTCAGGCACACGGCATGGGACACGGGCGTGTCACATGGCCGTGTATTTCTCTGGAAAGTTTAGTCCTGTGTCGACTGAGGGACACAGCCTGGAACACGGGCGTGTCAAGTCTGACACGGGCGTGTCGCCACCCGTGGCCACTATGGGACGTGACGGTTGACGTGACGGTTATTTGCGATACGGCCCCAGGTCACGGGCGTGTCGAGGACCCGACACGGGCGTGTCAGGTTGTCCCAACCCGTGTTCTTTTCTGTGCTCGATATTCGTGGGTGGATCGAGGCACACGGCCTGGGACACGGCCGTGTGCAAAGCCGTGTTCGGCCCAGGATTAAGAAATTTTAGGCTAATCTGAGTCGTTCGTTTTCTTTAAATACCATCTGACGGCTCAGATGAGATCCTGTTGTGTTAAGTTCGGGAATAGAGGATTAATCCCTCATTTTACTCCTAAATTCTCTCTTTCTAAGAAGTTAGAGAGAGAAGAGAGCAGGGAAGAAGGAAGGGAGGAATCCGGCCGCCGCCGGAGCATCGGAGCACCAAATTGAGAACCAAGACCAGATTCGCAGAGAGAATTCCCTTGTGAAGCCTTCCATCCGTCTGGTTTCTCATGGCGCCAAAGAGGACTTCAAGGTTAACGATTCTCCACTTGGACATGTGAAGTCCTTTTCTTTTCTGCATAGGAAACCCGCTCCCGCGAGTGTGCGGTGAGTGTGTGGTGTTCCTTGGGGTAGATGTGAATAGTCCCCCTTGTGTTGCATGTTGAATCCAGAATCGAAGTAAGGACTTAGGCATTGTGTGTGAAGCCTACCCGGATGTGGTTGTCTGTATCGGTGATGTTGCATATTATATGGATTGCCGGAGAATACTCCGTGCTTTGTGTTTTCGGGTTTCTACGCGGTAGATTGCAGCAGGGATCCTTGAGGATTAACTCCAAGACGCACCCGGAAAACTGGGCGGAAACGTAATTCTGCTAACTTGGCGGCTGGGGAGCCAGCCTTGAACATAACTGGGTTATGTGATGTTTGGAAATGAATTAGGATCCTGGTGAAGCTTGGCTTACGCGTACGTCTTAAAGTGACTAAGCGGAGTGAGCAACATGCAAGTGGAAACGGACCTGGGCTGTGCGGTTCGATGCTAGAGGCCCTAAAGTGGAACTGGTCGTTGGCATAGTCGGGAGTCTTGGACTGCGGTCCGAAAGACTAATAAATGCTCTCAATATTTATCGTCCTGAGGATGGTGGTGAAGCCACAGAATTGACTGGGTTCACCGAGAATGTGCCCTGAGTGCACGGGGTGTTTGGCCGGGCGAGCATACACATGTGGCTAAATATACTTATGCACTTAATTGTTTAGCTGGGCTAATGAAATGCAGGGAAGGAGCATCGCCATCCCGAATAAGGGGCGGGGTCATTATATTTCGGTCAGCTTTAGCTGATCGCTGATTTGTTTGCCACCGTGCGGTGGAATGTTGTTTGCAGGTGCTGCGGAACCAAGTACCAAATAGCGGGCTGAAGCCCAAGCTATTATGTTGGCCCTCGAAGGCCAAAGCGAACTGTTATTTTATTTCTATCATGTGTGGCCGGCCAACGAGCCGATGTCTGTAAAATACTATGTTGTTAAGTGAACATTTGTAAGGCCATAAGGTCAAGTACTCTATTGTGTATTTGTTCTATTTCATTTCTGTGGTGAATAGTGGACATTCATGCTAGTGTTGTGCAATTTTGGGTTCTCTTAAACTGTTTAAAAGCTTCCGCTAGAATGCTCTGTGTTAAGGCAAGTAATTGAGTATATGGTATTATTATGTAACCCTTCCGACTGTCCGTGGTATATGGCGTCTGGTTCCGGCTGGACCTTCTGTTATATGTCATACGATGGATGAGGGTGTTACAGGGGGTGAATAAGGTTTGAAATAAAATTCAGAGTTAAGAAAATTTCAGCATGCCAACTTGTTCTCGAAGCTACCGCGGGGAAATAGGCCACTACGGCGCGGTAATAGGTCACAAAAACTCAAGTTCGGCAGGGCAACCTATTCTGGAAGCTACCGTGGGACGATAGACTCCTACCGAGCGGCGATAGGTCACATACCCACTTTTCCCTATGAAACTTTGTTTTCTAAATTTTCACACACCTCTTAGAACCCTAGCAGCATATAACCACGAATACGAGATGAAATAAAAGTAATATAATTTTATTCAAAACTAAAACAAGGGTTTACAACAATACCATTGGATCTCCGTGACGCCAGAGATTGGAGGTGATGAATCAAACAAATCTCTATTAGTTTTTATACTGACCCTCAACAAGGACCGGTTGGCTCTCTCTTTTCTTCCAAAGAAGATTGATGAGCCGACTCCTCATCTTTCTCCCAGGAAGGGTCTTAGATCCCACTAGATCTCCCAGATCTAAACATCCTCCTAGGACTATTTCCTACGAAATCCTTGTCGGATTCCGACGACCTTTCTAGTCGATTTTCCTCGCACAAAATAATTAGAAAAGATAAAAGTACAAATAAAGATAAAGAGTTTTGAAATTTATTGCTCCCTCAAAGAAGAATTTTTTTCGTAGAACGCTACGCGATCGATGATTCTGAATATCGCTCTACTTGCGCTCGATCAACTGTTGATGATCGTTGGAAACTTTGCTCTACAGAGTTCTTTGATCACGAACGGGAGAGAGAGATTTCGCTTTTCCTCACAATGGAGAGGGTGGTTCGCAACAGTAGAGGCAGTGGTCAAATCCTAGGCTTGTAATTCTTCTCCTTGTCTCCTCGAAAAAAGAAATGCGCGCTTTTTTAGTCTCGTTATAAATAAGTTATCGTCGGCGATAGAGCTAGCACCCGACGGTAGGTCTTTTCACGCGGTGTCGCCAGCTGTCCATTAATTTATGGAAATATCTTAAAATATTCTCATCGCTTTTGGATACTGCGACACGGTAAAGCTAGCGCCCTGCAGTAGCGGTTTCTCCCCGATGTAGTCGAATTGGCTAGCGCTTGGTGGTAGCAGTTTCTCCTCGATGTAGTCGAATTGGCTAGCGTCCGGTAGTAGGTCACATAGAGACATCACTGCACACTCACTTTAAACCTGCATCGCTAGTGCTGGCAGTAGAACTAACACCTGACAGTAGGGCACAGGGATTGAAAATCTCATTCTTCATTCTTATAAAGCAGCACAATATACCCAACACAAGTATGATCAAATACAGCTTGATATTTGATATTGTCAAACTAAAGAGATGCGGACCATGAATTCCAACAAACTCCGCTTTTTTATAATATCAAATATCGTTCATGAGAAATAAATCAATAGTTGCATGGTATAGTGTAATCAAACAATAAACATGAATATAATGAGGTTTACAAAACAAGATAGCGTAGTGTAACAGAAGTGCGACTTCCCCTACATGTGTGCTCCTTCTATATGTGTGCTCCCCTACATGTATGCTCCCCCTATATGTGATCTTTCCCTAGGTGACTAACATGGGACTTACTTATGAACAAATAAATCTCCCCTTTTTGATATTATCAAAAGGGTTGGGAATCAACGATTGTGGTTTGAGATTAAGTAGAGAGATGAGTTTTTGGCAAAGCAAATACAAAAGTATGGGGAAAAAACATACAAGGTGGGCACAATGATTACAGACCTAGCTAACATAAGAAAAAACATTTGATTTAAATTATTGGCATAGCATAAAAAATTGTTTGGACAAAGCATGTGAATCTAAATACACAAGATTTGACATACACTATCAGATGATTTATAGAGTTAATATATTGTAACATTGTAAACGTCATTAATAGTAATCATGCAATAGATAGAAAGTGAAGTTTTAATCCAATTCTTGTGCATGGAAGAGTTAGATGAAACAATGGCAGGTGTACGTGTAGTATCAAAAAAAAATCATCAGGTAGAAATAATCAATAATACATGTTTTGTCTCAATAAATCAATATGTCAACCCAAGAGTGATGAAGTGAAAAATTGTGTCATGATTCTATCTACAATATACCAAGAGTAGAACAAATGGGCCTAACTCAATTTACTGTATTTACACAAGATCGAAACAATTCCAAAGATTAAGGTGTTCATCCTCACAATGCTCATGAAGGCTTATAGGAAGAAATAAGTAGTGTTTGGGGGGGTAACCTTGACACATAATTTGATAACATAGAAATAATGTACACACATTTTTTTCATTTCTTTTTTTTTTTCACTATAATATATATTTGTTTAGTTTAAGCTCCCTGAATCAATCAAAATCTATCAACATGTATAAATACACTTTAACTTGTATATAAAGACCCTACAACTATAATTTTTGTTCAATGTTCTAAACTCTTTATATGAAATTTGAATAACATGACATTGATTCTTCAAGTCATTCCTAGCATATTAGACACAATATCACGAGTTATAACATGCAAGCTTTGAAATTTCTACATGACTGCATTTTCTACGAATGTGTGAATACTGAAAAAGCTATTACGCTACTTAAATCTCCAAACATACCTAAAGACATATTAAACATACACCATCATATATTGTCGCACTCAGTAGTTAAGTATCAATAGATTAGACACATCATGACATAAATCATATAATGTTAAATAGAGTATAGCAATCTTAAATCAAACATTGCACGTAATCTTTATGTTTTAAGTTCTAGTCATACATGTCCTAAGGATTATGTCATTTTATTGTATATTTTTTTAAAAAAAACAAATAAACGAGAATAAAACATATATATATACATTTGCACGGGGTACGCCCGTGCTCGAAGCTCTCGGGTGACCTTCGGCCGCTTCCAGACGTGCTTCACCCGCCTGCGCACGGGCTTTGCCCGTGCTCAATACGTCAATGCGGGTTGCGCCCGCCTATGAGCGGGCTACGCATGCACCCGATTTTTTCTTTCAAAACATATACAAATGAGTACTTAAAATGAAAATATTATTCCTATTTTTATTTTATAAAATTTTGCAAATTTTAATCTATAAAAATTAATTTATCTCTCCTTCTCTCTCTTTTTATCACTCCCCCCTCTCTCCTTCTCGCGAAATTTTTTGGTCCAGGCCCCGGACGAACATCATCGTTCGGGGCCCGGGTGATTTGGACGGGTGTCCTCTCGTTTTCATTCGTTATTTTTGTTTGAGAAATCTTTTTGTCAGCTATTTAAATAAATAAAGTTTAGATAATATTTCAATAAAAAGGAATAAAAATATCCTGAATCGATGTGATATTTGAGATAAAATTCTAACATCTCAGTCATTTTATGTATTATCTAGGTTAAAAAAATATTATCTCGACCTTTTTTCTAATATCTGAAATAAAAATATAATCTCCCATTTATTTTCTGTAATATCTCAAATAAAATGTAATCTTTCGTCGTTTTTTTTGTAATATCTGATTTTTTTTTTCATTTGAGTAAAATGAGTATTCTTTGAAATAAAACTTGTAATAAGATATATTTATTTATTTTAAGAGCTCACATAGATTTTTTTCTGTAAATTTTCTGTAATATCTGAGATAACAATATAATCTCACAGCTATTTTTTGTAATACCTCGGATAAAAATATAATCTCCCAGCTATTATATGTAATATCTGGGATAAAAATGTAATCTCACATCTATCTGAGATAAAAATGAATATTCTTTGAGTTAATATATATAAATAAATAAATTTATAATTTAAACAAAACTTATAATAATATGGATCATTTTTATATTATATATAATATCTCAAAGAATATTCATTTTTATCTCAGCTAGATGAAATATTACATTTTTATCTCAGATATTACATATAATAGCTGAGATATTACATTTTTATCTGAGATATTACAAAAAATAGCTGAGAGATTTAAACCCTAAACTCTTAAATGATCTTATAATTCAAAAAAAAACTTGTAATAACATATATTTATTTAGTTTAAGAGCTGACATAAATTAGTTTTTCTAATATAATATCCACGATTTATTTATTTTGTAACATAGATTTATTTATCATATTATCTAAGTTAAAAATATATTATCTCAAATATCTGAGACAACAATTGAATCTCTCAACTATTTTCTATAATTTTCGAGATAAAAATATAATCTCTCATGTATTTTTTTGAGTATCTCAGATAAATATATATTCCCTCAACTACTTATATGTGTAATAAATGAGCATGTATATTTTAATAGTTGATATATAAATTTCTCAAGCAAAAAAACAACGTAAGTGAAAAAAGGACATGCGTCTAAATCACCCAGGCCCCGGACGATGATCTTTATCCGGGGCCCGGACAAACAATTTCTCCTCGTTCTCTCTCACATTTCTCTCTCCCTATCCCTCCTCTCTCTATAAATTCCCTCCATGTTCTCTCTCATGATCCAATGACCAACATTTAATCTTTTGTGTGCCTCCAAATACCTATATTCCTTTATATATATAAGATATATATATATATATATATATATATATATATATATATATATATATATACTAGCATCTTCGAATGGGCTCTGCTCGTTCTCGATGCGTCGTTGCGGGCTTCGCCCGCTTGGCATTGCCCGCCCCCCGGCGGGCTTCGCCGTCCCCCGGCGGGCTTCGCCGTCCCCCGGCGGGCTTCGCCGTCCCCCGGTAGTTATTTACAATTTAAAGCCCGCCCCCCCCCCCCCGGCGGGCTTCGCCGCCCCCGGCAGTTATTTACAATTTATAATTTTAAAGTTCAAAATTATAATTTTCCGATTTTTTAAGAATTATTTTTAAAATTAATATTTACAATATAAATTATTTAAATATTTAATAAATAAAAAATAAAAATAAAAAAACAATTGGAAAAAAATAAAAACAATCGCGGGCAGGGCCGCCGCTTCCGCCCACAGCCGGCGGCGGAACCGCCGGCGGCCTGCCTGGGGCCCACCGGCGGGTTCGCCTGCCTCCGGCAAGCCCACCGGGGGTTGTCCGGCGGCGAGCGGGCAGGGCCCCCGTCGGCGGTGGCCCTGCCCGTGAGCTCCAGCCGCCGACGGTGGCCCTGCCCGCTCGCCGCCGAACAACCCCCGGCGGGCTCGTCGGAGGCAGGAGAACCCGCTGGTGGGCCCCGGGCAGGCCGCCGGCCGCTCCGCCGCCGGCTGCGGGGTGAGCCAGTGAATGGACCTGAGGGGCGGGCGAGGTATCGGGATTTAGCAGGGAATGAACAGTGTTTTTTATTTTATTTTTGGTTATTGGCAGGCCGGGCTATTTAGATCCAATGGCCAGATGCGATTTTTTGGAGATCCGAAGATCCAGATGAAATTCATGGTGTGATTGGAAATAGGTATATTGTATTATATAATAAATAAATAAATAAATATAAATATATATATATATATATATATTTGTTATTTTGGGCTTATATATAATTTTTTTAATAATGAAAGAACTAACAGACGCAACTAACACCGATGGCAAAACAAAAATGAATCAAAGAACGTGTTTTTATGTTTGTCTAATTTTTTCAAGTTTTTATTTAATTTTTGTTGATATAATAAACTGAAAAAAATCACACCACACAGAGCTACAAGGCAGTTGAAGACAAAAAAAGAAAAACAAACACGAGATAAACATACAGAAAACATATTTACCGTCAGCGCTGGTGCTACCGTGCGGCGGTAACTTACAGAGATTCATGCTTCGCTTTCAGAAAGTTGTTTAGAGCTTGGGAACACTTTTCCACAGACGACGTCAAACTGTTGTGGGTCGCCCAATTTTCCCCCGGTCCGGAGAATCGAACTGCCTTAGCTCCGAGTTGGACCGGCTGTGCAAACAGTTAAAGAAAATCAAGCAGCAATGACAAGAGACTTGTTTTATCAGGAAAAACTCCGAAAGGGTGAAAAACCACGCTGTCGGATCCGTGTCAGACCAAAATTCACTATTTCCTTTTGGGTTTAAAAGTAGTTTTGTTTCTTAAAGAGTGACAGGTCATCTCTCTATTACAAGTCTTAAATGTGAAAATAAGGGGAAAAGCTAAGTCCACGAAGCTGAGTGAAGAACGTCCACGAGAGCGCACTTTGATGTCTTCTCTCACGCTCACGAGAGCTTGTCTAAGTGATCGTTAGATGTTTAGCGGACTAGAGAGAGCATAGCAAGGTCCAAGCGGAGAAACGATTTAAGTTTGATGTTCTCAACCAGTCCTGCACAAAAAGACTGTCGGGCCGGTCCGGGACCAGTCTTTTAAAAGACCGGTCATTTGGCCGACCAGTCCCGCTCAAACCGGTCCCAGTCTGGGACTGGTTTTCCTCCTATGGAGGAGGACTGGCTGGGACCGTTGGACTGGTCCTAACCGGTCCCGGACCGGTCTTTTTTATAGGTCTTTTGTCTGGTCTTTTACTAAAATGATTAAAAATGATCGGTCTCTTACTTAAATTACTAAAATGACCGGTCTTTTACCAGTCTTTTGATCGGTCCCGGTCCGGGACCGGTCTTTTCCCAGTCCCGGTCCGGGATCGGTCTTTTACCGGTCCCAGTCCGGGACCGGTCTTTGATGAAAAATGAGGACTCCTTGGGACCCCAGGGACCGGTCCGGGACCGGACCTGTCACGACCCGCATTTTCCCCGAGGTTAAGAAGTATAAGAGTAAGGGAAAATATGCGTTGTGATGTCACGTCGAGCAGGGGATAACTACCGACGCTCAGGCGACGCACCAAAGCCACAAATTATAAGTTTTAATTTAATAGAAAATCAGTTTGTTTGAAGGCCGTATCCCTCGGCACAGTGGATCAGCTAGTCCACGCTAAGAAAATATATATATATATGCTTACAGCGGAAAAATACTTTGATTCAGTTAGTTTGACACCCTAAATGAGTATAAGGGTCCACCAGAGACCACTTATAGAATGCACAACACCTAAGGTGAGTATAATATATATATATATATTAAAAGATGTTTTACACGTTAAGAAAATAGTATTTTAGTTGGCAAACATGTTATGCATGAGGTACATATAATAGTTTAGGGTTTTAAAATACCTAACATGCAACCTAGCATAAATCCTTCCCAGAAACAAGTAAACAACCCCAAGAGGGCAAAAACAACAGTTTAAATTCATACTTAGCAAAACAAGTAAGCCACCGATGGGAGTCGACAACCCGACACGAACCCACCGGTGAGTGTGCATGTCCATACAGAAAGGAAAAATGACTACCTCACAAGAGAAAGGTCTGTAACTCTGCTACCCTGGAGGCTACCAGCAAGACCCAGCAAATGGAATCAGCCGCTCAATCGGCTACAACCTGGACCGGAGGCATTCAAGAAAAGAAATGGCTCAGCAAAGAAAATAAATCAAAGAAAGGAGTGTCAAAACACTGAAAATAAAGAAGGGTTTTCCAACCCGGCAACAAAGTACTAAACTACAGAAGCAGGACAAAGAAAGAATTATTGCAAAAAGGGCAATAAAGGCAAATCATACCAAGTGTGAGCACAAAAACAACTTGCTCTAGAGAGAATCAACCTGCAGTAATAAAGCATCAGAATAAAAGCAGGGAGAAACCAAAAGTAGACAAGATGAAACTAACAGTCCTAAGTTTGTGGGCAAATGACCGGGGTGTAAAAATAAGGGGATGAAAGGTATGGCCACAATGTCCAACACCAACAATCAGACCCCAAAAATACTCAAGGGTGAAACACAGCCGGTGGCAGCTTCAGGGTCCACACACCCAACAAGTTGGCCACAATGTCCAAACTTAGTGGTGGCCACAGCTCAGCACACACAATTCACCCCTCAGAGTCCAAAAAACCACACCCCCTCCGGTCAAAGCCCACGAGTCGGCATGCAAAAACTAGCCGAACACTCCCAACATCCCCCTTAGGAAGGTAAAACTTTTCTAACAGCCCTAAAGAAGCTCACATCCCAACGCCAGGCAAGCAGAGCCTTGGAAAATTAATTCCAAGGCTCATGCTGCTCTCCTTAACCGACCTAGCAGCAAATCAAGCCTACCACTAAGCTAAGCTTAATCCTAGTGCTAACCAGCATCCTTGGCATCAACTAAGACAAGCTTTCAATTCGGGAAAGGAGCTAACCTGGGGCTTTAGGCTAGCAAGAAGAAGGAACAACACAAACTCAAAACTTGGCATAAAAACCGCAAGGGGCAAGGGAGCCACTTGTCTTAGCACCAAGGTCTAGCAGCAGCCTTCACTCCACGAGCTTGGCACCGGCAGCAAGGCTACCTGGAGAGAAACCGAAATCTGGAGCTTTTTAGAGAAGGAAAAAAAGAAACCTGAAACCCTTAGACCTCTAAAGGCAGCCGAAAAACAGATAGTCGACCTATCAGCAAATAGTCGAACTATCAGAAGAAAGCAGATAGTAGATCTATCAACAGATAGTCGAGCTATCAAACAACGCAGATAGTCGACCTATCAAACAGATAGTCGAGCTATCAGATAGTTGAACTATCCAAGCAGATAGTCGAACTATCAAAGCATAAAAGCTAAATAACATACCTAGGAAGCTAGCTCTCGGCGAGAGCAGCTCAAATCTGGAATTTCCCGGACAAACCGAGCTCTAGATTGCCGGAAACCACCGGTCAAAACAGCCGGTTTACCGCCTTCCGCCTGCACCTTCCGCTGGAAGCCTGCTGCTCGGGAATGGGGAAGGAGATAAGGGAAAGCTTGGGATATACCCCCCACTAGCCAATATAATAATACTATCTAGCCCCACTAAGCTTAAATCATATTAAACTATTCAGCCACTAAGCTTAAACTATAATAGTATAATCAGCCACTAACCAAGTCTATGCTTATCCTCAACAGCAAATCCCAAGCCCCCCTGCACTCAACCGGCATACATAAATATATATATATATATATATATATATATATATATATATATATATATATATATATATATACATACAGACATAGCAGCCACTAACTAATATATACATATTTTATATAACATATATATACATATATATTACAGCCACTATGCTAAAAATTATGCTAAGCTTAACAACACAGCCCTAGCAGCAACCCGAGCCCCCACCCAGCTAGCTGAAATATATATATATATATATATATATATATATATATATATATATATATATATATATATATATATATATATATATATACGAGCATCTTCGCACGGGCTACACCCGTGTTCGATGCTCTCGGGCAGCCTTCGGCCGCATCCAGGCGGGCTTCGCCCGCCTGCGCACGGGCTTCGCCCGTGCTCGATGCGTCACTGCGGGCTGCGCCAACCTATGAGCGGGTTGCGCATGCATTTAAAATCTTTTTTTCTTCAAAACATATACATATGAGTACTTAAAATGATCGTAAAAAAATATAAAGTACTATTCATATTTTTATTTTATACAATTTTGCAAATTTTAATCTATAAAAATTAATTAATCTCTCCATCTCTCTCTTTATCACTTCCCCCTCTATCTCTCTCTCCTTCTCTCTCCCTCTCCCTCCACTCTCTCTCTCCCAAATCTCATCCCTCATGCTCTCTCTCATGATCTAATGGCCAATATTAAATCTATGGTATGCCTCCAAATATCTATATTCCCTTATATATATAAGATAAGATATATATATCTAATATAATATATACATGTATATATATATATATATATATATATATATATATATATATATATATATATAAACACAGCTATATACATATATATATATATATATATACACACACAACACCTCACTAACACATATATATACACACATATACATATCTATAACAACAAATTGGCTAATCATACTTAGCCCAAAACGAGCACCGACCTTACCAAGCTCGAGCACACAAGGCCACGCACAACAAACAGGTAGCCAATACCGGCTAACAAAACGCACGTCGAAATGACGCGAAAAACGAATGATCTCGGATTTCGACAAAACTCGCACCGTAGCTAAACACCACAGCTACAAACACAACGGCGAAGTCGAAAATTACATCCGACGATCAAAACTTGGGCTAACACTGCTCGAAGCCAAAGCACAAGCATTTCCTGAGAGGCCCAACCGAGTCACCAAAACAGACTCCGGCTAGCTGGGAAATCTTACAAATAGGCTACTAAAGGACCACTAAAGGAACCTAAAGAGCTATGACCACACTCTAACAATGGCAAAAGCCAACAACGCGTCATCGTAACGCCAAGTAATGATCAAACAAAACACAAAAAAACCGGGGGCGTTACAGTCACTCCCCCTAAAAGAAAGTTTCGTCCCGAAACTGTACACACAACCCTTCTAATCAAAAGGAAAAAAGAACAAGCTAATCAAAAGCCATAAAAGAAAGAGTGCAACATACCAGGCACAAGTCAGGGGAAAAGGTGAGGGTAAGCCTCCCTCATTGCCGACTCCAGCTCCCAAGTCGCGCTTTCTACATCATGGTTCTTCCACAAGATTTTCACCATAGGAATTGTTTTCTTCCACAACACGCGATCCCGAGCATCCAAAATGCGGACAGGCACTTCCACATAAGAAAAGTTCGGCTCCAACAGTGGTATAGAATCCAAAACCTGCCTGTCACTATGCACACACTTCCGCAGCTGACTGACGTGAAAAACATCATGTACGCCAGGAAAATTTGCGGGCAACTCCAGCCTATAAGCTGCCACACCAATCCGCTCAACAACCCTGAATGGCCCCACATATCTCGGGTCCAACTTCCGGTCTTTCCCAAATCTCTTGACCCCAGTCATCGGAGAAACCTTTAAGAACACCTGGTCCCCCACAGCAAATTCCAGATCTGATCTACGCCGGTTGGCATTCTTTTCATATCTCTCTTGGGCTTCTCGAAGCTTTTCCCGAATAAGCTTCACCGAAATTTCCATCTCCTCGAGAGCCTCTGGACCCAGCAACGGTCTCTCGCCAACCTCAGCCAAAAATAAGGGGAGTCCTGCAGCGCCTCCCATACAAAGCCTCAAACGGAGCCATTTGCAAGCTTTCCTGATAGCTATTGTTATAAGCAAACTCCATAAGCCGCAAATGCTCGTCCCATGCCCCACCATGCTCCAGAATATAGCATCAGATCATATCTTCCACAATCTGATTTACTCGCTCTGTTTGGCCGTTGGTCTGCGGGTGGTAAGCAGTGGAATACCTCAAATCTGTCCCCAATCCTTCCTGAAGACTCTTCCAAAAACGAGACGTGAACCTGGAGTCTCGATCTGATATGATGCTCACGGGGACGCCATGCAGTCTGATAACCTCTTCCACATACAGCTCAGCTATCTTCCTCATCGTGTAATCAATCTTGAATGGCACGAAGTGGGCACACTTCGTTAGTCTGTCCACGATCACCCATACTAAAACATTCCCCCTCGGAGACCTTGGTAAGTCTGTAATGAAATCCATCGAGATGCTTTCCCACTTCCGAGTCGGAATTTCCAAGGGAGTCAGCTTGCCACCTGGTCTTCCATGATCAGCCTTTACTTGCTTGCAAGTGTTGCATTTAGAAACCAATTTGGCTATGTCTCCCTTCATCCCATACCACCAGGCAATCTGCTTCAAATCGCGATACATCTTAGTGGATCCTAGGTGGTAGGCAACGCTAGATCCACGGGCTTCCCTGCACACCATAGCCCTGATATTACCAACAGTGGGAATGAAAAATATTCCTCGGTATCTCAAGGTACCCAAATCATCTATAGAAAAATCCGACAGCTCGCCTTTCTCAGCTCGAACATACAACCGCAGAAGGTCAGGATCATCCTTCTGATGCAATCTCGTGAGCGCGATCCATGAGGGCTCTGCCACTGCCAGACTACCCTGCCCATCACAGCTACCCACAGAAATGTCCATCAACAGAAACTCCTCTACCAATGACTCAGCTGTGAAACCAAAGATCTTTCCTGATTTCCGACTCAAGGCATCGGCCACCACATTGGCCTTGCCCGGATGATACTGAATCTCAACATCATAGTCGGTCACGTACTCTAACCATCGCCGCTGACGCGGGTTAAACTCTTTCTACGTGAATACATACTTCAAACTCTTGTGATCAGTAAAAATCTTGCACTGCACCCCATATAGCAAATGTCTCCACAACTTCAGAGCATAGATCACAGCAGCAAACTCCAGGTCGTGCGTAGGGTAATTCCTCTCATGAGTCTTTTGCTGTCTCGACCCGTACGCAATCACCTTCCCGCCTTGCATTAGCACGCACCCCAGCTCGATATGGGAAGCATCCACATACACCTCATACTCGACACCTTCAGTAGGCAAAGACAGAATAGGGGTTGAACATAGCCTCCTCTTTAGCTCCTCAAAAGCCTCTTCACACTTGTCATCCCATACAAAGGCTACGTTCTTTTGGGTCAACCGGGTCAAAGGCGCAGATAGGGTGGAGAATCTCTTCACAAATCTTCTGTAATAACCTGCCAAACCCAAGAAGCTTCTGATCTCATGAGGAGTAACAGGTCTCGCCCAGTCCATAACAGCAGCAATCTTCTCTGGGTCTACTGAGATCCCCTCCTTGTTCACCACATGGTTGAGGAAAGATACTTGAGGCAGCCAGAACTCACATTTGCTTAACTTGGCATAAAGCTTATGGTCTCTCAGTGTCGCCAAGACTAGACGCAAATGTTGATCATGCTCTTCTGCATTCCGGGAGTACACCAAAACATCATCAATAAAGACAATCACGAACTTGTCTTAGTACTCCTTGAACACGCGGTTCATCAAATCCATGAAGGCTGAAGGCGCATTAGTCAAACCAAAAGACATGACTAAGAACACAAAGTGTCCATGATGAGAACGAAATGCCGTCCGCGGAACATCAGACTCCCGAATCCTCAACTGGCGATAGCCCGAACGAAGGTCTATCTTTGAAAATACAGCACTACCACTCGCTGATCAAACAAATCATCAATCTGAGGCAGTGGGTACCTGTTCTTAATTGTAACCTTGTTCAGCTCTCTATAGTCGATGTATAGCCTCATCGACCCATCCTTCTTCTTTATGAATAGAACAGGCGCACCCCAGGGCGACGAACTCGGCCTGATAAAACCCTTTGCCAACATCTCATCTAGCTGGATCCGCAACTCCTCCAGCTCTCGCGGGGCCATGCGGTACGGTGCCTTAGCAATAGGACGCGTACCCGGCTCCAAATCTATAACGAACTCAACATCTCTATTGGGTGGAAGTGTAACACCTCCCCTGTAAAGACCATATAATATGGGTCCGGCCGGGGCCCCACAACATACGGACGCCACAGCTTTAGTATTAAAAGATGATATGAAAACTACCTAATCTCAAAACTCCAGACAAACACAGCGGAAACAGAACATTAACCGACAGAAGTTATCCACTAATGATAGAGTATCAAATGGCCTTAAGGCCTTACACACTAATAGTCCAAAAATATAAATGTGTCAAGCACTCCTAGGCTACCTCGGCATGCAAGCCGGACATAAACATAACAAGAGTAGCAAACACAAAAGGAAAATCCAAGCACAACAACACTTCATGAGGCTTAGGGCTTTTCTCCCGGCGCGCTAGCTCCTGCATGCGATCCTTGCCCTGTAAGGATTTGAAGTAACGCGGGTCAGCAAAGGCTGACCTCTACTGTGTAACAAACAAATCTCCTCCCGGCCGTCCCTAACGGACCCCGGGGTACCACTCCACCTGCAAGTTAGCACTTCGTATACCAAAAGAGCATATATATTAAAGCGGTAAACAGGCTTGGATGTCTCATACAGCATACATGTTTTCTATGTTTTGTACAAGGTGAAAAGGGGGCCTACTATGCAACATGAATGCAACCCGGGTTTCACCCAAGGCACCCTAGCTCGTATGCATCTAGCACAACACCAAACACTGGGTACTTCCGTTTCCCCATCGGCTTAAAGCCGCAAACAAAAGGGAACCACCATGTCCCTAACGGCACGCACGCCGTCACACGGAACCTTGCAAAGGCCCCACCCGCACAAGGGTCATATGCCCCGGGGCTTGCCCGCACATTCTGACTTCGCACGTCAAGGTTCCGCCTCACACTGACCGATTCTAAGAAGCCTTGTTGGACCCCACCCGCTCATGGCCACATTGCCCGGGCTTGCCCTCCGCTCGACATTCTCGTCAGTCCATACAAGGGGCTAGTCTCGCCGGGACACTTCCCCCACATGACTTACGCGTCACGGGATAGCCAGCCGACCACGGAGACATAGCCGCGCCTTTGCACAGCACAAACAAAGGTCACCCCCCCCCCCCATCACCATTCGCACCGTGTCTTTCCCGTGCTCCAAGGAAACCATCTACCGCACAACACGGAGCTAACCTTGTCCGGTTCCGACCACGAGTACTCACTCAAATATAAGGGGGAAAACGCATACATACAACGGCATATTGCCGCAACGGATTTCCACCGAATCCCCGAAGCTCGCTATGCAACATCACTGGGTCGGACTAACGGTCGTGACCACGGCTTCACCCACAATGTCTAATCCGCTAACGAAGCGGATCTCTAATGCAAAGCATGTCGGGATGAACATACTCAACCCGGAGGTTCCTCTTGAACCTAGACTACACGAATCCCTCTCATTTGAGAGATTCGGTGCTCAAATTACGAAAGGAAGGGGATGCTATTCATGCATCCTAAATCCTAAAAACCGAGAGGAGAAGTGTCGTTACCTTCCGCCCCCTCTTCCTAGCCATGGAGAAGATTTGCTCGGTCGAACACCACCGCAACGCTCCCACCTTCGCGGATCTGAACTCCGCTCGCGAAACGGACCTCCGAAGCTTCGCCGGCGGCCGGAACTTGGCCTCTTTGCTCTCCCTTCTCTCTAGAACTTAGAGAGATAAAAGAAAGTGGGGAATGAGGGTTTAGAACCCTATTCCCGGCCTTAAACCGCCCAGGGAGGCCCCCCACTGTTGGATCTTCCAAAGAAAAGAACGAACGGCCACGATCGGAACCCAAATTAGAAAATCTGGGCCGAACACGGGTTGCAACACGGCCGTGTGCATGGCCGTGTTAGCCATTTGTCGTCTCGACCGATTCGAAAACCAGCACACGGCCTTTGACACGGCTTCCGACACAGCCGTGTCGCCGTTGACACGCCCGTGTCGAGGCCCGTGTCACTCCCCCCTACCGACCAACATTCCCAGCCAGAGAAGGACACATCCCAAGACACGGCCCTCGACACGCCCGTGTCAACCCCGACACGGCCGTGTCGTGACCCGTGTCACGCCTAGCAGAATAAATTCTGCGAACAGCCCGAGAAGGACACGGCCAGGGGCACGCCCGTGTCCAAGGCCGTGTGCCTTCTCGCCGATCGTCGACCAACACGGCTCGGCGACCTAGGCTCAACACGGCTCGACGACCCAGGCGCAACACGGCTTGTGACACGGCCGTGTCACAGGCCGTATGCCTACCCCCAAAACCCAAACTTGGCCAAAACGACGCCGTCGATTCCTCTTCCAAGTTTTGGGGTGTTACAATCCCCCCCCCCCCTTTAAAGAATTTCGTCACGAAATTTAAAACATGGAAAGTACACAAATTCTAAACGGTACCTGAGGAGAAAAGTTCGGGGTACTCCTCCAGCATGGCCTGCTCTCGCTCCCATGAGAGCTCCTCGCAGCCACAGTTGTCCCAACGGACCTTTACGAGTCTGACTTCCTTGTTCCGCAATTGCCGAACCTCTGAATCTTCTATCCCGATTGGACGAACTCGCGTCCTCAAGTCTTCCTCTACCGGCACCGTCGTCGGCTCAATCACCACGCTGGCTTCTAACAAAGCTTTCCTCAAAACGGAGACGTGAAAAACGTCATGCAATCCACTTAGCTCTGTGGACAACGCCAACCGGTACGCTGCCTCTCCCACTCGCTCGATGACCTTGAATGGTCCCAAAAATCTCGGACTCAGCTTCTTGAGTCGGCGAATTCGTGAAACGCCTTTGAACGGCTTGATCTTAAGGTACACCCAGTCGCCCACTGCGAATTCCACATGTCTGTGGCGAGCATTGAAATACTTCGACTGCCGATCTTGAGCTACCTTCATGCACTCTTGGATGGTCCGCACTAGCTCACTAGCGTCGGCTACCACTTCTTTCCCCAAAAGCTTTGTGTCTCCCGCCTCTGTCCAAGACATCGGTGTTTGACACCACCTCCCATAAAGAGCTTCATATGGCGCCATCTTGATACTAGCTTGGTAGCTATTGTTATACGCAAACTCCACCATGAAGAGGTGATCCTCCCACTTCTTGCCGAAGTCGAGAGTACACATCCTTAGCATATCTTCCAAAGTACGGTTCGTTCTCTCAGTTTGCCCATCGGTTTGAGGATGAAAGGCCGTACTGAACTTGAGTTTTGTGCCCAAGCTCTTCTGTACCAACCGCCAATCCTTAGACGTGAAACGTCCATCCCGGTCGCTGACTATACTCTTCGGAATCCCATGAAGTCGTACAATATTGCGGACGTACAACTCCACCAACTTTTCCACACCGTCCTCCTTCCGATTTGGGATGAAATGTGCCACTTTGGTCAAGCAGTCCACAATCACCCAAATGGTATCATTACCCTGCTGCGATCTAGGCAACCCATGCACAAAATCCATGGAGATGTCATCAAATTTCCATTCGGGGATTGGAAGAGGCTTCAAGAACCCGTCCGGCTTCTGACACTCGGCCTTCACCAAGGCACAAGTTTGACACCGACTCACACACAAAGCTACGTCCCGCTTCATCCCAGGCCACCAATAGGACTTCTTCAAATCCAAGTACATCTTTGTACTGCCCGGGTGAATGGAGTACTTAGTGAAGTGAGCCTCAAACATCAACTCCTCGCGGAGCTTGCCGAACTGCGGTACACAAATCCTTCCGCCCTTCCTCAGAATCCCATCAACCATCTCCCAGGCGCTACCCTCGCCCTTTAGAGCTTCCTCCATGAAAGGTTGGAACTCCGCATCTACACGGGTCGCTTCCCGAATACGATCGCATAAGTCATTCTGCATCTCAATCCAACTTAGTCGAGCCACGCTAGACTCGCCTCTTGCCACACATTCCAAACCAAGGGACTCCCAGTCCTGCCTTAACCGCTCATCGTGAGCTTCAATCCAATTTCCTTGCCCCGAGTACTTCCTACTCAAAGCATCTGCCGCCACATTGGCTTTCCCTGGCGTGTACTGAATCGCCACCTCGTAGTCCCCAAGGAACTCGACCCACCTACGCTGCCGCATATTTAGGTCCTTCTGGTCTAGGAGATACTTTAGACTCTTGTGGTCCATGAAGATCTCCACCTTTGCACCATAAACGTAGTGCCTCCACAACTTCAAAGCAAAAATTACCGCCGCCAACTCCAAATCATGGACGGGGTAATTTCTCTCGTGCGGCTTCAGCTGCCTCGACCCAAAATCTATCACACTACCATGCTGCACCAACACGCACCCTAAACCGCATCCAGATGCGTCTCTAAAGATCTGGAATCCTTCGGTCCCCTTTGGTAGACTTAGGATCGGCGCCGTCATTAGCCTCTCCTTCAGGGTTTCAAATTCCTGATTGCACTCTTGAGTCCATACAAACTTCTGATCTTTGCGAGTTAGTGAAGTGAGGGGTAGAGCTATCCGCGAAAAGTTTTCCACAAACCTTCGGTAGTACCCGGCTAGTCCAAGCTCCGGACTTCCGCCACGGTCCTCAAAACTGGCCACTCTCTGATGGCTTCTACTTTCGTTGGATCCACTATCACCCCGTCCCCACTGATTACATGGTTCAAAAACGCCACCTTCTCCAACCAAAACTCGCATTTCGAGAACTTCGCATAGAGCTGGTTCTCTCTCAACACTTGTAACACTATCCGCAAGTGCGACTCGTGCTCCGCTTCTGACTTGGAATACACCAATATGTCATCGATAAAGACGACTACGAACCAGTCCAAATATTCGTGAAACACTCGGTTCATCAAGTCCATGAACACGGACGGCGTGTTCGTCAGCCCGAACGGCTTCACCGAGAACTCAAAATGACCATACCTCGTACCAAACATGGTCTTGGGTATGTCTTCGTCACGAATCCACAACTGATAATATCCGGACTTCAAGTCCAACTTGGAGTACACCACCGATCCCACCAACTGGTCGAAGAGATCGTCTATCCGAGGAATCAGATACTTATTCTTGACAGTCAATTTGTTCAACTCTCGGTAGTCTATGCACAGACGCATACTACCATCCTTCTTCTTTACGAATAACACCGGCGCACTCCACGGTGAAGAGCTGGGCCTGATATACCCTTGCTCCAAAAGCTCCTGCAACTGAACCTTGAGCTCGGCCAACTCCTTTGGTGCCATCCTAAAGGATGGGCGCGACACTGGTCTAGCGTCGGGCACCAACTCGATGGAGAAATCAATCTCCCGCCGAGGAGGTGCTCCCGGTAGCTCCTCAGGAAATACATCTCCAAACTCCGCCACCACGGGCACTTCTCCAAGTGACAGCCTGGAAAGGCTAACCTCCAACAGCGCTACTAGAGCTACACCCCCTTGGTTAACAGCTCGCACTAGATGAAGTGCCGAAACTAGGGAACAGGTCACTCCATGCAGGCCCTCAAACTTGACTTCTGCTTGCCCCACGCTCCTTAGGGTTACCACCTTGGACAAATAGTCGATACTGGCACGCTGCTCCGCTAGCCAATCCATCCCCAAAATCACATCGAACTCGGACAACGGCAAGATCGCCGCTACCAATATGAAGTCGACTCCCTCAAGACTCCAACAAATCCGCCCTTTAGCCCTGGTTGTCATAGACGACCCATTGGGCATGCGCACTTTCAACTCTGAGTCCGTTGCAAAGGACTCAACTCCAATCCTCCGGGTGAAACTTTCTGCAAGGAAGGAGTGCGACGCTCCCGTATCAAAAAGTACCCTAGCGGGGTACCCAGATACCACTACAAAGCCTACACACATGCAACAAACATAAAAAGGCTTGAAAGGAAGAAATCTACGATGCAGGTTGAACTCTCATACCTGTCACCACATTGATTTGGCGGATTGCTTCCTGCTGCCCAAGGTTGTAGGCCCTTGGCTGCACTGGTTGAAACCGGGAAGCACTCGACTCCGCCATTTTCCCTTTCTCCGCGGCACTGGGGCCGGAGCGCACAGTTTGCTCCTGCCTTGGCTCTTGCTCCGTGCCCCCTTGGGTACAAAATCTTGCTATGTGGCCTGGCTTGCCACAACTATAGCACGTCTGAGGGCCCTTAGAGCGTGACCCTCCGGACGTCCAATTACTCTTCTCGCCCGACTTATATGGGGAAGGCTTCTTCTTCCATCGGCTCCCTTCCGTCTTTCCGTGGGACTGAGCAGGCTTCTTCTCTTCCCCCTGTTTGGGCGTGAAACCCTTGCGACACTGGGATCGCTCCATGTCACTCTCCAAAATTCAGGCCGCCTCCACCAATTCGTTGAAACCCGCACGTTTCATCGATATGAGGGGTTGTCTTAGATTCTCCCTCAATCCATGATAGAAGAGATTGTCCCTCTCTTCATCGTCTGCCATGGTCGTTCCCGCATAACGACCCAAGCGAGTAAATTCCTGAACATACTCATCCACTGACTTGTCTCGCTGCACCAGATGTAGGAACTGCCTCTAGAGGGCTAACCTCGTTGAGGCGGGAATGTACTTCTTCAGGAAGGCATTCCCAAATTCCTCGATGGACGGTGTGCGTCCTAGAAATTGCCGGCCACTGTGGCTCACCCACCATAACTTGGCATCTCCCTCCAACATAAAGGCTGCGAACTCTGTCTTTTTCTCTTCGGGCGCCTCTGCCGCCCTCAGAAGCTCATGAATTCTAGCCCACCAATCCTCTGCATCTGTGGGCGTGCCGATTCCCTTGAAGGTTGGAGGGTGGAAGCTCAGAAAGTACTTCATCTGCCGGTCCCCCTGCCCGACAACCACTCTCTCGGCCTGCGGCTCCGCCCGCCTGACCTCCTTAACTTGCACGGTCGCTGCCGTGACCGGGGTAGCAGGAGTTGCTACCTGAGCAACGGGAGCTGCTACCTGTGCTGTCGCTGCAGCTTGGGCCGCCGCCATCGCTTCTGCAAGCATACGGCAGAAGTCGGCCGGTGTGACCCCCATCCCTAGCGGACCTTGCGCAGTCACACTACTTGTCGAGAGCTCATCTCTTGGCCTCGAGGTCCCAGCCTCGTTGCTTGCACTCTAAACACAAGCAAGAAAACGCAAATCAGTCTCTAATTGCAAGACTCGAACACAAGGACACTTATGGTCCCGCGATACTCCTATGGATAACTTCTTATACGCGACTCGACTTATACTTTCGACTGCGAAACTTCTCATTGGAACGCGAACCTCGCTCTGATACCAAATTATAACACCTCCCCTGTAAAGACCATATAATATGGGTCCGGCCGGGGCCCCACAACATACAGACGTCACAACTTTAGTATTAAAAGATGATATGAAAACTACCCAATCTCAAAACTCCAGACAAACACAGCGGAAACAGAACATTAACCGACAGAAGTTATCCACTAACGATAGAGTATCAAATGGCCTTAAGGCCTTACACACTAATAGTCCAAAAATATAAATGTGCCAAGCACTCCTAGGCTACCTCGGCATGCAAGCCGGACATAAACATAACAAGAGTAGCAAACACAAAAGGAAAATCCAAGCACAGCAACACTTCATGAGGCTTAGGGCTTTTCACCCGACGCGCTAGCTCCTGCATGCGATCCTTGCCCTGTAAGGATTTGAAATAACGTGGGTCAGCAAAGGCTGACCTCTACTGTGTAACAAACACATCTCCTCCCGGCCGTCCCTAACGGACCTCGGGGTACCACTCCACCTGCAAGTTAGCACTTCGTATACCAAAAGAGCATATATGTTAAAGCGGTAAACAGGCTTGGATGTCTCATACAACATACATGTTTTCTATGTTTTGTACAAGGTGAAAAGGGGGCCTACTATGCAACATGAATGCAACCCGGGTTTCACCCAAGGCACCCTAGCTCGTATGCATCTAGCACAACACCAAACACTGGGTACTTCCGTTTCCCCATCGGCTTAAAGCCGCAAACAAAAGGGAACCACCATGTCCCTAACGGCACGCACGCCGTCACACGGAACCTTGCAAAGGCCTCAACCGCACAAGGGTCATATGCCCTGGGGCTTGCCCGCACATTCTGACTTCACACGTCAGGGTTCCGCCTCACACTGACCGATTCTAAGAAGCCTTGCTGGACCCACCCGCTCATGGCCACATTGCCCGGGCTTGCCCTCCGCTCGACATTCTCGTCAGTCCACACAAGGGGCTAGTCTCGCCGGGACACTTCCCCCACATGACTTGCGCGTCACGGGATAGCCAGCCGACCACGGAGACATAGTCGCGCCTTTGCACAACACAAACAAAGGTCCCCCCCCCCCCGATCACCATTCGCACCGTGTCTTTCCCATGCTCCAAGGAAACCATCTACCGCACAACACGGAGCTAACCTTGTCCGGTTCCGACCACGAGTACTCACTCAAATATAAGGGGGGAAACGCATACATACAACGGCATGTTGCCACAACGGATTTCTACCGAATCCCCGAAGCTCGCTATGCAACATCACCGGGTCGGACTAACGGTCGCGACCACGGCTTCACCCACAATGCCTAATCCGCTAACGGAGCGGATCTCTAATGCAACGCATGCCGGGATGAACATACTCAACCCGGAGGTTCCTCTTGAACCTAGACTACACGAATCCCTCCCATTTGAGAGATTCGGTGCTCAAAATACGAAAGGAAGGGGATGCTATTCATGCATCCTAAATCCTAAAAACTGAGAGGAGAAGTGTCGTTACCTTCCGCCCCCTCTTCCTAGCCATGGAGAAGATTTGCTCGGTCGAACTCCACCGCAACGCTCCCACCTTCGCGGATTTGAACTCCGCTCGCGAAACGGACCTCCGAAGCTTCGCCGACGGCCGGAACTTGGCCTCTTTGCTCTCCCTTCTCTCTAGAACTTAGAAAGATAAAAGAAAGTGAGGAATGAGGGTTTGGAACCCTATTCCCGGCCTTAAACCGCCCAGGGAGGCCCCCCACCATTGGATCTTCCAAAGAAAAGAACGAACGACCACGATCGGAACCCAAATTAGAAAATCTGGGCCGAACACGGGTTGCAACACGGCCGTGTGCATGGCCGTGTTAGCCATTCGCCGTCTCGACCGATTCGAAAACTAGCACACGGCCTTTGACACGGCCTTTGACATGGCTTCCGACACGGCCGTGTCGCCGTTGACACGCCCGTGTCGAGGCCCGTGTCACTCCCCCCTACCGACCAACATTCCCATCCAGAGAAGGACACGGCCCAAGACACGGCCAAAGACACGGCCCTCGACACGCCCGTGTCAGCCCCGACACGGCCGTGTCGTGACCCGTGTCACGTCTAGCAGAATAAATTCTGCGAACAGCCCGAGAAGGACACGGCCAGGGACACGCCCGTGTCCAAGGCCGTGTGCCTTCTCGCCGATCGTCGACCAACACGGCTCGGCGACCCAGGCTCAGCACGGCTCGACGACCCAGGCGCAACACGGCTTGTGACACGGCCGTGTCACAGGCCGTGTGCCTATCCCCAAAACCCAAACTTGGCCAAAACGACGCCGTCGATTCCTCTTCCAAGTTTTGGGGTGTTACAGGAAGTCCGGGAAGATCAGCAGGAAAAACATCAGGGAACTCACAAACAACAGGAATCTCTTCAAACTGTGGCACACAAACATCTGCCCCTACCAGAGAGACCAAACAAGCAAAACAGCTCGGAACAAGCAAATCGCAAGCACGTACCGCAGAAACAATCGGAGGCTCCTGGAGAGGGTCGGCATAAACGCTCCCGGGCTGACCGTCGTCCTTCACAAAATCCAAGCGCTTACCCTTTCACTGGATAACCGCATCATATCTGGATAATTAATCCATGCCTAGGATGACATCAAAGTCCTCTAGATCAATCACTTTCAGATCTGCCCTGACTAGAAAGTCTCCCAACAAGATTGGGCAGCCCTGAATACCCAAATCTGAAACCACAGAGTCACCCGAAGGAAACTTGACGCTGAAAGCTCCACCAACACGATCTAGGCTCAAATGGAATCGCTCCACAAAAGCCCTAGCAACAAAAGAGTGGGTGGCGCCAGAGTCGAAAAGAATGCGCGCCCAACAGTTCTTTACCTTAAATCTCCCTATATAGCAATCCACACAACTAAGGGAAAACAAAAGCTAAACTGCACAAGAGGAAGAAAATTCCAGTTAGGAAGAAATCTAACCTGAAATGACCTGGGTCGAGGTCAACGCTTCCTCTGAAGAGATAACATTAAGCTTCCCTTTGCCTTTATCCGCACGTGGGGGTGGCGGCAATGCCTGCAAAGGAACCACTGGAAGAACGGGCTGCGTTTGAGGGAACCTCGACTTGAGATGGCCCTTCTGCCCACACTAGAAGCAAACTTTATCTTTCGACCAACAACGGGCCACATCATGCCCCTTCCTTCCACACAAGGAACACACCACATCCCCTCTAGGAGCACCCTGGATAACATGGACTTGTTCTTTCTTCTGCGCTGCCAAACTCTTGAAGCACTTTTTCAGGGGGTGGCCTGGCCGGCCGCAGAAGCTATGCATCCCCTTGGTCTTCTTCCTTGAAACTGCATCAGGTTCCTAGGGGCCTTCCCCCCCCAACAGACTTCCGCTTGTCTTGCCTAACCTGCTGGCCTCTATTCTTAGCATTCTTAATGGCCTCAACTTTCAAAGCAGCTTCCACCACTCCGGCATAACTGACTGCTCCGTAGGCATTTGCTAACTGCTGAACGTCGCTTATTAGCCCACCCAGAAACCGCTTAACCCGGTCTGCTTCAACACTCACAAGTCCAGGAGCAAACCGACTAAGTTTGCTAAACTCAATCTCATACTCACTAACCGTGAGTTTCCTTTGCTTCAAATGCAGGAAGTCATTCATCAATCGGTCCCGCTCGATCGAGGGTATAAATTTACCTAACAGCATCTCCTTAAATGACTCCCAAGTGCATCCTGCAACCATACTTTCCTTCTCCCTCAGCCACCAACTCTTTGCCAATCCCTTGAGCTGGTAGGCAGCGAGCATTACTTTCTGATCATCCGTAATCCCGGAATAGGAGAACGTCTCCTCTATAGAAATCAGTCAGTCATCCAAAATCATGAAATCCGCCTGCCTATCATAAGTAGGGGGCCTAAGTCGCTGAAACTGAGATATGAAGGCCATCTCCGGGGGCACTACAACTGGAGGCACAAGAGGAGCAGGAGGAATAGCTACACCCCCAACGGGGTCCTGAGCTCTCTGAGCCTGCCCTGCCGCTACTGCTACAAACGACTGGATCTGGCTCTGCATGTCCACCATCTGTCTTGTCAAGGCTTCATTACTTAGTCGCAAGCTCTCAATCAGGGCCTCGCTATGGGATCCCAAAGACTCACCCGCAGATTGGGGAGTCGATCGCGTCGCAGGACGCTTCGCCATCCTATAATCGCACCAACCCTAATTAAAACCCATCCTAACTACTAAAACAAGCCTACCCGGTACAGACAAGCATACTTAAATATGAATTGTAACTGCAAATCTTGCTCTGGGATTTGTTTTATAATGATAATGTCATGCTTAACCTAAGATGGTTCACTACCATCACACTAACTCATGTGCCTACATCATGGATGCATGCTTTTATATTCGTTTTGACTCAAAATTATGTGTGTACATATGTCATCATGCAAATCTTTAGCCTGGCACGTTGTGCTTATGAAATGCTATGCTATGCATGCCGTGCTATGCATTCTAAAAAGGTCTTAATGCATGCCATGGGAGGCATACACATGAAAATGTTATGCATCCCATACTACATAACATTCTCATGCAACGAAAAAGAAAAATGTGTTAGCCGCATTCATGTGGTGAGGTTATGCATCTCATACTACATAACCCTCACATGTTGCCTCCTATGGTGGATCTATATACGAACACATATTATGCATCTCATACTACATAATATGCCTCGTATACTTCTTTATGCTTATGAGTGTTGTGTTCGTGCTTTGGCCAAGACGTGCTGATGACATATCGGTGAGTGTATGCTTATGAAGCAAAACTTCTAATGCAATCAAAAGGAAAGGTTGCCCGACCAACTTGTCAAGACAACCTCCCTCTGATACCAACTATCACGACCCGTATTTTCCCCGAGGTTAAGAAGTATCAGAGTAAGGGAAAATACGCGTTGTGATGCCACGTCGAGCAGGGGATAACTGCCGAAGCTCAGACGACACACCAAAGCCACAAATCATAAGTTTTAATTTAATAGAAAACCAGTTTGTTTGAAGGTTGTATCCCTCGGCACAGTGGATCAGCTAGTCTACGCTAAGAAAATATATATATGCTTACAGCGGAAAAATACTTTGATTCAGTTAGTTTAACACCCTAAATGAGTATAAGGGTCCACCAGAGACCACTTATAGAATGCACGACACCTAAGGTGAGTATAATATATATATATATATATATATATATATATATATATATATATATATATTAAAAGATGTTTTACGCATTAAGAAAATAGTATTTTAGTTGGCAAACATGTTATGCATGAGGTACATATAATAGTTTAGGGTTTTAAAATACTTAACATACAACCTAGCATAAATCCTTCCCAGAAGCAAGTAAACAACCCCAAGAGGGCAAAAACAGCAGTTTAAATTCATACTTAGCAAAAAAAGTAAGCCACCGATGGGCGTCGATAACCCAACACGAACCCACCGGTGAGTGTGCATGTCCATACAGAAAGGAAAAATGACTACCTCACAAGAGAAAAGTCTGCAACTCTGCTACCCTGAAGGCTACCAGCAAGACCCAGCAAATGGAATCAGCCGCTCAATCGGCTACAACCTGGACCTGAGGCATTCAAGAAAAGAAATGCCTCAGCAAAGAAAATAAATCAAAGAAAGGAGTGTCAGAACACTGAAAATAAAGAAGGGTTTTCCAACCCGACAACAAAGTACTAAACCACAGAAGCAGGACAAAGAAAGAATTATTGCAAAAAGGGCAATAAAGGCAAATCACACCAAGTGTGAGCACAAAAACTACCTGCTCTGGAGAGAATCAACCTGCAGTAATAAAGCATCAGAATAAAAACAGGGAGAAACCTAAAGTAGATAAAAGGAAACTAATAGTCCTAAGTTTGTGGGCAAATAACCGGGGTGTAAAAACAAGGGGCTGAAAGGTGTGACCACAATGTCAAACACCAACAACAAGACTCCAAAAATACTCAAGGGTGAAACAAAACTGGTGGCAGCTTCAGGGTCCACACACCCAACAAGTTGGTCACAATGTCCAAACTTAGTGGTGGCCACAGCTCAGCACACACAATTCACCCCTCAGAGTCCAAAAAACCACACCCCCTCCGGTCAAAGCCCACGAGTTGGCATGCAAAAACTAGCCAAACACTCCCAGCATCCCCCTTAGGAAGGTAAAACTTTTCTAACAGCTCTAAAGAAGCTCACATCCCAACGCCAGACAAGCAGAGCCTTGGAAAATTAATTCCAAGGCTCATGCTGCTCTCCTTAACCGACCTAGCAGTAAACCCAGCCTACCACTAAGCTAAGCTTAATCCTAGTGCTAACCAGCATCCTTGGCATCAACTAAGACAAGCTTTCAATTCAGGAAAGGAGCTAACCTGGGGCTTTAGGCTAGCAAGAAGAAGGAGCAGCACAAACTCAAAACTTGACATAAAAACCGCAAGGGGCAAGGGAGCCACTTGCCTTAGCACCAAGGTCTAGCAGCAGCCTTCACTCCACGGGCTTGGCACCGGCAGCAAGGCTACCTGGAGAGAAACCGAAATCTGGAGCTTTTTAGAGAAGAAAAAGAAGAAACCCGAAACCCTTAGGCCTCTAAAGGCAGCCCTAAAAGCTAAATAACATACCTAGGAAGCTAGCTCTCAGCGAGAGCAGCTCAAATCTGGAATTTCCCGGACAAACCGAGCTCTAGATCGCCGGAAACCACCGGTCAAAACAGTCGGTTTACCGCCTTCTGCCTGCACCTTCCGCTGGAAGCCTGCTGCTCGGGAATGGGGAAGGAGATAAGGGAAAGCTTGGAATATACCCCCCACTAGCCAATATAATAATACTATATAGCCCCACTAAGCTTAAATCACATTAAACTATTCGGCCACTAAGCTTAAATTATAATAGTATAATCAGCCACTAACCAAGTCTATGCTTATCCTCAACAGCAAATCCCGAGCCCCCCTGCACTCAACCAGCATACATAAATATAAATATAAATATATATACATACATAGCAGTCACTAACTAATATATATATTTTATATAACATATATATACATATATATTACAGCCACTATGCTAAAAATTATGCTAAACTTAACAACACAGCCCTAGCAGCTACCCGAGCCCCCACCCAGCTAGCTGAAATATATATATATATATATATATATATATATATATATATATATATATATATATATATATACACACACACATATACATATCTATAACAACAAATTGTCTAATCATACTTAGCCCAAAACGAGCACCGGCCTTACCAAGCTCGAGCACACAAGGCCACGCACAACAAACAGGTAACCAATACCGGCTAACAAAATGCACGTCGAAATGACGCGAAAAACAAATGATCTCGGATTTCGACAAAACTCGCACCGTTGCTAAACACCACAGCTACAAACACAACGGAGAAGTCGAAAACAACATCCGACGATCAAAACTTGGGCTAACACTGCCCGAAGCCAAAGCACAAGGATTCTCTGAGAGGCCCAACCGAGTCACCAAAACAGACTCCGGCTAGCTGAGGAATCTTGCAAATAGGCTACTAAAGGACCACTAAAGGAACCTAAATAGCTATGATCACGCTCTAACAATGACAAAAGCCGACAACGCGTCATCGTAACGCCAAGTAATGATCAAACAAAACACAGAAAAACCGGGGGCGTTACAGGACCGGTCCCTAGCCAGTCCTAACTGGTCCGGTCCCAACCAGACCGGTTAGGACCGGTTCGGTCCGGTCCCAACGGAAAACTTTAGATCTAACTCTGGTCTTTCGAGTTGCTTGTATTCAAATAAAGGTTTGCGAGTCTTTTTTATAGTTTTTTGAGAGACAAGCTAGTAATTGCGTTGCACTGAATCTTAAATTGGTGAATGACGTTGCCCCGTTTCGGCCACCTGGATCACCAATTTCGTGAAATGTCGGACATGCTCCTTAGGCAGTTCGGGCAGCCCAGGCAGGTTGCCCATATACGGCAGCGGTCGCCGACACATATGCGCGTGCACAACGCGCGCGCAAAGGGTGCGGGTCGCACACACCTCTTGTCCGGATTTTCCTTTGCGCGTGCCCTTTTCACGCGGGCTACGTGCACCTATGCGCGGGCGTGACCTCTGGCCCGTGTGTGCCTGAGCGTCGTGTCTAGTCTGGCTCCCCTCGCGAGGTGGAAATGTACTCTTCAAACGGCCGCGGCTCGCGCACGCCGCTTGTCCAGTTGGGTTGCATTGCCTAAGTATTTCGGCCGAAGTCCCGCCGATTCGACCTAGAAAAAATCTTGGGGGAACCCCATCAATAGAATTACAAATTATTATTTGGAGAGCGGTGACAGAATATGTGAAATTGTTTGGAAGAACATTGTTTGCAGTATTGTGTCTCAAAAGTTGAAACGGTACTGCAAACACTGTTCTTCCAAACAATTTCACATATTTTATCACCACTCTCTGAAAAACAGTTGATTATTCCACCACTACTTCACACCACCAGTTGCCCCCACCCTCCCAAACAGAACCTAAGTAGCACTACATGTAATACATACACATAAGCTAGACTAGAGATGTCTAAATGAGAATAAAAATTGTTGATGAAATCCAACAGGAAAGTTAAGCAGAACTATAAATGGGCCACCGCCAATTTATAGATGAAGAAGTTAATTGATGGCATTTATAAAAAGGACACGTGCTGCTGGTTAATTAATGGAAGACTAAACGAAATAAAATACCATTATTGATACGGTCACCGCCTACATACCTATTTACTCGGATCTTGTCACCTCCCCCTACAGCCTAGTCCCATAAATGCCGCCGAACTCGCTGCCCCAATTCCCACGCCTCCCCCCAAGAAATAATTTTTGGCTAAGGGCAGCGTTCTTATAGAAAGGAGCGTGAGTAGTCTGCTCGCCGTTGAATCAATCTTAAAAATGCGAAAATTTTAGATAATTTTTAACCGTACCTCTCATGTGGTTATTCCCATTTTATTTTGTTTTAAAAAACGTTTTTTTTAAACTTTACTCGCACCTATCTCTCTCATTTCGCAGAAGCCGCACACCGTCTTCCTCTTCGCTGAGGCGAGCTGCTCCCATCTCCGACATCTTTCTCGCGCTATCTTCCTCTCCGGTTAACAAGTCTGCGCTCCTTGCAGCGTGCTCCCCCTCTTCGCCGAGCCGCTCCTTCCGTCGGCGCCTTCCGTCAGCGCCCGTGTCCCCCTCTTCGCCGAGCCGCTGCCATCTCCCGTAGTAGCACCGACGCTCTCACCTGTTGCATCAAGTATAATATCTGAGAGAAATTATCGCCCAACACTATTTTATTAGCTGTCCAACGAGCACCACTAGAGGATATTTTCGGGGGCGTCAAAAAAATATCGGGGTGCGGATGTATTTTCGGGTTGCGATTAATAATGAGGTGCGAATAGACAAAACCGAGTTGAGGTTAACAATCGTCAAATTTTATGTGTGTAACGCACAAAAAATCTATGTATGCATAAATAGTTTGGAGCTCGTTCGAAAATTTTCGCCCTTTTGATCCCGACTCCGTCCCATGTTGTTATATATACAATTTCTTTTTTAAGCAGTTTTAAAGTCGGATTTTCCTGCTCACATACAGTTGAATTTCCGCAATTTCTTATACAGTTCATTTTTAAAGCAGTTTTACCGTCCAATTTCTGATGATTTGTATGTAATCTGATTTCAGTTTTTTCCCTTAATTTTTTTCTTTAATGTTGCAGCTGCACCAACCAAAGTTTTTGGGAGCTGTGGATTTAGAGGACGGAGAGAATGGAGCTTCGGCGGGAGTTGTTCTTGCTAGTTCCAAGCCTCGTGATTTTCTGTTCGTGGCCGAGGGATGGACAAGTAAGAGCTAAGGTGTGGAGTTTCCCAGCTTGACAGTGGCGCGGGAGCAGTGGCGGACCAATAATTTTTGTCTGACCCGAGCACCAAAAAATTTAAATTTTTTAAAATTTTTAATTCAAAAATTAAAAAAATATTATTGCAAGTGACAAAAAATTAAGTAGACAACGCTTACTTTTTCTTCTTAAACGCTAGGGCTTTGGAGCAAACAATACATTAGCTAGACAACTAACGAATTAAACCACGAAATTAAATTGAAAATTAAGGCTCCGTTTCACACTGTGGTAGCGGTCGCAAATGCATAGGTTAAACCGTCATTTGTTAAGGATCTCCTAACAAACATCATCGGTTTGAACATAAAAAAAGTGGATCCGGATTCCCTGGAGTTCCTCCGGGAACTCCAGGGGGTGGAGTTCCACATTTGCGCAATAACGGAGCGGAATTACAAAAAGTGGTTGACATGAAAGTTGTAAATATCTCCGAGACGAATAAGTTTCATGTTGAACACTTTTTGATTTGAAGTCGTTTAGACCCCCGATTATGACCCCAAAAAAATCAGTCCGAAAAAAATTAAATTAATTATTTTCGGACTGATTTTTTTTGGGGCCCAAATCGGGGGTCTAAACGACTTCAAATCAAAAAATGTTCAACATGAAACTTATTCGTCTCGGGGATATCTATAACTTTCATATTAATCATTTTTTGTAATTCAGCTCCGTTATTGCGCAAAAGAGGAACTCCAGGGGATCCGGATCCCAAAAAAGTGGATTAAGTTTCTTAGGTGGACATTAACGAATGACATTTTAACTCCTGTATTCATGACCACCACCACCATGCCGAACGGAGCCTAAAACATACCTTTCAAAACCAATATAAGTAAAATTCCAAAAGTAGTGAAACCAAGCGGGCTATGTTTTTTTCAAATTCCAAACAAACTCTGAAATCAATACAAGCTATTGATTGACGCAGCAAAATTCTTTGAAGCATTTCGACAAACATCTGGCGGGCAACTTGAAGTTGCATTTCGACAAACGTCAGGCGAGCAGCTTGAGGTATCTTTGATCTGGATCTGCTTTGCATTGGGCGCGATATCCACGACATTCACAACAACTTTGGAAGAAGGTGAATGGGAGGAACTAGATATAGCATTTGAATGATCTTCATCAAATAGTCTGATTCAGGCGGAAAATGCACTGATTTCTTAGGGCCGTCGACCTGCTTTCGGCCCTTGGCCTTTGCCCCGACTACCACAGCGAAAAATTCAGCCCGGGCACGTGCCCGGGTGTGTCCAAACGTGGGTCCGTCTCTGTGCGGGAGAACAGTGATACGATCCAAACCAAACTCAAGGAGAAAATACAGAAAATGGATCGCAATATCGATATGAAGGATTACAAGATAACTGATCTCACCCAAGGGCACCGGCCCTGAACAGCTCGATCTTCTGGCGAGGGAAGACTCTCTTGATTCAGCCGCATAAAACCACAAGAACATCCAATACATTCAACATATCTAATAAGACCTAACAACCACTATATATAGAGAATCATATATATAATATTACCAAATTACCCCTAAATATAAAATAGAGACGCATCAAACAGCTGCAGTTTGGCAATGACGAGAAAAAACAGTTGCAGTTTGACAATGGCGAGGGACAACGGCAACAACTTGACTATGGCTTGGGTTTTCCTTTTGAGCTGGCACTAGCAGTAGATGTAAAGGACCAAAAAAAAATGAAATGAAGCAAAATGGTGGGCCCCAAGCCATTTATGCACACTTGAAATTTATGTGTTATACGAACAAAAAAATTTGGCAGAAAAAAAAGCTTTTACTCACAATAAACATCCCGTCAACCACCTCAACTTCTTAATAAAAAAATGATTTTTGCACTTTGCACTTCCGAAACCTGTGGTGCTGTGATCTCGCTGCGCCGTGATGCGTGCTCGCTGCGCCGCGATGCGTGCACATCTTCGCACGCATCGCGACGCAGCGAGCACGCATCGCGACGCAGGGATGGAGCGTCGGATGCACTGAATGAGGATGGGTTTGCACCAAGCTTTATCACAGGCATGCAGCTCCTTCACATCCTTCACGTTGACTCGTGCGGGATTCGCAATATGAACGAGGACGACTTTGCCTCGCCATTTCGAGTGCGCGGTGAGGAGCTATTCCAGGGCGAGAAGCTCGAGGCTAATTTTCTTGAATATGTCTGCGCAGTCCACATCGAGGAGCATTGTTTGTTGGCAAATGGCTTCATGATTCCGGCAACACCGAGTAGCGAATCGTGGTCGAATGATAGTGTGGGGAGCCAAATTACTCTTGAAATTTTGGCGTGGGGTGCAATGTGTCAAACATAATATATTTCGGGAGAGCAAAATGCCAAATTTAAATTTTCAGAGTACAAAGTGCCAAAACCCCTAATATAAGTCTCAATCCTCTGAATTTCTGATGTACTTAATATTACTTGGTTAAATATAACAAAAAAATATTTGTATCATACAAATATCATAACTATCTCAGTATTATTTTCAGGCAAACAATTTGGCCAAGTTCTCAATTTGCTTTGCCAAGTTATTTATTGAAATATCATAAATAAGGTAGGTCTTTAAATTGTGACCACTGAGTTGGCTAAAAAAAGCTCCTCCAGGTGAGATTCATCATCTTGTGATAGTAAGCAAAATTATATCATGAAATCATTTGATTATCAAAATTAATCACCATGATTCCATCTATCACACTTGTTGCGGCCAAACTTGGTGCTCCGGTCGATCCGAACTAACTTGGACCGCCTTAGCTCGCGGAGCGGTCGAGCGCGCACACAGTCAGTTGAAAAAGGGAAATGTACACAAGGAGTTTTAACGTGGAAAACCCTTCAACCGGGTAAAAAACCATGTGACCGGTTCGCTGCCAGTCAAAATCCACTAGATCAGGGTGATTACAGTATGTTGAGTGAATTGGGGCGACATGCCGCTCCCGTTACAACTTGCGGGGAAAGAGGATGACTATAACTGCCGGCGGGCAACAGACTGCTCCGCCAAAGTGACTTAAACGGTGGAATGCACGAGATGCTTCTTGCGCGTGCGCCCGGGGGCGGCGCGCTTGCGGACTTCGACTGTCTTCTTCGCTCGACTTCCTCTGACTTTGGGCGCCTCCTTCCCAACTGCGCGTTGATGAAGTGCCAATAGCCGATGACGGGTGTTGATGGTTGCTGGTGGCCGCTGGAGGTCGCTGGTGGCCGCTGGGGGTCGCTGGTGGCCGACGGCGAGAGGTGGCCAACCCGGTGGAGGAGGCATGAGAGCTCTCACCTGAGGAAGAGAGAGAAGAATCGTAGGAGGAAAAGATGAGAAATAAGAGTCCTCTGGGGGTCTTTTTATTGCCTCCAGGGGTGGATCATGGCGGGCCCCACCACTAAAGTTGTGGGATAGTGGATAGTTACCACTTTGATCGGACGGCATGGAGGGCCTTCCTCTAGATCGGACGGCGGGGAGGCCCCCCCATGGCGGCGGGTCGTCATGATAGCGGCGGTGGCCGGGCGGCCGGCGAGGGAGGCCGGCCACGACCGGAGCGGCCAAGGTCACGGCCGGCCATGGCCCGGGGCGGCCATGCCCGGGGCGGCCATGGCCCCGCGGAGGCCATGGCCCCGGTCGACCATGGCCGGGGCGGCCATGACCGCGGCTGGCTATGGCTGGGGCGGCCATGGCCGAGGCCGGCCACGGCCGTGGTGGTCGTGGGAGGGCCAGCCGCCGGCGGTGGCTCGGCCTCTTGCCGGCGGCGGTTCCTTTGGCGGTGGTTTTCCCCATGAGGGGAGGGAGTGGGGCCCGTCCCCATCATCTCCATGAGAGATCATGGGGGTGGGGCCCACCCATGACTTTCCTTGAGTGGAGATCATGGGGGCCCCTTGCTTCCTATAAATAAAAGGGGGAACCCATCAACACTAATAATAAGGAAAAGTCCTCACAGTATCTGCTTAGATAGACTTGCAACCTTCATCTGCTCTTTTTAGGGGTGAAGTGCGCCTTTTGCACTGTACGGTAAAATGCACCTTCTGATTTTGACAAGTGGACATTTAAAATTTAAAGGCTATGATTATTTCCTTCCAAAGCAAACAAAAAAAAAAGAAAATAAATGGCCCTGCTTTCCCGCTAGACTTTACTCGTCTACAATGACACTTCGCACAAGTCTTCTCCTCCTCCGTTCTCCCAAGCAATCGCCCATGACAATGCTGGCAAGGTCGATGGAATACCATCTCGAACGAGCTACATGTAAGACCCTCCTCCCCCAACCTTAGCCTAGGTCAGGTCGAAGGCGGGCCTTACTGCCCAGGACATCACCTCAGTGCTTCCCAAGAGACAACAACTCATTATACTAAGCACTAGTTAGTCGTCTTGCCTGACTTGAATCATAACATACACATCACATCATAGAAATGGAAAAACAATAACAGAATGCCACAAATATATATATAATAACACACACGCGCGCGCGCGCACACACACACACATATATATATATATCAGAGCAAGCAAAGATCGTAACAATTTATACAACAAGCTCGTAGGGCGCAAAAGACAATTACTGCTAGCACTTTTTCACTCGCAAGTCTGTGCGTTAAAAACACACGTCTCGGAAGTCTGGAGTCGACGGGGGTGTCTCTGCTCGAGTAGTTCTATCAGCTGGCGCATCAGCCCGTGGCAGCGGGACATCATGATGTTCTGTCACCTGTGAATGGTTATTAAAATAACCGTTAGACACATAGCTAAGTGGAAACACATCTTCTTCCCGTATCCATATCTTGGGGACGAACTCACGCACCCAAACAAAAGTAAATAGTCAAAGCATGAGAGGATTAGTACAACATTTCATATATATAGGCTAGGAGCAACTATCTGTAAGAATGTGCAACATAATGTAACTGGAATTGTAGAGCTTAATCGTTAGTTATATAATAAACGCTCCACTAGCTATCAACACGACAGATACTCACAACCTGTATTCGCACCGCAGGTATTTAAAACCCGTTAACACCCCGCAAGTGTTCAAAACCCGCACACACACCCTATGTCGACATAGTATGAACCACTTCTCTTCAAGCAGGGTAGCGAACCCAGCGGGCCTAACCGATGTGGCCGTCGGTGTTAGTGGTCAGTCCTACCACTTCTGGGGTGGTCGTACCGCACTACCCAGGCCCCAACTTACAACCATGTGTACTCTTAAATGTGAGCAACATCCGGCGATTCTAAATTTAGGACGACTACTAGAGGAAACCCAAAGGGGAGAGAAATAACGGTCGGTCACCCGCGGTACGCATCTCCTGTCACCATGAGTCATCAATCTTCCCGTACTGGTACAAACGGTCTGTGAAATTGACTGATCCGCCACGATTTACCGTAAGCAATTTACAAGCATTCAATTAAAATAATATATAGCTATCACGCATCGGGTTTGCGGCAGCCTGCCCACCTATGCTTAAAAATAATAATTCGAGCAAGTGACAATCGGTTCAACTTTCAGCAAGGAGCATGTGAGCACTTTATTTGGGGCTAACTCTGGAGGAATGACTCAACTCCCGTTTATTTCAGACATAGATTGGACCGATTCTCTTCAAACATGGTAGCGAACCCCGCGGGCCTCACGATGTGGCTATCGGTGACATCGGTTAGTCCTGCCACTTATAGGTGTGGTCGTACCGTACTACCCAAGCCATAATGTACAGCCAAGTGTAATTTTTGATGTGAGCGACATCCGACAAATTTTGGAAATTTAGGTCGACAGTGGAGGGAACCCAACGGGGAAAATAAGATGGTCGGTCACCGGTGGTGCATATCCCATTGTTGTCATTAGTCGATGACCTTCCGCACTAGTACGAACGGTTTGCGGAAGTGACTGACCCGCCACTTTTCACCGCAAGCAATTTACAAGCATTTCAATTTAAATAATTTGATGATACAGAGCGAGTCTGCGACGGCCTGCCCTACTTGACATCAAATAATTTGGGCAAGCGGCCTTTTTAAAACATGCTGCTCAATATTCGACAAGGAGCACTACGAGCGTGAGAACACATTATTTGGGACAAACTCTGGAGGAATATCTCGACTCTCGGTTATTCCCAACTGATGCTCTTATCAAAACCAATTGCTCGTCAAAGCAAGACCCTTGCTAATAATGCTGAAACAGTAAATTGCAGTAATTTAAATGCGGTAATAAAATGCTGCTAGAAATATGCTGTAAAATTGATATGCTAAACTGAACATACTGAATAAAGTGCTGAAATAAACATGACCAGTACAAAACTGGAATGGTACTGAATAAAAAGATTTATAAATAAAGTACTGAAATGAACTAGACTAGTACGAGACTGGAGTAGTACTTGAAAGGAAAGAACTGAACTGAATGTAAAAAAAACAGGACCAGTGCAAGACTAAAGTACTGAAAGAAAAGTACTGAACTTAAAGTAATAAAATAGGATCAGTGCAAGACTAGAGTACTGAAAGAAAAGTGTTGAACTAAAAGTAATAAAAAAAACTGGACCAGTGCATGGCTAGAATAAAGAAATAAAGAAAATGATTAGTAGTCCAATCACTCCGTTCTCATGAGGCTTCAGTTCCATCTTCATTCATAGGAGGAATGTTTTGGTCTATCTCCATTCTCAGGATAAAAGTTCAGTTTCATCTCCAATCTTAGGAAGAAAGTTCAGTTCCATTTCTGTTCTCAAGAGGAAAGTTCAGTTCCATCTCCGTTCAAAGGAGGCAAGTTCAGTTCCATCTCTGTTCATAGGAGGCAAGTTCAGTTCCATTTCTTTTTTTAGAAAGCTTCTTTTGAGTTTCACTCATTATTAAGGTCTGAAATTAGTTTAGTTGCGCCTCTTAAACACGCTTTAATACATTTAGGGATTACAACCTTATTATAATAACGTGCTCCGCATTTTAATAATTATCGAGGGATAAAAATCCGCAAGAGGTTTAACACCATCTCTTAACCTCAATTGCTCGTATTAGGGTGAAATAAGTTTCTATGTTAAGCCAAATATCATTTTCTTCCGATCATTTTTGGGTCTATAAATTGGTCAAATAATTCTTATTTAGGTTTTTTAAAAACTGAATCAAATCAGAAAATTCCCAAAAATTTTGTAGAGATAGCCCTCATCAAGAGAAACAACTTTCATGTTCAAAGATTTTTTTCCCAGGAGCCTAGATTTTCCCTAGAAAAATCATCAAGTTACTAATCAGGATTAGGTATGCAAATAACTAACAAGAACTCCATCCTGTGGCTGAGATTGAGCCTTATGGAAAATTTAACCTTCTGTCCCCACGACGGATCGAGCTCAGATTTGCTGTGGGGGGTCCGGAAAACCATGCGACACGTAATTTGGCATTGCTGCTGCCATCTATCATCATTGCCCAAATCGGACGACAGCTATCCTTTTCCAACGGTACAACAGATATCAATCTCTGTCACCATTGACCGGCAGCAGCGAGGTGTTGGTGCTGCCCCCGGTCGACTCGGTGAGGGCCCGTGATCTTCTGGGCGGTGGTCCGACAGTCTGGATCCGCCAGCCACCACCAAACGGATTCATCCCGAGAGCGGGGTGGCACGACTTGCTCTGCCTCTGGCGATGTCATGTATCCCCTCCTCTCTGGTGGCTCCCAGGCTATGGTACCACCCTGGCCGGTGTGCCGGGGGTCGGGCTTCCCTCCGGCGATGGTCTATCGACCTATCTCCGTTGGCCATTGCCAGAAAAAATCAAAACAATGTACCAGGAAAATATTCTTATTTCTCGGGTGCTGCCGGAATCGAGTTTTTCGGCGACACCGCCACCTTCCACCGTCGGGGATGAGCTTCTCTAGTGGTGTAGCATAATTCTAGGGCTACCACCGGCACTGGGCGGGGCTTGACGTGTGCAGCCAGAACCTCAGCCTGAAGCTTGGCTCGGTTGGCGTCGGCAATGCTCCAATGTTCGGGGGCAAATGCATCACGTCAAAAGGATGGGGAAGGGAGAGGGGAAGAGGTTCTACCTGAGGTAATGAGGCTTGAGAGGTGTTGGTCTGAGACGCCATTGGAGGTGGTGGATTTTTGGTTTTGCTTCTTCGACGGCCTAGGGTTCAGGCAGGGGGCTTTGCTCGCTTGAGGGGTGTGTGAGAATGAGCAAGGGGAGGGATCAATTTATAGGTTGAGGATGGGCCATCCCATGGCTTTTTGCTGATGTGGGATTAATCCCAATAAGAGGAGGAGCTCCTCTCCTCTCCTCCACTTGGATGGACACATGGAAAACATCAGGAGGGACAAGTACAGCTACTTGACATGATCTGGATGAGGGGGAGAATTGGGCTTGAGATGGGCTTGGGAAAAGAGAAGGGGAGGGAAGGAAGTTGGGCCTCTTTGCTTGGCAAGAGGCCTCTTCTCTCTTGGCTATCCATATCATAAAAATTAGAGCCCATAAGGGGCCTATGATGGCCATGGAGTGGTGGCCTCAAGTGGGGCACCATTAAGATGAGCCTCTTTTAAAAAAAGCATTTAAGGGGGTTTGACCAAAAGTCAACCATGGAGTTGCTCCCCTATGCTGGTCAAAGTCAAAGTAGGTCCAAGTCATCGGGGTCGGGTCAAGTTGGGGTATTGTGTCACAATTGGTGTGTGCACACATTTCGGTGCACTATAGGGGTTGGTTTGACCATATATTGACCACCCATCATCGAAATTGATCGGGACGAACTTCGTTGTCTTTGTATTGACCATTCAAATCCAACACTACTAACTAGGCTCAAATCAGAGTTCGTTTGCTAGATATCCAAAATTTGCGCGTCATGACGTACTAAAAAGTTCAAAACGGTCATATTCGTCATCTGAATCTGAATTGCAACGCAACAAGTTTCATCGTGCTTGTATTGACGGTACGAAATCATAGGAACTGACAGAACTTAGATCGAAGTTCATCAACTCAACATCCCAAAATGGGGTCACCTCTTACCTCTTTTAGGCCTTGGTTAGAGGTTTTAGTCACTTTTATTGGGTCCGCTAGGGTTTTAGTGACCCAATAAAAGTCGGGATGTTACACTGAGTACATCGCTAATATATTTTGGGTCGATGGTAGAATGATTAACGATTATGCAGATTTTGGTGATGTTGTGTCTTTTGATACTACATTTCAGACAAATAAGGAATCAAGGCCGTTTGATTGCTTTGTGGGATTCAATCATTTCAGACAAATTGTTATTTTTGGAGTTGCTCTTATGTATGATGAAACAATTCCATCATTTGAGTGGGTATTTAAGACTTTTGTACATGCAATGCTGGGAAAAAACCTTTGATGATTTTCACAAATCATGACCAAGAAATGGCAAATGCTCTTAAAAATATCTTGCCAAACACATTCCAAGACCTTTGCACATTGCAACTTTCTCAAAATGCCCTAAACCATTTAGTATATCTATGCAAGAAGGGATCATCATTCTTTCATGATTTGGGTGCGTATTTTTATTCATATGAGACCGTAGATGAATTTAATGAAGCATGGTGTAAAATACTTCTTCAATACATGTTAGAAACTAATGTATGGATGCAAAACACATGGAACTTGCAAGGGATGTGGGCATATGTATATATGAAATGACATTTATCAGGAGGAATGTGAAGCACCCAGTTAAGTGAAAGTTTTAATGTGATGATACGACGATATCTTAATAAAGATCGTAACTTGTCAGAGTTTTTCAATCACTTTGATCGATTTTTTGAGAATGTAAGGTACAAAGAATTGAAGCCATTGCTTATCTTAAGCGATAAAATCCCGTCTCTAATGATTCCCGGCTGTGACATGTTGTTACACTTATTCAATATTTGAAATATTTCAACAAAAATTGTTAGCATAAATTTCTTGTAAAGTTAAACAGTGTGAGGAGGTTAATGTTGGAGTTAGATTTGAGGTGACCAAGAAACCAAAACATATCATGTTATTGGTAATCAAGAAGCTCAAATTGTATGCTACAATTGCAAGGAATTTGAAAACTTTGAGATTTTATGTAGGCATGCTCTTAAGGTTCTCGATAGAATGGCATAACAGATCGACCTTCTAGATATATTTTGGGAAGGTGGAGCAAAAATACAAAAGCATGCATATCTTATTCTATTGATATTAAAACATATGAGGATGATCCAAAGTTGTTGGTGATAACTAGTTATCGGACATGATGTCATGTAGCAGTAGAAATTGTGGCTTTGGCAGTTGAGCATGAAAATGCATTTAAACATCTATCTCATTGTTTATCGCAACTATGTCAAGAAATTGAAAAAAATGTATCATCGAATGGTTCCAATGAAGATGGTGTCATAAAATTTGGAGGTGGATATGATGAGATTGATTCAAATTTTGCTTGTGCAAGGGTTTCATTGAAAAGAAAGTGAAAGTAAGAAGCATGAAAAGAATGAAATAATGGCAAGAGAAGTTGATCCAGAAAAAAACAAAGACTGCCTTACAAGAGAGACATTATGGCAGTGTGCTCCAACTATTTCAGTGATGATTTGGGGTATGATATGCTTGCTTGTAAACTCAAGCTATTTGTCTTTCATTTTTGTGTGCGATGGAAATTTTAAAATTATTACTTTTGTTCTTACACAGGGAACCAAACATCAACTCTCAGAGGACTGATTGGGAGAGAAAATAAAGTTGTCAAGTAATGTATGGATTTGATGGCAATTTTTGTGTGTGCTGCCAAGTCATGTATAGAATAGCATTTTTGATCATGGTTATTGACTGTGTGCTGCCAACATCTATCTTATTTTTTGTGTAAAGCAGGTACGAGGCTCCTGCCTTGAAGTTGCTCCCGACATCACAGTCGCAAAAGTTTGCCCAGAAGGTTTGAACCTCTTGCCCCACTTCTTATGGTAGTATGATTTTCTAGGGCAGTGTGTTTTGAACTCTGGCTTTATTACAGCCAAGTCCTTTTTACCTTGCACCTGCTTCATATCTTTGTCCAGCGCACGCGCAGTATCAACCAATGCTTGGAACCCTTAGGTCACCGAACTGGAGAGCAGGAACCTCAACTCGTCCCGCAAACCTTCATAGAATCGATTTGTTTTCCGTTGTTCATCCGCGAAGATCGACCCCGCATATCTTCCCAATCTGGTAAACTCATGCAAGTACGTATCAATGCTGTTGGAGCCAAAATTGACCTCAACGAATGTTCAAAACCGGGGTGCAGCCAACGCCTACTTCTCTCAAGCCCTGCCCCTCGACTGGTAGCTAATGGCTTAGAACTGACCCAAAGCCTCAGTAGGGAGGTCCCACCTCACACCCGGAAGATCTCTGAGAGTTTCCCCTCCAAAGCCAAAAACTGGGCTAGGAGCTCCTCAGAAAGCACTAGAGGTTTAGAGAGAAAATGAGAGTCTGCTTTCTAAGAAGCCCTTGTGGGTCTATTTATAGCCTTTTGCTGACCGGAAGTTACTGAAATACCCCTGACTGGTCTGCTAACAGTCAAAACCCGTTGTCTGAGAAATACTAAACGCAGCCCCTGAGGGTATAAGGGTAATTTTATCCAAGGGTAATTAAGACATTTTACCCTAAACCTGGCCCCACCCGGCGAGTGCTCTATGCCGAGAACCTTCTCGCCGACCCTGCTGAGAGCGGGTCCTGGCTGACCGAAGGTAACGCTTTCGCCCCTCCCAGGCGGGAGCTCCTCTAACCTTGGCGTTGTCGCTGGACGCGACGTTGGGTGAGTGGAGCTCACTCAACGCCCTCGCTGCTGACCCCGGCGCTGAGTGAGTGGAGCTCACTCAATGCCCTTTCCGCTGGCCACGACGTTGAGTGAGTGGAGCTCACTCAACGCCCTTTCCGCTGGCCATGGCGTTGAGTGAGTGGAGCTCACTCAATGCCCTTTGTTGCTGGCCACGGCGTTGAGTGAGTGAAGCTCACTCAACGCACTTTACTGCTGCTCGCGGCGTTGAGTGAGTGAAGCTCACTCAACGCCCTTTGCTGCTGGCCATGGCGCTGAGTGAGTGAAGCTCACTCAGCCCCCTTGCTGATTACGGCGCTGAGAGAGTGAAGCTCACTTAGCGCCGTGCCTTCTCGCCCACTTCTGGCCATGGGAGGGATCTTGCCTGCTCCTAAGCGGGAGCTCCTCCGGCGCGAGTGCTCTTATGGCCTTCAGACCCAAGCTAACTTGTGGCTGGTCAAACCCCAACCGTTGTGCATCTAGGTCCCACCCAGCGAATATGGGGTTGTACACAATCCCCGCTCTTTTTGAGCTAGCTCTATGCTCGAAAAGACACGTCCAACCCAGCAATATTCGTTGGGCACGTGTCATTTCAAAAGGAGAATCTTTTGGTGGGCCATACCACGTCTATATATATGTGCGGATAGGCGGCCGTAAATCTGCCCCTGACCATTGCTGCCTTCCTGAGAGCTCGCGCAACCTCATGATGCGCCCCAAATAAGTTGGTAAGCCACTCTCGCAGAATCTTCAGGACCGCATAAAGGCGGCGCAAGCGCGGGCTCTTGCCAACAGCGCCCTAGTGGCTCCTTGGCTGGTGAGAGAGGCGCCCACTGTGGAGCCTCCGCAGCCACCGCAAGAGAAGAAGAAGAAGAAGAAGGCCCCTTGGGACCCCACGCGGGAGCACCGGGCCTCTCCAACTCCATCCCCAAGCCGCGCGGCAGATCCCCTTCTGCGGCAGAGGGTATGTCTTGTCGGCTAGCAGATTACTGTTCTTAAGAATTGGCCCCTGAATCTTTCTTGGCAGGTGGTCCCGGAAGGTGGTGCTGGGCTTCTGCCGGTGTCCCCGAATCCATTGACGTCTCGCCCTCCTGAGGGTCAGCCGCAGGATCCGAAAAGAACTCCCGCCGATGGTTCGGGACCTCCAGGTATCCCCTCCTTTTTCGTCTGCTTTTCTTTTGGTCGTTCTAACCCTTGGGCGGGACTCTCACAGCGCCTGCTCCCGCCTGCTCGGGTCTTACCTTGCAGGAGACTGTCGCAGAGGTTGCCCCCCGCGACGATCCAGCAATCAATCCTCACCCTTCCGTAGGTGAGGGGCCTGCCGACCCATCCTTGACGCCGAAGGCGGACCGTTCCGAGAGGGAGCGCGACCCTCCCCAGACTTCGGGCCCTGCGGAGATTACGGCGCGCGAGACCTTCGGTCCGGGCCGCGGAAAGCCCCTCTATCTTCTGTTTGGGAGGGATGCCGAGGAAGAACCCGAGTCTTCTCGCCTTCCCTCGGCCGACGGCTCTCGCCACAGTGCTGGTATGTCACACTATTGTTGCCCTTATTCTATTCTCGCACTGACCGCCAGCTTGCCTTCTCAGGAGGCCCGGACCTGCGATCGGGAGCTGAAGAGGATGAGGACGAAGACAAGGATCGAGAGGAGGATGGCGACAGCTCTCCCTTCCCCTCCTCTGACGAGATGGAAGAAATCCTGATTGGCGCGGGGAGTGCGAGAAGGCGGGGGAAAAGGGTCGCGACCATCCTCTCTAAACTCGCGCGGCGGGAGCGGGCCCAGGCCTACGCGGCGAGAGAGTTCCGCAGATCGGTGGAGCAAAGGCTGGAGGCCCTGGAGCGAGACTACTTGCTAAGTGAGGCGGAGCGTCCGGGCTGCCCTACTGCGGGATCTTCCCCCGGGAGGTGCCTTGCACGGATACGAGATCAAGCTCCCCGGATCAATCTGGGGTGCACCGTGCTCTCCTCCTACTTCAACCCGTTGGCGCCTTCGAGGACCCGACAACGAGAGCGAGGACGTTGGCGCTGGGAGCCTTATTGATTCTTGCTATCTCGCCTCTCCTTACCTCTGGCTTTCCCTTCTCACCATGTACCATGTCTTCTTATTATGTTTCTCTTAATTGTTTTGGATTGTGGACCGCTTGTGATACCATGAACTGCTTTTATTGGTTAAACGTTGTTATCATTGTTATCTTAGATTTCGCTTAGCGAGAACATTGTTCGCTTTCGCTTCCGCCGTATCGTTCGACCCTTGCGCCGGCTAGGGCTGTCGATCAGTCACTGTCAATTTGGGCGGGGAACCGAGGCGTCGTTGACTTAGGGCATGACAGCTGTACCTCCGCCCCCTTTTCCGCGAAAATCATCATTATCACAACTTTCTATAAATAGGCGAATTCACCCACCACATTAATTTCTCTGATCCGAAACCTCCTCCTCTCTCTCTTTCACTTTCGCGTTCTGCCGAGAACGTCTTGCTCTCGCCCCCCTTTTCTTGGTATTTCGCCTTCGAACACTTCAGTCACAATGCCTGACGAGAACGAGGGACACTCTCATTGTGCGGAAGCTTTCCGGAGGCACCGGTTCCCGTCGTGTCGTCTGACCTTGGACGAGTATCAGTTGATCTCGTCCCGATATATTCCTGCCAACTTCTCCGCGAGAAACCCAGACAAAAACGATAGGGTGAACACTGAGCGAGAGGGAGAGCTCGCGATCCCCCTCGAACACTTCGAGGTGGGCTTTCGCCTCCCTCTTTGGCCAGAGATGCGCCTCACCCTCCGCTACTATGGAGTCATTCCCGCGCAGCTGAACCCGAACTCGGTTGCCATCCTCGTAGCGTTCATCTGCTACATGCGATCCGAGAGGATAGAGTTCAACCTCTCGATCTTTCGGAAGCTCTTTACCTTCCGCGCGAAGGGAGGAGTTGTCTTCTTCTCCGGGCAGCTACTCAAAACAACCGGTCTCGCCAACAAGCACCATCATTGGGGCGAGAAATTCGTTTTCATCTCCGGCGACTTCGGAAACGTCCCACTCGCCCCGGTTCAATACGAGGATGCCGCTTACAAGCCGCCCTGCTTAGGGTCCCGCGTGGGCGCGCTCCTCGAGTTCTTTGGGACTAAGGAGTTTGATGTCCCCTTCCTTAGGTGGAACGTCGACTCCCTTCCCCCCGTTCCTCTTAGCGAAGGTGAGATCTTGCTTCTTTTTTCTTTTGCTCGGTGTTCGCGCGTCCCTCGATGTTGAGTGTTTTTCGTTGCCTTCGTAGGAGAGCGGGAGATCCCCTTGCGCAACCCTTCCCCGAGGTGCCAATTGCCGAAGGCCAGACAACGGGAGACCCGTTGGCTCTCGCGAGGTATGCGGCATGCGCTTGCCGAGAAGAGCCAGCTCCGCCTCCGCCACCTGGTGCCACGAAGCGGAAACTCAGCGCCTTATCGTCTCAACGGGTGAAGAGGCCGAAGCCATCCGCCGCCGAGAAGGGGAAGTTCAAGATACCTTCGCCCGCCTGACCTCTCCCGCCGGGCAGGTCTTTTGCCGAGATCCTAGCGGCGGTCAGCGAGAGGAGGGATATACCCAGGAGTAGTGCTGGGGCCTCTGCCGAGAACCCTCCGGCCGCGATCGAGACGGGTGGGGAGGTGGGCACCGAGGTAGTGGCTATCGCAAGCTCTGCCCACCCTCCGCTCAAGCCTGTACCGAAGGGGCATATGAACTTTGGCTTGGGCGTGAAGAGTCTAGATGCGGAAGGGAAGCCCTTGCTGCAATGGGACCAGGAGGCCAACCGAGTATCCCTCTCGACGCTGCTCCCGAGCTGGGCAGAGGGATACGAGGTCACCGGCGAGGCCTTCGCGCTGGGCTATGACCTCTACTGCCGGGAGTTTGCGGGCCTGTACGATCAAATGTCCACCCACCTCCTCGCTTTCGACTCCATCCGGGCCCTGATGCGTGGGTTCGAGCTTGCGCACATGTGTGCTCGCCGAAGCATCACCATCGACCGGAACTTCCTTGATATGTACAAGGTGAGAGAGGAAGCGGTGGCTCAGGCGGCGGCCCTGAAGACCGAGCTAGAGGATGCCCAACGCCTGCTGTCCCTGCGCCCGGCGGAGGAGGTAAGCGAGACTCTTTCCCACCTTCGTTCTCGCCAATGAGATCCACACCTCCGTTCTCGCCGCTGATAAAACGCTTTTATGCAGGACTCTCCGCAGGCAATGGTGCTTCGCGCGCAGCTGGCCGGGATGGAGTGCGAGAACACCATGCTGAAAGGCCAAGTTAAGCGCCTGGAGACGGCGACAGCTGCGGTCACGCCTCCTCCCACGCTCGATGAAAGGCTGAAGAGCCGAAACTATTCCGAGTATGACATCAATAAGCTCATGTAGGTCAATGCCCAGGCGATGGCCAGGTTGATGATCGAGATGTTGCGGGACGTGGGATGTCTGGACGAGGGTGGCGAGACCCTGACCGCTGCCCAGCTCGTTCCCTGGCTCTTCGAGCCTATCCTGAAGCCCCCAGGTGCGCCCAACTCTCCGCCTCCGGAGGTATCGCGTCCTCACGCTGCTGACGACGAGAATGTCGGCGAGACGTCTGGGGAGGATTCGGGCGAGAGCTCCCGCGATGGCTCAAGCTGGAGTTCGAGCGGCTACAACGCATCTCCTTGAAGTCCTTTTCCTTTTTTTTCTTTTCTTTGACTTGATTTGTAATGGGCAAGAGGCTCCCCCTTTTTGTAACTGTATTCAGTTTATAATGTAAATATAACTGTTGGTACTTTGCGCTTCTCCTTTATTTTTCTTTTTCTAACTGCTAAAGATGAAAGCTGTTTAAGAGCGTTTTCGCCCGGGGCCCCTGGCCCCCCTCTAGGATAGTCTCTCTTAGCGGCCGATAGGTGAGGATCTACCGAGAGTTCAAGGTTCAGTCACGTCGTTCTCGCGCTCTGCCGAGAACCATTTGCCGAGAGGTGTCCCTCATGGGTCAAGGGAAGACCGCCCCTCCTTATCTTGTGCGAGCGATCGGTCTCCTTGCCTAAGCCTGCCGGTGTTGGGTACATTGGAAAATGTGTACCTGATTTGAAGAAGCCTAACTTAGCTTTATGATATACATCAAGGTGTATTTGATGTTATTTTGAGTTGACATGTGCAGATTAAGAAAGTACTAAAAGTACAAGAAATTATTCTAAGTCCATGTGTCGACACCAGAAAAAGCTATGTCGACACTTCAGAAGAATTGTGTCGACACTTGAAGAAGACTGTGTCGACACAGAGAAAAATAGTCGACCACATTTATGTCAACACTGGGAAGCAGTGTCGACTTATAGAAGTAGAGTCGACAACAGCTGTATCAACACTGGGAAGCTGTGTTGACACATTGAGACAGAGTCGACACCAGAAGGCAGTGTCAACACATTGAGGCAGAGTCGACACATATTGGCAGGGTCGACGATAGTTGTGTCGACACCAGAAGACAGAGTCGACACATATTGGCAGAGTCGACAAAAGCTGTGTCGACACCTGAAGGAGTGTCGACACATACTATGTTTTGAATCTATAACAACTATGTCGACACACAGGACTTGTGTCGACACATTGCAAGTCTAGACCAAGTCATTTCCTGAATAATGATGAAGTGATTGAGTCGACACAAATTCTCAGTGTCGACTCATCCTCAAGATGAAGGTCTGAAGAAGCTGTGTCGACACCAAAGTAACTTGTGTCGACACATATAGACAGATGGTCTCGACACTTTCTGACAGTCAGTCTCGACACTTTGCTGATCAAGACAAAGGCTAAGGATCTGTTTGAAGACTTGACAGCTGTGGGTTGCAACAGTTTATCTGAAGCTGTCAGACTTGTCAGAAGATAGTTAGAAACCGGATCAGCCGGTTACCATGAAGAAGGTCTATAAATAGACAGATTCACAAGGCAAATAAAAGAAAAGGAGATTGATTTAAGAAGAAACACACATACAAACTGATCAAGAAAGTGCAAGGCACGGAAGAAGATCTTCATCAGAAGATCTAAGAAGACATTCTGAAGGGTTCAACCTATCAGGATCTGTCTAAGGAGAATTCGTTCAAGAATTCTGAAGAAGTATCAAAGGGATTGGATAGAGAGGGATCCAGCCATTTGAAGATCAAGAAGGAAGCTGTTACAAGTTTCTCAAGAAGCTGTTTGAAAATCAACTCAGCTAGTTCAGATTAAAGAAGCTTTGAAGAAAGCTAAGATTCAGTTGATTTCATCCATCAGCTAATCAAGTATTGTCCTGTCCTTACTCTCTCATCTAGGACAAAATTCTGTAAAACTCTTTTCTAATTTCTGTAGGATCTATTAAGGTAGATCTGAGTTGTAAGCCTAAATTATAAAGGCTGAGTGTAGGAGAGTTGATCTCTGAGTGGTAGGGCTGTGTTGCCTGAGTGTAGGAGAAAGTTTTTCTCTGAGTTGTAGGCCTTGTGGCAAGGCTGAGGTAGGGCTGATTATCCTGAGTTGTAGGAACCATTCTGGGTTCTGAGTTGTAGGAACCTTTCCAGGTTCTGAGCTGTAGGATCTGATGTTCTGAGTTAAAGAGGAAGTTTGGTCGAATCTAGCACACTGCTAGATAGGTGAAGGGGGAAAGTGGATGTACCCAGACCTTGGGGAACCACTATAAAACTGTGTGCAATCTGTGTTGTATGAATTTCTGTGATTGTTGTGCTGTGTGATTTAATTCCGTTATTATATTCTGCCTAAAAGTGAGAACAAGCATTAGAACCTATTCACCCCCCCTCTAGGTGTTTAGGTAGTCTTGAAAGTAAAACTATCAGCCGGGAACTTCGTTTGGCGAGATCTCTCAACAAGGATCTCCTGGCCGGGACTGCCCCTAGCTGAAACCTCCTCTAGCCGAGACCTCTCCTGGCCGAGACCTCTCCTAGCTGAGACCCCTTTTGGCCGAGACCCCTTTGGGTCTGTCCTTTAAGGTGATTTTTTGCCTATCCTAGGACATCCGCGTCGAAAACATTTCTAAACACTAAACCGGTCCCCCATAGGCAAGCCTTCGGACCTGCCGGCTAGATGAGAGCCTGCGTAGCGGGTCTACCTAGGGCCGAGCCGAGCTCGGGGTGTTGATGACGATCTCATATCCAACCTCTCCCCCCATAGGCGAGCCTTCGGACCTGCCAGCTAGATGAGAGCCTGCGCAGCGGGTCTACCTGGGGCCGAGCCGAGCTCAGGGTGTTGATGACGATCTCATATCCAACCTCTCCCCCACAGGCGAGCCTTCGGACCTGCCAGCTAGATGAGAGCCTGCGCAGCGGGTCTACCTGGGGCCGAGCCGAGCTCGGGGTGTTGATGGCGATCTTATATCCAACCTCTCCCCCACAGGCGAGCCTTCAGACCTGCCAGCTAGAAGAGAGCCCGCACAGCGGGTCTACCTGGGGCCGAGCCGAGCTCGGGGTGCTGATGACGATTTCATATCCAACCTCTCCCCCATAGGCGAGCCTTCGGACCTACCAGCTAGATGAGAGCCTGCGCAGCGGGTCTACCTGGGTCCGAGCCGAGCTCGGGGTGCTGATGACGATTTTATATCCAACCTCTCTCCCACAGGCGAGCCTTCGGACCTGCCAGCTAGATGAGAGCCTGCGCAGCGGGTCTACCTGGGGCCGAGCCAAGCTCGGGGTGCTAATGACGATTTCATATCCAACCTATCCCCCACAGGTGAGCCTTTGGACCTGCCAGCTAGATGAGAGCGTGCGCAACGGGTCTACCTGGGGCTGAGCCGAGCTCGGGGTGCTGATGATGATTTTATATCCAACCTCTCCCCCACAGGCGAGCCTTCGGACCTGCTAGCTAGATGAGAGCCTGCGCAGCGGGTCTACCTGGGGCCGAGCCGAGCTCGGGGTGCTGATGACGATTTCATATCCAACCTCTCCCCCACAGGCGAGCCTTCAGACCTGCCAGCTAGATGAGATCCTGCGTAGCGGGTCTACCTGGGGCCGAGCCGAGCTCGAGGTGCTGATGACGATTTCATATCCAACCTCTCCCCCATAGGCGAGCCTTCGGACCTGCCAGCTAGATGAGAGCATGCGCAGCGGGTCTACCTGGGGCCGAGCCGAGCTCGGGGTGCTGATGACGATTTCATATCCAACCTCTCCCCCACAGGCGAGCCTTCGGATCTGTCAGCTAGATGAGAGCCTGCGCAGCGGGTCTACCTGGGGCCGAGCCGAGCTCGGGGTGTTGATGACGATCTCATATCTAACCTCTCCCCCACAAGCGAGCCTTCAGACCTGCCAGCTAGATGAGAGCCTGCGCAGCGGGTCTACCTGGGGCCGAGCCGAGCTCGGGGTGCTGATGACGATTTCAAACCAAACCTATTCTATCATCAAGATGAGAAAGCAGGTAGCCGATCAAAGCAAGAGACATATCATGATAGCATTTGGGAAACAACAATATTTTCAAATGATAATGTTTGATTACAACAGTACAATCCGCCTCTCCCCTTACGGGTAGAAGCGTTTTAGATCGTCACCGCTCCAGGTGTGGCTCAAGGTTCTCCCCTCCACATCCTGGAGGTAGTAACCTCCTTTTGCCAGAATCTCCTTCACTATGTAAGGCCCTTCCCAGCTCGGGTTGAGCTTGCCGACAGGGGCCGACCTCCCTGCCGCATCGACCTTTTTCAGCACTAGGTCCCCTTCGACGAATTGTTTGATTTTGACGTATTTATCGAAGTACCTGGACATTCGCCGCTTGATCTCTTCTTGCCTGATGGCTGCAACATCCCGCAGCTCTTCTGTCATGTCTAGCGAGAGGCGCAACTCTTCTTCGTTTCCCAATCTCCAAGCCTCATCTCCTTTGCCTGCGGTCGTGACCTGCGGGGATCGAACCTCGAACTCTATGGGGAGGATAGCCTCGCACCCATAAGAGAGCTTGAAGGGGGTCTCACCGGTGGTCGTGCTCGGGGTCGTTCGCAAGGCCCACATGATGGAGGGGAGCTGCTCTACCCAGTTTCCCCCCAGGTTCTCCACCTTCTTCTTGAGCAGGTTCACAATAATCTTATTTGCCGCTTCCACCTGGCCATTGCTCTGGGGGTGATGGACAGAGGCAAACCTGAGGTCTATCCCCTGCTGGGTGCAGAAGCTGATGAACTCCTCACTAGCGAACTGGGGACCGTTATCCGTCACTATCGCTCGGGGTAGCCCGTGCCTGCATATGATTTCTCCCCAAACAAAGTTCCTGATGACCTGGGAAGTGACCTTGACTAGAGCCTTGACCTCCAGCCACTTGGAGAAGTAATCGATCATGACCAAGAGGAACCTCCTCTGTCCACTGGCCAAAGGGAAAGGCCCTACCAAGTCCATCCCCCAAATGGCGAAAGGCCATGGCGACGTTATGCTCCTTATTCTTTGAGCGGGCAAGAGCTGGAGGGGGCGTACAACTGGCACTTTTACATCTCCTTGCAAACTCTGTCGCATCCTTCCTCAGGGTCTGCCAGAAGTACCCCTGCCTGACCACCCTTGCCTCTAGAGTCCTCCCCCCTGAGTGACTGCCGCACTCGCCTGAATGTATCTCCCCAAGTATCTTCAGTACTTCTTCCTCAGTCACAAACCAGGCCAGGAGTCCCGACGACATCTTACGATGTAACCCCCTTCCAACATCAGGTAGTGAGCTGCCTTGTGCTTGAAACTCCTTGCATCTTTCACTTCTTTCGTCAGTTCGCCAGTTGATAGGAAGGTCACTAGTGGGTCCACCCACGAGGGTCGCCGGCCTACCTCCATCAGCTCCCCTTCTTCGATTGCTGGTTGGAACAGTTCGGTTAAGGTCCCTACTCCTTGAGGCCCGAACTTTGTCAATCGGTCAGCAGCCACGCTCTCCTCCTGAGGAACGTGCTGCATTGAGAATGATCGGAAGCCTCTGATGATTGTCTTTACCTTGGATAGGTACTTTATGAGGGTAGATTCTCGAGCTTCAAACTCTCCTCGAATATGCGATGCAACCACCATCGAGTCCGTGAAGACCTCCACATCCTGGATCCCGAGCTCCTTTGCCAAACGAAGACCGGCTATCACGGCTTCGTACTCTGCCTGATTGTTGGTCACCGGAAAGTGATAGGCCACCGCCTGTTCTATAGCTACCCCCTGGGGGCTTACCAACACCACTCCTCCCCCCATGGAATGCTTTCCCGAGGCCCCATCAACCATCACCTTCCACGCCCCCTGCTGCCGCGGCTCCTCCACCCCAACTTCAACAACATAATCTGCAAGAAAGTCCGCCACTGCTTGCGCCTTAATCGAGTGCCTTGGGACAAAAGAGATGTTGAACTCACTTAGTTCAATTGACCACTTGGCCAGCCTCCCCGAGTGCTCCACCCCTTCAAAGATCCTATGAAGAGGATGGTCGGTTACCACCCTAATCGTGTGCACTTGGAAATATGGCCGAAGATTTCTTGCCGAAACGATCAGAGCATACGCTAGCTTTTCGAGGATGGGGTAACGGAGCTCTGCCTTCCTCAAGATCCGGCTTACGTAGTAGATGGGTAGCTGCTTCTTCCCCTCTTCCCTGACCAGAACAGAGCTCACGGCTTCCGCTCCCACCCCGAGATATAGGGCTAGGTCCTCCCCTTCTTTTGGGCTTTGTAGTAGGGGAGCCTGGGAGAGCTATCTCTTCAGTCCTTGGAAGGCTTCCTCACACTCGGCTGTCCACTCAAACCTCTGGTTACCCCTCAACACTTTGAAGAACGATGAACATTTGTATCCAGACCGAGAAAGAAACCTGCTTAGTCCAGCCAGCTTGCCTGCCAAGCGTTGGACCTCCTTGGCATTGCGAGGAGATTCCAGGTCTAGGATGACCTTTACCTTATCCGGGTTAGGCTCCACCCCTACCGGAGTCAAGAGGTGTCCAAGAAACTTCCCGCGGCTGGCCCCGAAGACACACTTCAAGGGATTCAGCCTAATCTTGTGTAACACCCCGAAACTCAAAAGAGGGACGGGTGATATTTTAAGCCCAGTCTGAATTTTGGAGCAGGTGTCACGGGCGTGACACGGGCGTGTCACGGGCGTGACACGGGCGTGACATGGGCATGTCACGGGCGTGACACAGGCGTGTTCGGCCACGAGTCATGTGGTCGACGTTTTGACGATCGGAGGTCGTCGAGTTGAGGCACACAGCCTGGGACACGGGCGTGTACCAAGGCGTGTCACTTTGGGCAGTTTTCTGAGTCAGGCACACGGGCCATGACACAGGCCCTGACACGGGCGTGTCACATACAACACGGGCGTGTCACATACGACACGGGCGTGTTGGGTGCCGTATCGCAGGCCGTGTCTTTCTCGGGTTGGGAAAGCTGGCCGATTGCACACGAGGGGCGTGACACGGGTCTCGACACGGTCGTGTCACAGGTGACACGGGCGTGTCGGAGGCCGTGTCGAGTGCCGTGTGCTGGTTTTCGAGTCGGTCGAGACGGCGAATGAGTGACACGGCCAGGCACACGGCAGTGTTGCAACCCGTGTTCGGCCCAGATTTTCTTATTTGAGGCCTAATCGTGGCCGTTCATTTTCTTGGCTTTGGATCCGACGGTGGGGGGCTGCTCCTGGGTGGTTTTAGCCGGGAATTAGGGTGGAATACCCCATTTTATTTTGGGCATTCTCTCTCTAAGGGTTTAGAGAGAGGGGAGAGCAAGGAAGAGGTTGGAGACCAAGATCCGGCCGCCGGCGGAGCGTCGGAGCTTCGAATCGCGATCCGAGTCCAGATCCGCGGAGGTGACGCCGTTGCGGTGCTTTCCAACCGCATAGTTTTTCATGGCACCGCGGAAGAACGTAAGGGTAACGATTTCTCATCCTTTGGCATGTGAAGCCCTTTTTCCCTTTGCATAAGAAGCCCTCTCTCGCGAGTGAGCGAAGAGTTGGAGCGTTCCTTGGGGTAGATATGTAAAGTCCCCCTTGTATAGAGTCCGTATGCGAAAATGGGCATATGCATTGTGTGTGAAGCCTATCCGGACTAGTAGAGCCGGATCGGTGATGTTGCATTGCATATGAACCGGGGAAGACTCCGGGTGTTTGGGCGTTTTTCGGGTTTTCTACGTGGTAGATTGCAGCAGGGAGCCTTGGAGATTAACTCCAAGGTGCACCCGGAAAACTGGGCAAAAGCGAGTTTTGCCAACACGATGGCCGGGGAGCCAACGTGAACATAACCGGGTTATGTGATTATTGTGGTGGAAACGGGACTCGGTGAGTCTTGACCTGCGCATATGGCTTAAATTGCCGTTGCGATATGAGCACGGGTCAGGCGGAACCGTGCCCGATCTATGTCATTCGGTGGGACCGCTGGCATGGATGAGAGTCTTCGGCGGTCTATGACTTAAATTGTCGTGACCAAGGACAAGAAGACAAAATGCTCATATGGTTGGCCGTCCAAGGGGCGGTGGTGGAACGGGAACGTCTATGGCTTGAATTGACGTGACGTTGGCCTGTTCGCCGTGAATGTGCCCTGTGTGCACGAGGTGTGTGGCCGTGCGAGCCTACGCCTATGATGATGTGTGTTTACACTAATAAATTGCCTATACTAATAAAGTGTAGGGAAAAAGCATCGCCGCCCCGATTTTGGGGGCGGGATCGTTATAATTTGGTCAGCATAGCTGACCGTTGCTTTTGTTTGCCACCGGGCGATGGTTTGTGCATGCAGGTACTGCGGAGCCGAGCGGAAAATAGCGGGCTAAAGCCCAAGTTGCTGAGCCGGCCCTCGAAGGCCTAATTTTGAGTGTTTCATTGTGACCATGTGTGGCCGGCCTGCGAGCTGATGTATGAAAACACTTTTATGTTAAGCAAACTTTGTAAGGCCTTAAGGCCATTTCTATTTTCTGTGTATTGGAACATTCCTGCGGGTGTTACAGTAGTGGACATTCATGCTTTTGGCAGGGTTCTTAATTGTGCAACTTAACTTTAATGCTTCCGCTAGGTGTTGTGTAGGGCGTGCAATTGGTTGAATGGTTTCAACGCGTAACCAACCGGTCTGTCCGTAGTATATGGCGTCGGGCCCCGGCCGGACCTACTGTTACATGCTATGCGACGGATAAGGGTGTTACATCTTGAACCTCCGAAGGGTGGCAAAGGTCTCTTAGAGGTCCCGCAGGTGTGAGCTCACGCACTTGCTTTTCACCATCAGGTCATCGACATAGACTTCCAAGTTTCTCCCCCTCTGCCCCTGGAAGACTCGATCCATCATGCGCTGGTATGTGGCTCCTGCGTTTTTTAGCCCCAAAGGCATCATCTTATAGCTGAAACATCCTTCCCTAGTGATGAAGGAGATGTCTTTGACGTCGGGGGGGGGGGGGGTGCATGCGAATTTGGTGATAACCTGAAAAAGCATCAAGAAAACTCATAACAGAAAAACCGACGGCTGAATCAACCAGCGCGTCGATTCGAGGCAGAGGGTAGCAATCCTTGGGGCACGATTTATTTAATAAAGAGAAGTCAATACACATGCGCCACTTCCCTCCCCCTTTCTTAACCATTACCACATTGGAGATCCAACCTGGGTACTGGACCTCCAAGATGAAGCCTGCCTCCAAGAGTTTTCTGACCTCCTCGCGGATGGGCTCCTCTAGCTTGGTGGCGATGGCCCTCATCTTTTGGCGTATGGGGTGAGTCTAGGGGTCCATGTTCAGGCGATGACAGGCCACATCCGTGTCAATGCCCGGCATGTCCGCCCCGCTCCAGGCGAAGATGTCGACGTTGTTCTGGATGCAAGCTCTCATCCGCTCCTTGTCCTCGAGGCTCAGGCCCCCACTGACTCGTACCCTCTGCACCTGCCTCACCTTGGTGGAGACCTCCATCTCTACCACTTCCTCGGCCGGCTCCAATCGTGATTGCTCCAAGCCGTCCCTTGCCTCCTCCTCAACCTCCAACTCTTCCCCTCCTTCAGCCTCCATCGCTTCCTCCGGCTTCTCCTCCTAGAGATGATGAATCTCCACACCCCTCGGGGCCTCCTGCCCAACTCTCGCAACTTGACCCTCTTCTTCTTCATCCATCCCTTCCTCCAGACCCTCTTGCTCAACTTCAAAAGCTAGCTCCTCTATCTCCATTGCCTCCTCCAGGGTCTCCTCCCGTCGTGGCTCAACTTCCTCCCTCCTACGGACCTCCTTCTTGACTTCTCTCACCACTTGCTCCCCTACCTCCAGGCTCACCTCCTCCTGCTCCGCTAGCTCCCTCTCCAGTTCTTCTGCCTCCGCCATTCAGGACACAGTATTCACTGCCGTCACATAGCATTGTCTTGCCACCTTCGGATCCCCCCTGATCCTGACCTGCACCCCTCCGTTGTTGAACTTGAGACATTGGTGAAACAAGGAGGGGACGCAGCGAAAGGCGCTGATGAGGGGACGTCCAAAGATGGCATTGTAACTGCTTGGAGCGTCCACTATCAAGAACCTACAGTTCCGTGACACACCTCCCAGCTTTCCATGCAGTCCTACTCCTCCTTCTACTTCTTTCCTCTCTCCAGAGAACCCGAACAACGGTCCATCTGAGGCTAGGACCCTCTTCCCCTCAACCTTCATCTCATCAAAGGATTTCTTGAAGATGACGTTCACCGAGCTCCCATTGTCTACCAGTATCCTGGAAACTGTAAAATTCTCCACCACTGTCTGGATCACCAGAGCATCGCAGAAAGGGTCCTCATAGTCCGGCATATCCGCGGATGAAAAGATGATTTTTTTCTTCCAGAGGGGGGGCTAGGGAAGTCGAGGCGACCCTTCTGCAGAACATGGTCTGCAAGCTTCCCTTTCGGGTTGCCTCGATCCCTACCCCTCCGTGGATCACTCTGATCCCTCATCGGGTTCCCACGTCCGCCCTATCCTCGCATCTATCTTCCTCCCCTCCCTGCTGCACTTCCACAATCCTTACCGGCGGATCCTGCCTCCCCATTCCTCTGGCTTCCCTCATCTCCAAGAACTCCGGGAAGGTGGCCGTCATGTGACCTTCCTCCTGATGGAAGTCACAAAAGGGTAACGCCACCCTGCCCCCTCTTCCTTCTCCTCCTCTTCTCCCAGCTCTTCGGACTCTTCTTCCTCCTCCTCCTCCTCCTCTTCCTCTGCCGACCTCCATCGCTTCTTGCGGTGGTGGGAAGTGATCCCTCGGGCCCTGCCTCCACGCCTGCTGGTCAAACCTTCTCGGCTCCTAAAGATTGTCTCTTCCCTGAACACCTCCTCCTTGGCCCTGGGGGCGACCCTCCTGAGGCCTCCAACCCAATCGGTTGTTCGGCTCCCGGGCCCCCCATCCCTGCCGCTGCCCCTGCCCTCGGGGCTCTTCTCTCCTTCTTTCCTCCCTTTGCTCCCTCTGCTCTCTCTGCTCCCTCTGCTCCATCTGCTTCCCTGATGCTGGTTCCTTATCATCCTCTGCCAACCTGGCCAGCTTCCTGGCAAATGCCGGGTTCGCCCTCTCGAAGTCGATCTTTTTTGCCGCCCTCTCCATAAGCTCTTCAAATGAGAGGGGGGGAACTCTCTTCAGATCCATGCTAAAGAAACCTGGTCTCAGCCCTAGGGTAAAAGCGAGCATCAGCGCGTACCCTGGGACCTCCTGGACTAGGAGAATCTCTTCCTGAAACCAGTCGACGTAATGACCCAGCGTCTCGTCTTGCTTCTGCCTCACCGCGAACAGGCACTCCGCTTCCTTCTTCCTCTTCTTTAATGTTGAGAACCTCAACAGAAACCCCATGCGCAGATCTTCGAAGCTGTAGATTGAGCTTGCTGGCAACTAGTGGAACCAGTCCCTGGCCTTCTCCTTCAACGTGATGGCAAACAGCCGACACTTGAAGGAATCCGTCATCTACCGGATCGATACCACATCCTCGAACCATTGAACATGTTGCACCGGATCCTCCTTCCCTGAGTAGTAGGATATGTCAGGTTCCCGGAACCCCTCCGGCACCGGGGCTTAAACGATGAGCTCGCTAAAAGGGGTCTCGCCCCCTGCCTGGCGAGAGGGCACGTCTCGCAGCCTCGGCTGGCTTGCCCGATCCGCGGTACCGTGCCCAGGGAAGAGTTCTCGCACCGCCACCTCCCTCTCACCAACTTCTGCCGGAACCTCCCTTCCGGGGCGCTGGCCTGGGAAGAGTTCCCGCACAGCCACGTCTCTCTCGCCAACTTCTGCCGGAACCTCCTTTCCGGGGCGCTGCCCAGGGGCGTTCTCGCCAAGAAGCGGGACTGCCTCCACCGGAACCTGAGGCGTCTCCCACTCACTCCTTGCCGAGAAGGCCAGGCTGATGGTCTGTAAGACCTCTCGCTTAAAGTCTTCCAACATCTTCATTGTCGCATCCACCCCCGGGGTGGGGATACCCCCTGAGCCAGACACTTCACCTTCACCTCCAGTCATGGGACCAAACTCAAGGCTTTCTTGTACCGGCTGCCTTCCACGCTCACCGCACCAGAACTGTTGGAGCCAAAATTGACCTCAACGAATGTTCAAAACCGGGGTGCAGCCAATGCCTACTTCTCTCAAGCCCTGCCCCTCGACTGGTAGCTAACGGCTTAGAACTGACCCAAAGCCTCAGCAGGGAGGTCCCATCTCACACCCAAAAGATTTCTGAGAGCTTCCCCTCCAAAGCCAAAAACTGGGCTAGGAGCTCCTTAGAAAGCACTAGAGGTTTAGAGAGAAAATGAGAGTCTGCTTTCTAAGGAGCCCTTATGGGTCTATTTATAGCCTTTTGCTGACCGGAAGTTACTGAAATACCCCTGACTGGTCTGCCAACAGCCAAAACCCGCTGTCTGAGAAATATTAAACACAGCCCTGAGGGTATAAGGGTAATTTTACCCGAGGGTAATTAAGACATTTTACCCTAAACCTGGCCCCACCCGGCGAGTGCTCTATGCCGAGAACCTTCTCGCCGACCTTGCCGAGAGCGGGTCCCGGCTGACCGAAGGTGAACGCATTCGCCCCTCCCAGGCGGGAGCTCCTCTAACCTTGGTTGTCGCTATACGCGGCATTGGGTGAGTGGAGCTCACTCAACGCCCTCGCTGCTGACCCCGGTGCTGAGTGAGTGGAGCTCACTCAATGCCCTTTCCGCTGGCCACGGCGTTGAGTGAGTGGAGCTCACTCAACGCCCTTTCCGCTGGCCACGGCATTGAGTGAGTGGAGCTCACTCAACGCCCTTTCCGCTAGCCACGGCATTGAGTGAGTGGAGCTCACTCAACGCCCTTTGCTGCTGGTCGCGGCGTTGAGTGAGTGAAGCTCACTCAACGCCCTTTGCTGCTGACAATGGCGCTGAGTGAGTTAAGCTCACTCAGCGCCCTTGCTGATTACGGCGCTGAGAGAGTGAAGCTTACTAAGCGTTGTGCCTTCTCGCCCACTTCTGGCCATGGGCGGGATCTCGCCTGCTCCTAAGCGGGAGCTCCTCCGGCGCGAGTGCTCTTATGGCCTTCAGACCCGAGCTAACTTGTGGCTGGTCCAACCCCAACCGTTGTGCATCTAGGTCCCACCCAGCGAATATGGGGTTGTACAAACGCTACTTTCTCCTTGCGTTAACCGTTGGAACTCGTTCTCCATAGCAATGCGTTGTGCCGCTGGCAAATGCTTTGCTAAGAAAATTCGAGAGAATTCCTCCATCGACACTTGAGTCAACTGCCTGCCCGCTAAATGGTATAACTCAACCTCGTCCCACCATAACCGAGCCTCACCTTCTAACATGAAGGTAGCCAAGGTGACCTTCTGATTTTCCTCCGTCCCGATCGTCTCAATATACGCTTGACGCGCAATAACCAATCCTCAGCCTGCGTTGGGGATCCCTCGCCCGTGAACGTAGGTGGATGTAAACTCATGAAGTGTTTTAACTGCCGTTCAACTGCTCGAGGGTCCACAACCACAATAGGTTCCGGCCTTACAACAACCTGTTCGAGCACTGTTGCCGGTTGTGCTTGCCCAACAGGCTGTGCTTGAAACATTGCAAAGAGGGCCTCAACAACAAAGCAGACAGTTCTGCAGAAGAAGGAGGTGTAGGCACCTCAGCTGGTGTCGTACTCTCATCAGATCGCTGGGGCTCAGACTGTCCAGCACCACTACGAGTCACCTATAGGTGGACAAGACACACATTAGCGACCTCACGCAAGAAATAACAATAAGGTAGGAACACGCAAGTCCCTCAAACAAGTGTATTTTCATTACTTAGTGGAGATTCAAGATTTCATTAATGTTAAAGCGGTTCGCACAGACACGTGCTCGCCACCCCACAAAAGAATTCGACCACGAATTCGAAAGAGGAAGACCGATACAAGCTGATACCAAAATATAACGACTCCACCCGTTAAACAACATATAATAGAAGGTCTGGTCGGGACCCCACACTATATGCCACAAACAGATGGCGAGGTCACAGGTTAATACCACTATACCATCACATCCTAACTCAGAGCATGCTAGCGGAAGATTTTAACAACAACGATGAACTCATATCAGGAATGTCCAAAACCGGGGTGCAACCAATGCCTACTTCTCTCAAGCCCTGCCCCTCGACTGGTAGCTAACGGCTTAGAACTGACCCAAAGCCTCAGCAGGGAGGTCCCACCTCACACCCAAAAGATTTCTGAGAGCTTCCCCTCCAAAGCCAAAAACTAGGCTAGGAGCTCCTCAGAAAGCACTAGAGGTTTAGAGAGAAAATGAGAGTCTGCTTTCTAAGGAGCCCTTATGGGTCTATTTATAGCCTTTTGCTGACCGAAAGTTACTGAAATACCCCTGGCTGGTCTGCCAACAGCCAAAACCCGCTGTCTGAGAAATATTAAACACAACCCCTGAGGGTACAAGGGTAATTTTACCCGAGGGTAATTAAGACATTTTACCCTAAACCTGGCCCCACCCGGCGAGTGCTCTATGCCGAGAACCTTCTCGCCGACCTTGCCGAGAGCGGGTCCCGGCTGACCGAAGGTGAACGCTTTCGCCCCTCCCAGGCGGGAGCTCCTCTAACCTTGGTTGTCGCTGGACGCGGCGTTGGGTGAGTGGAGCTCACTCAACGCCCTCGCTGCTGACCCCGGTGCTGAGTGAGTGGAGCTCACTCAATGCCCTTTCCGCTGGCCACGACGTTGAGTGAGTGGAGCTCACTCAACGCCCTTTCCGCTAGCCACGACGTTGAGTGAGTGGAGCTCACTCAACGCCCTTTCCGCTAGCCACGGCGTTGAGTGAGTGGAGCTCACTCAACGCCCTTTGCTGCTGGCCACGGCGTTGAGTGAGTGAAGCTCACTCAACGCCCTTTGCTGCTGGTCGCGGCGTTTAGTGAGTGAAGCTCACTCAACGCCCTTTGCTGCTGGCAATGGCGCTGAGTGAGTTAAGCTCACTCAGCGCCCTTGCTGATTACGACGCTGAGAGAGTGAAACTCACTGAGCGTTGTGCCTTCTCACCCACTTCTGGCCATGGGCGGGATCTCGCCTGCTCCTAAGCGGGAGCTCCTCCGGCGCGAGTGCTCTTATGGCCTTCAGACCCGAGCTAACTTGTGGCTGGTCCAACCCCAACCGTTGTGCATCTAGGTCCCACCCAGCGAATATGGGGTTGTACAAACGCTACTTTCTCCTTGCGTTAACCGTTGGAACTCGTTCTCCATAGCAATGCGTTGTGCCGCTAGCAAATGCTTTGCCAAGAAAATTCGAGAGAATTCCTCCATCGACACTTGAGTCAACTGCCTGCCCGCTAAATGGTATAACTCAACCTCGTCCCACCATAACCGAGCCTCACCTTCTAACATGAAGGTAGCCAAGGTGACCTTCTGATTTTCCTCCGTCCCGATCGTCTCAATATACGCTTGACGCGCAATAACCAATCCTCAGCCTGCGTTGAGGATCCCTCGCCCGTGAACGTAGGTGGATGTAAACTCATGAAGTGTTTTAACTGCCGTTCAGCTGCTCGAGGGTCCACAACCACAATAGGTTCAGGCCTTACAACAACCTGTTCGAGCATATTTGCCGGCTGTGCTTGCCCAACAGGCTGTGCTTGAAACATTGCAAAGAGGGCCTCAGCAACAAAGCAGACAGTTCCGCAGAAGGAGGAGGTGTAGGCACCTCAGCTGGTGTCGTACTCTCATCAGATCGCTGGGGCTCAGACTGTCCAGCACCACTACGAGTCACCTATAGGTGGACAAGACACACATTAGCGACCTCACGCGAGAAATAACAATAAGGTAGGAACGCGCAAGTCCCTCAAATAAGTGTATTTTCATTACTTAGTGGAGATTCAAGATTTCATTAGTGTTAAAGCGGTTCGCACAGACACGTGCTCGCCACCTCATAAAAGAATTCGACCACGAATTCAAAAGAGGAAGACCGATACAAGCTGATACCAAAATATAACGACTCCACCCGTTAAACAACATATAATAGAAGGTCTGGCCGGGACCCCACACTATATGCCACAAACAGATGGCGAGGTCACAGGTTAATACCACTATACCATCGCATCCTAACTCAGAGCATGCTAGGGGAAGATTTTAACAACAACGATGAACTCATATCAGGAATGTCCACTATATATATATAAACCACATTTATATATCAACTCATAAAAGAGTGTATAGCAAATACACACAAGCTGGTCTTAAGGCCTTACAGTTCCTCTTTTCAAAGTGTGGATTACATACATCGACGCGCAGGCCGGCCACACATGAACAAAATACAAGAGAAAGCAACCTTCAAGGGCTAGCAGCAGCAATATCATCCGCAAGGACTTCAGCCCTTTCACTTCCCACTCGGCTCACCAACACCTGCACAGGGACAGCCAACCCAGAAGGTGGTAAACAAGGCAACGGTCAGCATTCAGCTGACCAATTTATAACAATCCTACCCTTTTCCCGGGGCAGTGACATTCCTTCCCTGCAGGCATAGCAATGCATAGACAGATATCATATATATTGTGCTCTCATGCACAAGCAATCCATCACAACCGTAAGCCACCCAGCCCGACGATCTGTGCTCTCAGGCACACTTTTGGGTACACCGACGAACCGGGATCAACACCATTGAGCATTTAGTCTTAATGATGCGCATGCCTAAGACTCTCATTATGCTGCTGACGAAAGCCCAATGCCTTGACACTCTCTTATGTAGCCAATATAACGTAGGTACAGATCCCCCCCCCCCCGTTGCTCAAATCGCCTTGTCATCACCAAGCACATCGTACTTGCGGCTACAATTAAAGGCGCGGGTCAGCTTCACCTTTCCTGTTCGGCAAGAAGCCTTTTAAGAGCTCGCAGCTCACAATAGCCATAATGTCCACCAAGGACTGGCTTCATAATCCAAAAGGGGAGTCAATGTCGGCGCCCTTCGCGGTCGCTTGGCAGGTTCAGCAGAACTCTCTATCTGCACTCAAACTCAACCCAAACCCTGCAATTCATACAGTGCCAGAAACCTGGTCTTTTCAACACAAGCATTACAAGGGTGTTTTCCTGGAATTCCTCATTCCAGTACTTCCTGCTACTTCCCTTTACAGGCACAACCCATTGACTCCACAAACTACACATTTATACGCGGAGTCTTCTCCGGTGCGCAATATGCAACCTTACCAATCCAGACCAACCAGTCCAGATGGGCTTCACACAGCATGCCTTTCTCGTACTACACATTTCCGGGTCTAAATGCAGACTCAATTGGGGATAACAACTATCAACCCATGGGGATCACTTACTCTTCCACCTTTTGGTAGAGGATCTCATGCTCATGCATAAAGGAGGACTTCACTTGTCTAAGAAAGAAGATCGTTACCCTTGACGATCTCTTGGGAGCCATAGAAATCTTAGCCGGTGGAAAGGACCGCATCGATCTTGCCTCCATAGATCTGACCTTAGATCTCTAAACAGAATTCTAAAGCTCCCGCGGTGGCCGGATCTTCTCCTCTTCCTCCTCCTAGCTCTCCTCTTTCACTAAGCTCTTGAGAGAGATAATGTCTAAGTGAAGAATGATATCTTCACTTAATCCCGGAGATAAACCTAGCTGGGAATACCTGGGGCCATTGGATTAAGGATGAGCGAAACGAATGGTCACAAATTGGCTGAAAAGTCTAATTTTGCGGCTGACACGGCCCGTGACACGTCCGTATCACAGGCCGTGTACTGTAAGCGTTACACGAACCGACTCATCCAGAAAAGAACACGGCCCTATGACATGCCTGTGTCACAGGCCGTGTGTCCTGACACGGCTTTAGACACACCCGTGTCTAGCCCGTGTTCGACAGGCCGCATAACCTTGGCCATAACCTGAGAGGGGCACGCCCGTGTAGCTGGGCGTGTGCTTCACTCAACGATTGTCGAGCTCATGGCATTGAGTGTTGAGAGCATGACGTTGAGTGCACACCGAGAAGGACACGGCTTGGGACACGCCCGTGTCCCAGACCGTGTGGCTCACTCAACGCCTTCTCGAGACCAAACCGCACTCAACGCCTTCTCGAGAAGCCCGAGCAGGACACGCCCTGGGACACGCCCGTGTCCCAGGCCGTGTCTAAGTCTTAATTCCAAACATTAGAAATTTGGGATTTTGAGGTATTACAACCCTCCCCTCCTTAACAAAAATTTCGTCCCGAATTTAGGCACAACAAGGAAACCCAACAATCAATAAAGATATACGATATAAAACAAAATGTACGATCAACAAAAGATGCACGATTATACAGTTTAAACAAACAACTTGGGAAACTCCACGTGCATGGTCTGCTCCCGCTCCCATGTTAGCTCTTCACGACCACAATTGTCCCATCGGACTTTGACCATCCCGATTGTCTTATTCCGCAACTGTTTCTCGGCTCTGTCTTCGATCCGAATGGGCCTAATCTTCGTCGTTAGCCCATACTCGACCGGTACACTAACATTCTCCACCACTTGAGCTGAATCCTTGACGGTTTTTCGAAGCACTGAGATGTGAAACACATAATGCAAGCCACTCAGCTCTGCCGAAAGAGCTAGTCGATAGGCAGCTTCCCCAATTCGCTCTACCACTTCAAACAGACCAAGATATCTCGGACTTAGCTTTTTCAACTGCCGAATCCTAGACACACCTTTGAATGGTTTGATCTTTAAATATACTCAATCGCCCACCACAAACTTCACGTTCTAGTGCTTTGCATTGTAGTACTTTTCTTGACGATCCTGGGCTATCAGTAGCCTCTCTCGAATAGAGCGTATCGTCGAAGTAGCTCTTTTGTCATCCTTACGTGGATATACCTTTGATTCGTCTGCTTCCGCCCAAGCTAGTGGTGTATGACATTTCCGACCGTACAAAGCTTCATATGGAGCCATACCGATGCTCTCTTGGTAGCTATTATTGTAGGCAAACTCCACCATATAAAGATGATCTTCTCATCTCTTACCAAAGTCCAGGGCGCACATTCGGAGCATATCTTCCATCGTCCTGTTAGTCCGCTCAGTTTGGTCCTGTTTGGAGATGAAAGGTCGTACTGAATGCTAATTGTGTGACCAACAACTGAAGGATTAGCCTCCAATAATTTGACGTAAATCGCCCATCATGATCACTGACGATGCTCTGGGGAACACCATGCAACCGGACAATCTGCTCCACATTGATCTTTGCCAAGGTTTCCACTGAATCATCCCTCTTATTCGGTAGGAAGTGAGCCACTTTTGTCAACCGGTCTATAATCACCCAGATTGAATCATTCCCGCATTGAGATCTCGGCAACCCGTGCACGAAATCCATTGAGATATCATCAAACTTTCACTCCGGAATCGGTAACGACTTCAGGAAACCGCCAGGCTTCTGGCATTCTGCTTTCACCAAAGCACAAGTTTGACATTTAGCCACATAACGAGCTATGTCTCTCTTTAAGCCTGGCCACCAGAACAGCTTCTTCATGTCCTTATACATTTTTGTGCTCCCAGGGTGAATTGAGTACTTTGCAAAGTGAGCTTTGTACATCAACTCTTCTCTCAATTTACCCGCACTTGGGACGCACAACCAGCCATCCTTTTGTAACAAGTCGTCATCCCAGGAGAATTGTCCATCTGACCCATCCTTTGCATAGTGTTGGAGACTCTCATCAAGCTCCATTGCTCGCCGAACCCTGTCCGTAAGGTCATACTATACCTTCGTCCAGTTCAAGCATGCATCGGCTATGGAATTCTTGTCAACACAAGAAATCTCTAACGCTTCCAGCTCCTGGATCAGACGCTCATCATGCATCTGCAACCAACTTGCCCGCATCGGAGTCCTGCGACTCAAGACATCAGCGACCACATTTCCCTTCCTGGGAGTATAGTGAATATCAAAGTTGTAGTCCCCAAGGAACTCCATCCACCTTCGTTATTCAGCTCTTTCTGGTCCAACAGATACTTTAGGCTCTTATGATCTGTATAGATATCCACTTTTATGCCATATAGATAGTGCTGCCACAATTTAAGCGCAAAGATCACCGCCGACAACTCCAAGTTGTGGACGGGATAATTCCGCTCATGCACTTTTAACTGGGGTGAGCCATAAGCAATCACTTTACCAAACTGCAGAAGAACGCAGCCTAAGCCGCTCCCTGACGCATCACTATAGATCTCATAGCCGTCTGTACCACATGACGATGTCAACACAGATGCCGTGGTCAAACGACTCTTCAGCTCTTCAAACGCTCGCGCACACTCCGGCGTCCAAACCAACTTCTGATCCTTTCTCGTCAAGGTGGTAAGAGGCAAAGCGATCAGTGAGAAGTTTTCTATAACCTCCTGTAGTACCCTGCCAAACCAAGGAAACTTCTAACTTTAGCCACTGAGGACAACACCGACCACTCCTGTATGGCGCTTATCTTTGACAGATCCACTGCTATGCCCTCTCCACTTACCACGTGGCCAAGAAAAGCCACTGACGATATCCAGAACTCACACTTTGAGAACTTGACATAAAGCTTGTTCCTCCGCAAGGTGTGCAACACCATCCGCAAATGATTCGCATGATCAACTTCCGACTGAGAGAACACCAATATATCATCAATAAATACGATCACAAAAAGATCCAAGTACTCTTGGAATGTTCGGTGCATTAGATCCATGAATACCGAAGGCGCATTACATAGTCCAAACGACATTACCGTGAACTCATAATGACCGTAGCGTGTTCCAAACGCTGTCTTGGGAATGTCACCTTCTCGAATATGCAATTGGTAATATCCCGATTTCAAATCCAACTTCGAATAGACGGTTGACCCCACAGATGATCGAACAAGTCGTCTATCCGTGGAATCAAATACTTGTTTTTCTCCGTCAGCTTATTCAATTCACGATAGTCAATACATAACCATAAACTACCGTCTTTATTTTTCACAAACAGAACATGCGCGCTCCAAGGTGACATACTTGGGCGTATGTATCCCTGTTCCAGCAACTCTTGCAGTTGGACCTTTAACTCCGCCATTTCTTTTGGCGCGACGCAATATGACGAGCGAGTCACAGGTTTCGCACCTGACACCAACTCAATCGAGAAGTCAATCTCCCGCGGGGGTGGTAACCAAGAAAGATCCTTAGGAAATACATCAACAAACCCCGATACAATCGGAACCTCATGCACACTGGGCTTTGGCTCAACAACCTGAACAAGTGTGAAGAATAACTTCGCGCCCTTCCGAACGGCATTGATGACTTGGAGTGCAGACATCAAGGTCTCACTCACTCCTCGCATACCAGTGAACTTAGTCTCAATCTCGGTATTCTGGCCCAATGTGATCTCTTTTGAATTGCAATCAATACGGACATGCTGATCCGAGAGCCAGTTCATGCCAAAGATCACATCAAACTCTGATATCGGTAGCACAGATGCACTCAAACCGAAATCCTAACTTCATATCCGAACTTCAACATCGCAAGCTATATCCGCAATCATCACACAACCATTCGGCAATAATACCTTCACCCTATCTGTCGTCCCACGACTTGGTACTCCAATTCATGATACAAAGTCCTTAGACAAAAAAAATGTGAAGAACCCGTATCAAACAGGGCTCTCACCGGGTTGTTCCGAATCAGGACAAAGCCGGTAGCACACACATCATGTACAAGCTACAAATAATTTATGCAATAAAACCAAAGCAAGCAATATCTTAAATCGTACCTGTGACGACGTCACTCTGCTTTATAGCCTCCTGCTGGCCAACATTATAAACTCTGGGTTGCGTCTGGGATGCAGAGGACTCTACCACTACTTTGCCTTTCTCAGCGTAAGATGCGCCCGTCTTCTTTTCCCCCTTTGGCTTAGCAACCCTACAATCACGAGCTATATGCCCCACTTTGCCACAGGTAAAGCAGGTACGAGGCTCCTGCCTTGAAGTTGCTCCCGACGTCACAGTCGCATAAGTTTGCCCAGAAGGCTTGGACCTCTTGCCCCACTTCTTCTGGTAATATGATTTTTCAGGGCGAGGTGCTTTGAACTCTAGCTTTATTACAGCCAAGTCCTTTTTACCTTGCACCCACTTTATATCTTTTTACAGCGCACGTGCAGTATCAATCAAGGCTTGGAACCCTTGGGTCACCGAACTGGAGAGAAGGAACCTCAACTCGTCTCGTAAACCTTCATAGAACCGATTTATTTTCCGTTGTTCATCCGCGAAGATCGACCCCGCATATCGTCCTAATCTGGTAAACTCAAGCAAGTACGTATCAACGCTACTTTCTCCTTGCATTAACCGGTTGAACTCGTTCTCCATAGCAATGCGTTGTGCCGCTGACAAATGCTTTGCCAAGAACATTTGAGAGAATTCCTCCATCGACACTTGAGTCAACTGCCTGCCCGCTAAATAGTGTAACTCAACCTCGTCCCACCATAACCGAGCCTCACCTTCTAACATGAAGGTAGCCAAGGTGACCTTCTGATTTTCCTCTGTCCCGATCGCCGTCAATATACGCTTGACGCGCGATAACCAATCCTCAGCCTGCGTTGGGGATCCCTCGCCCGTGAACGTAGGTGGATTGAAACTCGTGAAGTGTTTTAACTGCCGTTCAGCTGCTCGAGGATCCATAACCGCAACAGGTTCCGGCCTTACAACAACCCGTTCGAGCACCGTTGCCGGCTGTGCTTGCCCAACAGGCTGTGCTTGAAACACTGCAAAGAGAGCTTCAACAACTAAGCAGACAATTTCCGCAGAAGGAGGAGGTGTAGGCACCTCAGCTGGTGCCGTACTCTCATCAGATCGATGGGGCTCAGACTGTCCAGCACCACTACGGTCACCTATAGGTGGACAAGACACATATTAGCGACCTCACGCAAGCAATAACAACAAGGTAGGAATGCGCAGGTCCCTCAAACAAGTGTATTTGCATTACTTAGTGGACATTCAAGAGTTTGTTAGTGTTAAAGCGGTTCTCACAGACACGTGGTCGCCACCCCACAAAATAATTCGACCACGGATTCGAAAGAGGAAGATCGAGACAAGCTGATACCAAAATTTAACGACTCCACCCGTTAAACAACATATAATAGAAGGTCCGACCGGGGCCCCACGCTATATGCCACAAACAGACGGCGATGTCACAGGTTAATACCACTACACCATCGTATCCTAACTCAGAGCATGCTAGCGGAAGATTTTAACAACAACGATGAACTCATATCAGGAATGTTCACTATATATATATAAACCACATTTATATATCAACTCATAAAAGAGTGTACATCAAATACACACAAGCTGGCCTTAAGGCCTTACAATTCCTCTTTTAAAAGTGTGGATTACATACATCAGCGCGCAGGTCGGCCCCACATGAACAAAATACAAGAGAAAGCAGCCTTTAAGGGCTAGCAACAACAGCATCCGCAATGACTTCATCCCTTTCACTTCCCACTCGGCTCACCAGCACCTGCACAGGGACAGCCCACCCAGAAGGTGGTAAACAAGGCACCGATCAGCATTCAGCTGACCAATCTATAACAATCCTACCCCTTTCCGGGGGTAGTGACATTCCTTACCTGCAGGCATAACAATGCATAGACAGATATCATATATATTGTGCTCTCACGCACAAGCAATCCATCACAACCGTCAGCCACCCAACCCGACGATCTGTGCTCTCAGGCACACTTTTGGGTACACCGGCGAACCGGGATCAACACCATTGAGCATTTAGTCTTGATGGCGCGCAGGCCTAAGACTCTCATTATGCTGATGGATTCACATGGTTTCCCAAACTGGCTAGACTCGATGGAACAGGCAGTTAATGACTTGAGAAGAAATGGCAGGCGTGTCGAGGGCAGATGGACCTGGACTCGAAAAAGGTCGTTCCACCCCGTGCGATCAGTAAGGATGACACGCATGAGTGAATGAGCAGATTCGATCAGCAAGGATCTCGTGAGGAGAGAGCATGCGTCATTGGTATGACATCGAAAGGGGAGATTGATGGATGCTTCAAATGTGGTTGGGGACGACAGGAGACGACGACACGACGAGCATTGTTTCTTTCCCTTGATAAGTGTGTGACGTTTACCAAATGGATGTACTACTATTTTTTCAAAATTCTGAGGGGGGGGGGGGGGGGTAGGGGGCGCCGACCCCCGCTTAAATACACCCATGCCTGTGTTCCACGACAAATGTGCCAAAACATGATGTATTTTGATCACATCTTGCAAATCATGAGAGGATTCTGCAATAGTGTACCAGTCATAAGTACAAGAGTATGCGTGCGTGTGTGGGCGATGGGCGCGAGGGAGCGAGAGGGTGCAGGCCACGCGCGAGTTGGGTGCGCGCGTGGGCCGATCTCGTGCGCGCGTTGTGTAGGTGTGTGTTGTGTGGGTGCGCATACATTTTGCTTGGTTGGCTTGGCCAGCTTTAGTGACTTGGTCGAAGTCCAAACGGGTTCAACCTAAATCACTTTAGGGGAACCCTAACAGTAATATAAAAATTAACTATTATTTAAATTGCACTTGAATATTTGGAAGCTATTTTATGTCCTTGATTGGGAGATCATGCAATGATAAATTGTAGATAAATTTATCAAAATAGATTATTTTGTTTGAAATAGGTTTAGCTAAGTCTATCATCTCTCTGCTCATGCCTGAAATTTATTAATGCAGGATTTAGCTAAAATAATCAAAAATATTCAGTACATTAATAATGTTAATTTAGAAGGCGTTCATGCTTTATAGTAACCAATTTTTTTTTTAAAAAGAACTTCCATAGCTAGTGCAAGGGTACTCCGGCTCACAAACCCACATTGGGTCCGCCGCTCTTAAATTTATATGGAATTGTTAAAGACATCGCATTTTTGGCTAATCGCACCACATTTTTAAAAGCACCGCAGTTTTTCATATATTGTTAAAAGCACCGCACATTGTTATTCGCACCGCAACTGAGATAAACGCACCGCACTTAACATATGAATTAAAATATGTTCTCATTGAATTACAACATTAATATAAACTCAATAGAGAAAATATTCGATACAAAAAATCATCAAATGTGACGTTCAATTTGTTGTGTGTACAACTCATATTCGTCGAGAATGAGTCCTACCACAGCCAGGTCAGCAGAAGTCAAGGTCAACAAGTCAAGACCGATGTCAAGAGTCAGCGCGTCAAGCAGCAGAAGGCCTGACGAGTATGGCGAGCTCCCCTCACATACTCATCAGGTAGGCGACTAGAGAGAGATACTCGCCCAGCCCGTGCGAGTTCCTCCAGGAAGTCGCCTTGTCGCCGGGGATGGGGTATAAATATGACCCCCCCCCCCATCTTTGGATTTGCCTATAAATAGGACTCCAGGGGTACGAGGAGAGAGACTAGCAATTCTCGTCAGGATACTCGCGAGCTTTTCCTTGGACACCAGCTGAGCCTCAGGATCCCTTTTTCCTTAGAGACTAGGTCACGATCTTGCGCCTAGTTCGCCAGCTAGTCTTCCTCATACCCTGCTCGGCCACTTATACTCGCCCAGCCCGTGCGAGTTCCTCCAGGAAGTCGCCTAGTCGCCGGGGGTAGGGTATAAATATGACCCCCCCCCCCTCTTTGGATTTGCCTATAAATAGGACCCCAGGGGTACGAGGAGAGGGACTAGCAATTCTCGTCAGGATACTCACGAGCTTTTCTTTGGACACCAGCTGAGCCTCAAGATCCCATTTTTCCTTAGAGACTAGGTCGCGATCTTGCGCCTAGTTCGCCAGCTAGTCTTCCTCGTACCCTGTTCGACCACATTGGTTGTGGAGGGGTTGCTTCTTCAAAGCATCAGGGTACGTGGTGGGACTTCCCTGCCGCAGCATCCGGGGTCTTGTTTGTTTGTCGTTCTTCATCCTTGTCATCTTAGCTGTCTAGCCTTACCCCCGAATCGGTAACCTTAGGCGACCTTGATCTGAATTCTGAGGTTGAGATTTTCCCGGCTTCAACACTTGGTGCGGTGAGCGTGAATCGCAGCCAAGGAGGAAAAGTTGGTGGTTTAGTGAGATGACCAATGTTGGCGAGCATGGGGAATTAGCAGGCAACTCGGCGAGAGTTGGCGAGCTCGCATGAACTGGCGAGTTCGTGACGGTAGCCGCATTCGAAGAATTCGCAAAGAGGATTGAGAAGACCATCCTCGTCGGGTTTTCTCATCGCCCCGAGGTCACGGCAACCTCCCCCCGTCGTGTGACACCGCTCGATGAGGAAGCGCCGCCGAGGCGAGCTGGGAAGGAGCGCACTTGGGCGAGGGAGGAGCGACCGATGCAGTCCCGACACCATCCGGCGGGAAACCAAGGGGTCCGTTTTAGGGACCCGATGTCGCCGGCGAGATATCGTGATACTCGCCAGTGGGGCGAGTATGACATCTCCAGCGAGGATGAAACTCGCCACCGCTAGGGAGGGAGAAGCCCCTTCTGTGACGAGATCCTCGCCGCCCCCATCCCCAAAGGATTCAGAGAACCTGTTCTCACCTATTATTCCGGCAGAGATGACCCGGTCAGGCATCTCCAATGGTTTAAAGGCGTCGTTTCCATCCGTAACATGTCTGATGCATTCAAGTGACGGTTCTTCTCCATCACCCTCATAGACAACGCAAAGGACTGGTTCCATCAGTTGCCCGTGGGTTCCGTCTACTGTTTATCTGACCTTCATCGTGGGTTATGATAAGGTTCGCGACGTCCAAGAAAAGGAATAAGGAGGCAACAACCCTCTTCAAGGTTACCCAAGGGTAGCAGGAGAGTCTCGACCATTACATCGACCGTTTCCAGGAGGAGATTTTGGAGGTGGAGGAGGTTGATAGTTTTACCCTAATGGTGGCCCTGAAGTTCGGGTTGAAGCAGGGCTTGTTCAGCATGGATATGGGATCCAACCCCCCCAAGTCCTTTGAGGAGATGATAGAGAGGGTGAATACCTTCGTCCGAGGAGAGGAGAAGAACAAGGACTTCCTAGCGCGGCTGGACGAGAGTGATCCGATGACGGTGGAGAGAGCAAGACCTTCGGAGGGGAAGGATAAGAGGACGCTCAAGAGACAGGTCGAGAGGAGGAAGTGCCGAGAAGAAGAGAGGAGAGGGCGAGAGAGGAGCCCAGGAGGGTGGAAGAAAGGAGGCGGGAGAGGCCTCGAAGACAAGAGGAGAGGGGTCCAGCAGAGGTCCAGACAAGAAGGGAGGAAAGGCGATTCCAATATCCTGAGAACCGTCCCCAGTGGAGGCCGCCCGGGAGGCCGCGTTTTCAAGAAGAAAGGAGGAATGACAACAGACAATGGGGAGGCCGAGGAGGAGGAAGAAGGGAGGCGATGGTCGTCATCCGTCAAGGCAAGCGTCGCTAAAGGGAGCAGCGAGCAATACGCCCGGAGGTGGAGATCCCCCTCTACTGCGACATCTATCGAGTAGAGGGCATGGGACGTTGGCCTGCCCGGAGTTCTGGGAGGCGAGAAGGAGGTTGGAAGCAGGAGTTGCGGAAAGGGAGCAGTAGAGGCAGGAGGCCCCGGTCGGACAGGTAGTGTTTCAAGCTCCGGTGAGGAGGAGGAACGAGGATCGTGTCGACTTGGGAGGTCGCGGAGAGGTGGTACATGGCCCAGGAGGTGGGCATGTCGGGGTAATAAACAGAGGGGCCGGGCTCGGAGCTTCCCGTAAAGGAAGTCTCCATCAGATGTATAGGAAGAACGTCGCATCGACGCCGCAGCACCCGCCGCCGCTGGATGAGATTACTTTCCCAGAGGAGGACATGCTAGGGAATGAAAAGCCCTTCCATGACGCCCTAGTTATTCAAGCCGCCATCGAAGACTTCACCCTAGATTCTGAGCTTGTGTCACTCAAGGTTTCAGCAATACAACTTTTTCCCTTTTTCTTATTCTTCTTCTTCTTCAGATATTTCTTCTTTTGATCCTTTAAGCATGATATTTTCTTTTGTTGTTCTGGACATTTTGTTGAAATATGTCCAGGTTTTCTGCAAGTAAAATAAATTATCTCTTTATTGGGAGTCTTGTCAAAGTTTGATTTTCCCATATTTCTATCTCTTCTTCTTGAACCTTCTAATTTAATCTATTTTCTAAATCTTCCTGCCAGAAGATTGAACATTTCATTTTCTGTAACAGATGGAACTGATTTTTTTCCTGATGACAAGTTATTCTCTTTAGCTTCAGTTTCTGCTCTACTTTTCAATAATTACTCATAAGAGTTTAATTTTCCAAGCAAAGCATCTGTAGTGATTTCCTTGTGACACTTAGCTTCTCTAATAACCCAATTCTGGAATCTCATGTACTAGGAAAGCACATGAGTAACTTATCATTAATTTTTATGAGAGATATGTCCTTGTTTAGTCCTTTTAACTCATTAATTATCATACTGAATCTATCATACATCTTTGCTACAGATTCATCAGATTTCTTTTGTAAATTTTCATAGTGAGAGATTAGAAGTGATCTTCTATCCTTTCTCTCATCCGTATTTCCATCAACAAACCTTGAGAGTGATTCTCATATCTTTTTTGCTGAGAGATATTCTGCAACCTTTTGAAATATGTCATCTGACATGGTAGATACCAAGATAATCATAGCTTTTGCATCACAATCTTTAACTCTCTTCTCCACACCAATCCATTCATTTCTTGGTATAGGTTTTTGCAGGTATATTGCCATATGCATCCTTTTTATATGGCAATTGTGGTCCTGTCAAGATTGATTCAAAAATGCCCGTATCAATAAAGTTCATATACAATCTAATTCTTGCTTTCTATAGTGTAAACTTATTAAGATTACAGGCTGGTGGCCTAATATATGCAAATCCTTTGAAAGTATTTGAAACCATTTTTGTAAATAAAATTTTGAATTTATTGTTGCAACTGAAATGATCTATTGATAAAGCTGTTAACATTTTATATATTAGCCTATTGATGATTATCCTCCCTCTGATACCAATTGAAATAGGAGTTTAGTTGTAATATTCTTCAGAGTTTTCTCTAGAGGAGGGGGTGAATAGAGATTTAAATTATTTTCAAAAACTTTAATTAATTCACATAATTTGCATTTATATAAACTATAAACTAGAATAAAATGCAGTTAATTAAAATCACAGCACAACAACACAGAATAAGAAATAAAAGCAAAATCACAAAAGACACATGGATTATAGTGGTTCCTCCTCAATTTGGATATATCCACTTTTCTATCCCCTTGATAGGAATTCACTATCACAGTGTCTGAGTCTTTTGATCAGGAGACTCTTAGAACCACACCAGATCTTTTGATAAGGTGATCTTGAACCAATTATAATCTGAGTCTTTTCTCAAGGAGACTCTTAGAAGCTCACACTAATTCCTTTGTAGAGGGATTTTAAAACTCTTTTTCTCAAATATAAAAAGAAAATTAAGAGAAGATTTTGGTTAAGATGATTCTTCTCTTAGTGTCCTCTCTTCAGATTTCTGAGGACAATTAATGATGATCTCTAGAACTTTGATAAATCTCTGAATATCAAAATAAGAAAGATTATGAGTCCAATCTCCAGATGATCTTTCAAATTTTTTCTCTAAATCTGTTGCAACTTTCTCTTAAGAAGAAGAACTACTAATTCTCTTATCAGATTCAGCAACTATTAAACCAATCGATTAATACTTGAAGAGATTCAATTGCATATGATAATCTTCCAAGCTTTCTCTATCGAATTTAATCTTCTATGATCTGATATGATTTTCTTGATCGTCTGTTGTTGATGATTGATAATTTGTAATTGTTTTCATCTTTTTTTATATCTCATCATATATATATATATCGACATCCTCTAACGTCTCCAAGAATCTGTTATGTAAATCTCTTCTTGATTTAATTCAGATTGAAGCCACAAAACAAATTCTGTTAAGAAATCCAGTCTAGTTTTTGTCGAAGCAACATCGATTTCTAACTATATGTATGAAAATATTTGTAGTCGATATCTTGTCAAAGCTTACGTTGATTTAATCTTTAAGTGTCGTCGACTTATCCAAATTAAGTTGCACTGACTTCAATCCAAAGTAACGTCGAATTCTAGTCGACGTTGCGTCGAGATTTAGTCAACGCATGTTGACAATTCATGATTTTTCTCTACAATTTAGTATGCCTTGTATATATCCTTTATATCACTAACACCCTTAGACTTCTAAGACAAAATTACCCCCACTATACAATATGAGTAATAGACCTGGTATGTAAAATCACTAAACATAATTTATTAAGCTAAATTATAAGGGTTTTTCCCAACACCAACTCTCTACGCACTTCCGTGAGTTGGGTCAAATGACAGCGGGAAAAAGTCTTGCTGCCCAAACTGAAGGAAGGTGGTCATGAGTAGTAGGTTACTCCGAGTCAAAGATGAAGAGGAAAAGACTAGTTGCTACTAGGCATAGGAGTTCGCCCAGGCCGCTCAAAAGAGGTCGCACAACTAGAAAAAGCAAGTTGCCCAAGTCGCCAAAATAGATTCTGCGGTCTGGCAAAACGTTGCCGCAAGTTATCCTTACTACTTCTGCCTCTGAACTCCCCCCAAAGAAAGGGTTGGACCCCTATTTATAGGAATAAGAAGTTGCCTAAATGGGCAGGCTCAGGAAACTTGGGCATCCCGAGGAGGGCAACCTCGCGACTAGAAAAAGGCTAATCGCGTGGCTAGAACTTCTAACCATGCGGCTAGCGGCTGAGGTCGCTTGGGCTGGCCTACTACTGGGAAAGGGCTGGTCGCGAGCTCTCTTAAGGGGGAGACCCTAAGGTCACCGCAACTAAATAAAGCTGACCGCGCGACCTCACGGTCAGCGCAGTCAGGAAAAGGCTGATCGCGAGCTCTCCCAAGGGGATACCTCGCGGTCTCCGCGGCTAGAGAAAGCTGACTGCGTGACCTCATGGTCAATGCAGTCAGGAAAAGGCTAACCGCGAGCTCTCCCAATGGGAGACCTCGTGGTCTCCGCGGCTAGAGAAAGCTGATCGCGCGACCTCGCGATCAGCGAGTGACAGAAAAAGCTGACCGCGAGCTCTCCCAAGAGGAGACCTCGCGGTCTCCGCGACTAGAGAAAGTTGATTGCGCGACCTCACAGTCAGGGAAAGGGCTAACTGCCGAGCACCTAAACCGAATACCTTGGATTGTCGATTTTTGGGTAAACATGATTCCGACACTTTTTCAAGTTTTGGAATTACCTCAAAAATTTTGAATTTACCCACAAAAATAGTGATCCACCTCCTCAAAACTGGTAAATAAAGTGTATATAGAGTGCAAGTACCCGAGGACTCTTGGTAATGCCTATAGAGGGCATGTGAACACGTACTTTTTCATTTTGCAAAGGAGAAGAGTCAAAACAAGCACACATGAAATATATCATGAGAGTACCTGAGGAGGACTGTCAAACACCTGCTAATCTTTATAAGAGAAGTCAAAACATGCACAAAAACATAACATGTGAGTACCTGAAGAGAACTCGCAAACACCTTCTAATCTCTATAAAAGAGAAGTCAAAGCAGGCATAAAAGAAATATAATATGCGAGTACCTGAAGAGAACTTGTGAACACCTACTAATTTCTGCAAAAGAGAAGTCAAAGTAGATATAAAGAAAATGTAATACGAGAGTACCTGGAGAGAACTCGTGAATGCCAGCATACCTTTGCAAAAGAGATAAGAATCAAAGCTAAAAGAAATATAACACGCGAGAACCCGAAGAGAAATCGTGAAATCTCTGCAAAAGAGAAGTCAAAGCAAGTATAAAAACATAATACGCGAGTAACTGAAGAGAACTCGCGAACACCTGCTAACATCTGCAAAAGAGATAATAATCAAAGCAGGTATAAAAGAAGTATAACACTGAGTACCTGAAGAGAACTCATGAACACCTGATAATCTCTATAAGAGAAGTCAAAATATGTACAAAAGAAACATAACATACGAGTACTTGAAGAGAAATCATGAACCCCTACTAATCTCTGCAAAAGAGAAGTCAAAGCAGGTATAAAAAATATAATACACGAGTACTTGAATAGAACTCGCGAACACCTGCTAATCTCTGCAAAAGAGATAAGAATCAAAGTAGATATAAAAGAAATATAACACGCGAGTACCTGAAGAGAACTCGCGAACACCTGCTAATTGCAAAAGAGAAGTCAAAACAGGTATATGAAATATACGAAGAGACATGCCAGGTACTCGAGGCAACTTAATGATACCTGTTCACTTCTTATACTAGCAGGTGCAAGAAATAAACATTCATAAAAGAGGAGTACCTCAAGAAGACTTGCTGATACCTTATTTGGCCACTTTGAAGGGCCTAAAAAATGATTACTCCATTTATGTAGGAGATATGAACATCCATCCAAGGTCACTTCTTTGAGGTGATATTTTAGTATTGAGTAAGGGACATCTCCATATGAACAATTAAATAATATCCATATTTACCGCAAGAGAGGACAATGTTTTGATAACCTCATATTTGAATATTTGTGGAATGGTGACATGAAACCCAGAATGATCATATGATCTGAGAAATATAAATGTTTATAAGTATGATGGCTAGAAATCTGGGATAGAAACCTTGACATTTAGTAAACTGATCATTTTGAATGATATAAGGAGGCTTACACCTGAAATAATAGCTACCAACAATTGATCGTATAAATAAGTACTATTCTAATCTATTATTTAGTTGTAACATCGTCATCTATCAACTCGTTAATAAATAAGTACTCCTAACCTATCATCAGATATGCAACACTTATCATCAGATAGGCAACTGGAAGTCACTCTAGTGTCAACTACCTTCACCTATGGGGGGGGGATAGGTGATTCGCAGTCGTTTTGCGGAATTAAAAATTTACCTGCACAATAAAACAAAACAAGCACAGCACAGAAACACACATGCAGTTATAGTGGTTCCCCGATTTGGGTACGTCCACTCTCCCCCTTCGACCTATCTCCCAACAAGGGACGACTCGGTCACTTCACCAACAGGATTGAAATCCAATCCTCTCACTATGGAAGAAACCCTTTCACCCAAAGGAGTCACTACTCCACCACGGGTTGCACCCAACCCTTACAATGAGGAAACAAAGTTCCTTTACAACAAAAGTAAAAATAGAATGTACAAAAATACAAACTACGTTTGGAGCGCTTGGTGTCCCTCTTCGTTCGATGAAGCGTTCTTGAAGAAGACGAAGAGTCCACGACCTAAGCACTCTCTTGGAGAGGATCTCCCCGAGATCGGCGGCGGCAAGGATTGTGGCGGTGATGCTTTGTAGATCCAAACTTCTTAAGAAAGCTAGCAAGGTCTACCAACAATCTTATTTGGATCGATCGTCTCAATCGATTCGGAAGGGGAAGGTATTCCCGTTCAACAAACCAAGAGACAAAGAATCTCAAGAAAGAAATGTAAGACGCGTTGCTTGGCTAAGTTTCTGTCGCCGGGAGATCAAGAAGAATCCAAGACCAACGACGACGACAACCTCTCGAGCGGCGACGGCGGCGGAAGATATTCCGCGATTAGCTAGGTCACGCGAGGCGGCCGACTTGTTCGTTTTCTTCGCTACTTCTTACGTTCAAAATAGGAGAGTATTTATACTGTATAATACTCCTTTATGACCGTTGTGGGCCCCACAAGACGAAACCCTAATTCTGGTTCAAACAGCGCCTGAGTACATGGTCCGGTCCAGCGAGTCGACGGAAAACGCCTAAGGCAAATTCGGCGGGAATCATTTGTGATTCTCGACGAATCGGCGAGAATCACTTATGATTCCCGTCGAATTCTCCTTGGAAGAATTCTAGCTGAAAAGCAAGCCATCCAGAGAGAATCGGCGAGAATCACAATCCATTCTCGACGAATCGGCGAGAATGCAAAGTCATTCTCGACGATTCGGTCGATTCTGCCTTAGCTGAATTCTAGACGGCGTCGAGACAGCCGGATGCATTCAGTGAGAGTAGGCTAGTGATTCTCGACGATTGGTCGAGAATCACTAGTGATTCCCGCCGAATCGGCGAGAATCACTTAGTAATTCTCGTCGAATTTTCCTTAGACGATTTTTCGTCTATCTTCCCGTGAGCTGGTCTTTGACCCATCCTTGCTCCTTGTCTGCTCTTGATCTATCTAAGCCCTGTACTTGAACATAAGTACACTCCAATAGAGAGAGTGCACGTAAGCCAACACACTGATCTGCTCAACGAGGGATTACGTTGCACAGACCCGTGTATATTAACCTACTGCACCCTGACATTGGTGTGTACTTAGCGTGGAATAACTGCAAGCACAACTTGAAGACAAATGATCAAATACATTGTGAATTCATCTTAGCTTGACAGGGGCTTCCTCAAATCCAGGTAATTGTGGATACAATACCCAACAATCTCCCCCTATTTTAAGAAGCCAAAATCCTACTAGCTAAGATGAATACCACCAACCAAAGAATAAACACAGTAAACTAAGAGGGACAAGACACAAAGAAATAAAGGCAAACAGAACAATACTTGAGTCAATCATGAAATCATATATATATATATATATCCACAAGAATTGTTCATAGGACAACATGAAAAGATAAATATGCAATAAGAAATGGATAAGCAAAAGTCCTAAGCCTATTTCTCCTTAGCTATTTCATCCTTCAGTTGCTAAGCCAAGTGCTTCCTGCTCTGTCTCTCAAAGTATTCTTTGGGCTTTGGATAGTATCTGGGAGGAGGAGCTTTATTTGCCACGGTGTTGGACCTGAAAAAGATGTTCCTTTTAGCTTCATATGTCTTGTGCAGCTCCCACTCATACTAACTGTATACATCATTCCGATTGATTTCCCCCTTTTGTTGTAGCATAAAAGTATCCAAAATAATACTCCTCGATACAGGACTCCATCTTTCGTTTCTCACTTCATCCTCCTTCAATCTTACTTTCATTTCAGTTGGAGTTTCTTTGGATGTCCCTTCTTGGAGTTTCCTCTTTGCTTTTGCTTTTGCTAGGGCTTCTTGGTAAAACATGGTACTACGTGCAGCTCTGGCAGCAGCCCTAACAACCTTTTTAGTCTCAGCCTCACTAAGTGGAACTTCTTCAACACTTACTTCTTCGTCAGCAGCAGTATAAACCTCCTCCGGAGGGGCAGCTAGAACGTGAATGCCTGAAGCCTGTTGAACTAACCAGTGACAACTTTCAAAAACATATTTATTGGATTGATCAAAGTTGTCAATTATTATCTGTTGAAGCCCTGCCATCTTAGCTTTATAATCTTCCTCCCCCTTTTTGGCTTCGAGGGCAATTGAGTTTGCATAAGTGTGCAGTGACTCATCGATGTGCTGCACAGTCGTTGTAAACTCAGTCAGCAGGGTTTTTTGATTTGTATTTAGAATCACCATGTTGGCATCGAATTTCTGGATGTTGTCGGCCACAACATGAGCATTCGTATTTACTACTGCCATAGCACCTCAGATTTCTTAATTCTTTTTAATACCTTGTTGTGTGATTTCTCAAAAGAATCTTTGAGTTCATCCACTATCCCTTGAATGATGTTCACTGTGTGATTTGCTAGATTTGGTCGTAGTGGATAACCCTGAGGCATGCCTTGGTCTTCTTCTTCAGCAGAATTACTGGGGGAGCTTGATATGTGCACAGTCTCCAGTGGGGGAATAGGGGCAGTCTCTGTAGTTTTCTCAGGAATGCTTATCATCCTTTGCTGAGAGGACTCCCCCTCCATTATTGCACCAGATTTCTTAGGAACTTCCACTGGAGCCCGGTCCTCAGAGGGGACTTCAATATCATCCTGTGGCTCCACTATCTCCACCATCTCCCTCAAGGTTGTTTCATTTTCAACCACATCATCCTCTTCTTCATTATCAATTGCATCATTGTCCAAGGCTTCCTCATCTTCCTCTTCATCCCCCAGATCAGTGGCCAGGGTATCAACTGCATCTTTGGCTATCTGAGAGATATCAGAAACAACATCAGCAGGAGCAGGTACTGAGAGATCTGTCCTGTGAGTTCCATTCGCAAGGGGTAGAGGCTCCCCCTCGGTTCCTGCAGGCAGCAGATCAGGAACTTCACTGGGTTCAGCCACAGGATCTTCTAGAGTTCTATTGTCCTCATCCCCATGGGACTCAGTCAGGGATTCATCATGTTCTTCAGCAACGGCTGCTTGACCAATTCTTCTTTCCCATCTATCAAAAATACTTAAATCCATTTTCTTCAGGTAGTGTAGAGGAACTCCCTTACTCATATCGAACCTGCCTCCATCCAGCTGGTTGAGAAAAAGGCTGATGATTCTTCCAAAACTTGGGGTTCGCAGAGTATCTTTTATTTTCTTAAACAACATAGCTCCCCAGTTGTATCTCTTTCGACAGACTATAGCCACTAAGATCTTGAACATATCTCCCGAGATATGATCGTGAGAGCCTGGTTTGCAGATTAGGACTTTCCCAACGATATCCGACAGCAGCTTCCCTTCCTCATTCATTTCCTTTCTCTTGATCGATTTGGTTCCTCGAGCTAGTCCACAGAACAGAAGAGTCCTGGCTCGATCCTCTTCCTCCAGATAATCTTCTTGATCATAACTAGAGAGCTGCAAATATTGTGTCAGTTTTCCTGCTGTCATCTTGATCCGTACACCGGCAATCTTACTCTTGATCACTGTATCTTCTTCCCGTAGCCTTGTCGTTGTAAAGAACTCCAGCACTTCCTTATCCAGAATTTTGCAAGGATGCTCCAGGATGAATGTAAGTCCGACTTCTTCAAGCATGAGGATAATATTCCTGAACTCATCGGAGGCATAAGAGAAGCCTATCCGAACCAGTTCACTTCCAGTGAGGAGTCCTGCAGTGGTTCTAGGAGCCATTGCAAACCTAAACAGGACATGTTCAAGTGTCTAACCCTATCATTACTTCTAGAATAGGAGCTACACTTAGACACGAAACTTCAAGGAAGAGGGAAACTTACCCTAGCGCCGAGCGGTTTGGCGGGACGACGACGACTGGAAGGCACGGAACCGACGAGATCGCGACGAGATCCTTGCGTCCTTAGGATAACAGAAGCACGAAGAAGTGATGGAGAGCACTGGGCGATCGAAGCACGGGGATCTTTCGCATGATCGACAGGAAAATGTGAGGAGTTTGGGAAGTCGACGGGATGCTCTAGGGGATTCGTCGGGATTTCAATGATTTCGGAAGGTGAAGAGTCCTTCGGGATTTTCTATTTATTTCTTCCGAACCGGGGAAGTCGACCGGATTTTATATACAACTCCAAGTGGCATGTTAATTTTGTTACACCCAAGTTAATAACCGTGGCATGTTAATTTCAAGCCTTTGCCCCCAAGTTATTTCTTGATCATGAAACCTCGATCGAGTTGAACAATATATAAGCCCTATACGTAATTCCAGAGTAATTCTAGGTGAAAGATTGTAATATTTTGTTACACCCACTGGCATACGTTCTTTAATTTCAAATGGGCTGATTTATGCCTATTGAGATTCATTTTCAACTCTAAATGTAACTACAAGGAATTCTTCAGATTGTACTTAAGGGTCATTTAAAAGTTTCGTTCTGTCATCAAGTGTGTGAACATATATGTGTATATATACATATAACCATTTACTTTTAGAGTAAGAATTTACAAATTCGTGTGGATATATGAGTATGTATATATATATGTAAACATCAATATAATATGACTCAAGTATCGAAACTGAACGCGTGTACCTGGGATCATAAAATTTATCATTCAGATCTTCTATTTGAGGAACACCAGGTGTCCAATTTGAGTAGGCCATTGTAGTTAACACTGATCTTATCCCAAATAATTGTTCCATGTCATTCTTGGAACATCTCATGCCTAGTTCCCATCATATTTACGGGAACCTAGACTATCCTGCGAAAAAGAATTACCCTATCTTAGGAACCCAATATGTATTGGGTCCTAGGTTCTTGTCAGCATAAAATATCGAATGCCTTCCTACAGGAATCCTGTCAGGAAGGCTAGCTCTGCCCAGAGGAAGTGGACATACCCTTGCCCTTGGCACAGAGGGATTGTGCCAACAATCTATGGCAAAGTGACCCACCTTGCCACAACACCAACAATCATGAATGTTGTATCGCCATTTCTGACCTGATCTACTGACTGAGGTGGTCATGATCTTGGGTCTAAACGGGACTGGGCATGTTCTGCTCACAAATTTGCCCTTTCCACCGAGACACGAGGGAGGGTGGATGGAGAGTATGTGGTGAGTGTCATGAGGCCTGGGAGGTGGTGCCTTCCTTTCAGTCAACACACATCTGGGGGCCCCATGGGTACTTACTACATGTTTCCCAACCCCCCTTTCCTGTGTCTTGGGGTGGTAAGAGATGCAGTGAGAGCTGGTTCCTGCAGATTCATGACGAGTTGGGGCTGAGGCCGAGAATACAAAGGGTTCAGGATGAGCCTTGAGTATTCTCTCATGGGTAGCCATGACAGCTCTTGCACTGTGGGTATTTTCACCTGAGGGCCGATCACTCTTGCAGTGACCAAGGTTGTTCCTGTGGTCATACCTGAAAGCATGATGTGTGCCCTTCCTACTCGGGGGAGGGGGGGGGGTCTGAACACAGTTTCCCCATTTCTCCATGAATTAATGATTTGGGAGATCCACCCATTTTCTGCTTTTCTTTTGATAGCATCTATCTTGGAAAAGTTATAAACTATCATCTTCTCGGTCTCTAGACGACTCTCTAGATCCGAGATCTTTGAGTCCTTTACCTTGATGGATTCCAATTGGAGATTCATCAAGGTCCTTAGCTGAGCAATCTCCTTAGCTTGTTCCTCAATAAGTAAGTTGCTCTTCTGAAGGGCACTCTCAAGGGAATCAAGATTTTCAATCTTTTGATTGCAGCTATCCATATCCCTTACATCACTGGAAAGACAACCCTCTGAACTATTCCTGTCTTCAGGAATTTCAAGAGGAGAGGAGCATGATGAAGAGGTTACCTGCTCCTGACTTTGCTGTTCAGAGTTAGCGTTCAGATTGGCAGTGACTGTTGTGTTAGCTTCATCAAAACTGCCTTCCTCAACTTCTTCTTCAGTCTTGGACATGGACACAGGAGCCCTGATACTGAGAGATTGGTCATGACCTTCATCTTCAGAAATGAGGACCCCCATATATGCTTCATCCTCTTCCTGGCAACTGGTTTGAGCTGTCTCCGATCCTTCCATGAGGTCTGAGATGGTGTGCCACATTGACTTTGCAGTCTTACACTTGTCCAATCTAGAGCAAGATGGTCCAGACCAGACATCAGTGATGATCTGACGAATCACTTTATCCAGGTTGAACAGTGAGAGTTCGGTCTCAGACATCTCTTTGGGACTTTTGGGGATTTGGAGATCCTTTCCAGAGCCGGAAGCCTTCATGGGAATGAAGGGACCCTCTTCCAAGATGAGTGATGCTCGAGGGTCAATGGCCTCCAGATGAAACGACACTCTCATCTTCCAGATAGGATAATACTCCTTTGTGCATGCCGGGAGTCTTAGGAGAGAGACCTCAGAATACAACTCCATGCTTGAGTCTGATCTTCTTGTTGACACTAGAGGCAGAATTCTACTCAAGGTGTTAACCTTTTTGATGAGTAACCTCCCTCTGATACCACTTGAAAGTCACTCTAGTGTCAACTACCTTCACCTATGGGGGGGATAGGTGATTCGCAGTCGTTTTACGGAATTAAAAATTTACCTGCACAATAAAACAAAATAAGCACAACACAGAAACACAAAGGCAGTTATAGTGGTTCCCCGATTTGGGTACGTCCACTCTCCCCCTTCGACCTATCTACCAACAAGGGACGACTCAGTCACTTCACCAACAGGATTGAAATCCAATCCTCTCATTATGGAAGAAACCCTTCCACCCAAAGGAGTCACTACTCCTCCACCACGGGTTGCACTTAACCCTTACAATGAGGAAACAAAGTTCCTTTACAACAAAAGTAAAAATAGAATGTACAAAAATACAAACTACGTTTGGAGCGCTTGGTGTCCCTCTTCGTTCGATGAAGCGTTCTTGAAGAAGACGAAGAGTCCACGACCTAAGCACTCTCTTGGAGAGGATCTCCCCGAGATCGGCGGCGGCAAGGATTGCGGTGGCGATGCTTTGTAGATCCAAACTTCTTAACAAAGCTCGCAAGGTCTACCAACGATCTTATTTGGATCGATCGTCTCAATCGATTCGGAAGGGGAATGTATTCCTGTTCAACAAACCAAGAGACAAAGGATCTCAAGAAAGAAACGTGAGACGCGTTGCTTGGCTAAGTTTCTGTCGCCGGGAGATCAAGAAGAATCCAAGACCAACAGCGGCGAAAACCTCTCGAGCGACGACGGCGGCGGAAGAGATTCCGCGATTAGCTAGGTCACGCGAGGCGGCCGACTTGTTCGTTTTCTTCGCTACTTCTTACGTTCAAAATAGGAGAGTATTTATACTGTAGAATACTCCTTTATGACCGTTGTGGGCCCCACAAGACGAAACCCTAATTCCGGTTCAAACAGCGCCTGAGCACATGGTCCGGTCCAGCGAGTCGACGGAAAACGCCTAAGGCAAATTCGGCGGGAATCATTGGTGATTCTCGACGAATCGGCGAGAATCACTTATGATTCCCATCGAATTCTCCTTGGAAGAATTCTAGCTGAAAAGTAAGCCATCCAGAGAGAATCGGCGAGAATCACAATCCATTCTCGACGAATCGGCGAGAATGCAAAGTCATTCTCGACGATTCGGCGAGAATCACTTAGTGATTCTCGTCGATTCTTCCTTAGCTGAATTCTAGACGGCGTTGAGACAGCCGGATGCATTCAGCGAGAGTAGGCTAGTGATTCTCGACGATTGGTCGAGAATCACTAGTGATTCCCGTCGAATCGGCGAGAATCACTTAGTGATTCTCGTCGAATTTTCCTTAGACGATTTTTCGTCTATCTTCCCGTGAGCTGGTCTTTGACCCATCCTCGCTCCTTGTTTGCTCTTGATCTATCTAAGCCCTGTACTTGAACATAAGTACACTTCAATAGAGAGAGTGCACGTAAGCCAACACACTGATCTGCTCAACAAGGGATTACGTTGCACAGACCCGTGTATATTGACCTACTGCACCCTGACATTGGTGTGTACTTAGCGTGGAATAACTGCAAGCACAACTTGAAGACAAATGATCAAATACATTGTGAATTCATCTTAGCTTGACAGGGGCTTCCTCAAATCCAGGTAATTGTGGATACAATACCCAACAACAACACCTATCATCAAATATGCAACATACAATCAATCAAGTTATCAATAGATAAGTACATTTAATCTATCATCAGATAGGTAACACGACAATTAATCAAATTGTGGATGGATAAGTACCTCTAACCTATCATCAGATAGATAACACACATAATTAATCGATTTTATCATTAGCTAGGTATTTGTAGTTGTACTAAAGCATAATAGGTCAACTTACCCGATAGAGCATCAAAACTATTAATAACAATCATTACAAAAAATTAAATTCGGCTACCACTGCACATTTGCGAATAATTTTAGTGGGATGTGATTTGAGTGGCTTTACGAACTGATGCACAATCAACCAGTGTAGGTATACCCTGCACCACATTCAAACATCATTTCCATACATCACATCCATTCATCATCCCATATCCATTTTCCATATTCATATCACATCAACTATGTACTCATATCCGCGTATTTTAATGAAAACTTAGTGCATTCTTGAATAATTTCAAGTATAGGAGGATACGACAAAGGATATAGATATTGGGTTGAAGGTCTCTGCTGCTGAGAAGGTCGTTGTGATGATAATTGTAGATAAGACTCAAGTTGCTGGTATATCCGTTACAAGTAAAATTAAAAGAAAAGGAAAAGGTGCAAAAAATTCCAAACAAATGGGAGATATATGAAATGCAAAAAAGAAAAATAAGTTGTTTTTTCTACTTTAGGTACTCCTATTATTGATGAACACACTCTTTGCTTGTATCATTGTCTTTGCCGTTGGGAAGATCACTGCCATGTTATAAAACAACATAATCTTGTAATTTTTCTGTCTTCACAAATTGGTTTGCCAGCTTTCAAAGAGTCCGACAGTTCTCTGTATCATGATCGATATTCATGTGGTATTTGCAAAAGAGCTCTTTATGACATCTCTTTCTATTTGGTCTCAGAGGGCGAGGTTTTTCAAACTTTGGCATATTTTGAATAATTGGAAGAAGCTCCTCCATGGGAACATTGAACTGGACATACTTGTCCGAATGTCTTTCATATTCAAGTGTTTTAGGATCAAAAGACAGGATAAGACAGACTTTTATATGCTAAAGTGACTCATTCTACTATGAAGGTTGTGCATGCATACTTTGAGGAGGAGAGTAAGATCTAAAATTTCTGACTTGCAGAGAGTTTTGTGATGATGAAGTGATAAAAGTTTCTCCGATGTTTCCTAGTCCCTCGATTTAAAGAAAAAACATAGTTGAGGTTCATTGTTTCAGTTGCAATAAACCGATTAGCTATCTCAATGAGATCTCCATGAGACTCAGGTTCATTTTTGCTGATTTCAAATTTGTTAGGGCCTTCTTGGAGTCCATTTATTAAGGCAAATTTGCATAACTCATGATCAACATTGAAGACATTAAGGGTTTCCTTTTGGAATCAGTCGATGAAGTGAGCAAGAGTCTCCCTATCTCTTTGCTTGATCTGAAAGAGAGTTGCAGGGCCTCTCTTTTGTTTTCTTAAGGTAGCGAACTTTAAGAGAAATTGCCTTCAAATGTTCCAAAAACAAGTGATTGATTTAGGTGACAAATTGTAGATCCAATCCATAACTTGATCGTCAAAAGACATGATGAGAAGCTTGCACTTGATACCATTTCTTAATGAAATAGCCAACTCAAAACTTGCAAATTAGAAATCAGATCGCTTATCCCAGAGTAGACGACATATGAGGCTCTCTGAAATCATTAAAGACAATTTTCCAACGAATTTGGTCAGAAAAAATGAGAAGGGTTTTGCTCTTCTTCTAAGTAAATTGTTTGCTCTTGATGAACATAATAAGGGTAAGGAGTCATGTTCGCCTTATGGACCTCGCGGGGAGGGATGAAGAACTCTTCTGCATCAGATTGCAAAAAACACTTAATACAATCAATAGAAGGCTCTTCATTACTGTTGGTCGCCACATCATTAGGATGAGAACCTACTTGTCCCTTGAGGAGGTTGATCTTGGATAGTAAGAGGTTGTAGTCACTACTTTGGACAAACATTTTTGGATGATTGGAAAGGTATCCAAGAGCATTTGATGGAAAGTCCATGAAAATATGAATTGCCAAAAAAGCAAAACTGCAATAACTTTTAAACATAGTTGAATTTGGGCAATCATAGAGCTCTAATCAAACTCGAATAGGGAACCCAATTCGCCATTGCATAGATCTTCTCGAGCTGGTTCTGAAAAGCTTTTATTTTTTGAAAACAGACAATCAGATAAAAAATTATGGCTATTTTAAAATTGGGTGTATTCAAGCAACATCTCACATCTTCATCACAACTACTTTTCATCAACTACTCTAGTTTCATGCTCATCACATCAAAATGTTGGCACTAAAAATGTCGATACCATCTCTCTGCACATTACCGCGAGTTGAGTCAAATGGAAGAAAGAAAAAGTCCTGCCGCACGAACTGAAGGAAGGTGGTCGTGATTAGTAGGTTACTTCGAGTCACAGATGAAGAGGAAAGGACTGGTCGCAACTAGGCAAACGAGTTCGCCCAAGCTGCTCAGGAGAGGTCCCGTGACTAGAAAAAGTAGGTCGGCCAAGTCGTCGAATTAAGTCGCGCGGTCTGGCGAGACGTAACCGCAAGTTAGCCTTACGACTTCTACCTCTGAGCTCCCCCCTAGAATGGGCTGGACCCCTATTATAGGAATAGGGGGTTGCTCGTATGGACATGCTCAGGAAACTCGGGCAGCCCGGGGAGGGCAACCTCGCGGCTAGGAAAAGGTTATCCGCGTGGCTAGCACTTCTAATTGCACGACTAGCGACTGAGGTCATCTGGGCCCGCCGACTACTGGGAAAGGGCTGACCACGAGCTCTCCGAAGGAGGAGACCTAGCGGTCACAGCGGCTAGAGAAAGCTGACCGCATGACTTTGCGGTTAGCACGGTCAGGAAAAGGCTGACCACGCTCTCCCAAGGGGATACCTCGCAGTCTTCACGGCTAGACAACGTTGATCGTGCGACCTCACGACCAGCGTGGTCAGTAAAAGGCTGACCGCAAGCTCTCCCAATGGGAGACCTCGCGGTCTCCGCGACTAGAGAAAGCTGACTATGCGACCTCGCGGTCAGGGCAGTTAGAAAAAGACTGACCGCGAGCTCTCCCAAGGGGAGACCTCGTGGTCTTCACGGCTAGAGAAAGCTGACCGCACCACCTCATGGTCAGCGCGGTCATGGAAAGGGCTAACTGTCGTGCACCTGAACAGAACACCTTGGATCACCAATTTCTGGGTAAACAATCCATGGTGAAGATGGAATTGCACGACAGGAAAGCCTGTCGTGTCATGCGTGTTTTAAGGAACAAAAAATTGTCGAGGCCGACCATGCCGTCGCCGTGCTTACAAAGGGAGAGGGAACAGTGCGAGCCGATGAAGCCGACAATGCCAGTAACAAGAACAAAAAAGCACTGACTGTGAAAAGGGGCGGCGGATGCCCGAATCCGATGATCCCACACAGATGAGGAGAGGAAACATGAGGAGGTGGAGATGAAGGATTGGAAAGAGAAGTATGATGCCGTGAGGGTGATGAGGAAGAAGGCACAAAGGAACATGGTGGATGTCGACGCGAAGCATCCACGGAACAACTAGTTTATGGCGTAAGCCAACTCGATCTTCACCTTCCCGAGCCTTGAAGGGAAGAGCTCCTCCTCTTGCCCGGATCCGACGATCTCATTTTCTAGTAAAATAGACTATTTTTAATAATTGAACCTGTTGGTGTGTGCATAGCTGAATTTAGTTGTCCTTTAACTCTTCTTTTAGGTCAATGTTAAAATCACACCGTTTTGGCTATTGACACACAAAAAAATTATTTACACACAAAATGTTTATTAACACACGAATTAAAAAATTTTAAAATGCACACCAAAATTATTTTTTTATTTTTTCTAAATTGTGGCTCTATCTTGCTAGTATTACTAGTAGGGTAATAGATTGAAAATTTGTTCAATTAAAACAATCATTCAAAATAGATAACATATGTTCTACAAAAGCGAAGATTAATCTCAATAATATATGTCAATCATCATTATTTCATGTCTTCAAAGATCACCAATTGTCATCCAATTTTGTAGACCTGCAATTTAAAAAAATGAAATCATAAATATCTTATACAGTTTTAACAAAGATAATAAAAAATAATTATTATACCTTAATAGGATGTAATCATGTTTATAATGTGCCGTCGGGTTGGAGTGCGTCTAAAGCGTTCGACTGTTTGGAGATTTTAGGTTTTAACTTTTTTTTTTTGTGTTTTTTGGATGTAGTAATAGCCATGTGCTTTTAACACCGGCCTTTTTTTTTATCCAAAGCTTCATTTGAGAGAACTTATTTTCAGTAGTCAAGCGGTTACAACCTCATGAAAATAAGTCGTCAAACATAGCCTAAGTTTTAAGTCATAAACCTCCATACTTTAACCTGGAACCGGCTGCTTCTTCCTTGAAGCAGCAGAGCTGGAGACATCCAGTTAAGAAAGCTTCGAGCAGATTTCGAAACGGTAGGGAGAGGCAGTTATTTTGCTCTCTCTCTCTCTCTCTCTATGGCAACGACGCCGCAGAGGCAAACAGATTACCGCTTCTTCTCACCTGCAATCCCCATCGTCATCGACAATGGCGGCTTCAACTTCCGCGCTGGGCAAGTCTTCGAATCATAAACCCTAATAAGTCCCCATTGTCAGCATGCTTATACCTTCCAGACATCTCGCTACGTATTGTAGCTATGAATTAGATTCATAACACTAGATTTCTGTTGATCCATAGATGGGCGGGAGAATCAGATCCCCGCATCACCTTCCGGAACCTCGTCCATCGGCCTCGTCACAAGGCCACCGGTATGGCGTATTCTGCCCCATTAGAGTAAATTCTATCTCCTTTTAGCAGAATTGGCTGTTCTTCATAATTTGATGAACCTTCATTTTCTTTCCAATGAATTCTTCTTTATGAATGATATTTCTCTCATGGACTTATGCGACCCCTAGGCGTGGGGAAGGGTTGCGTGGGAGCAGTCCATGTGAGGGCTTAACAAGAAATGGCACTGGGAAGCGACATTATGGACTCTCTCTTGAGAAGAGTACTAATAACCTAGATTTTTTTTGAGTCCGGGACATCTCGGATACATTTTTGAACTAGGCAGGACATCTCGGGCGCGACATCTCGGCTGGCTTACTGTTATCCCCGTGATGTCCCTGAGATACCCGAAATGTACCCGAGATGTCTCGCCTAGTTCAAAAACATATCTGAGATGTCCCAGACCCAAAATTTTTTCTGAGAAGAGGACCTACGGAGCGACGCCATGTACAGAGAAACCTAGAGGGCATTAAGACACATTAAAGAGAGCAATTTCAATATTTCATTTCGTAACCCTAAATTATGTGCATGGACTCTGTCTCGCTCACTCTCACACGCACACTACATGACATACTATGTATTTACAATTTATCCCTTCACACTTATTAGGCACACATCATTACTCCCACAGAAGAGCCCGCCCGGGGCTCATCAACATTATTGTAGGGACGCATGAAATAGAATAGGGCACGACAAAGTACGTATCTGTGGTGATATCATTGTGAATTCTCTGTATTTGTGTTGTGTTGATAGATGTGTAGTCCGAAGTATGTATCGAAGTAAGTCGACTGATGGACGAGTGTAGAGAGAGGCGTCCTGAGATTTCAATCACCCGGTTGCTGTGAGTATTTTGTGCTTGGGCCACGTCGGCATGGGAGGTGGTGTGATTGGAGGCTAGGCTCATATGGCGATTTAGGGAGGGGTTTGGTGCATTGGGAACTATGGGCTGGTGGGCAATGTAGTGGTTTGGTGTTCTTTGAGGTTTAGAGCTAACTCGCAACCCATGGTAGGCAGCGACCAGGTTGGCAGTGTGCTAGGGCTTACTCTCCAATCCAAGCACACTCTATTGGGAGAGGGGTGGGTTAAAAGGGGTAGGTTGCGCTTTGTTTTATGTTGAACAAAATATCCAGAGGTGCTATTCTGAGCTCAAATATGTCTGACAAGCTAGATTGGAGATGTAGGTGGTTAATGGAAATGCAACTGGCGCTGGACTAGAGAACCAAGGGTGGAAAATTGTGATATATAGAAGGGTTGTACATTGATGGTATAGGATTTACATGTGATTGAGTTGTAGTTTGACATTCATGGTGATTGCCAGTCACAATGACACAAGTGGTGATGGAGTAGTTTGGAGAGTCCTCAGAATGGGCGAGGATAATATAGGGTGGAAGTGGCTGAGGTGGAATAGAGGGCTCATTTACGAAGAACTTGATCTGGTCAGGGAATGCAAGGTTCTTGGTGGTGGGACTTGGGAAGGGTGGTGTGGCTAGTTTTATAGATGTTGATAATAATTACATGATTATGGCGGTGTGGGTAAGGGTTGTGAATGGGTAGGGTTAATCAATATCAGGTGTAACGACGGAGGTGACCTGGTTGTCTAGAAGGTCACACGTGGACATAGAATGCCGTAATAGTGGGGTAAGTTCACATAGCAAGGCAGAAGAGTTAAGAGTGGGAGGTAGCGTGGAATTATGATTGAAGGAATGGGTTAGGCTTCATGAGTGGCCCACGACTGGGGTAATGAATAGAAATTTGTGCGATGGTGGTGTATGGGGAATGTGGATGTGACATTTCTATATGAGTCCATCTTGTTTGTCAAGTTTGTAGGAATCTTGGGCGAGTATATCTCGATCCACTCCATGATTAGATTGGAGCTTTGACATTCCAGGTTTTTCTCATTACACTTATTTTGTTTTGCAGGATGAGAAATACCAAGTTTTCTCCAATACTCTCCCAATTCAAATAACTGTAAATATAACTCTTGGTTATATAAAACTAACCTCCGTAGTATCTTTGCCACCGTCATCTCCACCTTCGGCCTCTCCTCCGGCAACATTCTAAGACCGATAACAACTTGGTATCAGAGGCCTCAGCCTTCTTCCGTCCACGACAATTACCCTCAGTCGAAGTAGCCTCCACCTTGCCAATCACTCAGATCGTCTTTTCTGTGTTCTCCTTTCGGCGATAGCCAACAAGGAGACCCAAGACCGCACCACAGCAGCCGCATCATCATCGCACATCGTCCCACATCATCAAACATTGTCGCAGCCACTGCAGTTCGCGATTTTTCTCCTGTCGCGAGAAGCCAGTCGACAGTCCCGATCCAAGTTTGCGGTGCTTCTGGCGTGGCGTCCTCACGCCTACGACTAGTCGTCGTTCCTCTAATTCCTTCCAGTCGACATCCGACGAGGGACCGCACGCATCGCACACGGGAACACCATCCCGTCTCCGTCTATTCCAGCACCACACACCAGCCGCTCCTTTGCCAGACCGATCCCGCGATTTGTTGTGGCTTATGACATCTTCGCTAAGCCATGCCCGTGCCACGTTCCGCATAGGCGCTGATTTCGCTCCTTCCAATTCCGCATAGGCGCATCCCGCATAGGCCCTGATTGCATTCCTTCCAAAACAACGCACACACGCCCTGTCCGTAGTCAAATTTGCGCCGCCATCATTGGGCGCCGACGTGGTACTCACGACAACACAAATTCAGACGCGTCCGACAACCCCAGGAGTCCAGTCACCCGCTCCGTCTCTCGGCAAGCAAGTTAATTGATGGGGGTCTCGCAAGATTTCACGTCCGCTCTACAGGACATGCTGCAGACTGTCATGAATTCCATGGAAGCACGCTTTTGGGATGCCGAAACCCGGCATCGGGACGCATGGACACTATCACCGCCAGGCTAAATGAGTTGACCTCCTCCCTTCACGTGGTTACTACTCCACCCACGGATCACGTCAGCAGCAATCAAGTTCCGCTACCGCCACTCATCCGCCAAGAGCCGCCACCGCAGACCTTCTCTCGCCCTGAAGTTGTTCTTCTGCCACGCTATACCCGGTTGAAATTTCCCACCTACGATGGGAAAACAGATCCCTTGGGCTGGCTCACCAGATGCAAACAATTCTTTGGTAATTAACAAACTCCAACAACTGAACGACTTTCTCTGTCCACCTTCCACCTTCTCGAATCGGCCTTTCTTTGGGTCACTCATCTCCTCACTGATCAACTGGGTTTGACGTGGGATGACTTCAAGCGATTTTCCAACCTGCATTTCGGCCCTCCAATCCACAACAACCCCCTCGGTGCCCTCATAATGCTCGGCCAGACGGGATCCGTGGATGATTATCTGGACTAGTTTCAACTTCTTCTAGCACATGTCACACTGTCTCCAGAGATGCAGGTCGCCATCTTCACCGTTGAACTACGTGAACACCTGCGACCTGATGTCGAATTTGAGGCTCTCCAGACTTAAGGCTTCATTTGAGAGAGCGGTTGCGGTTGTAAAAGGAGCTGTTGTAAATACAAGTTTGCAAATGGAATTGTTGGAAAATGATTGCTAGAAATGGAGATCTGTTTGGGTAGTCTGTGTTTGCAGAGTTGTTCAGAACAGAGAACCGTTTGACAAAACAGCGGTGACGTTTTATAAATATTTTTTATTATAAAATATTTTCTATTATATATATATTTTAAATATTTTTTCTAATATATATATATATTTAAATAAATAATTGAAAATAATATATATTTATAATTATTTTTATTAATTTAATTTTACTGTTTATACTATATACTATAGTATATAGTAATTTTACTATTATTTGCCGTGCATCGTCCGCCTCCGCCGGCGGCGGCCTGCCCGGAGCCCGCCGGAAGGGTCGCCGGACCCCGACGAACCCGCCGGGGGTATCCCGGCGGCGCCCCGGCAGGGCCACCGCCGACGGTGGCCCTGCCGGGGCGCCGCCGGGATACCCCCGGCGGGTTCGTCGGGGTCCGGCGACCCTTCCGGCGGGCTCCGGGCAGGCCGCCGCCGGCGGAAAGCGCAAAAAAAAGCCGAACCTAAAAGCCGGCGCGGGTTCTTTTTCCTCCCTAAACACGACAAACTGGAGGTGGGGGTTGGCGTTTACAGGCGGCGAAATTCCTTAAGGAGCGAAAATCTAGCTGTTCGAACGGGAGGCGAAAAACAAATGGAATTTGGGACCGGCTGTTGCGTTTTGATGAAACACGCGGACCTAAAAGCTCTCCCAAATGAAGCCTTAGTGACTGCTATGAGATTGGCTAGGCTATGTAACCGTCGCCTCCAACTGTCATAGAAGGTCTTTTTGCCCATTGTCACGGGTATTCAACCAGGTCGTTCCGAGGGCCATCCAGCCCCACTCATCCGTAAACTATCTCGGGATGAGATGGTGGAACGACGTGCCAAAGACTTATGTTTCAACCGCGACGAATCGTACACTCACGACCACAGGTGCAAACAACTCTTCTATCTGCACGTCGAGGATTCTTATGGTGAGGGTGTCGGCTAACGTGGACACCATTGATATTCCTCGAGCTTGAGGACAAACTCTTTTTGCAAGGCTGGAGTGATGTTAAGGGTCTTATTATGGTATTATGTTAGGGGTCTTATTATGACATTACTTAGTATTATTTATTTCCAAATATGCATTTATTATGTCATAAGAGTCGCGTCCTTATATGACACCGTTATTTGTGTCGTGTTCTTTTTAGTCGCATGTCCAAGTATGTTGTTATTTCCTTTCGTGTTCTTTTCTTTTTGGTGTCGATTGTAAGTCCTATTTTAAAGGATCTAGTGAGTCTTGTATCAATATGATTGAAGAAGAGTCTATTTTCCCTAACCCTCTAAGAGATCTTGGAAACTCTCTCTCTCTCTCTCGAGCACGCCCCGCTTAGGCAGCCACGGTGTAGGCTCCATAGTATCTTTGCCATCGTCATCTCCACCTTCGGCCTCTCCTTCGACAACATTCTAAGGCCCATAACACCTTGATAGTTATTTTCAATTGATTAGGTAGGAGTAGGCTCAAAATAACATGGTTTAAAGTTGTTCAACATGATTTGCGCAATTTAGGTTTATGGTGCAACAATTGATATGAACAAATAATAAGGTTTCATAAAGTCGGTCCCATATTTGATCTGCGTGTGCCATTTTGAATGTATAAGGCATCATAATTTCATGAATTTATGAGCGTGAACTTTCAAAACGAGCCATTTTTTATCTTTGATGGTGATGATATAAGTTAAAGGAATAATTGATTAGTATGCATAACCCAAATATTTAAACTAAATCATCTATGAATTGATTAAGCTGATTTATCAATTTAATTAAAAAAAGAACTGGTTAATTTATGTAAAATTTCAGTGCAATTTTGGATACTTATTTCTTATGTTATGAAGAAAATTCCCATTAGTTCTTCCTTTCCCATGCCTTGCTTTGAAAATATGGTTCCGTTCTTGAACAAGGTATTTCATATTTTTTTCTCATTGCATTCAGGTTTGTGTCACAATGCCTTGATGATGCCTTTCACAGTATTGTCTTTACAAATGTTTTTTTAGCTTTCTTAATTCATATATCCTAGAAATCCTTTGTTTTTGTCCACTGCCTTCAGATAGTAGCTTGGCACTAAAGAGTCCTGGGTTTCATTCAGAAATTATGACATTTGTCTATTTCTTATTGTTGAAGAAAGACATGTAAAAAGGCCGATTATTGAGGCCCAAATAGGAGCCCATTTGTAAATTAGTTTTAGTCCCACATCTTAGATTGGGAGTGTTTTCCTTCCTTCTCCTCCCATATAAATGTACAAATACATGTATGGAGACATCTTGGAGAAATTAATAAAATTTTAAATTTATTTCTCAATATTTTTGTGTTTTTCTACATGATATCTGAGGCTACCCGTGCTCTTCTCTCTACCTTCCGCTCTCTGTGCGGATAGAATTTTTCTAACCGCAACCCTCCTCCCGTGGCTTCCACCTCCCGCTGTCTCCTTTTTTTTGTCTAACCGAACCTCCTTTCTCGTGGTCTCCTGTTGTCTAGCTGCAGCCTCCTCCCATGGTTCCCCCCCTCGTTTTCTTCAAATCTCGTGGCTTTTATAGCCTATGCTCTCCTGACCAGTGGGCCCTCCCTTCTTTGTTCTCGCCATGAGCTCTCTTCTCTCCGCGAACTCTCTTCTTACCACGAGTTCTTGTCGCGAGTCCTTGCCAACAACTTAGCCACGAGTCTTGTCGCGCGGCTCCTCTGGTTTCTCTACCTAGCCGCAGGTCTACCTTGCCTAGCTGCAAACCTTGCCGCAATCCTTGCCGCAAGCCTTGCCGCAAGCCTTGCCGCAAGCCTTGCCGCAAGCCTTGCCGCAAGCCTTGCCGCAAGCCTTGCCGCAAACCTTTCCGCAAGTCTTGCCGCAAGCCTTGCCCCAAGCGGCCTCCTCTAGCTTCTCCACCTCGTCGCGAGCCTGCCTTGCCTTGCCGCCTCTCCTTCTTGCCGCATCTCCTGTCTTGCCGTCGGACATCTCTTGTCCTGCCGCCCTTCTTGCTAAGCTGTGGCCGCTGCAACTCCTGTCTAGCCGCACGAATTTCCTGGCTCACCGCAAGTTTACCTGCTGTCCTCTATCGCCTGCTTAGCCACATCTATTGAAGCTTCTAGCCGCACTTCTGGCCGATGCTCACCTGATTTCCTGCCTCTGCCGCTCGCAGCTTGCTGCCACTCTTGCTCCTCTAGCCGCACGTGTTTCTCTAGCCGCATGTTTTCTTCCGTTGAACTTCTGTCGGTGCTCTTCTCTAGCCTCCAGTTTGCAACCTGCAAGTGATCTGCCGGTGCGAGTTGCTGCGGCTCTTCCCGTGCTTGGCTCTGTATACTGTCGCTGGTATAGTTGCACTTGTTGCTCTTCTAGCCTTCTAGAGGCGCTCTTGTCTAGCCGCCTGTGTTCCTGCTGCTCTCTTGACTGCTGTCTGCCCGTGCTCTCTTCTTGCTGCCGCTCAAACCGCATTCCCTTGCCGCGTGATCCTTCTTGCCACACCCCTTATCCGCAGCTCTCGCTGTTGATCTCCTCTTCCTGCTTTGACTGGCTTCTATTTTTTGGGTGCACCGTTTTAATGGCTGAACATTATACCCCGTCAACTTCACTTTGGCGGTCCGCTCCTCTTAAGTGCACTTATTGTGGCAGGAATGGTCATTTCCATACGACTTGTTACCAATAGCACGGTCTACCCGCCGCACCGTATGCTACTGTGACAGTACACACTTCAAACAACATTCAAACTGACATTGCTACCTTGCGCACTCAAATACAACACCTTCAAGAGATGATTAGCCCTTCCTCCGACCCTGTAATGTCTATTTTTGATGGTGGTATCTCCTGTCTGACTCACCGTTCATCCTGGATTATGGACTCAGGGGACTCATACCATATAAACCCAACGAAACCTTCTCAATACTTAAATCCACACATCCCGAGTTCATTACTGTTGCCAATGGGGACACTACCCCGGTAGCTGGATCAACTGACGTCACTCTTACTCCTCAACCACTCTTCGCTCAGTTCTCCATATTCCGGGTTCTCCTTTCAATCTCCTCTCGATTAGGCGTCTCACTCAAGACCTTGATTGCTACGTAACCTTTTCTCCTACTTTTGTTGTTGTGCGGGATCGAAAGACGCATAATGTCATTCGTAAAGGGCAATCGTCGAATGAGCTCTGCATCCTGGATCTCCCTCCTCCCACGATTCTCTCCTCTATTAGCTCTGTCAAGTGTCACCGACGTCTTGGACATGCTCCTCTACACATCCTTCAGAAAGCTCACCTGGATTTATCCTTCCATGACTTCACATGCGAGTCGTGTATCTATGACAAACATCATCGTTTTATTTTTTCACCTCACTGTACTCGGAGCAATGCTCCCTTCGTTCTAGTTCATTCTGATATTTGGGGACCCTACAAAACAGCTAGTGTTTTTGGTTATCGTTACTTTGTTACCTTTATCGATGATTACTCTCGTATGACATTGTTGTATTTCCTCCATGAGCGCTCTGAACTACCTCGTGTATTTCGTGCTTTTATTCTAAAACTCGCAACCAGTTCGCTACTACCCTTAAAACTCTTCGATCTGACAATGCTCATGAGTACGCAAGTCATGCGTTTACAGACTTATGTACCGAGTTTGGGATCGTCCACCAAACCTCTCGTGCTTATACCCCACAACAAAATGATATTGCAAAACGGAAAAATCGTCACCTTCTTGAGCTCACCCGTTCTCTCATGTTTCAAATGAATGTTCCTACACTTTATTGGAATTTTGCTGTTTCTACAGTCTGCCATCTGATTAACTGTATGTCTTCTTCCATTCTCAACTTTGCGGCTCCCTTCAACCTTCTTTTTCCCCCCATACCTCCCTTTTCAGTCACACCTTGTGTCTTTGGCTGTGTGTGCTATGTTCATAATCTTGTCCCGTCCACTAACAATCTCGCTCCACGTGCCACAAAATTTATGTTTGTTGGTTACTCACGTACTCAGAAGGGCTATGTTTGTTTCTCTCCCATGAATCGCAAGGTTGTTACATCTGCTGATGTCACCTCCCTCAATGACCTGCCCTATCATTCTCAACCATCTGATTCTACCTTTTCGCCTCTGCTTCCGAAGCCTCCTGTACCTATCACTTCTAATTTCCCACCTCTCCTTCCCACACCAATTCCACCAAGTCCACCTCTCCTTCCCACGCCAATCCCACCAAAACCACTTCTGATTCGTGTCTACACTCGTTGTACTCCTTTGTCTGCTGCTTTACGGGAGTTGCCCTCTACTGATGATATTTTGCGACCTGCAGATCCGACAACCGTCTTCACTGCTCACCCGATGGCGAACTGTGTTTCCTTACACCGCCTCTCTCCGAAACTCCGACAATCTACCCTTTCTTTATCCTATATTACCACCCCTTCTCTGTGCAGGAGGCTCTCCAACATTCGGGGTGGCAGGTAGCCATGGAGGAGGAAATGTCTGCTTTTTGGGCTAACCACACTTGGGATCTTGTCCCTCTTCCTTCTGGACAGACTTGCGTGGATTGTAAGTGGGTGTTTGTCATCAAACATGGTCCAGATGAGACGGTTCAGCGTTTGAAGGCGCGCCTTGTGGCTCGTGGTTTTACTCAACAAGGTTTAGATTATGATGAGACCTTTTCTCCAGTCGTCAAACTCAATACTGTTCGTGTTTTGATCTCCCTAGCTGTTCATCGACACTGGCCGTTGCATTAATTGGATGTCGAAAATACTTTTCTCAATGACGATTTGCAGGAGATCGTTTATATGCAATAACCTCCCGGGTTTGAGACCACATGGGAGTCTCTTGTATGTCGTATGAAGAAATCACTTTATGGTCTCAAACAGTCTCCTCGGGCATGAGTTGATAAGTTCAGTCAGACTATTAGTGCTGTTGTGTTCACGCGAAGTTCAGCCGACTTCTCTTTATTCACTCGTCATCGTCCAACAGACACAGTAATTCTCTTAGTGTATGCTGATGATATTTTGATTACGGGAGACGATCTCACAGTAATACACATGATCAAACAACATATGACGACTGTATTTCAAACAAAGGACCTAGGAAATCTTTGATATTTTCTGGGACTTGAGGTGCCTCGGCGACCTGATGACCTTGCTTTATCTTAAAGAAAGTACTGCCTTGACTTGCTTCATGATGCAGGCTACTCTGGATGCAAGCCTGCCGACACTTCCATGGATATCAATCACAAGCTCTGCGCCCATGCCTCTGACTATGATCTTCTCCTTCTGAACCCAGAGTATTATCGTCGTCTTGTGGAAAAATTGATACATCTCACTGTTAGAAGACCTGATATATCGTTTGCTGTTGGAGTTGTCAGTCGATTCATTCATGATCCACGAATCTCTCATCTCCAGGCAGTTGAGCGTGTTCTTCGATACTTCAAGACGACTCCCGGACAAGGACTTGTATACAAGCCCTCTTCGTCTCCCTTATCTTTGATTGCACATTCTGACGATGATTATGCTGGTTCATTGGATGATCGTCATTCCACAAGTGTATTCTGCACTTATTTTGGTGGACATCTCATTACCTTGCGTAACAAGAAACAGTCTGTAGTTGCTCGCTCATCTGCTGAAGCAGAGTATCGTTCAATGACAGCTGTTGTATCAGAGCTTACATCGCTTGAAGTTCTCCTAGGTGATTTAGGAGTCAAACTTTTCCCACCGGCCACTCTGTTTTGCGACAATCAAGCTGCCATACACATTGCCAAAAATCCCGTTTTTCATGAACGGACTAAACACATTGAAGTTGATTGTCATTTCATTCGGGAGAAGGTTCAGTTGAAGAAGATAGAATTACAACATGTTCCTGCTACCGGGCAAGTTCCTGATATTCTCACCAAAGCCTTACCTCGCCCAATATACTACCAGTTTTTATTCAAGCTGGGTGTTTACGATTTGTATACTTTAGCTTGCGCGGGAGTGTTGAAGAAAGACATGTAAAAAGGTCGATTATTGTGGCCCAAATAAGAGCCCATTTGTAATCTAGTTTTAGTCCCACATCTTAGATTGGGTGTGTTTTCCTTCCTTCTCTTCTTATTTAAATGTACAAATATATGTATGGAGACATCTTGGAGAAATTAATAAAATTTTAAATTTATTTCTCAATAATTTTGTGTTTCTCTACACTTATCATCCGCTTATGACGTACTAATTGATGTGTGTGTGCTATTCAATGCAGGTGAAATGGTGACCATTGTCGGTGATCATGATCCTGCACTCTTGAAATACTTTGATTGCACACGATCATCCTACCGCTCAGCCTTTGACAGCAATGTTGTCTATCAATTTGAAATAATGGAATATGTAAGCAACAAACTTGATCTCTCTTTGAATGGATACTGGTTTCTATCATGATAATAGTTGTTTAGATTTACTAACCATCAGGGGCCTTCATTTGGTCATCAATTTTTATTCTGATTTGTATCCAGCTGCGGAGGCTGCATAGACAACTGGTGTTAGAACCAGTTTTCCCTTATCATTGACTTCACATGGCTAAATCATGATGGGTGCTTGTTCACTTGGGTTCTACAGAATATATTTGGAAGTGCTAGGTTCACTTGGGTTCTATGGAATATTTTTGAAAGTGCTAGATATTAACTGGGCTTTTTTTTTAGTATGTGCTACTGCTTTATGTTTTCATTTCCATCCCGATATTCAATGCCAAACTATGGTTCCCAATTTATTAAGAGCTAACCTACTCTCTTCCCACCATGTTAGGAGCATTGCTAAGATATGAAAATTTTCTTTCTTTTTCTTGTTTGGTCTTCTCCCATTAAATTCTTCATTTCTCGTTATATTATCTCTAACTATTTTAATCCTTATATTTTTTGAGTTCTTATAGCTAAATCAGCTCATTTTATGTAGGTCCTTGACTATGCTTTTGAACGATTAGGTGCTGAAGGTTCACAGGTAATGACTGGACTGCAATCTTGTAATTGATAATACCATTACAAGAAACATTAGTAGTTTCTTTACCCTAATTTCTATACTCATCATTTTGTGTCTATCTTGGAAATTCTATCTCTTTGCTTCATCTGATGTGTTATGTTTTGTTGACTATTTCCTTATCTAGACCAATATACACCCGTTGCCTTTCCACTTATGTTTGGATTGTGTGTGGGGGGGGGGGGGGGTGGGGGGGTGGGGTGGAGGTGGACACAAGGGCGACTAGACTATGATAGCCTAGAGACAATTTATGTTCCCACCAGGTCTATTTTACTAGAGTTTAATAATAGATTTTAATAAAGGGTCGTCTTAATGTAAAATTGTTTATCAGGGATAATTATAATTATTGCAATATACTTATGTTTTCAATTTTCCAACATGGCATCTTAGTTACTGTTATTGCTTTTTACTCTACTGTGGTTAGTTATTCGCTCCATATTATCTACTCAATTGAGTAAAATAGTTTTAAGAGTATTGTTAACTACACAAAAACTTACACCCCCCTAAGGTCATATACCGATCAAGCATACTCTACTATCTTCCTGTTTTTATGTGATGTGCATCAGGGAGTTCTAGGTGATGATATGCGGAGAAGTTAATAAGAAAATTTAGACCCCTTATAGATGGAAGGAGAGACAAGGTTTTAAAATCCGCTCCGTATTGTTTACTCAATTGAGTAAAATAGTTTTAAGAATATTGTTAACTACGCACAAACTTATTCACCCCCTAAGGTCATATACCGATCAAACATACACTACTCTTCTTCCTGTTTTTATGTGATGTGCATTAATGAGTTCCAGTTGATGATGTCTGTGGAGAAGTTGATAAGAAAATTTACACCTCTTAGAGAAGGAAGGAGAGACAAGGTTTTAAAATCCGTAATTTCATAGACGGAAGGCGATTCACATCTATGAAAATAGAAAACATGCTCATTTTCATAGTGAAAAGTAATGCTTATCGTTCACCATTCATGTCTTCTCCATCAGGTTCATAGAATGAATATGTTTCTGTTGCTTTGCATGTTCTCCGTGCTCTGAAGAGTGAGCAGCCTAGGTATCTTGTTGATCAATATGCTGCTTTGTTGTTAAAGGCGCGCCTCAAGAGCGCCTAAGGCTCAAGGCTCACCAGGCTCAGACGTTTTGCCCCTTCGTGTGCCTTATTTGCGCCTTTAGAACAAAAAAGACGCGTATGAGTGAGATTTTTGTTGTAAATTTTTTTTCAAAAATAAAGAAAAAATAAAGTAAGAACACAATAATTTTGGATTGATTTGGTGATGTGAAAGATAATTGTGCACTGATATTTAGATATGATGCAAGTGACCACATTAATTCCATTTTAAGAGATATAAACGATAGTAATGGACGATTAATTACTAGAATATATGAAGAATTTGATTGAGAAGATGAAATGATGTTTAATGTTGATTATTTAAAATGAACGTGGTTGTCTTCCTTCGTCAGACGTGCGCCTGCGCCTGCGCCTTGAGCCTAGGCTCCAAGACCTCTTTGCACCTTGGTGCGCCTTGCGTCTTTAATAACTAAGATGCTGGGTATCGTTCTCTCTCCCACATTATAATCGTATTTTGCATCTATTTTCACTAATGTTGTTTGTAACAGTTTTTCTGTAGCTGCCTCTAATCCTCATTGGAAGCAAGCTGTGAATGAGACATTGTCTTTATAGATCCAGAACACTTGGGAGGTTGTCCCATTCGTTAGTGGCAACCACAATGTTGTGCGTAGATGGGTGTTCATTTTCAAGTATCAACATGATTGTACTCTTAATCGCTAAAATTCCAGACTTGCCTCTATGAGGATTACTATTATGAACAAGAAAAACACAATATTGATTACTTGAAATGAACACAAGATGCAATCCAGAGCAATCCCCAACCAAGATAAAGGAGGTTGGGTCCTCCGAGATCCTTCTCTTCAAAGAAAGCCCAAAATCACTATAACACTCAAGATAATCCTCAATCCAAATACCCCTCCTCCTTATATGGATGAGGGAGGGGACACATAATAAGTACACATACTACTAATTAATATAATTAACTGATGCTACTATTTAAATAATAATATTATTAATTAATTGATACTAATTAATTAATAATAATATATTCCTGCATGAATGTTTCACGGCGGCTTCCATATGCGAGCGTTGATGACTCCTTGCTTGAGCGAATGCGTGTGCGTAACATACCATCGCTCTTGAAAATCGACCTTGTCCACAAGGCCAAGCCTCCAATATTTAGCGGGAGCTTTAATAATGGCGGCGACATGACGCTGATGGTGACAAATGAGTGTCTAAATAAGGGGTTAAAGTTATAAATTAGTGGCTCATGGAATAAAATCAATTTGGTAGGAGGGGGGTCAAGGAGGAATAAGCATTAATAATATATGTGGTTGGGGGCGCAAGGAGGGAAACCCATTGCAGACACAGTTACGCATGGTAATAAATAAACAAACTGAATGTTAAGGTTCTCAAGGAGGAAAATAAAAGAAAATAAAAATATTTTGCTTATGGAGGTGGGTAATTGGCTGAGATTTTGAGGGGAATGACAAGAGCTGTAAGAAAAAAAGTGAAAAGTAATATGGATGGCAGGAAATAGGTCCTTGAGGGCTATGCCAGAATGTGAAAAAGGAAGAGGTGAGATGCAGTAAACCCGATTACGACAAAAACGATAAAAAACTGTGCGCTCGCTGATAAAGACGACGTGCGAGAATGAAGAGTGGCTGGAAGCGAGCAAAAATTTTGAAAGAGCGTTTATGGTCTCTTGCGCAGAGTGGGGCTTGGTGTTACGTCCGAGCCAGAGAACAGTGCAACGCCTGTTGGTGGCGCCGATCCAAGATGATAGTGGTAGGACGGTGCAAGCGCAGCGGAGGAGTGCACACCGCGGCTGTGGGATGGGTCGTTGTTGGTTGTTGGAATGCCGGGTGTCAATGGGGAGATGTTGTTGGACACTCGTCAGATAATGGTGGCCGAATCGATCGGCGTGAGCTTGGTTGTTGATGGTAGAAGCTTGATCGGTCCAATCTTCTGTTTCGTCGGCGACGACTTCGAAAGCGGAAGGTGCCGAACTACGATAAAATCAACGGGACGGATGCAGGACAGCGGGACCGACGATGATGGCAGAGCGTACGAGGGATGTTCGTCGTGGCGGCGGTCATTCTCTTGCGATGTGAATGTCAACAGGGGCATCATGTAGGGATCTGCCAATGTGGTGGGCACTAAACTAAGAGGAAGCGGTGGAGGACAGTCCCAACGAGCCGCCAAACTCTTTAGAGTCGCGTGGAGGGACACAGTGATATTGTCCTGGCCGTCGAGGCGATGTTCAACTGTGTTGACATAGGCGTCGAATGTCGATCGTGGCACGATTTCCAATGGCTTCTTGGATCAAGTAGACGGGGGTGGCAAGTTGGTCCATTGTTACGAGCAATAAGATGCACGAACAAGAAGAACACAATATTGATTAGTTGAAGCAAACACAAAATACGATCCAGAGCAAGCCTCGACCAAGATTAAGGAGGTTGGGTATTCCGAGATCCTTCTCTCCAAAGTGAGCCCAAAATCACTATAACACTCAAGATAATCTTCCATCCAAATATCCCTCCCCCTTATATGGATGAGGGTGGGCACACATAATAAGAAGTATACATACTACTAATTAATATAATTAATTAATGCTACTATTTAAATAATAATAATAATAATAAATTGATACTAATTAATTAATAATAATATATTCCCGCATGAATGTATCGCGACGGCTTCCATATGCGAGCGTTGATGACCCCTTCTTGGGCGAATGCGTGTGCGTAACAATTACCTCGATTAATGGAGTGATTTTTCATGAAACTTTTTCTTCCATTAACTAATTTACCTCTGTAAGGATCCTATTATTTACCTCTGGCAAGTTGGTCCATTGTTACGAGCAATAAGATGCACGAACAAGAAGAACACAATATTGATTAGTTGAAGCAAACACAAAATACGATCCAGAGCAAGCCTCGACCAAGATTAAGGAGGTTGGGTCTTCCGAGATCCTTCTCTCCAAAGTGAGCCCAAAATCACTATAACACTCAAGATAATCTTCCATCCAAATATCCCTCCCCCTTATATGGATGAGGGTGGGCACACATAATAAGAAGTATACATACTACTAATTAATATAATTAATTAATGCTACTATTTAAATAATAATAATAATTAATCGATACTAATTAATTAATAATAATATATTCCCGCATGAATGTATCGCGACGGCTTCCATATGCGAGCGTTGATGACCCCTTGCTTGGGCGAATGCGTGTGCGTAACAATTACCTCGATTAATGGAGTGATTTTTCATGAAACTTTTTCTTCCATTAACTAATTTACCTCTGTAAGGATCCTATTATTTATTGTTTCCTATACTTATTAGTCTATTCACCAATTTGATGTGAGAATGTTTTTCTTCATGGAGAGCTTATCGAAGCGATTTATGTCTCTTCCTCCTAGATTATTAGTGTCTAAGAAGTCATGCATGCCTCCTTAAAATTATTTTGACAAATTGAGCCCTAAACTCCTTGAGATATTATTTATAGGAAAACTTGTTACCATTCTATATTCATTGATAATACTATGAATTATTTTGAGATTAGATAAGCACCGCGTGTGGTTATGAACATACTTGTGATTAATATAGATATGGTCTCTACCTTGGAAATTAAGGATCTATGATTACTAGGATATTTTCTTTGGATTGAGGTAGCTGATCTATTGGAGGGATCTTTATTTCTCTACTTGTGGAAATTGAGTACCTTGGAGTTAAACCTGTGGATAGCCCTATTGTCCCAATTATAACATCCATAAAGCTGTCTCTTCTGCTTTATACAGAAAACTGAAGTATCAACATGGGAAAATTTAACTACTCGATCATCACTTGTCCTACCAGGCTACCATTACCTTTGTTGTTAGCCTTATGAGTCAATTCGTCCACAATCGTAATGTCCATCATTATCAAATTTTAATGAGAATCTTAAAAGTATTTTAAGAAAGCTCCTGGAAGTGGCGCATCTATAAGAACATCAACATTTAGATGTACATGGTTATTGTGATATTTTTGGGCCGGTTCTATCACTTATAGAATATCTATTAGTGACTACATTATATTAGCGATAGGCAATTTAGTGTTCTGGAAAAGTTAGAAACAAAATGTGATGGATCCTCTACCGAAGCATAAAGAGCTACAATTTTGGCTACCTTGGAGCTCATGTGACTTATATCTATTTTAACGGAACAAGGTTTTCATGTTGATGGATTCATACCCCTCTACTATGACAATCAGATTGTTGCTGGATGTTATCCACGTGACATCCAATGGCTCCCACGATATCAAACATGCAAACCAGAATCACAGAATCCGACTTTATCCCTCTGCAATAGGAATCTATGACCCAAATGAACCCTTGTGATAGTCTGTACCGCCTAATGCAATATGATTTGTCGGTTTACCGCCCACTAATACCTTGTATTGCATTGGACATTGTGACCTAGGAGCATATCAACAGATTAGTATCGTTGCCAACACATTATGAACTTATGAGGTCACACAGTATGAATGTACTGGAATATGAAGATTGATTGGGTCAGATTTTAATTAAGTAGAAATTTAATAAACTCGAGTCCAGAATATATGCTAAGTACAAGTAATTAATTCTGAATTAATTATATTCAGAAGATCAATTCTGGCTTTGATCCGAAAAGGCGAGATTCAGTTATGATTTGAGCGGTGTAAGTCTGAAAGGTCTAAATCCTCATTTAAATCGTAACTCCACTCTCAGGACATAAAAGAGCATGCATTTTTCGAAATTGCCTTCGGTGTTTTGGGAGACTTTTAGAACTAGTTTTTTGAGGGAGAAATTGAGAATAGAAGACTGAAAGACGATCTCTGAAGGAGACAAAACTAGTTCTTTATATCAAAGATGAATGATCATCTTTTTTCTGTGGGACCGTTGGATGGACTTTGGATGGACGGTGTCAAAATTTAAGCGTTCATTTGGATACTGATAAGCACGCTGACAAATATCTGTGTTCGGTCTTCGACAAAACCTTAAAAAATGAAACCAAATTTACTCTTTTTGTTGCAGGTATCATCTGATCTTTTTGGTTTGTTAGTTTCACATGGATCTTGTAGAAGTTTCTTATATTTTTGCTTGCCTTAAGTATCCTTTAAACCCAATACTGGTATCAGAGAGACTTGCAAAACTGCTAAATCAGATTGCATATTCTTCCTACTTTTGTTGAACACCGTCATTCGATGAACGTCGGTCTTTGGTCATCAATTGCCCATCGAAGAGCAGGTCGTACGATCTTTGAACGATTTGTGAAATCGTGGGGTAGTTCAATGATCGTCAACCATCGTTCGTTGAGCAGTAGTTAAGATTGTCTAGTAGCCTTGCCGATCATGTCTTTGGTCATCAATTGCCCATCGAAGAGCAGGTCGTACGATCTTTGAACGATCTGTGAAATCGTGGGGTAGTTCAATGATCGTCAACCATCGTTCGTTGAGCAGTAGTTATGATTGTCTAGTAGCCTTGCCGATCATCCATCGTCGATGGACGATTGTCGATTGCTTACTACGTCTGTTGTTCTGGAATCGTTCAAAAACAATAAATTTAGGCCTAGAACATTAGTTATTGTTGGTTTTTCCATAAGAAAATGACGGTAATTTTTCTCTAGAGGTCGGGGCACTGTCCCTAGGACCCTTCCAGGGTGATTCCCTTTAGAACCTCACACATCATTTTATCTTCCGGCATTTTATCTGTTTATAATGTGTTAGAGAATGCTTAGGTGGATGTGTGGACACACGAAATTGGATAAAATTAGGATGAAAGTATCAGGGATAAGACAAGGGTAGCACCAATTGCAGTGAAGATGCGAGAAGCTCGTCTAAGATGGTTTGGACACATACAAAGGAGACCATTAGAGGCACCTGTTAGGCGTTGTGAGAGTCTAGTCACTAGGCATGTTAAACGAGGGAGGGGTAGACCAACAAATACTTGGAATGAAACTGTAAGGAAAGACATGAAGTACTTAGGCATTAGTGAGATTATGACAAAAGATAGGGCACAATGACGACAAAGGATCCATATAGCCGACCCCACTATAGTGGGATAAAGGCTTGAGTGTTGTTGTATAATGTGTGCTAGATTAAATAGTTAATCATCATTTCCATAACACCTCTTAAAATTAAATATTAAGTGTAATTTGACGCTTTCCAATGCATGATACTTATTAGTATTTTGATTTATTAAGTGCGAGCTTACCATAACAAGATGCAAAATTTGTCTCGTTGATGCACGATCAGATAATTGTGATATGCATCTACCAATCATCATGTTATATTTAATTAGCAATTTCAACAAGATTGAGTGCTTGGAGGCATATAGTTGGAAAAATCCGTTAAATGAAAAAAAAAATATTGTTCACCAAACTATACAAGATTTGCACATGATACAATTGTCAAACATTGTCTACCTAAATAGTCACGTTATGGGTCATCAATCAATGTCGACATATGATTTGGTGAAGTATGAATCTTGTCTGACTAGAGAGTTACTGGTAATTTTTTTTAAATTGATATTAAAGGTTATTTATTTGAAGAAAATAGTGAGAGTAATATTTAATAATATGTCTTATTAAGAATATATATTTTAAAACAGTGCTATTTAGCTTTGCATAATTAATTGTAGATATGTATGACAACTAACAAACATTGCATCTCTACGATCGGTCTTTGAGAAGGGCAAAATGAATGGGGCAAATTTTCTTGACTAATACAAGAATCTGAAGATTGCTCTCAAGCAAGAGTGTAAGCTCTATGTCCTAGAGAAAGGTTTTCTCAATGACCGCCGATAATGTGGCCGAGACAAGACTTTTGTGAAAATATCAAAGAGTTGGTCTGCAGTGGGAACATGTCAGAGATCAATTTTACAGAGTTGGTCTTTCTCTCAGATGAAGTGATAGTTTACATCAATGTTCGTTCATGAAAAATAATATTTTCGGTTATATGGATGACAACTTTACTATTTTAATAGAGGGATGTAGGACATGTAAGAGATACACGAAGATCAATGAGAAGAATCCAACTATGTAGCTCGAAAGCGGCGCCGACCATTGAACGATACTTCGCTTCTACAGATGTGCGTGTCACAACCGCTTATTTCTTGATCTTCCAAGTAACTAGATGCCCCCTAAAATTTGTGCATTACCTACTTGTAGATTGACGATCATCAATGGAGCTTACATAGTCCGTATCAGAGTAGACAATCATCGAATGGGAAGATGAAGGATTATACACAAGTCCTTAGCCTAGAGCTTTCTTTAGATATCGAAGGATCCACTCAACTGCATGAAGACGGGATGCATAAGGAGCATGCATATATCGACTAATGGTGCAACTCCACTTGCATCTTCAATTTAATCTACGCAATTTTAGTTTTTATGCAGCGCATGTCTTCACACATTTTTTATACTTGTTGTTCAAGCATGCTAGATGTGCTCATGTATCCATTTTTGTTTCACACATTTCATTTATGCTCGTTATTGCGACTTGTTGACATGACCGACTAAAAAGATCTTGAATAAAATTGCCCGTCGAATTAGGTTTAGCGTTAGTTTGGGCGAGCATTGAAATATAAAATGAAAATAAATTTTATTATCATAACGTTAAAGAAATACCAATAAACATCTAAATTTAGCAAGTATTTAACGAGGATAATATTAATATCTCTACAATGGATATTCAATATATTTTGGGTAACAAATTTATTTCCTTAAAAAACAAACCTCTCTCCCATAAGGCTATTACATTATTTATTTTCAAGATCCCACGATTCCTCTCTTTCACCAGCCTCAATAAGCCAAATTTCTACTTTTAAAACACACACCCTTTCTGTTTTCAACAGTCTAAAAATATTTTGAAAAAAATAGAGATTTGTTCTTTGTTTTTTTGGAATTCCAACCCCATAGCCCTAACCGACGACACTCGCTCCTCCCCGTCCTTCTCCAACTGACAACAAGTGATTCCAGAGCTCGTCGCCTCCCTCCATCACTGTCATAGGAGTCGACGACCTCCTCCGCCCGTTTTCTGCCATCCCCGATGAGTCCTACGTCAGAACTTGCACTTGACTCAGGGAATCGACGCCCCCTCTGACCTTCTCCAGTCCTCTTCGTGCAACAACCAGCCATTCTGTGAGGCTCTAACGACCTCTTCGTTCGTGTTTCTCACGGACACGACTTGTCATTTTCGGATCTGCATCTCAGGTTAGCCGAATCTCATTTGTCCTGTAAGTCTTACCATTTACATACACCCATTCACTTTTTTTTCTTGCTTGGATTGCTTCCGATGCCGCACTCGTCGCTCGCTAGTATACCTCTCGTCGAGTCTCCCGCTCAGGTCATCTTAGTGCAAAATTATGCTAATTTTATTTTATTTTTATAATTCAAAAGTTTGCCCTAATTCTTGCGCTCATTTGCCATTAATTAAAAATATTCTCGTGTTTTTTTATTCGTGCCCATGGATTCTAATTTTTGTGACATCCGTCGCTTGAATATTGGTTACTTGAGAGCGTCATGCTAGTTCAATTTTTTTTAATTTAAGCATTATCTTTCTCTTCAAGATTTTTATTAAATAATTATTTTGAAGTATTTTATGTAAATTAAAAATTGAAAATCGCGTTGGACTGTTAGAGACTAGTGTCGAAGATTTAAATGTGCAAATGAAAAATCTTGCAAATCTGACTGAAACACTCACTGCGAGTATGAGAAACGTAGGTCATGTCACGAATGGGTTATGCACATTGGTCAATAACGTAGAGGCCACCATGCACCTAGATTGAGCACCTTCCCTTGCAGTCGAAGTAAACCCTAGTCCTAGACGTCTAGAGCCTTCACATTCCGAACCCAAACTCTATAACCCCCTGTTGCGATATGAGAGTCAAGTTAGATGTTGACGACTTTGAAGGACATTTAAAACCTAAAGGATTTCTAGATTGATGCAATCGTATGCAGCGCTTCATGAATTGGAAGCAAATGCATCTAAATGTGTAAGTTGAGTATGTAACACTTAGGTTGAAGGCACCCACATTGGTTTGGTGGGGACAATTAGAGTGTACAAAATTTAACTTAGGAATGCCCCCATCACTACATTGGTTGAGTTCAAGTCCCAACTTAGGAAGTGGCACTCTCCACTTGATTATCTCCAAACCCTCTGTTGTATATTCCACAATCTACGACATGAGAAGTCAACGGTGAACGAATACACCGATGAATTCCTCGTCCTTCAGTCTCGACTCAATCTTCACGAGGACGATGGCATAACCATATCCCGCTACCTAAATGGGTTACATTATTCTATTCGGCACCAACTAGAATTGCATGATGATCGCGACTTAGGACAAGAAGAGAGCATTGGGACAACAAAAAACCTTGCATGGAGACCTCTCAGAGGCCCTACGAGACGTCACACAAGGATTGCAAGGCATCCCAAGGACCTGATGAGTTACCAGCTTTGATGCGAAACTTGGGACAACCTCCAGGAAGCGGGGGGGGGGGGGGGTATACCCCATCGTTATCTATAAATTCGGCCCATTGTAACTGCTGGAAGACAGTTCACACAACGAGAGGAACCCATTTTATGATTTGGTGACCTAGCCTACCTTTCCTCGACATCAGACAACACTTGGTTTAGGAGAAGCTCCTATACACTTCTGGATATGCAATGAGACTTCCACGGTGTAACACAACCTCTTCCTTGTCTTTTGTGGCCGCCGGAAGCTAGTTATCAAGTAGAACTTTCACTATGCCGGCCTTCATTTATTGGTTAGGTCCATGGAAGCCACCAAACCTGTGAGCCAACATTTATTTTTCTTGGAGTTCTCGTGGAACTTTGACTAACCCAAGTTCGGTGACACTATGTGGATGTGTGAGGACTGGTAAGTTTTGTAGATGCATTAGTACCTGCGGGGACTCAATAGTGTATCTAATGATACAATTGGACCACATATTCACCTTCACATGGAAAGTATCCCAGGTTAAAGAAGCCCCTAGGTCAGAGTATTCCTTGTAAGTACACCACTTTGACAAGTATGACACCATGCACGAGGGCGTAGCGCCACTCGTGGAATGAGAAGCGGGAGGCAATTTCGAGGGAGGCTTAAATTTGCTGAAACCTCATTTCCAATCTACCCAGAAGGTCACATAGGTTCCTGTTGGGTAGGGCAATAAAATCGATTAATAAGACAAAAGAATAGTAGGAGTGGATCTTTTTGAAGTGTTCTCGCCGGACTCCTCGACTCTCGCGAACACCTTGTATTTGTTCTCAGTGGGGAGTAGTTCACATTTCGGCTTAGTGGCGGGAGCATTACCTATAACAACTTTTCCTATGATAGTGCTCATACATCTCCCCTTTCACTTTAGCTTCTTCGTGTTTGTTTCTCGGGGTTTGTAACTCAGGTCATATCTGGATACCTAGGGAAGGAGTGTAGTGGATTTTTGGTAACACATTTGAAATTCACCCCAGGGCTCCAAATGCAATGAATATTTTTATCCTTTGAAGCTTCAGCTGCAGTGAATGAGAACTAGGCCAACAAGGAAGGGTAGGAGATATCAGGTGAGATTGTTTGGATAACTGATGGAGGCCTGGGTAAGTGGAGAAGTGAAGGAGTCTAGTTGGTGAATTTTGGCAACAAATTTGAAATTCACCCCAGGGATCCATATGCAATGAATATTTATATCCTTGGAAGCTTCAACTGCAGTGAATGAGAACTGGGCCAACAAGGAAGGGTAGGAGATATCAGATGAGATTGTTTGGATAACTGATGGGGGCCTGGGTAAGTGGAAGATGAGCTCGGGTGAGTAGCTGCAGGAGAAGTAACACTGGAAAAAGTATGGTGTTGTGAGAAATAGGAGGTGTTGATCTACGACAGGGATGAAGGATAAGGTCGACAAGGTTGGCCGATGTCAATATGGAGAACCAGTAGTCGGGAGGCTAGGTTAATGGCAATGATGAAGAGTAGAAGTCGAAGGGTTCGATGAATGGCGGATTTATTGCAGAAGTAGCGCCTACGTACTTTATTGCCTCTAGCTCCTTTATTGATGGACCTGTTTATTAAGTGTTTTATTCAGTGATAAGTCAATAAGCCGTAACAAGAGTGCGATAGCATGCACAAAAATTTCAGAATAAGTACAATTATGAAATAAAATATGTTATAATACAAAAATAAAATGGATGCGTAAATAAGATAACATAAATCATTATGATGCTCCGCAGGGTGCATCCGGTATTCTCTTGTGGAAGTGTATTAAATTACAAGCTCAGGATCTCCTAGTAAATTTACTATGAGTTGGACATTTCACCTAAAATAATTATATTGATTAAGGATTTTCTATTCAAGATATTCCTTAATTTTGGCTAGACCTCTGACGACAACTTGAGGTAACTGGCAGTGCCTTCCCTTAAGGTATCACTTGTCTTCTCTTTCTACAGGTTGTGGGCTTTCCTTCTGGAGGGAAACATTCCCATGGATTTAATGATGGACAACTCTCTTATTCTTGAATACGTCATCATCTTGGGCTTCCACACAATGCTTTTTGGGGCTATCGACTCCTATCAGGTTCTCGTCATTTGGAAGTATGATGCATCCTGAGTCGCATCTACGTCTTTTATTATTATTCGTGCATTATTATATGTATTCGACAACGCATGTTTTCACGCACTTTAATTTTCTCGTATTTCCGCGCTCGTTAAAAGCGCTTGTATCTTTTGTATCGCACAAGTTACCCGCGCTAGTTTGTTTGTCTTATTGGAGTGACCGCCCAATAAGATCATGAATGAAGAGATCCGTTAAATTAGGCTAAATGATAAAATAGGGCAAGCTTTGAAATAATATTTTAGTATAATTAATATAAGTTTAGTTTTCTGAAATTATGAGTATGATTTTAAATTCAGAAATTAGGATTATCAAATTATGATGGAGTTTCGAATGTCCAAATTCAATACCCTTGCCTCTTCATTATCTCCCCCATTTATTATCATTAAAATACCATTTTAAATGAAAAAAAAAAACTGATCAGCCACCCTTCTTATACTACATCATTACACTCATCTTTGAAACCGTCAACTAGCATTAATATTGGCACCTTAATGTTGTAACCCCCCATTTGAATTTACTATTCATTAATTTCAAAGATAATGAATCATTCCTAACTTTATAAAAGATGTCAGCCCGGCTGAAAGGAGGAGAGCTTGGACAAAATATTGGGAAAGAGAATTCTTTTCTCTATTTCCCAAAAGGTTCAGCCCGACCCCCTTTCCTTCACCCGTCTCCTTCCATCCGCCCGGTGATCCATTTGTGTTGATCTCGATCCAACCTCGCCGTTGCCATCGCCTGCCCTCGTGGGCCTCGGTGACCCTTCCCCGACCTACCACGAGTGTCGATCTACATTCTAACCTCCATCCGACCTGGTTGAATATTTTTTTTGGATCCTCTACTACTTGTGCCGTATTTATGGTAGACCTCTTATTCTCATTGCTCTCCTACAATTATTATGATTTTATGCTTAAGTTTAATTGATCTTTAACATTTTCAGAGCTTGCCAAATTTACCACTTGCCAATTTGTCGTTAATTTAAAAATCTTCTTGTCTCGCAATTTTTCATTTCTTTAAAGTGCTCCCCTGCGGAGTATTAAATTGTATTAATTCAATGTCTTATTGTTAGATATTAATGTGTGTTTTCAACTCCAGATCGGTTATCACACGATAATGCTCGCGAAGACTTGAAAAGTGCCTCAGAATTTAATTAGATCTCCAATTTTACTTTTTGAAATTAATCAGTTGTTTCAGGAATGCAGTTTGGTATGAAAGCACGGTTCGATTCACTTTTATTGTGAATCAAACGATCCTTTTTTAAATTTATTTAGTTGTTTAATGAAAAAAAAGAATTTTTTTATTTTAAAAAAAAGTCTTTCAATTTTTTTTTTATTTTGAGTCCTCTTTTTTCAAAAAAAAATGGAGAGTTGCGTAGATCACATAAACGGTAGCATAGGCGACCTAGCTAACCGAATGGGTGAACTGATGAAGACGGTAGAACAACTTGAAAACCACCGTTAATAACCTGGAAGCTGAACGTCACCTAGTACTAAATCAGCCTCACTAAAATCCTAGGCAAGAGGAACAAAATCCTAGACCCGCAGATCCTGCACAGCATGACCTTGGACTCCGTCGCCAACCCCGTTGGGACGATGGTGTTAAGCTTGATGTAGGTGATTTTGAGGGTCATGTAGAGCCCGAGAAATGCTTCGATTGGTGTGACCGTGTGGAAAGGTTCATGTCGTGGAAACAAATGCCTGTGAATTGGCAAGTCGAGTATGCTATTCTTAGGCTTAAAGGACCCGCACTAGTCTGGTGGGTTCAACTTGAGCGTACCCGATACACTTTGGGTCTAGCACCTATTACCACGTGGGTCGAGTTTAAGTTACAACTGCGGAAGCGATATGTCCCCCCGGACTATCTGCAGACTCTTTATCGAAGGTTCCACAACCTTCGTCAGGATAAGCTTTACGTGGATGAGTAAACCCACGAGTTTTTAGTATTGCAGTCTAGGCTAGACCTACACGAGGAGGACGATATGACAGTGTCCCGTTATCTGAACGGGCTCCGTTACGCTATTAGGGATGAGCTAGAGTTGCACGACTTTAGAGATTTGGGTGAAGTGTCTAGTCGAGCGCGTAGAGTGGAGGCCTCACTTCAGAAGAGGACATCTATGCATAGGTCTACTGATGAGCCTTCCTCGAGCACCACCACCACTGCACCCACCCTTAAGAATTCTGATTCCCCTCTTCATGTCACTACTGGGACCCCAGCTCCTCCCACTGGCCTCACCCGAGGCCGAGGTAAGGATCTCATGGGACCCACGCCCAACACGGGAGTATTTCGATGCTTCAAGTGTATGAAGCTTGGGAACAAATCTTTTGAGTGCCCGCTGTTGAAACCGTAAAACCGGTTTCTGTGGAGTTCGACCCTTGGGGAAGGGGTGGTCGCGCACCTACTTAGCTCCTGCAAGAAAACGACGAGAAAGTGAAGAACAAAAGGACTAGACCAAGGGCCCGGCGTGGAGGTCCCACCACACACCCGGAAGATCTTAGAGCGCTTCCCCTCCTTAGCCAATTGTCGGGCTAAGGTACCTCAGAAGGCGCTAGGAGACCTGAGAATTAGTAAGCATGCCCTTCTGAGGTACCCCTTGGGTCCTATTTATAGAGAACTGAAAACGACCTGCAAATAGCTTACCTCTGCTGATCTGAAATTACTGAAAGCCCCTTGGGCTGGCCTGCCAACAGCCAAACTCCGCTGTTATGACAGGCCAGGGGCAGACCACCTGGGGCGGGATGGCCACTGGATCCCATGCTCGGCCAGGGCGGCGAGAGCTCTATGGGGCTGGCGCTCGCCGATTCTGCTCGGCCATTGGCGAGTTCGAGCTCACCTGGCGAGTAGCTCCGCTTCGGCGAGTGCGGGCTCGGCTGGCGAGCAGCCCTGATTCGGCGAGTGCGGGCTCGGCTGGCGAGCAGCCCTGAGCTCGGCCCGACGATCTCCGAGCTCGGTACGACGATCTCCGAGCTCGGCACGACGACCTGCCGAGTACGAGCTCGGCGGGGAACCCTGCCCGGCCGTGAGGCGGTCTGGACCGGCCGGTCTGGCCTCCGAGGGCCCACTCGGTGGATACAGGGTTGTACACCCGCGACACCACTTCGTGCAATTACTGATTTTTCTGATGGGCGTGAGCCAGAATATGGAGTCTTTCTTAATGACTCCAAGCCTGAGCTCGAGCCCGAGTCTGATAGCGTTATTGAGGTCGAGGGAGAACAAGCTGAGCACTTAGTTTGTGTCCTTTGTTATAGCTTGATTTCCCCTAGTGAGACCACTGAGTGTGATTTTCAGAGACACGAGATTTTTCGCACTACTGCGCGCATTCAGGGACATTTTTGCTCCATCATCATTGACAGCGGTTGCTCCATCATCATTGACAGCGGTAACATGGAAAATTTCGTTTCCAACGTATGATTGAGAAGGTAGGACTCGAGACGCACCCCTTGGAGCGACCCTACCACTTATCTGGGGTTAATAGTCACATGACTATGTCCGTTACTCATCGTTGTCTCGTAGAGTTCTCTATCGCGGATGTGTATTAGGATTCTGTCTTATGTGATGTTGCCCCTATCGATGTCTGCCATATCTTGTTAGGTAGAGCGTGGCAGTATGATAAACGTGTTCTACATGACGGTGTGAGGAACTCCCACTCCTTTAATCATCATGGGCGAAAGATCGTTCTTCTTCCCCAGAAGAATAGTCTTGTCCCTAAGCTTCCTGGGAGGACCTCACCAACATCTGTCTCACCTTCCTTAGTTACCACTACACCACTCTTATTTAGTGTCTCACTTCTGCCTGGACCCCTACTCCAGGAAGACGTACTTGACTCTGGTGAGTCATCCATTTTAGATGATCTGCCAACACCACCGCACGTTGATTTTATATTTGGTGATCACGTGTTTAGTTCGCACCACTATCCCGTGAGTGTACGTGCATATTTTGGGCTTCATCAAATTAATTTTGAATTTTTTAGGGTTAGCCTTATGAGGGAAGTTGAAACTTTTAAAAGAATTTTTACTCCTAATAGGGACACACGATTTAAGGGGATTCCTCTGGTTGGTTTTAAATGGTAAATTTGAGAACGGTTTTAAAATTTGTCGCGCTAGTTGGATTCTCGCGAGTGTTGTCTGTTATGCCCTAACTAGGAGAGAAACTAAGAGAAGATGTAGAGGAAGCTAGAGAAAGAGATTAGGGTTAGGGTTGAGAGAAGAGGAAGAACCTGAATATATTCTTGCCTGACATCCAAAGAGAGGGGTCCGGATATTTATACCCCCGGACCCAAGACCGGCCGGCCAAGGGGGCCGGCCGGCCCAATGGGGCTGAACCCGGCGTGGTTCAGCCCCCCCGAGCCATATATTTAAGAAGAGGGGGCTGAACCCATTGGTTCAGCCCCAATAACGCCACGTCCGTGCCGCCGCCGCTTGTAATGTTGTCCAAACAACCGAGCCTCGTCCGGGGGCGTAACATTCCCTGCCCCATCAAAAGTCAACTTGTCCCCAAGGTGATAGTCCGGGTAAAGCTCCTGGAACTCCAGTAAATCGACCCAAGTATTGTGCTCTGCCGAGAGATCCTTCCACTTAACCAATAGCTCTGGACAGTACGCCGTGCCACGGCGTTTCCACTTAACCAACAGAACATCCTCCGGAAGCGGGCGAAGCTCGCCACCACTAGTAGCCTCGGGCAACACGGGGAAGACCGGAACAGCAGGCCCCAACTTCCGCTTCAGCAAGGAGACATGAAAGGTAGGATGAATCCGGGAGCTCGCCGGTAAGGCTAAGGTATACGCCACCGGCCCGACACGCCGCGTGATCCGAAATGGTCCATAGTAGCGGGGTGCCAGTTTCTGATTTGTCCGCTGGGCCACCGACAACTGGCGATAAGGACGAAGTTTGAGGAAAACTTCATCCCCCACCTGAAACTCCCGCTCGGTACGATGACGATCGGCCTGAATCTTCATACGATCCTGTGCTGCTCGAAGGTTCTCCCGTAGGGTGGTGAGAGTCCGATCACGATCACGGAGCGCCCGATCAACTGCTGCCACGGCCGTACTCCCGGGCTCATAACTGCTCAAGGTAGGAGGTGGACGCCCATAGACGACCTCAAACGGCGTGAGTTTACTGGCCGAGTGATAAGAAGTGTTGAAACAGTACTCCGCCCAATGTAGCCAACTAGTCCAGGTCCGCGGCTCATCCATGACAAAACAGCGAAGGTAAGTCTCGACGCCCCGATTTAAGACCTCGGTCTGGCCGTCAGTCTGGGGATGATGAGCCGTGCTGAAAAGTAAGGAAGTCCCCTGCAAGCGGAATAGCTCTGTCCAAAATCGGCCTACGAAGGTCGGATCACGGTCGGAAATGATCGCGCGGGGAACACCATGCAAACGAACAACCTCCCGCACAAATAAGGTCGCAACAGACTCCGCGGTGTAGGGATGGCTCAGAGCAAGGAAGTGCCCATACTTGGACAACTTGTCCACCACTACCAAGATCACTGTTTTCCCCTGCGACTTAGGTAGCCCATCGATGAAGTCCATAGAAACCGTGTCCCAGATCTGATGTGGAATCTCCAAGGGAGTGAGGAGGCCGGCCGGAGAAGTAGTCTCATATTTTTGTCGTTGGCACACCTCACACGTCTGTACGAACTCCTGAATGTCGCGGCGCATGCCCTTCCAAAACACGTTGGCCCGAGCCCGCTGAAGGGTGCGAAGAACGCCGGCGTGGCCGCCCGTCGGCGACGAGTGAAACTCATGCATCATCACCGTGCGCCAAGCAGAATGAGCAGGAATGACCACCCGCCCGTGATAGAAGAGTCGGTCATTCTGTAAATGGTAGCCTGGAGCTGTCGCATGACCTTGCTGCAAGTCCTCCACAATAGCCCGTAACTCGGGGTCGCGCTGCACCGCGTCTTGAATTTCATCCATCGACTCCAACTGCGGCCCGGAAATGTGTGCCAAACCCCCTTCGGGTAAGCGAGAGAGGGCGTCAGCCACCCGATTATCCTTCCCCGGTCGATATTCGATCGCATAATCATAGCCCAACAGCTTGGTGACCCACTTTTGTTGCAGGGGGGAAGAGATCCTTTGCTCCAAGAAATGCTTCAAACTCTGGTGATCGGTCCGGATCGTAAAATGACGCCCAAGTAGGTAGGGCCGCCAGAGAGCCACCGCATGAATCACCGCCAGCATCTCCTTTTCATACACTGAGAGACCCAGAGTCCGGGGAGCCAAAGCCTTACTGTAAAAGGCGATCGACCGCCCCTCCTGCATCAAAACCGCCCCCACACCCACGCCAGAAGCATCTGTCTCGACCACGAACCGTTTGGTAAAGTCCGGGAGTGCCAACACTGGAGTCGTCGTCATAGCTCGCTTGAGCGCCTGGAAGGCGGTCTCGGCCTCAGCGTGCCACTCAAAAGCATCCTTCTGTAGCAGCTGTGTAAGTGGCCTAGCAATCTTCCCGTAGTCCCGTACAAAGCGTCGGTAGTACCCAGTGAGGCCTAAGAACCCCCGCAGTGCCCGAATGGTCAACGGTCGGGGCCACGACAGCATATTCTCGATCTTCCGTGGGTCTGCCTTCACCCCTTCAACAGAAACTAGATGCCCCAAATATTCCACCTCAGGTTGTCCGAAAGAACACTTAGACCGCTTAGCATATAACTGGTGTTGCCGAAGAGTAGAGAAGACCTGAGCCACATGAAGTAGATGATCCTCCCAAGTAGCACTGTAAATCAGGATGTCGTCGAAAAAAATCAGGACGAAGCGTCGCAGGAAGGAACGGAAAATCTCATTCATATTGGCCTGAAAGGTAGACGGCCCCCCAGTCAATCCATTGGCCATCACTAAGAACTCATAGTGACCGTCATGAGTTCTGAAGGCAGTCTTATGCACATCCTCCTCTTTCATCAGGATCTGATAGTAGCCGGACCGCAGATCCAGCTTGGTGAACAGGGTCGCCCCATGCAACTCATCCAAGAGCTCCTCGATCACGGGAATCGGAAACTTGTCCTTCACAGTTACACTGTTCAAGGCCCGGTAGTCCACGCAAAAACGCCATGATCCGTCTTTCTTCTTAACCAAAATAATCGGTGCGGAAAAAGAACTGGTACTAGGCCGTATGATACCTGCATCAAGCATTTCCTTCACACTGCGTTCAATCTCGGCCTTCTGGATGTAGGGATACCTGTACGGGCGGATGTTGGGCGGTTCCGCCCCAGTCTGTAACACAATCTGATGATCACGGAAACGTGACGGTGGAAGGGTACTCGGCTCCTGGAAGATGTCATCATACTCCTCTACAAGCGGCCGCAACTGATCTGGCACCTGTGTTAATCCCTCCTCGTCCGACCGCACCCCCAGCAGGATTGCCATCAAGCTACTAGACTCCTCCAGCTGCTGCAAACTGCGAAGGGAAATCTCCTTAACGGGAGACGATCTGAGCCCCGTCAAACAGAACTGTCGTCCGCCTTGCATGAATTCCATCGTCATCTGATCCCAATCAAAAGTAACCCGCCTCAGCTGCTGTAACCACTGCACTCCCAAAACCATGTCTGAGCCTCGGATCGGTAAGAGGTAGACGTCCGTGCACCCCACATATTCCTGCATCCGAAGCTCTACCGCCTTCAACATCCCTTGGCACTGTAACTTGCTGCCGTCTGCAACCATGACCTGAAAGGCTGCACCCGTGTCGATCTGTTGCCCCACCTTCCTTGCTACATCAGGATGAATAAAGTTGTGGGTGCTCCCACTGTCGACCAAAATCGTCACCCTCTCACGCCGAACCCGTCCAACCAACCGCATCGTAAGCGGGGGGGGGGGGGGGGGGATTGCATCCCTCCATGGCATGTAGGGAAACGCCCAACTCCGTCAGGTCTAGGTCTCCCCCAAACTCCACCTCCTCCTCTGGTAATACGTCCTCCTCGAGCTGCTCCTCCTGCTGCAACATGAAAACCTGGACCTTCTGGCACTTGTGACCGGGGACGAACTTCTCATCACAATTAAAGCATAAACCCTTCTCCTTCCGAGCCGCCAACTCGCTCCAAGACAACCGAGTCACCGTTGGCTTGGTACCCGTGGGGGGCTCCCGTCGTGCTGCCATCGTCGGGCCCAAAGCTGGTCTACTCGTGTTACGTGCCCGTTGCCTGTTGAACCTCTCCTCCTGAATACGTGCCAACGTAATGGCATGGTTCAAGGAACGGGGCATGAGTGCCTGAACCTCATCCCGAATATGCTCCTTAAGACCGGATATAAAACAGCTGTAAAGCGTCCTCTCTGGCCACTGAACCCGATTCGCCAACTTCTCGAACTCGGTCCGATACTCCATAACCGACCCCTTCTGACGAAGCTTCTGAAGGAGTGCCTCAAAGTTCTCATACTCCAGTGGCCCAAACCGGGCCGTAAATCCATCCACGAACTCCCCCCAAGGCACGTACTCCCGTCCCCGCAAGAACCACTGTGTCCATTGGAAGGCATCATCCTTCAGATGGAAGGACGCTAGCTGCACCCACTGGCCTTCAGGCACCTCCTGGTACTGGAAGAATAATTCGGCCTTGTGAATCCATTCCAGGGCGTCGCCGCCCTCGAACTCTGGAAAGTACATACGCGTTAACCCGGGGGTCAACCGTTGTGCTCCTGGACCTCCGTCCCTCCTTGCGTGTTCCCCATGCTCAAAACCCCCGTACCCGTGCGGCTGTCCCGCTCCCCAAGGCGGAGGCTGCGGGTGCTGCGGGTGCTGCGGCTGGCCGCCCCACCCTGGGCCAAATCCGACCCCTCCTGGTGGCCCCAACCCGCGTGGAGGAGGAAGGAGCCCCCCCTTTGCTGTCCCACCATGTCGGGTGGCCGCCGGAGCCCCAAAAGCTCCTCCCCGCCTCGGCGCCACTCTTCCGGGGCCGATCCCAGTCCTCCGAAGCCTGCTGCAGTGAATCCGGGCGGAAACAGCCCCGCCGGACCCCCGTAACCCGCTCCCGAAGCCGCAGGAGCCCCGTATCCCGCCGATCCCGTGCCGCCGACCCCTCCGTGCCACGCCGCGCCGGCCGGAGCCCCTCCCGCAGGCCGCACGCCCCCGACGCCTTCCGCAGCCCGCGCAGAGACGGAGCCGGCTGGATCGGCTCCCGATCCGGCCGAATCCTCGTTGGCCGGGCCTTTCCCCTTCAGTAGGGTCTTCAACTCCTCCAAACGGGTCTCCAGACGCACTTCCAACGCCGCCATGGAATCGGTGAGGCCAACAACATTCTCCTCTAGGGTTTCAATCCGCGAGGATTCCTCTTGATTGCGAGTATTCACCATTGCCGCGAGAATCGACTCCTCTGATACCAATTGTTATGCCCTAACTAGGAGAGAAACTAAGAGAAGATGTAGAGGAAGCTAGAGAAAGAGATTAGGGTTAGGGTTGAGAGAAGAGGAAGAACCTGAATATATTCTTGCCTGACATCCAAAGAGAGGGGTCCGGATATTTATACCCCCGGACCCAAGACCGGCCGGCCAAGGGGGCCGGCCGGCCCAATGGGGCTGAACCCGGCGTGGTTCAGCCCCCCCCCCCGAGCCATATATTTAAGAAGAGGGGGCTGAACCCATTGGTTCAGCCCCAATAACGCCACGTCCGTGCCGCCGCCGCTTGTAATGTTGTCCAAACAACCGAGCCTCGTCCGGGGGCGTAACATTGTCATTGCGATTATTGGTCTGGGTTTTGTAGATGCGCAAAGGTGTCTATCAGGAGTGCGTATGATCTAATAATTCCACAGGTTGATCGTGCTTACTTCCTAGCTTGTTGCTTATCCTGTTTTTTCAATCCGCTCTCTCTCCCATTGTGTGTTACTATCCTATTTGATGCTCTGAATTTTATTGGTCATTTAAATATTTGGCATAAAATTATTTCTAACTATTTCCTAGCATCATTGGAAAATTATAACTTCGCGGTTGATTCTATCACCGAGAGTTGTCTTTTTCCAATGGAGTTTGGTTGTCTACCTCTTTCAGGAGCAGAGTTTATCTACAGGTCTTGTTTATTTAACAGCATGACGGTCACAGAATTGTGTCAGGGCGACGCTTGGACATTCTAATGGCAGGTCTCATCACAGTCTCGTCGGGGTCGAGCTCTTTCAACCCCGGGAGAATTAATGCATCCTGAGTAACATCTACGTCTTATTTTTATTATTCGTGCATTATTATATGTAATCGGTAGCGGATGTTTTCGCGCACTTTAATTTTCTCGTATTTCCACGCTCGTTAAAAGCGCTTGTATCTTTTGTATCGCACAAGTTACAGTTGAAATTCAAGTCGCATTATTAGTTCATTTCTGTTATACCCTTAAGGGTAATTATGTAATCTGTATTTATTTCCCCTCTACTCTATATATATGAGTAGTGGGAGCATTTTAATCAATGATCATTGTGTTCAACTTGGTATCAGAGGTTGAACCCGGCGGAAACCCTAACCCGCAGCCCGCGCTCGTCTTCCGCGCTCGTCTTCCGCAGCCCGCGCTCGTCTTCCGCGCTCGCCTTCCGCCTTCCGCCTTCCTGCAGTTTTGGCTCGCCGGCGATGAACCCCCGCGGCTCCTCCGCTGATGGCGCGGTGCGCTGAAGGAGTCGCCGCCCTCCGTATGTAGCGCCTCCATCGTCGTCCGCCTCTTCTTCCAACGCCGACAGCAAGATCGGCGCCTGTCTTCTCTTCCAACGCCGGCAGCTAGCTCGGCGCCTATTCCAACCCCTTCCAGCGCCGGCAGTCAACCCCGGTCCCTGATTTCAGCGCCGCCTGCTCCTGTTTTTTCTGCGGATCCTTCCAGCCATGCTTCAGATGCCTCCTCCGCTGAACATTGGTGACTGAAGTTGTTTGTTTTTTTCTTTCGTATTCATGGAGGACTCCTCTGCTGCTGTCGACTCTACTTCCCCGCCTGTTATGGCCCCCTCCATGCGTGAAAGCCAGCGGCCCTCAGGACACGCAGGGTCCTTGAAGATTACCACTGTTCCGTTGGATGGAACTAACTACCTGGAATGGTCTCGGGCTGCGCAACATGTTATTCGGAGTCACCAGCTGTTCGGATACATCGATGGGACAAAAGTGGCACCACCCGTGGCTGACCCTACCTGGCAGCGTTGGGATTCCGAGAATTCTCTGGTGGTCTCCTGGCTCCTCCATTCGATGTCTCCGAAGGTGTACCGCAGCTATATGTTGATGGATTCTGCCTACGAGATCTGGACTCGTGCTCGTGAGACTTACTCCCAGATCGGCAATTCCACCCAGGTCTATGAACTGACGCGCCGCTTGCTGGAGCTGCGACAGGGTTCTCTGACGGTCTCTTCTTATTACTCCGAGTTCGAGCGCCTCTCACAGGAGTTAGACTACTTCGATCAGTTCACTCCAGCTTGTACTGCCGATGCAGTCCTGTTGCAGAGAAAGGAAGAACGGTTTCGCTTACACGTCTTTCTGATGGGCTTGAATATGGAGCTTGATATGGTCCGGACAAATATTCTTCATCGGAGCCCTCTTCCCTCGATACGCGAGGCCTTCAGTATGGTTCTTGGAGACGAAGATCGTCGCAGATCCCTCAGCATGACTGCCCCTGCTGCTGATCGCTCTGCCTTTGCTAGTGTTGGCCGTGGTGGTTCTAGTAATACCAGCACTATTCCTACGTGCGATCACTGCGGTCGTCGGGGACATTCTCGTGACGTTTGCTTCAAGCTTCACCCTCACCTCATCCCACCAGGATCCGGACGTGGTCGTGGGCGTGGGCGTGGCCCAGGTCGTGGTGGATACCGTCCGACTGGGACTCGTTTTCAGGATGCTGCCTACTCTACCGAGGTTCAGGAGGATCATCCGGGCCAGCTCCCGAGCCATTTTACCACTTCTGAATTGGATGCTATTCGTCGCTTGCTGCACTCCCAGTCTGACACTTCTACTTCATTTGCTACTGCTACGATGCCTGCTGCCCATGCTGTCGCGACTCCACCGTCTGAGTGGATCATTGATTCAGGAGCTACTGATCACATGACCGGGTCCTCCACAGGTTTTTCTTCCTACACTCCCTTGTCCGGTAAGGATAAAGTTGTCTCCGCTAATGGCACTTTATCTCCTATTGCTGGAAAGGGGAACATCTCTTGTTCCCCTTCTCTTCCTCTTTCATCTGTTTTGCATGTCCCATCTTTTCCCCGCAGCCTCCTTTCTATTAGCAACATTACTTCCTCTCTTAACTGTTCTGTAACCTTTTTTCCTGGCTCTTGTGTTTTTCAGGAACTGGGTACGAGGCGGATCATTGGCAGTGGTAGGAATCACGGTGGGCTGTACTATCTGGACGCTACACGCCCATCCCTTGCTCTCTCTTCTTCTGCTCCAGCTAGTGTGGTCGAGGCTAGACGCTGGCACTTACGCCTTGGCCATCCCTCCCCTGTTTATCTGTCCAAACTATTTCCTGCTTTATCTCCTTTTGTTAAGCATTTAAATTGTGACGTATGTGTTATGTCAAAACATGTCCGTCACTCTTTTTCTCATTTATCTTCTCCTTGTAGTATGCCTTTTGCTATTATACATTCAGATGTTTGGGGACCATCCCCTGTCGTTTCTTTATCCGGCTATCGGTGGTTTGTCACTTTTATTGATTGTTTTTCCCGCACTACTTGGGTCTATCTTTTAAAGAAAAAAGGTGAAGTTTTTTCTGTCTTTCAAACCTTTCATAAGATGGTACAAACTCAGTTTGGTAGTACCATTCGTATCCTCCGTAGTGACAATGGGGGGGAATATGATGACCGTGGGGCGTTCGGCGTCTACCTCTCTACTCATGGCATTATTCATCAAACCACCTGTGTCTATACCTCAACCCAAAATGGTGTGGCCGAGCGGAAGAATCGACATCTTCTTGATGTCGCTCGTTGCCTTCTTACCAGCATGCACCTTCCAAAGTATTATTGGGGTGATGCCATTTTGACGGCCACTCACCTTATCAACCGTCTTCCTAGCCGAGTCCTTGACTACACGACTCCTCTGGCTCGTCTCTCCACTACGCCTGCTATTCCTCCTTCCTCTCTACCACCCCGTATCTTTGGGTGTGTTTGTTTTGTTCATGTCCATCAGCCTCTTCGGGATAAGCTTGATCCTCGAGCTCTCCGATGTGTGTTCCTTGGATATTCCAACACCACAAAAGGATATCGATGTTACCACCCTCCTACAAGACGTTTTTTTTGTACCATGGACGTCACGTTTCGGGAAGAGGAACCTTATTACCTTGAGTCGACTCCTACTTGTCGTCAGGGGGAGCGCGATGTCCTTGATACCTTACCTGTTTCTCCTGTTCCTCTTCCTCTAATTCCAGCCATAGCTACTCCCTCCATACCTCCTGTACCCACTCCATCATCCACTACGGCTACTTCCCATACACCCACACCGACACCTACATATTTTCCCACATATCATCACCCATCTCTCCTCACTCCTCTACCTCATGTCTATCACCGCCGAAAATCAGATAAACAGTCCACTGTTGCTCCACCAATGCCAATGCCGTCATTGGACTCAGATTCCGATGCTGACCTGCATGTTCCCATTGCTCTGCTAAGAGGTAAGGCTGCCTGTACGGAACATCCTATTTCTAACCACGTTGCTTATGATCATCTCTCTAAGCCCCACCAGGTGTTTATATCTTCTCTATCCGAAATCTCCATTCCTAAGGCATGGCAGGAAGCGACTGGTATTCCGGCATGGGTCCAAGCAATGAAGGAAGAAATGTCCGCTTTGGAAAAAAACCACACATGGGATATCACTCCTCTTCCTCCAGGCAAGAAACCCGTTGGCTGCAAATGGGTTTTCTCAGTAAAGCAAAATCAGGATGGGAATGTTGAGCGATACAAAGCTAGATTGGTTGCTCGTGGTTACACACAGACTCAGGGGGTTGATTACCAGGAAACCTTTGCCCCGGTGGCAAAGATGGACTCTATCCGTGTTATCATATCTTGCGCGGTGATCTTAGATTGGGAACTTTACCAACTGGACATTAAGAACGCGTTCTTACATGGTAACCTCAAGGAAGAAGTATACATGACTTTACCCCCAGGTTTTATGAAAAAGGGACAAGAGCATCTCGTTTGCCGTTTATGGAGATCTTTGTATGGGCTAAAGCAATCTGCAAGGGAGTGGTTTGGTAGATTCTACAATGCCATGATCAAGTTTGGTTATAAGCAGGGACACTCAGATCATACTTTATTTATCTGGAGGAATGAAGGGAAAATCGTCATAGTCATTGTCTATGTTGACGATATTGTGATCACTGGAAATGACTCGGATGAAATTGCAAAGCTGAAAAAGCGTCTATCAGCTGAGTTTGAGGTAAAGGACCTGGGAAGACTACGCTACTTCCTCGGGATTGAAGTCATCCGTTCTGACAAGGGCATCTTCATCTCACAACGTAAGTATGTGTTGGATTTGCTAAAGGAGACTGGCATGCTCGGGTGTACCCCTGCTAATACCCCTATGGAGGAAAACCATAGGATTGATGAGGATAGTGATGGTGATCGCACTGATGCCTCCAGTTATCAGAGATTGGTAGGAAAACTTCTATACCTCTCACATACTCGCCCAGACATCACTTACGCTGTTGGGATCTTGAGTAGGTATATGCATGCCCCAAGGGTAAAGCACCAGGAGGCTGCCTACCGTGTCCTTCGGTATTTGAAGAAGGCACCTGGACGGGGGCTAATGTTCTCCAAAAATGATCATTTAAAGATTGATGTCTACACCGATGCTGACTGGGCTGGTAGCCATGACGACCGAAAATCTACAACGGGTTACTGCACCTTCATCGGAGGAAACCTGGTGACGTGGCGCAGCAAGAAACAAAATGTAGTGGCACGGTCCAGCGCAGAAGCAGAGTATCGGGCAATGTCACAGGGTCTCTGTGAAGGTCTTTGGTTGCGTACCTTATTGCAAGACCTTGGACTTCAGAAGGACACACCTATCTCTTTGTACTGTGACAACAAAGCGGCTATCAGCATAGCTCATAATCCAGTCCAGCATGACAGGACCAAACATATTGAGGTGGATCGTCATTTCATCAAAGATCACCTTGACAAAGGAAACTTAGTTACCCCCTTCGTCCATTCCAGAGACCAGCTGGCCGATGTCTTCACGAAGAGTTTGGCATCCGATGTCTTCATCGACGATATCTACAAGCTTGGGATGACCGACATATTTCGTTCGACTTGAGGGGGAGAGTTGAAATTCAAGTCGCATTATTAGTTCATTTCTGTTATACCCTTAAGGGTAATTATGTAATCTGTATTTATTTCCCCTCTACTCTATATATATGAGTAGTGGGAGCATTTTAATCAATGATCATTGTGTTCAACTGTTACCCGCGCTAGTTTGTTTGTCTTATTGGAGTGACCGTCCAATAAGATTATGAATGAAGAGATCCGTCAAATTAGGCTAAATGATAAAATAGGGCAAGCTTTGAAATAAAATTTTAATATAATTAATATAAGTTTAGTTTTCTGAAATTATGAGTATGATTTTAAATTCAGAAATTAGGATTATCAAATTATGATGGAGTTTCGAATGTCCAAATTCAATACCCTTGCCTCTTCATTATCTCCCCCATTTATTATCATTAAAATACCATTTTAAACGAAAAAAAAACTGATCAGCCACCCTTCTTATATTACATCATTACACATCTTTGAAACCGTCAGCTAGCATTAATATTGGCACCTTAATGTGGTAACCCCCATTTGAATTTACTATTCATTAATTTCAACGATAATGAATCATTCCTAACTTTATAAAAGATGTCAGCCCGGCTGAAAGGAGGAGAGCTTGGACAAAATATTGGGAATAGAGAATTCTTTTCTCTATTTCCCAAAAGGTTCAGCCCGACCCCCTTTCCTTCACCCGTCTCCTTCCATCCGCCCGGTGATCCATTTGTGTTGATCTTGATCCAGCCTTGCCGTTGTCGCCGCCTGCCCTCGTGGGCCCCGGTGACCCTTCCCCGATCTACCACGAGTGTCGATCTACATTCTAACCTCCATCCGACCTGGTTGACTATTTTTTGTGGATCCTCTACTACTTGTGCCGTGTCTATGGTAGACCTCTTATTCTCATTGCTCTCCTACAGTTATTATGATTTTATGCTTAAGTTTAATTGATCTTTAAAATTTTCAGAGCTTGCCAAATTTACCAATTTCCTATTTGTCGTTAATTTAAAAATCTTCTTGTCTCACAATTTTTCATTTCTTTAAAGTGCTCATCTGTGGAGTATTAAATTGTATTAATTCAATGTCCGATTGTTAGATATTAACGTGTGTTTTCAACTCCAGATCGGTTATCACACGATAATGCTCATGAAGACTTGAAAAGTGCCTCAGAATTTAATTAGATCTCTAATTTTACCTTTTGAAATTAATCAGTTGTTTTAGGAATGCATCAAAGTACCATCATGCATCAGATGCCACTTGGGTGGATCGTGGCGACTTCCGACATCAGTTTCAGGATTTTTGCCTTGAGGACATGATAAATTTCTCTGACGGCAGTATGTTATTGAGATAGCTCGCCCATTTGCAATGTGTGAGGATAATGATTAGTTAAGGGACTTAGATATTGTACTTAGCAGGTCTACTCCAAGCGACCCACGACGGCGAGTATGTAGCCTAAGTGATGTTGATGTATGGGAGCGTTGTCTTAAGTATCTTATTTTGTACCTCTATTTTATTAAGTGTTATTTTTAGGTCTTGAGAAAGAAAGGAATAGAAAGAAAATTTGTCATCTTGTGTAATGCTATCTTTGAAGTCTAATGCAAAAAGCCTAGGCTAGCCGTCGGAGTTCAACCATGGTGGTTCCACTCTCCCTTATCTTCTCTATATCTTACTCTCTATTTGCCGGAACCCCTCAGGCCAACAGTCATCCAGGAACTCTAGGTTAAGTGAGTTGTTGGCGGAGGAGAATGATTGAGAAGAAACATCCTTTGGGTCTAAAAAGGTAGTAGAAGTTTGTCATGTAACATTTCTATAAATCAAATCAATGCTCTTTTAATAAAGACTTGGTCAGCTTACTCCATGGGATTACCTGTGTATTAGATTGTCTTAACCATTATCTTGGATTAAGCATTTATGATCTGTGTTTAGTGGAACTAATATGTTAACTTTCACGACTGCTCTTATATTAACTGTCATCTCTGGGTATACTACCAATTCAATAAATCAATGCTATGTTAATTGTCACTCTGCTAATATGTTAACTGTTTAGTGGAGCTAATAATATGTTAACTATACGGCTGCCTAAAAAGGTAGAGGAAGCGTGTCATGTGACATCTATAAATCAAATCAAAGCTCTTTTAATAAATCTTGGTCAGCTTACTGCATGTGATTACCTGTGTATTAGGTTTTCTTAACCATTATCTTGGATTAAACATTTCTGATCTAAGTTTAGTGGAGCTAATATGTTAACTGTCACGTCTGCTCTTATACTCTATTCTAAGCATCTTTCAAAGTAATACCAATTCAATTACATGCTACCAGTAGCTTGTGAGTTATTGATTTGTAGTTCAATACTCGTTTATTATCCTTGTTGAACTTAATGGTGTAACAGGTGGATCATCCCATTCTTATGACAGAATGTGTTTGCAATCCACTTTCTTCTAGGAGTAAAATGGCAGAGCTTCTTTTTGAAACTTATGGGGTGCCATCTCTGGGTAAATACATGTTTAAAACTGAAGTATTCATTATGTTATGTATGCTCACAATTTATTGAACTTGGGTTATCATTTTTCTTCTCTTTCTTTTTGGGTGTGGGGGTTTCATGCATGCAACTGGTTTTCTGCACGGCAGCTTTTGGTGTAGATGCAGCATTCGGTTACAAGTTTAACCAGCAAAAAGGAATTTGCAGTGAGGATGGCCTTGCTATTTGTTCAGGATTCACCACAAGCCATATTATTCCTGTAAGTTTCTTGCTTTACTCAGAATTGTCTTAATATAGTAAATGGTCAAAGTGCAAAGGTGAATTTTTTTTTCTGGTAAATTTATAGTTGTTGTAGAAATTGTTGTTGTCAGATTCACACCTGTACCTTGGGATTGGCCTAGAGGGCTTGCTTGGAGAACTGGCGCTGAAATATTGAAATATATTGAAATAGTGTGGTCTCCTTTGGTTTAAAATCTATCATCACATGTACAGCTTAATCTGATATAAAACCTTTTGTACTCATTTTGAGAAGTGAAGTAGATCTATAATATTATAATATTTATTTAACTAGGCATGTTTCATAACTTCATACTGTTTCATTACGTTCTGCATAAAAATGTCAAATAAGTTGTATTACAAGAAATAAATAAAACCCCATGTATTTAGGCCCATATGACCTCTCCTCTAGCTCCTCCTTTAGTCTCACATCTTGAGTGTGTATTTAGCTCTCTCTTTCTTTCTATAAAAGGAGACCCTTTGTACAATGTAAGATATACCGTGATTATGAGGATAATAAAATATTTCCTCATTTTATCCTCCATTTCTACATGGTATCAGAGTCAGGTTGGTCCTAAAGTATTGTGCTTCCGCCGCAGTCCTGTGCCAGACTCTCCTTCTCTAGTTCTGCGCGCAGACTGGAGACCTCCACCTCCTATATTGAGTCCGCATCTTTGCACCTCATTTCAACCTTCCTCCATCACCTCTCCTCTTCTGCTGCTTTTATATCAGTCCTCCGCTACCTTCTGGGACCCACTTGATTGGCGTCTGTTGTGACCTCTTGAGTGGTGTCTGCTTTTTTCACGCATTCGTCGAGCTTCTGCAGCGCTTGTCGGGCTTCCTCTGACCGCAAATCTCCTCTCCGCAGAGTTCATCCTGGTCGCTCGTTGTGATCGCCAATGTGCAATTACCGAGTCCCGTGTGTTTGCGCTTCAACTCTCATGCGACGTCTGTGCCCACCATGCTCCCTCCAGTCGCAAAAATCCTTCTGCTCGCAGCTCCTGTCCGCCAAAGCTCAACATCCGTGCCCGCCGAGCTCCCTCCAGTCGCAAAAATTCTTTGTCTTGCGGCTCTTGCCTTCCGAAGCTCAGCACAACCTTTACTGAGCTCCATGTTCGCAGAGATTCACTCCTGCTCACCAAGCTCCACTCATGTTCGAAGTACTCATTTCTACAGAGCTCGGGGAAGACTCTCACACGGTTCTGATCACTGATTCTCTCTGTTTGTTGCTTGCAGAGAGCCCGCGCCAAGTTGCTCTTTTCTTCGGAGAGCCCGCACCATCATCCTCGACTGCTTGCTGCGTCGAGGACTGAAATCTCCTTCCTTCAAGCTTTTCTCCCCTTTTCTGAGCTCGCAGTGTCTGCCCCTTCTCTTCTGTCGAGCTCTTGTGCCAAGCGCCCCTTATTGTTGAGCTCCCTCTTGCCTCTCCCTTGCCTGCTTTGCTCGCTGTTGTTGCCCGACCCCGTGTTGCTCACCCTGCTCCCCTTTGATTGCTTCCTGTCGCTATTCAGTCATGCGCACACCTGCTAATTTTTTTATCCCGTGTGGCGGTCTGTCTTCTATTTCAGCTCATCCTCCCTCCAATGTTATTTTAGTCGTCAATGCTCTGACCGCCCCTGTTCCCGCACTGAAATCGAGATTCTGCAGTCTGAATTCCGACACTTACGGGAGCTGATTGCTTGCAACTCTGGCTTCGTAGCCTCCTTCCATGTCGGTCTCTCTACCTTTCCTCTTGGCTCCTCCAGGATTGTGGACTCCGGTGCCACTAATCATGTCTCTCCACAACAATCCTCTTGGTACTTGGACTTTCCATGTCCAAAATATATTACAGTGGCAAACGACGTCATCACTCCCATTGCTGGATCTGGTGATTTGATGCTCACACCTACCCTCCTCTCTGCTTCGTTCTTCATACCCCAGACTCTTACTTTAATTTGCTCTCTGTCAACCGCCTAATTCATGATCACGATTGCCTAATTACCTTCTCTTCCTCTTCTTTTGTTGTGTAGGATCGACAAACACAGAATATCATTGGTACGGGGCGGCTTTGCAATGGATATACACTCTGGATCTACCTTCCTCCACTTTCTCTTCCATCTGTTCCGTTGATTAACATCGACGTCTTTGTCATTCTCCTCTCCCCATTCTCTAGATGGCTCTCCCCGATGTATTTTTTCCCTTTAATTGTGAGTCATGTATCTATGGGAAGCAACATCAGTCTATTTTTCCTCCTCATTGTACTCAGAGTGCTACCCCTTTTGATTTAATACCCTATGATATTTGAGGTCCCTACAAAATCTCTAGTATATCTGGTTATAACTACTTTATTAAGTTTATTGATAAATTATTCATGCATGACTTGTTTATATATGATGCGCGTGATTGCTCCGAGCTTTTGTCCATTTTCCTCTCCTTTACTACAGAAACCCAAAACAATTTACTCGTGTTATCAAAATTCTTCGCACTAATATTGCACGCAAAAATTGTGGGGATACTTTTCGGGAATTATGCACCTTGTTGGGCATCATCCACCAAACCTCTTGTGCGTACACACCATAACAAAATGACACTGTTGAGCGGAAGAACCGCCACTTTCTCGAAGTTACTCGGCCTCTCTTATTCTAGATGCAGGTCCCCACTACTTATTAGAATTTCACTCTCCACTGCTTGTTATCTTATCAACAACATGCCCTCATTCGTCCTCCAACTTGCGACCCCCTTCTCTCTCCTATTTCCTGACCTCTCTCCCTTCCTTCCTCCTGACCCTAAACTCTCGCCGCTATCCTTGATTTGGTGTCTCACGACAACCCCCATCTACTAATGATACTCCGCAGACTGCTGATTCAACGACACCCTCCACTTCGCATCCACTCTCAAATTATGTTTCCTTGCATCGTCTCTCCTCTATTTTGCGTAGGTTTGCACTTCTATCGTCTATTTCCATTCCCTCTTATGTGTAGGAAGCCCTTCAGCATTCGAGGTGGCGTGCAAAAATGGATGAGGAAATGACTGCACTTTGAGACAACCACACTTTGGAGCATGTTCGTCTTCCTTCTAATCAACATACTGTGAGCTGCAAGTGGATTTTAACAGTGAAGCATCATCTGAATGGGACTTTTGATCGTCTCATGGCCCGTCTTGTTGCCAGAGGTTTTACTCGACAATATAATCTCGATTATGAAGAGACCTTTTCTCCGGTTTCAAAACTCAGCACCGTTCGTTTCCTACTGCCATTGGACGCTCCATCAAATGGACATTAAAAACTCCTTCCTTCATGACGATCTTGTGGAGATTGTGTACATGTAGCAACCTCTTGGTCATACAACTACCGGGGAGTCACTTGTCTGTCATCTGATGAAATCTCTCTATGGCTTCAAATAGTCTCCACGGGTATGGTTTGAGAAGTTTAGTCTGGTGGTTCGTGAGTTTGGCTTCACCCGAAGCTCCACATATGTCTCCCTATTTATTTGACAATGTTCATCAGGCACAGTGATTCTTCTTGTCTACATTGATGATATTCTTGTTATTGGTGATGATCGTTCCGGCATCACCCAAATCAAGCAATATCTTGTCTCTTATTTTCAAACTAAGGATTTGGGATTACTCCGCTACTTCTTGGGAATTGAGATAGCCCGACGATCTGATGATCTTGTCTTGTCTCAGCGGAAGTATTGTATCGATCCACTTCATTATGCAGGCTACTCTGGATGTAAGCCTGCAGATACACCTATGGATGCATATCATCAGCTCCGCGCTCATGGATCAAAATCTGATCAACCTCTCCTTAATCTAGAGTATTATCGCCGCCTTGTTGGCAAGCTAATCCACCTTACTGTCACACGTCCTGAAATTTCTTTTGCGATCGGTGTGGTCAGTCGCTTTATGCATACCCCTTGGGTCTCTCATGTTTAGGCCGTTGAGCATATTCTTCGATACTTGAAGAATGCTCCGGGACAAGTGCTCGTATACACGCCCTTTACTTCTCTGACTCTCATTGCATTTGATTATGTTGGGTCCCTAGATGATCGTCGGTCTACGAGCGGCTACTGCGCATATTTTGGCGGGAACTTGGTCACTTGGCGAAGCAAAACGCAGACTGTGGTTGCTTGGTCTTCAGCTGAAGCGGGGTATCGCTCCATGGCTGCCGCCATCTCAGAACTTACATGGCTAGAAAGTCTCCACACTAATTTTGGGTCAAAACCTCCATCATCAGCTATTCTCTTTTGCAACAGTTAAGCTGTTATTCACATTGCGAGAAACCTGTGTTTCATGAGCGTACACAACATATTTAAGTTGAGAAGTTGATTACCATTTTGTCTGGGAAAAGGTTTAACTTCAGAAACTGATTTTATGACATGTGTGGGTTGTCGATCAAATCTACGATATTCTCACTAAGTCATTGTCTCGCCCACTATATCTGAAATTCCTCTCCAAGCTTGTCGCCTACAACTTGTATGCTTCTTCTTGCGAGGGAATGTTTCAAGGAAAAAAATTAAAGCCCTTGTATTTAAGCTCATAACAGTCAATTTGGATTCATGCTAGGGCGGTCGACCATGGAAGGTATACATCTCTTGAGGAGACTCATTTATAACTGTTTAGTAAAAACAAGATTTGCATATGCTGTTTATAGATATTGAGGCTTATGATAGGGTTCCAAGAGAGATATTATGAAAAGTTATAAAAAAGAAAGGTGTAAATGTATCATGCGTTGACATAAATCAAAGATATGTATACAAATTCATTGATAAGGGTGAGGACATCTGGAGGATTAACACAAGAATACCCTATCATTGTTGGCTTACATCAAGGTTCAACTTTAAGCCCTTATCTCTTTACCCTTATCTTAGATGAGCTCACTAGACATCCAACAAGCAATATCTTGGTGTTTATTGTTTGCAGATGATATCGTTTTGATCGATGACACGCATGAAGATTAAAGACAAAACTTTAATCTTGGAGTGACACTTTAGAAAAGAAGAGTTCTAGGTCGAGCAGGGCAAAGATAGAGTATATTGAGCTTAAATTTAGCAGTGCAAGAAGGGCGAATGACTTCGTTATTATTAGAAAAGCCCATGTAAAGGGCCCATTATTGGGCCCTCTTTCTTTATTTCTCTCTCCTCCTTCTTTAGTCCCACATCTTGTATAGGATTTATTCTTCTCTCCTCTTTCCGATATATTTGTATTCTCCCCTTGTATTTACACATTGAAGTAATACATACAAGCTTTTGGGTCATTCTCTACATGGTATCAGAGGGACTCGGTGCTCCTGCAGATTCCGACGTCTATCCGCCCGACGGCCTGCGGTTTCCGCGGCCTGATGTTTGTGTCCGCACCTCCTAGTCGCATAACCTCTGCGGCCTGCCCTTCTCCTCTCCGCTCCCTCTCCTTCCGTGGAACCACTCCTCTTCTGGTCCTTTTATAGCCCTCTCTCTCTGATCTGTGGGGTCCACTGCTTCCCATAGTCCGCTGCGGCCTCTCTCTATCCGCTGCGAGCTCGGCGAACTCGCTTCCTCCTCTTGCTCGGCGAACTCGCTCCCTAGCTTTGCGGTCTCCTTCTATCCGCTGCGAGCTCGGCGAACTCGCTTCCTCCTCTTGCTCGGCGAACTCGCTCCCTAGCTCTGCGGTCTCCCTCTGTCCGCTGCGAGCTCGGCGAACTCGCTTCCTCTTCTTGCTCTCTTTGGTCCGCTGCGAGCTCGGCAGTCTCCTTTTGTCCATTACTTGTTGCTATTGCGAGCTCCCTTCTGTCCGCGCGGCTTTCTCTGTCCGCTGCTGTTCTCCTCCCTCTTCTGGCGGGCAAGTTCTTTTCCCTGCCCACCGCGGACTCGCTCCTCTCTGCGATTTCCGTCTTGCGGACTGGTCCAGCCCGCAGCGGTCTCCCTCTAGTCGCCGCACATCGCCGCGCCTTGACGAGCTCTCCCCGCTTGTCTTCTCCTTCTCCATCTCGCCGCGGCCTGCCCGCTCTTCTCGCCGCGGATTGCTCCAGTCCGCCGCGGCCTACCATTGCTCGCGCCTTGCCTAGCGCGTCTGTACTCACCGCGGCCTGCCTTCTGCTCGCTTCCTCTCCTCCAGGTCGCCATGTCTTCTAGCGATTCCACTACAACTACCCCCACGGCAGATCGCGTGGCTCCTGCTCCTAAACTCCGCGATGAGCTTCAGATTACTACTCTTTCCCTCTCTGGGAAGACGAACTTCATCCCATGAGTTCACTCCGTTCGAAGGGTCCTGCAAGCCAAGGGCCTTGCGCGTCACCTTACCCAGGGGCCTCCTTCTCCTACTACTGATGAATGGCTACGAAATGACGGTCGCGCCCAGACCTGGATCTTGAACTCTCTGGAGGGTGAGCCCTACCAGATGATCATGTATCATGAGACTGCCAAAGCAATGTGGGATGAACTCCACTCCTTGTACTCGGGCAAGGACAGCCTTCAACACCTCTTTGACATCATCACCGATCTTCAAGCGTTTGATGTTGGCAATGCTATGGACATGACCTCCTTTGTGGCTCGTGCTAAGACTCTCACGGAGGCCTGGATTCAGCACCAGCCATCTACTACTGATCTCGCTGCTCAGCGTGACCAGAAGGAGGCTGTCTGTATTGCTATGATTATGGATCGAGTACCGCCACACCTTCACAGTATCCGGGCCCAGGTTCTGGCATCACCTGCTACCCCCTCCTTCTCAGATGTTTGCTCTATGTTACTTCGAGTACCACCTCCCCTGGAGATGTCTGCACCACCATCGCCGACCCTTCTTCAACAGGTCCTTCCTCCCTTACTTCCCCCACCATCTTCTGCTCGGGGTGGCCGTACGGGCTCCCGTGGAAGGGGCCGTGGTGGTCGAGGTCGCCCAAAGTGCTCATACTGCGGCCGGGATGGACACACTGAAGCTTTTTGTCACAAGAAATATGGCTACCCTCCTCGCCCGCCTACTGCTGCTACCGCTGATAGCCCTCCACCCATCGGTACGGATCTTGAGGTCAATGTTGTGAAGATCGAGATCTTAACTAAGATCGGGAGGCATCCCTAAGATCGTAAAACGTAGGATTGACACGGATCGCAATATCATATTTTAATAAAAATTAAATCAAAAACATGAGAAATATATATTAATCTATGTACCATCAAATAAAAATATAATATTCCATACCATACCAGATTAGTGTGAAAATCTGGACAGGAATTCTGTCCAGATTAGTGTGAAATCTGGACAGAATTTCTGTCCAGATTTTCACACAAATCTGGACAGAATTTCTGACAGAAATCTGGACAGAATTTCTGACAGAAATCTGGACATAAACCTAATGAAATAAGGCTAGCATTAGAGAATACAGAGGAAGATGGAAGAAGAAGACCTGCTGCGGTATTGCCTGCTGCGAAATCTGGACACCTGCTGCTAATCTGGACACCTGCTGCTAAATCTGGACACAGAGGAAGAAAAAGAAGGAAGAAATCAGTAAATAAGAAGAAGAAGGAAGAAATCAGTAAAGAAGAAGAAGAAGAAATCAGTAAAGAAGAAGGAGAAGAAGGAAGAAATCAAAAGAAGAAGAAGGAAGAAATAAGTAAAGAAGAAGAAGGAAGAAATCAGTAAAGAAGGAAGAAATCAGTAAAGAAGAAGAAATCAGTAAAGAAGAGGAAGAAGAAATCAGTAAAGAAGAAGAAATCAGTAAAGAAGAAGAAGAAGAAGAAATCAGTAAAGAAGAAGAAGAAGAAGAAATCAGGTGACCTAAAATGCTGCGGAGCGACGATGCTGCGGGAGCGACGACGGAATCGGGATGCTGTAGGAGCGACGGAATCGGGATTGCTGCGGGGGCTACGGAATCGGGATGACCTAGAATGCCGATCGGGAAGAAATAGGGATTCGCAGGATTACGCTGGATCGAAAATGATCGTAGGATCGCACGATCCTACGATCTTAAACGCTGATCCTGGCGATTTTGCAGGGAACCCGATCCAGCCTAACTCGTGACTTGTTTTCCCCGTAAAACTCGTAAGATCGTCCGATCTAAATCGAGATCTTAACAACATTGCTTGAGGTTCTTCGCCTTCAGCTGCAACAACTCCAGGGGCTACTCAACCCTCCGTCTGCTTCGGTTGCCTCCACCTCTACTGCAGGTATTGCATCCACCTCCATTACAGGTACTGCCTGTCTTTCCTCCGGTTCTCGTTGGATCCTGGACTCGGGAGCCACCCACCACATCACCTCACTGCTGCCGCCAAGGTTCTCAGATGCTCCTCATCCCACATCTATTGCTGTGGCCAACGGTGCGAGTGTTCCGGTCTCCGGATGTGCTGATCTCTTGATCCACCCCTCCATCTCTCTTCGCTCCGCTTTTTATGTGCCGGCATCACCATTTAATTTACTATCTGTTGGCCGTCTTACTACTGATATGAACTGCTATATCACCTTCACCTCTTCTGGTTTTTTGATACAGGATCGGCAGACGCAGATTACCATTGGTAGGGGTCGACTGCAGAACGTGCTCTACCTCCTCGATGTCTCTTCTACCGCCCTTTCCTCTGTATCATCTAGTGATTGGCATTGCCGTCTTGGGCATGCTTCTCTACCTCTCCTCCAGAAGGCGCTTCCTGACGTATCCCTTTCTGTTTTTAAATGTGATTCATATATTCTTGGCAAACAACCACGTTCTTCTTTTCCCGCACATTGTACTCGGAGCTCTGCTCTTTTTGATTTAATACATTCTGATATTTGGGGTCCGTGCAAGGTTACCTGTATCTCTGGTTATCATTACTTTATAACATTTATTGACGATTACTCTCGCACCACATGGTTGTATTTACTTTGTGATCGCTCGGAGCTTTCTCGTGTCTTTCGGGCTTTTGTGTTAGAGACTCGTACGGAATTCTCTACTCCTATCAAAACATTTTACTCTGATAATTCCCGTGAGTACACTAGCCACGAGTTTGCAAATCTATGCGCAGACTTCGGGATTGTTCATCAGACGTCTTGTCCCTACACCCCTCAACAAAACGGGGTTGCAGAATGAAAGAACCGCCACCTTCTTGATGTTGCTCGATCCCTCATGCTTCACATGCATGTTCCCAAAGTATACTGGAACTTTGCGGTCTCCACTGCGTGTTTTCTCATCAACCGTCTCCCATCTTCGGTTCTCCAAAATGCTACCCCCTTCAGCCTTCTCTTTCCCTCCACACCTGCCTTTCCTCTCACCCCTAGGGTCTTTGGTTGTACTTGTTTCGTCCATACCCTGGGTCCCACTATAGACAAACTGGATCCTCAAGCAGCGAAACACATTTTCGTCGGCTACTCCCGCACCCAAAAGGGCTATGTGTGTTATTCTCCGGCTACCCAGAAAGTCTCTGTGTCCGCCGATGTTACTTTCTGGGAGGATCGACCCTTCTTCCCTCCTCCTTTACCGCCTCTTCTACCACCAACCACTCTACCACCTTCCATTCCACGGCCGGTTATCCATGTCAACTCGCCTCCAACCCTCCCTCAGCCGACTCCCACTATTGCTCCTCCTAAGCCGCCCGTCATTCGGGTCTATACTCGCCGCCCTCTTCCTTCCGTTGCCCCTATGCAGTCGGCTTCGACCTCGGCTTCTCCGTGTTCTGCTGCTCCGGTGCCCGCCTCTACAGCTCATCCGATGGCCAACTATGTTTCTCTGCATCGTCTCTCTCCACATCTTCAGACATTGGCTACTTCACTATCCTCGGTCTCTATTCCTAACTCCGTACAGGAGGCTCTTCAACATCCTTGGTGGCGCGCTGCCATGGAAGAAGAAATGGCTGCTCTTTGGGCAAACCAGACTTGGACCCTGGTGCCCCTTCCTCCCGGACAGAAACCAGTTGGGTGCAAATTGGTATTTGTCATCAAACATGCTCCTGATGGGACCATTGACAGACTTAAAGCTCGCCTGGTAGCTCGTGGCTTCACCCAGCAACAAGGTCTCGACTATGACGAGACTTTCTCTCCGGTCGCCAAGCTCAACACAGTACGCGTTCTCATCTCGGTGGCTGTCCATCGCCAATGGCCCTTACTTCAACTGGACATCAAGAATGCTTTTCTGAATGGCGACCTCCACGAAACGGTTTACATACAGCAACCTCCCGGGTTTGAGACCACGGGGGAGTCTCGGGTGTGTCACCTTCTCAAATCGCTCTATGGTCTCAAACAATCCTCTCGGGCATGGTTCGATAAGTTCAACAAAGCTCTCCGGGAAATTAGCTTCACTCGGAGCTCGGCTGACTTCTCATTATTTACTCGCCACCAGACAACGGGTACGGTTCTCCTATTGGTATATGTCGACGACATCATCATTACTGGAGACGACTCGAACGACATACTGGCCGTTAAGCAACATCTGAGCTCCGTCTTCCAAACTAAAGATTTGGGACATCTTCGGTACTTCCTAGGTCTGGAGGTTGCTAGACGATCAGATGGTCTGGTTCTCTCTCAGCGGAAATACTGCCTAGATCTTCTTCATGATGCAGGCTACTCCGGCTGCAAACCTGTGAACACTCCCATGGACGTCAATCACAAACTATGTGCTCAGGCCTCGGATTCTGATACCCTTCTACAAAATCCAGAATATTATCGTCGTCTAGTTGGGAAACTAATCTACCTAACGGTAACAAGACCTGATATATCCTTCGCCGTGGGGCTCGTCAGTCGGTATATGCACTCTCCTTGAAGCTCTCATCTTTAGGCAGTGGAACGGATTCTCAGATACCTCAAGACAGCTCCTGGCCAAGGACTTGTATACAAAACCTCATCTTCAATCCCAACATTGGTGGCATATTCTGATGCCGACTACGCTGGCTCTCTTGATGATCGACGATCCACTAGCGGGTTCTGCACATATTTTGGGGGACATCTGATTACTTGGCGCAACAATAAACAAGCAGTGGTTGCTCGATCCTCAGCAGAAGCAGAATATCGGGCAATGGCTTCTGTGGTTTCAGAACTCACATGGATTGAGAGTCTCCTTGCCGACCTTGGTGTAAGGCTATCTTCACCAGCTCTCCTCCTATGTGACAGTCAAGCTGCTATACATATTGCCAAGAACCCGGTCTTTCACGAAAGAACGAAGCATATTGAGGTAGATTGTCATTTCATCCGAGAGAAAGTCCACCTGAAGAAGATCGAGCTCAAGCATGTTCCGGGTACTGAACAGGTCGCGGATGTCCTCACAAAAGCTCTACCAAGTACCCTCTTCTATCAGTGCCTATCCAAGCTTGGTGCATACGACTTGTACGCTCCAGCTTGCGGGGGAGTATTAGAAAAGCCCATGTAAAGGGCCCATTATTGGGTCCTCTTTCTTTATTTCTCTCTCCTCCTTCTTTAGTCCCACATCTTGTATAGGATTTATTCTTCTCTCCTCTTTCCTATATATTTGTATTCTCCCTTTGTATTTACACATTGAAGTAATACATACAAGCTTTTGGGCCATTCTCTACAGTTATTAATGTGGGTGATCAAGATATTTCCCGCAGTGAATGTTTTAAGTATCTTGGATCAATAGTTCAAAAAGGTGGAGGTATTGATAAAGATTTGACACATAGAATCCAAGCAGGTTGGTTGAAGTGGAATGGCGCGTCAGGGATCTTATGTGATTGTAAAGTACCATTAAAACTTAAAGGCAAGTTTTACCGTATTGCAATTAGATCAGCGATGCTTTATAGTTCTGAGTATTGGACAATGAATTGTGTACATGAGCAAAAAATGGGAGTTGCAGAGATGAGAATGCTTAGGTGGATGTGTGGACACACGAGACTGGAAAAAATTAGGAATGAATGTTTCATGGATAAGATAGGAGTAACACCAATTGCAAAGAAGATGCGAGAAACTCGACTAAGATAGTTTGTACACCGTACAAAGAAGACCATTAGAGACAACTATTAGGCGTTGTGAGGGGAGGGGTAGACCAATAAAGACTTGGAATGAAACCATAAGGAAAGTGAAGCATTCCAAAATCCGTAATTATTTTTAAAATGAAGATTTTGTGCGCAAATTAAAATTGGCGGTGAGAATACGACTTTGTGAGATTTTTCTTGCAATAGTTACTCAAAGTTTAGTAATCCTGCAAAAGCGACTAACGTTTGCGCGCATGCTACAACATAACAAACTCATCCACAAGTTTCTCAACAAAAAGGATAGCGACAAAAGTGAAAGCAAATTGACGACAAACATGAGCAAGATTAATTTGGGCAACAAACTCTGAAATTACTAGACATTTGTAGGCATTCATGAAAGTAGACTAAAAGTTTTGGAGGGGCAAAATGAGAGGAGAGTTATACCAAAAGGTGTGCAATTTACTGGTCCCAACTGTGAGGTGAGTGCTCGGGACTGTGGCCACTTGGTTTGGTCCAGGACGGATAAAGAGTTATCGAGGGAGGCCCCGACCCGATGGAGCCTCTGCTGAGAAAGAGTTATCGAGGGAGAAACGCCAGCAGCCAAGAGACTCCCGCTGGCCTGGAAACGGAGCCAAGGGGGGGTATCCGAGTTCAGTCGCTGGACTGGGAGTTCTTTGTCGTCGCAGCCGGCGATCGAAATGCGAAGGATCGGCCCTGCCGCCGTCGAGGGGGCAAGCGACGGCCGGAGGAGGTGTTGTCGGGGCCGAAGGAGACTTCTGGCGGCGGCGTCTGGCTCTAGTGTAGGTCGACAAACGGCGGCAGGCTAGCTTGGACGGGACGAACAGGAAATACCGAGCAGAGGAGATATTCTCTCTGCCCGATTTCTTTTCCCCTCCCCTTTGCGTGAAGAAGACAACGACATATAAATAGATGAGGGCTTTAATTGGGATTAAATGAAATGACTTTAATGATATCAGTTTCAAAGAGAAGAAATGCCAAACAGGCCAGCTGTTTTAATTACATTAAATAGGAGCAATTTAAGAGGAATGACAGTTATAGGTTGTTGAAAAGACTAGGAGGGACCTAATGGAAATTAATGAGGAAATGCCAAAAGTTTGGAATATGAAAACCTGAAATTACATTAATATTTTGAGATAATAATTTCAGATTTTTAAAACAAAATTAATAATTTTGTTGCTTGCTTGCCCAAAATATCCCTAGTCCTATTTTGACGGACCAATATATTTAAGATCTTATTGGCCGGTCACACCATTAAGTCGCACAAAGATTGCGCAAACACGGCGTAAACCACACAAATACACGAAATAAAAGACAAACTTGCGCGATGACATGCGCTACAAAATATTTAAATAAAATGCGATAAAATAAATTAACATTGCACTTCAGGTTGCATCAATTCTCCCGGGGTTGAAGGAGCTGGACCCCATCGAGACTGTAATGGAACCTGTCATTGAAACTTTCAAACAGCGATCCAGATCATGCACTTCCTCTGCCTCGTCGTGGCAGGATCCATCATCGCAGCACAAGAACTTTTGGTAAACCCTATTTCCTGAAGGAAACAAAAAACTCATCTCCATTGGAAAAAATATAACTCCAGGTGATGAAATCAACCACGAGGTTATAGTTTTCCAAAGTTTCTCGAAAATTGTTAGTCAAAAATTCATGCATGACACGCAATTGCCTAATAAAAATCAGAGTTGCAATGAGGTGAGTACAACAAAGTGGGAAAGAGAGTGGGTTAATAAAGCAAAGATAGAAACGAAGCTGTGAAAAAACACGATCAACTTGTGGATTCATTAAGACATATTGTATTATACGTTCTCGTGCTAGACACCTACAAAAGTTTACTAAACCAAGAGCAACTGTCAACAAATCGTCACTCATAGACATCTGACTAACACCGCAATTTTTTAAACTGAGCACCATTTGTTCATTTAAAACCAACCACAAAAATCCCTTAAACCGTGTGTCTCTATTATGAGTAAAAGTTCTGCGAAACGTTTCAGTTTCTTTAATAAAGCTAACCTGAAAAAATTTAAAATTCATTTGATGAAGCCCAAAATGCTCACGTACACTCACAAAATAGTGGTGCAAACTAAACACGTGATCGCCAAATATAAAATTAATGTGTGGTGGTACTGGCAGATCAGCTAAAATGGATGACTCACCGGAGCCAAGTGCATCTTCCTGGAGTAGGGGTCCAGGTAGAAGTGCGACACTAAATAATAGTGGTGCAGTGGTAACTAAGGAAGGTGAGGGAGATGGTGACGAGGTCCTCCCAAGAGCCTTAGGAACAAGACTATTCTTCTGGGGAAGAAGAACAATCGTGCACCTACGGTGATCGAATGAATGAGAGTTCCTTACACCATCATGCACGACACGCCTATCGTACATTCGTACTGCCATGCTCTACCTAACAAGATATGACAGACATCGATAGGGGCGACATCACATAGAATAGAATCCTGATACACATCCCCGATAGAGAACTCTACGAGACAACGGTGAGTAATGGGCATAGTCATGTGACTATTAACCCCAGATAAGTGGTAGAGTCGCTCCAAGGGGTGCGTCTCGAGTCCTAGCTTCTCAACCATACGTTGGGAAACAAAATTTTCCATGCTACCACTGTCAATGATGATGGAACAAAAATGTCCCTGAATGCGCGCAGTAGTGCGAAAAATCTCGTGTCTCTGAAATTCACGCTCAGTGGTCTCACTAGGGGAAATCAAGCTATAACGAAGGACACAGACTAAGTGCTCAGTTTGTTCTCCCCCGACCTCAATAACGTTATCAGACTCAGGCTCGGGCTCAGGTTTGTAGTCATTAAGGAAGACTCCATATTCTGGCTCACGCCCATCAGAGGAATTAGTAATTGCGTCGAAGTGGAGACGCAGACACTCAGAAGATTTGTGCCCAGGCTCCATACACTTGAAGCATCAGAATACTCCAGTGTTGGGCTTGGATCCTATGGGCTCCTTACCTCGGGTGAGGACAGTGGGAGGAGCTGGGGACCCAGTAGTAACATGAGGGGAATCAGAATTCTTAGAGGTGGGTGCAATGGTGGTGGTGCTCGAGGAAGGCCTATCAGTAGACCTATGCCCAGATATCCTCTTCTGAAGTGATGCCTCCACTCTACGTGCTCGACTAGACACTTCATCCAAATCTCTAAAGTCGTGCAACTCTAGCTCATCCCTAATAGCATAGCGAAGCCCGTTCAGGTAACGAGACACCGTTATATCGTCCTCCTCGTGCAAGTATAATCTAGACTGCAACACTAAAAACTCGTGGGTGTACTCATCCACAAAAAGTTTATCCTGTCGAAGGTTGTGGAACCTTCGATAAAGAGATTGCAAATAGTCCGGGGGACATATCGCTTCCGTAGTTGCAACACTAAGAACTCGTGGGTGTACTCATCCACGGAAAGTTTATCCTGTCGAAGGTTGTGGAACCTTCAATAAAGTGATTGCAAATAGTCCGGGGGACATATCGCTTCCGTAGTTGCAACTTAAATTCTGCCCACGTGATGATAAGTGTTAGGCCTAAGGTGTATCAGGTGCGCTCTAGTTGAACCCACCATACTAGAGCTTGTTCTTTGAGCCTAAGGACAACATATTCAACTTGACGATTCATAGGCATTTGTTTCTATGCCATGAAACTTTCCACGCGCTCACACCAATCGAGGCATTTTTTGGGCTCTACGTGACCCTCAAAATCACCTACATCAAGCTTAACTCTATCGTCCCAACGGGGTTGGCGACGGAGACCATGGTCAGGCTGTGCAAGATTTGCGAGCCTAGGATTTTGTTCCTCTTGCCTAGGATTTTGATGAGGAGGTTGATTTAGTCCCAGGTGTCGTTCAGTTTCTAGGTGATTAACCGTGGTTCTGAAGTTGTTTACTATGTGGTTCGTGTCTCTCACGTTGGCAGTGAGTTCTTCTATCGTCTTCATCAGTTCACCCATTCGGTTAGCTAGGTCACCTATGGTGGCATCTATACGATCTATGCGACCCTCCATTTTTTTTTAAAAATGTAAAGCTTAATAATAAATTTTTTTTTGAAAAAAGAGGACTCAAAATATTTTTGAAAGATTTTGTTTTTTTAAAATAAAAATTTTCTTTTGTTTTTTTTTTTTGAAATCAAAAATTTAAAACAGGATCGTTCGATTCACAATAGGAGTGAATCGAACCTAGCTTTGATACCAAACTGATGCATTGCAAAATCCGTAATTATTTTTAAAATGAAGATTTTGTGCGCAAATTAAAATTGGCATTGAGAATACGACTTTGTGAGCTTTGTCTCGCAATAGTTACTCAAAGTTTAGTAATCTTGCACAAGCGACTAACGTTTGCCCACATGCTACAATATAACAAACGCATCCACAAGTTTCTAACAAAAAGGATAGCGACAAAAGTGAAAGCAAATTGACGACAAACAGGAGCAAGATTAATTTGGGCAACAAACTCTGAAATTACTAGACATTTGTAGGCATTCATGAAAATAGACTAAAAGTTTTGGAGGGGCAAAATGAGAGGAGAGTTATACCAACAGGTATGCAATTTACTGGTCCCAGCTGTGAGGTGAGTTCTTGGGACTGTGGCCACTTGGTTTGGGCCAGGACGGAGAAATTGATCTGATGGGAGGCCCCGACCTGATGGAGCCTCTGTTGAGAAAGAGTTGTTGAGGGAGAAACGCCAGCAGCCAAGAGACTCCTGTTGGCTACCAAACTGATGCATTGCAAAATCCGTAATTATTTTTAAAATAAAGATTTTGTGCGCAAATTAAAATTGGCATTGAGAATACGACTTTGTGAGCTTTGTCTCGCAATAGTTACTCAAAGTTTAGTAATCTTGCACAAGCGACTAACGTTTGCCCACATGCTACAATATAACAAACGCATCCACAAGTTTCTAACAAAAAGGATAGTGACAAAAGTGAAAGCAAATTGACGACAAACAGGAGCAAGATTAATTTGGGCAACAAACTCTGAAATTACTAGACATTTGTAGGCATTCATGAAAATAGACTAAAAGTTTTGGAGGGGCAAAATGAGAGGAGAGTTATACCAACAGGTATGCAATTTACTGGTCCCAGCTGTGAGGTGAGTTCTTGGGACTGTGGCCACTTGGTTTGGGCCAGGACGGAGAAATTGATCTGATGGGAGGCCCCGACCTGATGGAGCCTCTGCTGAGAAAGAGTTGTTGAGGGAGAAACGCTAGCAGCCAAGAGACTCCTGCTGGCCGGAAACGGAGCCAAGGGGGAGGTATCCGAGTTCAGTCGCTGGACTGGGAGTTCTTTGCCGTCGCAGCCGGCGATCGGAACGCGAAGGATCGGCCCTGCCGTCGTCGAGGGGGCCAGCGACGGCTGGAGGAGGTGTCGCTGGGGCCGGAGGAGTCTTCTGGCGGCGGCGTCTGGCTCTGGTGTAGGTCGACAAACGGCGGGAGGCTAGCTTGGACGGGACGAACGGGAAATACCGAGCAGAGGAGATATTCTCTCTGCCCGATTTCTTTTTCCCTCCCCTTAGCGTGAAGAAGACAATGACATATAAATAGATGAGGGCTTTAATTGGGATTAAATGAAATGGCTTTAATGATATCAGTTTCAAAGAGAGGAAATGCCAAACAGCCCAGCTGTTTTAATCACATTAAATAGGAGCAATTTAAGAGGGCCGACAGTTATAGGGTGTTTAAAAGACTAGGAGGGACCTAATGGAAATTAATGAGGAAATGCCAAAAGTTTGGAATATGAAAACCTGAAATTACATTAATATTTTGAGATAATAATTTCAGATTTTTAAAACAAAATTAATAATTCTGTTGCTTGCTTGCCCAAAATAACCCTAGTTCTAATTTGACGGACCAATATATTTAAGATTTTATTGGCCGGTCACACCAATAAGTCGCACAAAGATTGCGCAAACACGGTGTAAAACACACAAATACACGAAATAAAAGACAAACTTGCGCGACGACATGCGCTACAAAATATTTAAATAAAATGTGATAAAATAAATTAACGATGCACTTCAGGTTGCATCAAAAAGACATGATGCACTTAGGCATTAGTGAGATTATGACTAAAGATAGGGCACAATCGCGACAAAGAATCCATATAGCCGACTCCACTATAGTGGGATATATGCTTGAGTGTTATTGTTGTTATTGTTTGTATTTAGGCCCATAAGGCCTTTCTTCTCTAACTCCTTCTTTAGTCCCACATCTTGAGTGTGTATTTAGCTCTCTCTATAAAAGGAGACCCTTGGTCCAATGTAAGATATAACATGATTACGCGGATAATAAAACAAGCTTTGCATATGCTGTTTATTGATATTGAGAAAACTTATGATAGAGTTCCAAGAGAGATCTTATGAAGAGTCTTGGAAAAGAAAGGTGTAAATGTATCATATATTGACATAATCAAAGATGTGTATACAAATTCAGTGACAAGGGTGAGGACATCCGGAGGATTAACACCTGAATTCCCTATCATTGTTGGCTTACATCAAGGTTCAGCTTTAAGACCTTATCTCTTTACCCTTATCTTAGATGAGCTCACCAGACATCCACCAAGCAATACCTTGGTGTTTATTGTTTACGGATGACATCGTTTTGGTTGATGAGACGCGCAAGGGTGTAAACGCAAAACTTGAATCTTGGCGAGATACTTTAGAAAAGAAGGGTTTTAGGTTGAGCAGGGCAAAGACAGAGTATATGGAGCTTAAATTTAGCAGTACAAGAAGGACAGATGACTTCGTTATTAAGTTGGGTGATCAAGATATTTCCCGTAGTGGTGTTTTAAATATCTTGGATCGATAGTTCAAAAAGACGGAGGTATTGATAAAGATGTGACACAGAATCCAAGCGGGTTGGTTGAAGTTGAGAGCCGCGTCAGGGATCTTATGTGATCGTAAAATACCACTAAAACTTAATGACAAGTTTTACCGTACTACAATTAGACCTGCGATGCTCTATGGTTCTGAGTGTTGGACAGTGAATTGTGTACATGAGCAAAAAATGGGAGTTGCGGAGATGAGAATGCTTAGGTGGATGTGTGGACGCACGAGACTGGATAAACTTAGGAATGAATGTATCATGGATAAGACAGAAGTAGCACCAATTGCAGAGAAGATGCGAGAAGCTTGACTAAGATGGTTTGGACACATACAAAGGAGACCATTAAAGACACCTGTTAGGCGTTGTGAGAGTCTAGTCACTAGGCATGTTATACGTGGAGGGGTAGACCAATAAAGACTAGGAATGAAACTGTATGAAAAGACATGATGTACTTAGGCATTAGTGAGATTATGACAAAAAGATAAGGCACAATGGGATAAAGGCTTGAATGTTTTTGTTGTTGTATTTAAACCTCCATTTCTACATGGTGTATTGGTTCTTCGCGCAAATCAGTCCCCTGGGCCGTAGTAAAGTCTTGCTCGGGCAAGATGGTAATTGTTGCAAACATGAAGTAAATTTTAAAAATCCACTAATTGCAATAATATTTATGAAGCTAAAGCGTGGATGAAGCATGAATTAAGATTTCTTGATTTTTAATTATACACATTTAATAAGTTAAATATTTCTTGTATATGAAGCAAACTATATCTATTAATTAACGATCTATTTTGTTGAAAAATGCCGTACTTCAAGAGTTCTAAAGGTGTTGTAAATTGTAAACCTAGCATCTTAGAAATGGAAATTTTCACGTCAATTGTTCTCTATTGCAGCTGCTATATCTGGATCCCAAGCTGTAGACACATTGACAATGCTATTGAAGTAACACTTCCGTATTGAGATCGGACGGGAATGGATCATAATAAAGATGGAAAGGGAACATATAGATTAACATATGGATGTGAGAAGAATTAAAATGGATATTAAACTTTACAAGTCCATTTAAGCTTCCCACTTTGGACACAAAAATATCATATTTAATGGGAGGAGAATGTTCATTCATGAGAAGAGAGATTTTTTACATTAAAATAGAACTAGGAAATAAAAAGAACAACGGTCATATATACTATGTTAAAAAGAAAGTCCTTGTTTGGCTTCGTTCGTTCGCGTGACAATGACACATCATGGAATCCCAAAAGCGCCCTTTTGATGTTGCGTGTATGCTTCGTATACAATGAGCTTCGTCATCTTCAATGCTTCTGTATATTATCTCCATCCCCTCCCTTTCTTTCTTTCGCTCCATCTCTGCTTTGCCCTCCTCGTTGTTGCACCCGGGTTGATGAATGCAATTTAAATGAAAAATTAAATAAATAGAAACCAAAGATACGGCATTAGATTCATGAAACAAATTTAAAGCAATATGTAATAATATTAAGTTCTTAAATTAATTTTATTAAAGTAGTAGAATCCATAAAATAACAATATACAATAATCAATAATTACTAATGTAATGCCAAGATGTGTTAGGTTTGTACCAGTTGTAGCAGAAATACTACTACTGGAATAATATATAAAAATTGTTTTATATATTGTATTCCAATAATACTATTTGGGATTTTTTTATGAAGGTGGGAGAGGTCTGTGGCTTTGTATGCTTTGATTCCCCGATCACAACGATATACATGCACATGTAATCCTTCAATCATGGTATCAGAGTGCTCCAGATATACGACCATTAAAACCCTTAGGATGATGGTGGGAGAGGTCAGATTTGCAGTTCACTACATAAGTGTACATGCTATCAAGATGAATATCCAAATAGGCATGCTTCTCGGCTTTAAACTAGATTGTTTTGCAAAAGGTTACAACTTAGTAGTCAAGGCGCGCGCCTGAGGCGCCGGGCGCAGCCCGCCGCACCTCAGCACGACTGAGGCGGACGATGTGCACCAGGCGCGCGCCCAGGCGCGCGCCTTACAGGCTCCCAGGTGCACCAAAGGCGCGCCTGAGCCTTTCAAGGTGTTTTTTTTAAACTCTTGAGATGGGCAAAACATGATCTTAGACGCACCCGAGACACCCCTAGGCGCACTTGGGCGCCCAATTCGCTGAAATTGAGCGCTCAATTCACTCAATTTTCTTTTTTCCCCATTTTTGCGCCTTACGTGCCTCAGACGCGCGCCTGCCAAGGCCTAGGCTCCAGGGGCCCTTTGCGCCTCGGTGCGCTTTGCGCCTTTGATAACTTAGGGTTACAGTCAAACTCACGAGATAAATTATAATGAAACATTTTCTTCGGTTGCTAAAATGACCTCTATCTGAGTCATCATATCCGTATCTACAATAAATAATTAAACTCTTGCTCATTTGGATATCACTAGTGACTTTAAGGAAGACGTTTACATGGAGCAACTGATGGGAGCATAAAACAACAACATTCAAGACTTTATCTCACTATAGTGGAGTTGGCTATATGGATCCTTTATCGTCATTGTGTGCCCTATCTTTAGTCATAATTTCACTAATGCCTAAGTACATCATGTCTTTCTTTATAGTTTTATTCCAAGTCTTTATTGGTCTACCCCTCCCCCGTTTAACATGCCTAGTGACTAAACTCTTACAACGCCTAATAGGTGCCTCTAATTGTCTCCTTTGTACGTGTCCAAACCATCTTAGTCTAACTTCACGCATCTTCTCGACAATTAGTGTCACTCCCGTCTTATCCCTGATACATTCATTCCTAATTTTATCTAATCTCATGTGTATACACATCCACCTAAACATTGCCTTCTTCGCTACTCCCATTTTTTGCTCATGTACACAATTCAATACCCAACACTCAAAATCATAGAGCATCGCTCGTCTAATTGCAGTATGGTAAAACTTGCCTTTAAGTTTTAATGGTACTTTACAATCACATAAGATCACTGACACACCTCTTCACTTCAACCAACCTACTTTGATTTTATGTATCACATCTTTATCAACACCTCCATCTTTTTGAACTATCGATCCAAGATATTTAAAGCACTTACTGCGAGAAATGTCTTGATCACCCAACTTTATAACGAAGTCATCCGTCCTTCTTGCACTGCTAAATTTAAGTTTCATATACCCTGTCTTTGCCCAGCTCAACCTAACACCCTTCTTTTCTGAAGTCTCTCGCCAAGATTCAAGTTTTGCGTTTACACCCTCGTGCGTCTCATTGACCAAAACAATATCATTCGCAAACAATAAACCCTAAGGTATTGCTTGTTGGATATGTCTGGCGTGCTAATCTAAGGGTAAAAAGATAAGGGCTTACTAAGCCAACAGTGATTGAGAATTCCTATGTTAATCTTCTACACTATTGTGGATATCCTCCGACATGGCCGACATGTCAGCCAACATAAAGGTTTCATGGACAAAAAAATACATTTTCGATATTTTTTTTGCAAAATATCCTTTTGGAATATATCCTCCGATATGTCTACTATTAACCGATATATTCGTTGATATATCGGCCGATATATCTCGACATTTTATTGACCGGTTTTTAAAATTTATTTTAATTAGTGTCTATGATATACCAAAATTGTTTCTGTAAGAAGAGAGAAACAGGAGAGAGAAAATCACCCGTAATTGTATTATGTCAAATGTATAGGAATACATACACTTATATAGAGGTAGATAGAGAGAGATATTTACTTTTACAATGTGGGACTAAAGGAGCTATACATGGGCCAATACACATGGGCTTCCCAAATGAGCTAATTCTATTTTATCTTTAACACTCCCCCGCAAGCTGGAGCGTACAAGTCATAAGCGCCAAGCTTGGATAAAAACTGATAGTACAAAGTCCGAGAGAGAGCCTTGGTGAAGATATCAGCAATTTGACTGGAGGCCGAGACATGTTCCAATACTATCTTCTTTGATTAAACCTTCTCCTGAATGAAGTGACAGTCAACTTCAATATGCTTTGTACGCTCATGAAACACCGAATTCTTGGCAATATGTACGGCTGCTTGACTATCTCAGAGCAGGGTAGCAGGAGAGGAGAGTGTGAGACCCATATCACTGAGGAGGCCCTCTAGCCAGGTGAACTCAGATACGACCGCTGCCATAGCACAATATTCAGCCTCAGCAGACAAGCGAGCAATAACAGTCTGTTTCTTGTTGCGCCAAGTAATAAGGTGGCCACCGAGGTAGGTGCAAAAACCAGTGGTGGAATGTCTATCATCAAGAGACCCTGCGTAGTCCGCATTAGAGTAGGCAACAAGAGATAAAGAAGACGATGACTTATAAACAAGTCCTTGTCCAGGAGCCTTCTTTAAATATCTGAGGATCCGCTCGACGGCTTGGAGATGAGAAGTCCAAGGAGTATGCATGAATCGGCTTACCACTCCAACAACGAATGAGATGTCAGGCCGCGTAACTGTGAGGTAGATTAATTTCCCCACCAAGCGTCAATAGTACTCTGGATTGGTCAGAACAGGGTCATTCCCAGAGTTATGATTCGACAACTGATGATTCATGTCCATCAGAGTATCTGTAGGTTTGCATCTCGAGTAGCCCGCACTTTGTAGAAGATCTATGCAGTACTTCCGTTGAGATAAGACTAGTCCATCAGGTCTCCTTGCAACCTCAAGTCCAAGGAAGTATCGCAGATTGCCCAGATCTTTTGTCTGAAAGACAGAGTTCAGATGCTGTTTGATTTTCTAGATCCCGATGGTGTCGTTTCCCGTAATCAGAATGTCATCAACATAGACAAGAAGAAGAACAGTCCATGTTGCTTGATGACTAGTAAAGAGAGAGAAATTAGCAGAACTCCGAGTGAATCCCATCTCGCGAACCACCTTACTGAACTTATCAAACCAAGCGCGATGGGATTGTTTGAGACTATATATAGACTTCCAGAGAAGACATACACGAGACTTCCCCGTGGTCTCAAACCCAGGTTGCTGGTGCATATACACAGTCTCTTGAAGATCGCCATTGAGAAATGCATTTTTAATATCCAATTGATGAAGGGGCCATTGACGGTGCATAACAAGAGAGATCAGAACCCGTACAGTACTTAGTTTTGCCACCGGAGAGAACGTTTCGTCATAATCGAGGTCATGTTGCTGAGTGAATCCTCGTGCCACCAGACGGGCTTTGAGACGATCAACTGTTCCATCAGGAGCATGTTTGATTGTAAAGACCCATTTGCAACTAACACAAGATTGACCAGGAGGGAGAGGAACAAAGTCCCAAGTCTGGTTAGCCTAGAGAGCTGCCATCTCGTCGTCCATGGCCGCACTCCAGCCCGAATGTTGTAGAGCATCCTGGAAGGAGTTAGGAATGGAAATAGTGGAGAGAGAGGGAAAAAGTGCGAAGAGGTGGAGAGAGGCGATGTAGGGATACATAGTTTCCCATGGGATGAGCCATAGAGGGTGGTGTTTGATCGTCAAGGCGCAGAAGATCATCCGTAGTAGGGGGTTGTTGTCGGGCTGCAATCCTGGACGAACGGCGAGTGTAGACACGGGTAGGTGGAGGAGGAGGGAGAGTTGTTGAAGTTGGTACTGGAGGAGCGGAAGAAGTAGGAGGCAGTGATGTGACTGGGACAACCAGACGAGGAATAATGGTCTGAGGTGGTAGAGTGGTGGTGTGAGAGAAGAAGCTTTCATCTTCAACAAAGGTAACATCCGCGGAGACGAGCACCTTGTTGATTGTGGGAGAGTAGCAAACATACCCCTTTTGGGTACGAGAGTATCCAACAAATATACATTTGGTGGCACGGGTGGTAAGTTTGTCACTCGGTGGTCCGAGAGAGTGAACATTACAGACACATCCAAATGTTCGAGGCGTGAGAGGAAAATGGGACTTGGAAGGAAACAAGAGACTGAATGGAGAGACAAAGTTAAGAACGGAGGAGGACATACGATTAATGAGATAGTAAGCAGTAGAAACAACAAAGTTTTAATATTCAGCGGGGACCTTCATTTGAAGCATGATTGACCGAGTGACATCAAGGAGATGACGATTCTTCCACTCGGCCACACCATTCTGCTGGGGTGTGTACGCACACGAAGTTTGATGAATTATCCCAAAGTCGGTGCATAAGTTGGAGAAGCTGCGACTAGTGTATTCACGAGCGTTGTCAGTGCGAAGCATTTGTACGGTAGTTGAAAATTGCGTACGTATTTCAATAATAAACGCACGGAAAACAGAAGTTAGCTCAGTACGATCATGAAGTAAATAAAGTCATGTGAGGCGTGAATAGTCATCAATAAAGGTTACACAATATCGATAACCAAAAATACTGGAAAGTTTATAAGGACCCCAGATATCAGAATGAACTATAGAAAATGGAGTACTACTCCGGTTACATGCAGGAGGGAAAGAAATACGATGCTGCTTGCCAAAGATATATGACTCACAAGAAAATTCCTGTAAAGAGATATCAGGAAGTGCCTTCTTGAGAATCTGAAGAGGAGTATGACCAAGACGTCGATGCCAGTTGACGGAGGGAACAACAGAGAGTGAAGTGGGACGAGCGTCCAGGAGATAAAGCCCGTTTGATAGCCGTCCTCTACCAATGATAGTCTGTGTTCGCCGATCCTGCATGACAAAAGAAGAAGGAAAAAAGATTAGGCATCAATCAAGATCTTGAGCAAGCCTACTAACAAACGGTAGGTTGAAGGGAGATCCCGGAACATGAAAGACCGAGGTTAAGGAGAGAGTAAGAGTAAGTTGCAAATCAGCAGCTCTAGACACAGGAGTAGTATCGTCATTGGCCACAGTGATAAACTTGGGTTACTCAGTGTGCATGTACTGAGGAGGTTTCTGAGAGGTAATATGATGGGTGGCTCCAGAGTCCAGGATCCACTGAAAGCTGTAGGAGAGATAGGAGAAAAGGAAGCAACTGAGCCAGAGAAACGGTTAATCATGCCTTGAAGCTGCAACATCTGTAGGCGGAGGTCATTTATATCCTTCTAAACAGTAGATGAGGGGTCGGTGGGAGAGGGGCCGGCAGGAGCAGGAGCAACGACAACAGCAGGAGCAGTAAGATGAGGAGGCAAACTATGTTTGCGATAGCAGGTAGCTTCAAGGTGGCCATCACGACCGCAGTAAGTACACTTTAGAGTAGAGCGCCCAACACGTCCCCGACCACGAGACGTGAAGCGGCCTCCCCGAGTAGAAGATCCCTGGCCAGAGGGAGGAGTAGGGAGTAGGGGCTGCTGGAGCAAAGCCGGAGAAAAGGTGGATGGGGCCTCGGGAGGTGGTGTAACCTTAAGCACCATGGAGCAAACATCAGACAGAGAGGGTGTAGTAGAATAAGAGAGAATCTGGGCCCGGATGCTGTGAAGGTGACTAGGAACACGAGCCATCATCATAGAGATCCCAACAGCCTCTTTCTGTGCCCGTTGAGTAGCAAGGTCTGCAGAGGGAGGTTGGTGTTGTATTCAAGCCTTTACAAGGGTTCTGGTCTTGGCAACAAAGGAAGTTAAGTCGCCAGTGGTGCCTGGGTCTAGTGATTGAAGATCAGAGATGATGTCGAAAAGGTGTTGTAAGCTATCCTGGCCAGAGTAGAGGGAGTGCAGTTCATCACACATTTCCTTAGCTGTTTCGTAATACATTACCATGCGGTAAGATTCTGTGTTCATAGAGTTAAGCAACCATGATTGGACGCGGCCGTCATCGCGAAGCCAGTCATCGGAGGGATCAGCAGGTTTGACCCGAGTAAGGTGAGGGAGTAGACCCTTAATCTGCAGAACACGACGAACGGAATGAGCCCATTCGACATAGTTGACCTTGCCGCTGAGAGAGATAGTGGTGATGCGAAGTTCATTGCAAACTTCGGAAGGCGAGGCAGCAACACGAGCGGGCAGAGAGGAGGTAGTTGCAGTTGAGTCAGTGGAGGCCATGACGGGTAGGAAGGACAGGCGGCTAGCAGCAGCGGACTGAAGCAGGAGCCCGCAAGGAAGAGAGGGCGAGCAAGAACCCGGAAGGGCAGGTCGCGGTGTTTAAGCAGATCGCTAGCGACTAAGAAGAAGGTCGCAGCGACTAAGAGGAAGGTCGCAGCGACAAGGAGAAGAGCACGGCAAGGCGAAGAGCACGACAAGGCGTGAGTTGATATAGGTCGCGGCAAACTGAAGCAGTCCGTAAGAAGAGAAGGTTTGCGAGAAGAGAAGGTTTGCGAGAAGAGAAGGTTTGCGAGAAGAGAAGGTTTGCAGCGGATTGGAGGATAAACTCGCAACGAATTGAAGTAAGAGCTTGCAGCGGACTGGAGCTCGCGAAGAAGAGAAGGGTCGCGACGGACTAAGAGGAAGGTCCGCGAGAAGAGAGCTCGCAGCGGTTTGGAGCAGTCCGCCACAGGTTATATCAGGAGGGCGCGAGCGAGGAGAGAGCTCGGACCGGACCGGAGTAGAAGCTCGCAGCGGACTGCTGCAAGAGCAGGCAACGGACTGGGGAGAATGAGCGAGAAGGAACGGGCAGCGGACTGGGGAGAATGAGCGAGAAGGAGCTCACAGCGGACTGAAGCAGAACAACGAGTAGGCAGGGAATAAGTGGACCCCACGAGACAGAGAAAGGAGGCTATAAGAAGCCCGAGGAGGAGGGTGGAACTACGGAGAGAAGAGGAAGCAGATTCAAAAAAGACAGGTCGCAGTAGCCAGACGGCTAAGGGAGAGGAGCAGATAGAAACTCAGGCCGCGAACAGAATCGCAGGCCGCTGACGATTAGGGGTAGGCAGATAGAATTCGGAGTCCGCAGGCCGCTGGCGATTAGGGGTAGGCGGATAGAATTTGGAGTCCGCAGGAGGGGACGAATGCCTCTGATACCTTGTAAGAAGAGAGAAATAGGAGAGAGAAAATCACCCGTAATTGTATTATGTCCAAAGTATAGGAATACATACACTTATATAGAGGTAGATAGAGAGAGAGATATCTACTTTTACAATGTGGGACTAAAGGAGCTATACATGGGTCAATACACATGGGCCTCCCAAATGGGCTAATTCTATTTTATCTTTAACAGTTTCATTGTTCAAGTTGTTTTTCCCTTCCTCTGGCTTTCTTCCATGCTCAAGTCTGTCATCGACTTCAATTATGCATCATCTTTGAATTATGGACTAAAGGTTCTCTATCTTCCATTGTTATCGATATCCTCGCAACATTCTGCTTCCTCTTGTTTTATTTCACGCGTTATACCGTTATTACATGTGTAACACCAAATATTTATATTAGTTTGATAAATTTAAGAGTTCAATAAATATCAAATTATTAATATATTAATATATATATATATATTAGAAAAGGATTAAATTTATAAATAATCACACATAAATAATTTAATATTAAAACCCGATATATGAAATATCCCTGATATATCCCCCGACATACTAAAACCAACTTGAAAAACCTAAACCGACGTGTCCCCGATATCCGACATCTACAACCTTGATCTTTTAGATGTCCTCACCCTCGTCACAAAATTTGTATACATTTTTTTGATTATGTCAATATATGATATATTTTCACATTTCTTTTGTAAGACTCTCCATAAGATCTCTCTTGGAATCCTATCATAAGCCTCCTCAAGATCGATAAACAGTTTATGCAAATCTTGTTTTTTTTTTCTGGATAGTTGTCAATGAGTTTCCTCAAGAGATGTATAACTTTCATGGTCGACCACCTTGATACGATGAATCCAAATTGATTCTCTGAGATGTTAGTCTCTTATTTTACTCTTCTTTCTATTACTCATTCTCATAATTTCATAATATGACTCATTAATTTAATTTCTTTATAATTAACACAAATTTGTATATCTGTTTTGTTCTTATACAGATGTACTAAGATGTTCTCTCTATTGACCCGACATTCTTTTTGACTTCAGTATCTTATTGAAGAAATATGTATGTCACAAAATTACTTCTTTATCTAGACAATTCCGTACTTCGATTGGTATATCGTCTGACTCAACCGCATTTTCATTTTTCATCTTTCTAAAACATCATTTATCTCTGATACTTAAATTTTACTATAAAACATTATGTTCTTATACCCCTCCAGTTTACTTAACTCTTCCAAGTTCAGTTCATTGTTTGTATTTGTTTCATCTTTTATGCATTTAACTTGACTTAAATCTCTTGTCTTTCTCTCTATAGCTCGAGCAATTTTATGTCACACTCTCTATCTTTGGTATCTAGTCACTTATAAAATTCTTTATAAACTTGACTTCTTGTTTTACTTAGTGCATGTTTAGTTTCTTTCTTGACAACTTTATACCCTTCCAAGTTTCCATCATTCCTATAAGCGTAGAGTATTTTATTATTGACCCTCTTTGTCCTCACTTTGTCTTGATCCTCTTGCCAAGTAAAACAGAGGCGACGTCCATTGGGATGACGTTAAACATGGCCCTCAAATGCGGCCAATCTAATCGGGACAAGACATTGTCGGGTAACCTGAATCGCGGTCTATCCAGCTGACACAGTAAGGATGGGGGTGAGGCTCAACCTTTACCTGCATACGCTCTAGGCTCTTCTAGGCCACGATGTTCACGTAACTCCCACTATCTATCGCTAGCTTGCAGGGGCCGCTTGCAATAGGGAAATATGTGTAGAAGATAGTGGTACATCGTCAATCCTCATCAACACGAGGGGTGTGTAGGATACGTCGAACTACTCCCATCTCTAGTGACCTCTCAACCTCACTCTCTCAACCCTCCTCAATAGTGGCTGTAATCTCCTCAATAACCTCCTCTTCGCTTTCTAAGCTCGGCTCATCATCCCCAATAAGCAGATTCCACGTGGGGCACTTAGCTGCCATGTGTCCTCTTCCTGAGCATCTACAACACTGTACACTCCCAGATCTATGGCCCTCAGTGGCGGTGGATTTGCCCTTCGTGTCAGCCGAGGCACATGGGGGCGCAGTCGCCGTAGTTTGGGGTGGGACAGGATTCCTATAGGTCGAGGTATCGGATCGAGAGGGGAACTTCCTCATCCTGGGCGAGCGGAGGTACTGCTTGTACTCTAAGGCGAGTTGAAAGATCTGCTCGACACTCTCTAGGTGATGGAGAATCAGCTCCCTTCAAATTTCTGAATGTAGGCCAACCTTAAAATGAGAGGCAAGGTCAATGAGATCCTTCAAAATGTCACTCCTAACAACAAGCTCATCGAAGCGAGCCATATAATCAACGACAGTAAGAGTCCCTTGACGTAAACTATGTAACTGATCAAACAACTGGTCTCTGTAGGTCGCATAGAGATACTTATCTTTCAGTCTCTGCTTCATATCATCCCATCAGGTGATGGGATAATAGTCTTCCTTATCAACTGATCTCTCTACGCTAGTCCAAAATACCTTAGTCTGCCCGATTAATTTCATTTTGGCAAACCAGACACATCACTCGTCGCTCATGTCGTACCACTCAAAATAATGGTCCATGTCGAGGAGCCAATCACTAAAGGCCTTTGGGTTCATGCAATCATCAAAGGAAGGGAAATCGATGTGAATGCGCCTAGTCGCCTAGTAGTGTCATTCTCATATTGGTGACTACCTCTACGCGGCTTCATATAATCCTCATAGTACTCATCATGGAAGTATTTGCGTCGAGTGGGCAGGGGTCTACGCTCTCTACGACCGGGTTCAAAATAGTCATCACAACCAAGATCACGATAATCAGGCTGGGGTGCACGACCTCTATGATCCCGAGGGAATACTCGGGGTCGTCATGCTGCTGTGGGTACCTGACATAAGCAGGACCTTGTCGGCGCTCTGGGGTGTATTTTGGGTTCCGTCGCAACGGCGGGACGGAACTCCGATGGGGAATACCACAATAATGTCGTTAAAAGGGTGGTTGGCCCCCCTTCAGACATAGTTCAGAACGAGGAGGAATATTGAGCTCATCCTCAAGTGTTTCCCACCCGTTGGGGTGATGTGTCTCGCAGATTTTCCAAATTTTCTAACCGGTTATTCATCTTTGCGAGGTCATGACGAAAATCTTGAAATTGGGCACCCATGGTATCTAAACGGTCAAGGACAAGTCGATGAAATTCAGCTAATGTCGTACCCTAATTCGAACTATTTGATCGGTCCTCGATGACGTTTGGGTTAGACATTGGGGATCTATAACATAAATGTTGCCCAAACCTTGGGCTCTGATACCAAGTAATGTAGGATAAGGTGTGTGATGTTGACCTAAAATGTAATCTTTGTGGTTGTGGGGGGTGTTACTATGCAGCCCAATACTAATATGCAATATGACCATGCAAAGTACAATGACAATATGCAAAATATGAGCAATAAATTTTGAAACCCATGCAAGATTAACAATCAAGCAATGCGCAATATTTTCTTTAAGCAAGCAAGCAATGATGTTCATCTACGTGGAGGGTCAAAGTAAAGCGCACATTGGTTAGTTCCTTCCTGCAAATCACAAGTACAACAAGCACAAACTACTATAATATTGGAATATCTAGGCAATTGGAAATCACAACAATATATTTAGTTGGAGAAAATACTAGAGTTCATACAACAAATAATAACTCACAAGCTTGGGGATTTTGTAGGTGGGTAGATCCGGCTAAGGTGATGGTGCGGAGGAAGGGCTTGAGGTTATAGGGTTAGATCTGAGTGGAGGTGGCTGTTTTGGAAGATGATGGACTGGTTTTGGGCAAATCTAGGTGGAGGGGACAGATTCTTGATGGGGGGGGGGACTGGATGACAAATTTGGGGCGGGTTTTGTAGGGAAAAACAGGCGGGTTGTAGTGGGCCAAGACGACGGTGGCTGGGGGCAAGGAGTGGTGGTGGGATTTCCGGGCTGGATTGGGGGCGGCTGATGGACTGGATCCAAACTGGCAACAACAATGGATCTGGGTAAGTTCTGGGAGACGACAAGGGGAAGTAGAGGGCGGATGTCGGTTTAGGGAGGGGAAGAAGGCAATGGATAAGGGATACCTTTGGGAGGATGAAATACGCCTAGGAGTTGTCATCTAGGGCTCAACAGAGTCGGCACCGTAGAGGAATCGCTGGAATTCAGGATTTTAAATCTCTATACTCTACAATGATCTAAAAGCAGCCCCCTCTCACTCTATTTATAAGAAAATAAAACTAGGGCACCCCGCAATCGACGACTATGATTGGTTGTAGATGCAATAACCCGGTTACAAGAAATAACAGTGCAATAAAATTATATAATATATGAAAAAAATATGGGAACGACGAGTCGGATGCATCGCGGGGTCGGATCGCCGATACGATCAAACCTTCCTTCACGAATATACGAATGTAGGCCCCGCCTTGCGGCGAGCTAGCTCTGATGGTCGTAGTAATCTTCGACCTTGGTAGAATGTCCATGATATCTGTAATGGTAGAGCCTTGAGCGAACGCGGGGAATGCACCTTTGCATGATGAACCCCAAGTAATTTTATTGTGGAAGGTATGACACGTGTGACAAGTGCTATGAACTTGTCAATGCAGGCATCAATGGAGCGGATTTGGCAGAAAACGTAAAAGCATTCCACTGCATTGCATGAGTAACAAACGCCATAACACTTGATGAACCCCTTCTTCATATCTGCCGAATTGAGGGTTGGTGTAGTTTGGCTAAGCCAGCTGACCCATTGTATTCACAAACCTTGTATGTCCAACATCATGGAAATATGTTTCGTCTCTAGTGTACAATGCAGGTCGAAGAATTAATCGGCCTTGGCAATCCACCTCATAAGGTCGGAGGCATTGAAGTAGCACTTCCAAAGCATGAGAGGCATGAGCGTACATCTCTGCAAAGGACAGAACCCCAGTTAGGGGTTTGGGCGAGATGCCAAGCAAGGAGGGACTGTTAGAGATTGAGGTCGGCGAGCTTGGAGAGTTATGGGAAGAGGCATGTTCTTTGCGTGAATCAAGGTGTAGGAGGGTCGCTTGAATGGAGGCGAGTAAGTCGACATGGGCGTTGAGCCTAAGGGAGAGCTTTTTCGATTGCGTTGATGTGGGCATTAACCATGGATTGTGTAAGGGGAATGCTCCACGCGATAGGAATGAAGGAGGTGGAGTCTGGGTGGACGACACTACTTCGACCAGATGCGAGATGCAGATTGTGTGGTTAGGTCAGACGTTGACGACTGCATATTCAAGAACTGTCTGCGGATGAATTTGTGGAAGATGATGAACGAGCCGACGTGAATGATTTTGGGACACATGTGTTGAAATCATTGAGTGCGGAAGACCGCGAGAAACGGGTGATGAAATTGACAATTGCGGAAGGAAGCAGCCACGATTGCATGAGATCTGTTTCGGATGCTTTTGAAGGAGGTTCTCTGGTTCCCAACGAGTGGAATGGAGGTCTGAGAGGTAGGCCAAACCAAATACTACCCCTTAGGAGAGATTTAGAGGAAGGAGTGGGGATGAGTAAGAGTTGAGAGAAATTTTCCTTGAGCCAGCCCTATGCCAAAATATTCATCACTCCAAACATTGGTTCACACATACCACATGCACACCAATAGACCTTATGAGGATGGGAAATGTTTAAATACTCTAGTCCATAAAAAATAATTGAAATGCAATAAGCAACAGGCTAACTAAAATAACATGTGAAATAAAATGCCAAGTATGTTATGATCTTCCCGCTGGACCGCCCAACTCGTCCTGCATGTGTAGATCCGCCAAGTGCGCATCGTTGGCTACTCGTCGTCTCGTTTTGTAACACTTGAGCTCTTCATCAAACCCATGTTCACGAGCCATAGTTCCCATTATTGTGTTCACAAACCACAGCTTCTCCCATTTGCATTCGTGATTACCACAACCATGCTACAAATAACCTTTGAAAGATGCATTCTTGGTGGTTGCATTGAGTCATATGGATCATCTCATGCAAACTTGTTTTTGAAGTTCATTATGATTCTTCTTGGTTCTGGAGATTGTGAAGCCTTTTCTAGTTTCTTTTTATAATAGTTTGAGTGACTTTTTATTATGCTCTCTAGATTAGGACATTTTTCTTCTCATGATGATGGTGACAGGCTTTATGCATATGATTGTATAATCAAATAATTACACTGGGTAAATGTTTTTTTAATAATTTGAAATAATTGGAATAAATGGATTCACAGCTCCTTTAATGGGGCATTCATGTTTTTGCTGGACTGCACTGAAATGATTGACATCTTTTTTCTTCATCCATTCCGAATGATCAAGAAAATGGTTAGCAGGTCTTAACTGGACTGCAAAAAGCATATATAAATGTTCTGGAGGATGCATAGTTTTTATGAACAGAGTTTTTGCTAATTCAGTGGGGTGTGATCAAAGCAATGCTCATCATGCTGTTTCTCTGGCACTAAAGCTTTTATTCTTTTCTTTATCAATGTCATCCAATCTTTAGTTGCTTTTTTAATATTTTGCTTGGTTATGCGCCTGCACATTATTGTTATTTTCAGTTTGTACAAGGGGAGCCTGTTTTGGAGGCATGTTCTCGGACAAATGTTGGTGGATATCATGTCACATATTATTTGAAGCAGCTTCTTTCCTTGAAATACCCCTATCATATGTATGCATTTTCATTATTTTCAAGATTTTTAAAGTTGTGGTATTTATTAACTGTTTGTTATAAAAAGCTCTAGCATTACATGGGAAAAGGCCGAAGAGCTGAAGCTGGAGCATTGCTATGTTGCTTTTGATTATGCTGCAGAATTAAAATTATTTCAGGTGTTACTGTCATTTTGTCTTTTATATTAATATTGTGCTACTGTTATCTACAGTGCTCTTTTTGATCTCATCTATGCTATTCTTTTATGCTGTATTAATGCCATGATTACCATACCTGCAGAAAGGGACAAAAGAAGCTGAAGAGAAGACCACGTTCTGGCAGCTTCCCTTTATTCCCCCTTCACAAGAAGAGGAACCATCAGAAGAACTTGCGCGAAAAGCAGCATTGAAAGAAAAGCAAGGTCAACGACTGCGAGATATAGCTGCCCTAAAGAAGTTTACTCGAATATCTGAGCTTGAAAGTGAATTGCATGACCTGGAAGATCTAGTTCAACAGCTTGAAGAGGTGGAGGAAGAAGAAATTTATCCTTTTCTATCCACTACTGTTTACAATTCCAGGCAAGAATTAGAGTCTGCTGTTCATAGAGTAACACAATCCCTTCGAAAAGCAAGGGGTGAACCACTTGAGAGTGAGGATAAGTCAGATACTTCACTGTCTGAGAAATATTCTCTAATCAATGTTCCTGATAGCGAGTTAGCACCTGAGCAGGTATAAGGGAATCCCGGTCGATGTACTTTTCTTTAATTATCTTTTATGACCAAATCTTTGTTCTTGGAATTTTTGAATAGAATGTTATATGCTCAAAATTGAATCAGACTTTTGTGCGATCTCATATTTGTTTTGGACAGCTAAAAGAAAAGAAAAAGCAGATATTTTTGAAGACCACGTCAGAAGGTAGACTGCGAGCCAAACAGAAAAAGTTTGAAGAAGAATTGTTGCGTGAGAAACAGAATCAGCAAGATGAAGAAAAACGCTTGTAAGATGAGCGCCCTCTTCAGTATTCTTATTTCTGAAAACTTACAGCTTCAATCAACAATAATATTTTTCCATCTGATTAGTTACTATTTTGACACAGGCTACATTTGCATGATCAAGCCACACAAACTTTTATAGTTCTTTTTTATTGTTTGATACCCTAAATGAATTCCATTAAAAATAACGGGATACAAAATCACGAGGAATTACTAGTGCCCTACTCCAGGAGTCTAGTTCCTCCTTGAAGTCCCCTCATTCTAGATGTCCAAGCATAAATGATCCAAAGAAAAATGCTAATACTCCCTAGCCTCCTCCTTATAGAAGACTCGATTACAATTTACCCAAAAAGCACTTTATAAAGAAAAAAATACATTGATGACCAAAATAAAAATATTTCTAGTTGTCATCATCGTGCTTGCTTAATAAAATAACTCGCCCGAAAATTGAATTTGACCCCATTGTCGAGGTACGCTTGCGGGATGGTCGACGCTAAAGTGCTTGGGGCTTTGTCTGATGGCGTGTTAGTGATCTTGAGGGCCTCAAAGTCTTCTACGCCAATCTCTAAGTCATCTCCGTGAATGGTGCAAAAATCTTTGACAGAACAGTTGTTAATAGGAGACTAGAGTAGCTTGCAACGGATGCTCAATCCCTTACTCTACTCTTGGCTGTAAAGACAGTGTGCGGAGATAAGACAGTTGTTGTGTGGGGGCACGATGAGTGGGTGGGATAAAGGTGGTGGTGGTGGACACTTAGGATTATAGACAAAGTATGGTTGGTAGGAGGACTTGGAGGGAGTCAGGGTAGAGGGTTCGTGTTGTAACCCAAAAATGGAGATTTTGCTTTTAAAGTAATTTGCGATCTATTTTAAATTAAACGTGACCAGCTAGGCTCATCGAGTAATAAAGAGTGGTAATTTCCTCATGTTTGAAAAATGCGTGCGCAAAGAGGGTAGCAATCGAACGATGAGTCAACATTAATTAACATTCCACAGTTTTGAAAAATAAAGACCTGAAAACAGGAGTATCTGAAAATTAACGATAAACAGGTTACATGATAATTAAAGGGAAAACTTTGAATTTTAATGATCATCGAATATCAAATATAAAATTAGATTAGCATGAGGAGAACTAAAAGAGGAAGAGAGATATACCTTCAGATCGAGTGAGGCGTCAGAATCAATCCTGGATCGAGATGGAAATATGGTTGACTGGACTTGAGGCTCTGTAAGTGGGAGACCAGGCAGAGACATGGCAGGGGTTGGAGGAGGTAATGTGGTTATTGGGTTTGTGGTTGCATGTGATAGAACCAAGCACTGGTTTGGGTGAAACCTACATGTTTTCGCCACATTTGACAATTATGCTGTTTTCTGTTATTACGGCCGCAATGTCAGGCGAAACCGCGATTTTGGATGCAATGTCGGGCAAAACCGCGATTTTTGCCTCCAATTTCAATGTTGTAGCGCTGGGATTTATTTACTTATTAAAGATGGACGGTCATGTGATGGAGAAATAAATGAGTGAACTCCTACATGTAACCACGCATCTGACGAATTTTGCTTGCAATACTAATTAAATTTATAAATCAAAATAAACTTCTGGCACAATAGTTAAACCTCCAAAATAAGGAGACACGAGAAGTCGTATATGTGCAAGAGCATTCTTGTCATGGCGTCACCTAAGTGTCGTCTAGGCGTCCAGGCGCCCAATTATAAATAAGACGTTGGGCGCCTTATTTTTTTTAAAAAAAATGGGAATAGACAGCAGTATATATAAAAACCGTTGTCTATGATTGAATAGATAACGGTTTTTACATAAACCACTGTCTATTCTACCCTGAACCCTATAATAGACAACGGTTTATATAAAAATCGTTGTTTATTCGAGCATAGATAGCGGTTTTTTATATAAATTGCTGTCTATTCGAGCATAGACAGCGGTTTTTATATAAACCGTTGTCTATTCTACACTGAATCCTAGAATAACGGTTTTTGTAAAAATAACGGTTTTTGTAAAAACTACGGTTTTTGTAAAAACTACGGTTTTTGTAAAAATCGTTCTCTATTCTATCTATTTTAAACCGTGAGCCGTAAATTTTAGTTTTTAGCTCGACTTTTTATTTCTTACAGTCGCTACTTTGTGCGAAAAATCCTAAAGATGATTTTGTGAAAGTTTCTGATTTGACGATTTTTCTTCGACATATCTCATTTAGGTATATTATTTTTTCATTTTCTCAGTTTTGAGCTCTTTGTTATATTATTTCCTCATTTAGGTGATAATGTGCAACTATTATTTTATTTAGGTGAAAGTGTGTTACTATCATTTTCTCAGTTTTTACCCTGAACCCTAGATTATTTCTTCATTTAGTTGAAAGTTTTGACGATTCTTCTTCGACTTGATCACCAAGTTGAATGTTTTAAGATTAATTACTTATGTGAAAGTGTGTAACTGTTATTTCATATTGTCCTAGTGCTTCTATAGTTCTATATTGACATTTAACACTAACATATATATTTATATGTGTGATTGTGTGGTAGTATCTCAATATTATTGCGGTTTTTTTATTAATTTTGTTTAGGATTTTTGGATGGTTTATGGTTTTATTATGGCTTTCTTAATGTAGGAAAATGACTAATAAAAAATCTTAATCAAAGTCAACAAGAGACACCACTAAAATGAATGAATTGAATAAGCTTAGACTAGAGGGAAATAAACTTATTATTTTTGTCAGTGATGATGACCACATTATTCCCGGGCCAGACACAAATAAATTGATGAGCTTTATGGATTCTCTTATGAGGTATCATGTGTCAATTACATATGTTAGATGTAAGGAAGTTGATAAAAACTTAAAGATCAATTATGTAAAGAATTAAATGTACGTAACTTTGTTATTAGTGATTATATAACTATGTCTTTTTAGTTAATTATTAATTAATATTGTCTATTATTTTCATATTTATTTTGATAATATTGATGGTATTCACAATGCATTACTGAAAAACATGAGTGAAAGTTAGGGGTCTTGAAAATCCAAACTTTTTGTCCCTTATGTAAAAGATGTTGATTTGGAGCATCGATACAATATATCTGTTAAGTATAACTTTATTACTCCTGAAAATTAGAGAGTTTTTGTCGACCACCGCACCACTCTGGAATATATGATTATGTGTTCTTAACATCTTATTAAATTCAATATTTTATATCATTTATTAACTTTGTGAGCAATTAAGTATTAACAAATATTTATTTGTGTAGGAGAAAAGTAAGGTTAATACAGAGAAAACAAAAACATAAGACTTTTCATGCTACTTCCAAAATGAGTTATTCTAGATTAAAAAAAAGGATGGTAATAGTTCTCTCTCGTTTTTTTTATTTTCAAAATTCGTTTTCTCAATAATTTAAATGATAATTTATTTTCATTTTATTATCAAGGTTGAACAAGGTTGAACAAGGTACAACTGCTCCAATTTCACGTGCGGAGTTATATAAAGTTGGTCACAAAAGAAAGACTTGTGAATACATTAATAAAGATGCAGCTGATTTGATATCTAAAATTATAAGTGTAAATGTATAATTTCATCATTTGTAAATTATCAATATTAATATTGCTTGTAAAGTATAATTTCTTATATACAATTATGTATTAATATTTATTGTTTTTGCTTAGGATTAGTTGTCGAGCCAAAAGTCCCAGAGTGCTGAAACAGTGTCACAAGGAAGAGATGACATCCTTGTATTTGTTTTAGGCAAAGAACATCCTGGCAGGGTTAAATCTGGTGACAAGTTTTCCACCATTAAAAGTTTTTTCAAGGATGATAGGCGGAGCGAGAGGAGATTAGTAGCTCGTATTAAAGATGTGAAGACTATAGTCCAAGAAAGATTGAAGCAACAACAAGAATTATGGAGACAACAATAATAAGAATTATGTAGCCAACAACAACAAGAACATCAAGTCTATATGAGCCAACAACAACAATCACATCAAGCAGAGATGAGTAGTATGGAATCAAATTGAAGGACTTATGCACATGTTTAGTGCTGGAACTGAAACAGTTATGTCCACAAGTGTTGCACTTATACGTGACACTTCTCAAGACATATCTCAGTTATTATTATGTTTAATTATCTATACTTTTATGAAATGTCATGCTCTCTTTTTGTTGAGCAGGTAATACATAAATTTTGTTATTTTTGGTTTGTCAGCTGACACTTTTATATGCATCACATGAGCCTGAAACATCACATGAACCTGAAACATCACATGAGCTTTTGCCTTCTCCGGTATTATAATTAATATTTTTTGACTTTTATGTAATTAATATTGATGTCTAAAATACTAATTTTTTTTATTTCCACAGAATACACATGAATTCATTGTCATGTTATCCAGTTTCATTATTATTATGGAAAAATACAATAAAATAATATATCTGGTATTAGATCCAACAGTATTTGTGACTTTTGAATCAACATGTACATACTTTGAAATTTCAGAGTTGTACGATTTTGTTAATATGAAAAAAGTTGGAATTAACATCATATTAATATGTATTTGGTGAGTATCAAATATTACAAACTTAAGATTTTTTATTAATATATAAATTGATTCTGAATTATACGAAAGAAATTTATCTTTTTCATAATCTGACATCCATTTTTGCTTTTAATAATAAATATGTCAGGGAACATTCAAAATCGCGTGTAGAAGATCTACAAATTAAGCTTAGTCAACTTCAATCATATTTTTTATTATTTTTGTCTTATCATAGATTGTAAATATCAATGATTATTGTTATTTATTATTTTATTTGTTTCACAGAGAACATTGGATGTTGGCTATTATTAATTACAGTAAAAATATAGTTTATTGGCTTGATTCTTTAAATCATGACATTCGTGATGATATTAAAAATGTCATTACATGGTAAGTTTATTAATTAGTTTTTTTTCTATTTAGAATTTAGATTTGAATATAAATTAAAATTTTTTATATTTTATAAAGTGCATTTAAGGATTTGGCAAGGGATCGACAATCCAGTTTTCACAAAGCAAAGGTTTTAAAGTGGAAGTTGGTAAGCTATAGCCTATATGAGTATATGCATTGTAATTTTTTTTAATATTTAAAATTTTAAAATTAAAATGTTTATCATTTGTTTATTTTTTAGTGCCCAAAACAACCAAATAATATTCAATGTGGGTATAGTGGAGAGAAAATAATCGTGTATATCACCAAAGAATATCTCTTACTCATACATATACTTGAGTAAGAGAAAACCTAAAACAGAGAAAAAGACTGAACTACCCCAACCTGGGGTGAATACAAAAAAAGGACATAATGCAACTTGATAATAACATATTACAACTATCCCCCTCAAGTCGGACGGAAGATGTCAGTTATCCCAAGCTTTTGAATATCATCGGTAAACACGTCACACCCCAAGTTTTTGGTAAACCATCGGCCAGCTGATCCCTGGAATGAACAAACGGAGTACCAACTATTTTTTATCCAAGTGATCTTTAATAAAGTGTCGATCTACTTCAACATGCTTTGTCCTGTCATGTTGGATCGGGTTATGAGCATTAATAAGGGTTGCCTTATTGTCACAGAACAAGGAGAAATGAGCTATCACAGAGAAACCCAGATCCTGTAACACAGTACGCAGTCATAATCCCTCGCATAAGCCTTGGAATATGGCACAATATTCTGCCTCTGCACTTGACCTAGCCACCACATTCTGCTTCTTGCTACGTCACATTACAAGGTTTCCACCAACAAAGGAGCAGTATCCTGTTGTGGACTTTCTGTCATCACGACAATCAGCCCAATTAGCATCAGTAAAAATCTCAATCTTCAAGTTGTTGTTCCTAGAGAATAAGAGACCGCGATCAGGAGCTTTCTTTAAATACCACAGCAAACGATACACCGCTTCTTAATTTCTGATTCTAGGAGAATGCATATATCTGCTAAGGATACCAACTGCATACGTAATGTCAGGGCGTGTGTGGGATATATATATATAAGTTTTCCGGCCCATCTTTGATAACGTGATACATCCGTGTGATCACCATCACCATCTTCATCAATCCTGTGATTTTTCTCCATAGGGGTGCTCGCAGGAACACAACCGAGCATACCAGTTTCCTTTAGGAGATCCAATATGTACTTTCATTGGGATATAAAGATACCCGCTCAGATCTAACCACTTCGATGCCCAGGAAGTATCGTAATCTTCTTAAGTCGTTCACTTCAAATTCAGCAAACAAGAGGGTCTTGAGATTGACAATCTCCTCTGTATCATTTCCAGTAATCACGATGTTATCCACGTAGACAATGAGAATCACAACACGCTGGTCATGTCTCCGGATAAACATGGTATGATCAGATTGGGTTTGCTTGTATCCAAAGTTGAGCATTGTTGTGAGAAATCTTCCAAACCAGGTCCTAGGAGATTGCTTCAGGCCATATAAGGATTTTCTTAGGCGACAGACAAGCCCTTCAGCTCCTTTCCTCACAAAACCAGGAGAAAATTTCATGTACACCTTATCCTCAAGCTCACCATGGAGGAACACATTTTTCACGTCCAGTTGATGAAGTTCTCAGTCCAGGCAAGCAACACATGATAACATAACCCGAATAGAGTCCATCTTTGCTACAGGAGCAAAAGTCTCCTGATAATCAACTCCTTGAGTCTGGGTGTATCCTTGAGCGAGAAGACACGCTTTGTATCGTTCCACCTTGCCATCTTGGTTCTGCTTAACAGAGAAGACCCATCGGGAACCTATAGCTTTCTTTCCTAAAGGGAGAGCGGAGATATCCCACGTGTGATTTTTATCCAAGGTAGACATCTCGTCTTGTATAGCCCGTGTCCAAGCAGGTATCTCCAAATCTTCCTGCCATGTTTTAGGAATAACAACTAGAGAAAGAGATGAAACAAAAGTCTGATGAATCAGATTAAGATGATGATAAGCCACATGATTAGAAAATCAGATGTTGTGTACAAGTAGTTTTACCCTTCTTTTACAAAGCAAGAGGAATATGCAGGTCAACATCATCAGAATCTGAGTTTGAAGTCGGCAATATTAGAGGAGCTGTGGTGGCTTGTGTACCTGAACGACAGTGATATACATAGGGAAAAGGAGAAATTGTAGTAGAAGAGTTTGGTATCAGGATAGGAAGAGCTATGGGTACCAGAGTGGAATGAGGGGAAGGATTGGAGGAGATGGACGGGAGAAGAGGAAGAGGGATAGAAGTAACATCTGTATCACTACTACTCTCCCCCTGATGAAAAACAAGAGTCGAGGACAGAAAGTAGGACTCCCCCTCATTCCACTTCCTTTTTGTCAGGGGGAGAGTAGTAGTGATATAGATGTTACTTCTATCCCTCTTCCTCTTCTCCCGTCCATCCCCTCCAATCCTTCATCCATGGTACAGAACATGCGCTGGGAGGGGGGGGGTGATAACGGTGATATCCTTTGGTCGTGGAGGAATGACCAAGGAAGACATAATGTTGAGCGCGAGGGTCAAGTTTGTCACGATGGGGTTGGTGCTCATGCACGAAACAAACACACCCAAAGACACGGGGTGACAAATGGGAAGTATGAACCACGCCAGAGGTGGAAAGACGTGCTAGGGGAGTAGTAAATGACAGGACACGAGAAGGAAGACAGTTAATAAAGTGAGCAGCTGTAAGCACTGCATCCCTCCAATAAGGTTTAGGGAGGTGCATCGTCAATATGAGACATCAGGCAATCTTGAGGAGGTGCCGATTTTACCGTTCGGCCACTCCGTTCTGAGTAGAGGTGTAAGCATAAGTTTTCTGGTGGATGAATCCGTGAGAGGTGAGGTAAGCGCTAAAGGCACCACGATCATCATATTCCCCTCCGTTATCACTTCGAAGAACACGAATAGAGACATTAAATTGAGTTTGCATCATTTTATGAAAAACTTGAAAACTAGTAAAAATATGACTTTTCTTTTTAGCAGATAAACCCACGTAGTACGCGAGAAACAATCAATAAAGGTGACAAACCAATGAAAATCAGTTAAAGATACAACGGGGGACGACCCCCAAACATTAGAATGTATAACATCAAAGGGAATGCTACTAGGAGAAGAAAGATGTGAAGAGGGTCTGTCGCACATGTTTAGACCGATCACAAACATCACAAGAAAAATTCTGAAGAAAAGGTAAAAAAGCAGCAAATAATTTTTACAGGTAAACAGAGGACGGATGTCCTAGACGCAGATGCCAGCGGCGAACATCCTCCGCAGTAACAGTAGAGCTGAAAAGGGCCTGAGAGAGAGGATGTGTGTCTAGGTAGTACAAGTCGCCACTGCACCTACCACTACCGATGTTTCGCTTCGTACCCAGTTCCTGAAAAACACAAGAATCAGGAAAGAATGTTACGGAGCAGTTAAGAGATTTCGTAAGATTGCTAATGAAAAGTAAATTGCGTGGAAAGGAAGGAACATGAAGAACGGAGAAAAGAGATGGATGTAGAACAAGAGATGTTGTCTTTGCCCGCAATGGAGGACAACGATCCATTAGCAGAAATAACTTTCTCCTTACCAGACAAATGAGTATAAGAGTGAAAACCTAAGGAAGACCCAGTCATGTGGTGTGTGACACCAGAGTCGAGCACCCATTCAGAAGGTGAGGTGGTGGCAGCATGAACACTAATCATAACAATGGTGGCAAGAGAAGTGGAGCCTCTAGTGACCGGATCGGGCTGCGAGTGAAGAAGGCGGCGAAATGCATCCAATTCTTGTGCTGTAAGAGAGGAAGAAGTAGGAGATTGAGACTCATTATAGACATCAGTAATGTAAGCAGCATCATGAGAACGGTAACCACTGTGTTTATGGCCCCCGCGGCCTGGTCCCCAACCCCGACCACGACTAGAAGGTGCAAGATGTGGAGAAAGTTTGAAACATGCCTCTCGAGAGTGTCCCCTTCGACCACAATAATCACAGATAGGCACAGAAGGTCCGGAAGTAGGAATGAGACCACAACCAACACTAGTCGGGGCAGAACGATCTGGAGGAGCCATAACACTGAGAGACTTACGACGGTCTTTGTCACCCAGAACCATGCTGAACGTCTCCTGAAGAGAGGGAAGAGGAGAACGGTGGAGAACATGTGTCCGAACCATATCAAATTCCATATTCAATCCCATCAAGAAGACATGAAGACGGAAGGGGTCCTCCTGTTACTTTAACAGAATGACATCAGTTGTACATGCTGGAGTGAAATGTGCAAAGTAGCCCAGTTCTTGATACAGACGCTCAAACTCTAAGAAGAATGATGAAACAGTGATCGATCCTTAATACAACTCCAAAATACGGCGAGTGAGCTCATAAACCTGGGTGGAACTGCCAATATGAGAGTATGTTTCACGAGCACGAGTCCAGATCTCGAAAGCTGAGTCTATCAGAATATAACTTTGATAGACCTTAGGAGACATCGAATGCAGGAGCCAGGAAACAACTAGAGAGTTATCATAATCCCAACGCTTCCAAGAGGGATCAGACACGGGGGGCTCCTTAATCATCGCATGGATATACCCAAACATTTGTTGGCTACGGATGACATGTTGAGCAGCACGAGACCATTCAAGGTAATTTGTGTCATCCAGAGGGATCGTGGTAATCTTCAAGGAGCTAGAGTGGTCATGGGGCCGCTGAGACTCAACCATCTGAGGCTGGATCATACCCGAAGAAGAAACCGAAGAATCGGGGTCACCCATATCAACACAAGATCAAGCAGAGGATCAACTCATCATCAGAAGCAGAGAACGACAACGAACGACACCAAGACAGCGACACGGGACAACGACACAGGACAACAACACGAGACAACAATACGGGACAACACGAGACATCGGCATAGGACATCGGCTCGGGACGGCGGCACGGTACGACACGGGACAATGTCACGACAATCGGTAGCACGACAACAGCTGGACGACGGCACGGGAATCTGTTTTCATGAAGGATCGACGAGCTACTTCATGGAGGAACGGCGGAGGAGTCCCTCTCAACAGCCGGTACGGAGGCCGCCCCACATCCTGAAGATCGCGAACAGAGGAGATCGGCAGCGGAAGCAGTGGAACGACGGCGGAAGCGGTGGAGTGGCGGCGGATTTGATTGGAGCGGGAGAAAGGCGGAAGCGATCGGGGCGAAACCGAGAGGCTAGGGCACGAGATTCACCTCTAATACTAAGTGGATTGGAAATAATCTTGTATATCGCCAAAGAAGGTCCCTTACTCATACATATACTTGAGTAAGAGAAAACCTAAAACAGGGAAAAAGACTAAACTACCCAACTTGGGGTGAATACAAAAAAAGGATAAATTGCAACTTGATAATAACATATTACAACTAGTATTATACTGTGTGCTACATGATTGACATAGTTGATGCTCTTAGGAGTATTGCAATGTCATCATTGGTAAGTTAAGTGCATATAGATTGGTAAATGATAATAATTATGTTGAATTGCTTTTAGCAAAATTTTTTTATTGCAGATCTATGATGAAGTAACTCAATTTTCACAAAAGAAAATTGATATTATTCGAAATAAGATTTGTGATTATATAATCACTACTTGTGCTACATGATTGACAAATTTTTTTTATTGCAGATCTATTTATTGTGTTACTTCATACTTGTATAGAAGTAGAACAAATGAACATGATCTTTAAATGATTTTTAAATGAGCATGATCTTTATTATTTAAATGGTCTTTAAATTATTCTGACATTCTCGTGGTCTTTAAATTGTTATATAAAGGTACCAAGATACTTTCTCTCCATCGATCTGACATTCTCTTTGACTTCAGTATCTTATTTAAAAAATATATAAGCCATACAATTCTTTTATTCCTTAGACATTTCCATACTTCGATGGGTATGTCCTGACCCAACCGTTTTTTTTATTTTTTATCTTCTTTAGATCATCATTTACCTCCAATACTTGAATTTTACGATAAAACATTATATTCTTATACTTCTCCGATTTACTTAATTTTTTCAAGTTCAATTCATTATCTTTTGTTTCATTATAGAGTTATAAAAATATCTTTTTCATCGCTCTTTAATATTCACATCATTCGTTAAAACTATTTTTGTTTCATCTTTTATGCATTTTACTTGACTTAAATCTCTTGTCTTCTTTTCTCTAGCTCGAGCAATTTTATGTATGTCACGCTCTACATCTTTGGTATCAAAACGATTATAAAAAATTTCATAAGCTTGACTTCATGTTTTATTTTCTCCATGTTTAGCTGATTATAAAATTGAAATATTATAAAATAATTTAGCTAATTTTATCATTTTCCATCCATATTTCTAACGGAAGGGGCATTTTTGTAAAAACTAGGTAAACTTTGAGGGGTGGTTAATGTAATTTCAAAAGATAGAGGGGTGCAATCTGTAATTATGCAAACTCCCAGGGGAGGTCCCGGTAATCAACCCTTTCGTTTATTTTCCTTCATCTCTACTCTTTCTCTACCATGAGAAATATCACTACGCACCAAATACTCTAGCTTCTTCGCCTTTATCTTGTTTGATGAATAATAAGCTGCTAATGATTTCAGACAAAGCGATATTATTTTTTGAATAATTATAGATTAATTTAAAGAGACATTAAGTGTTTCATTTGGATCCGATAATCTCAACCAAAAATTTTGAACCCCCCGCTAGAAAATGATAAAATCTACCAAATTATTTTATGAAATTCAATTTTACCCTTTGTAATAACTCTACAGTGAAAGGTGTGACATTTTTCTTTAGAAATATAGGTGGAAAGTGATAAAATGTGCCAAATTATTTTATGATATTCCAATTTTATTCATTGTAATAACTCTAAATTGAAAATGGTGTTTTACATTTTCGCTACATTTTGCCATTTGTAATGAATCTGGAATCATTATAAAAGTATAAAATTGAAATACACAACAACACTCAAGCCTTTATCCCACTATAGTGAGGTCGGCTATATGGATCCTTTGTCGTCATTGCCCCATCTTTAGTCATAATCTCATTAATGCTTAAGTACATCATGTCTTTCCTTATAATTTCATTTCAAGTATTTATTGGTCTACCCCGCCCTCATTTAATATGCCTAGTGACTTGACTCTCACAACGCCTAATAGGTGCCTCTAATGGTCTCTTTTGTACATGTCCAAACCATCTTAGTCGAGCTTCTCGCATCTTCTCTACAATTGATGCTACTCCTGTCTTATCCCTAATACATTTATTCCTAATTTTATCCAGTCTTGTATGTCCACACATCTACCTAAGCATTCTCATCTCCACAACTCTCATTTTTTGCTCATGTACATAATTCACTGCCCAATACTCAGAACCTTAGAGCATCGCTGGTCTAATAGCAGTACAGTAAAACTTGTCTTTAAGTTTTAATGGTACTTTACGATCACATAAGATCCCTGACACGCCTCTCCACTTCAACCAAACTGCTTGGATTGTATGTGTCACATCTTTATCAATACCTCCATCTTTTTTAACTATCGATCCAAGATATTTAAAACACTCACTGTAGGGAACATCTTGATCACCCAACTTAATAACGAAGTCATCCTCCCTTCTTGCACTGCTAAATTTAAGCTTCATATACTCCGTCTTTGCCATGTCAACCTAAAACTCTTCTTTTCTAAATTGTTTCACCAATATTCAAGTTTTGCGCTTACACCCTTGCACATCTCATCGATCAAAATGATATCATTCGCAAACAATAAACACCAAGGTGTTACTTGTTGGATATGTCTGGTGAGCTCATTTGAGATAAGGGTAAAGAGATAGATGCTTAAAGCTGAACCTTGAAGTAAGCCAACAATGATAGAGAATGTCAGTTTTAATCCTCTAGATGTCCTCAGCCTTGTCACTGAATTTGTCCTTTCTTTTTCAAGACTATCCATAAGATCTCTCTTGGAACTCTATCATAAGCCTTCTCAAGATCTGTAAACAACATATGTTGTTAGCATAGTTTACTTTACTTTATTTTTGGTCTGCAAATAACATGTTTGTATCCTTGTAACTTTTTGTCTCTCCTCTATATATAAAGGGGGACTCTTAATGCAATATGATTATGATTTCCCCTATCTAACATGGTATCAGAGGAAATGCCCTAATTCCACGTTCCGCTCGACCAACCGCCCGACTGCGCAGGCCGCGCTCGCCCGACGATCTTCCGCACGCGTGCTTGCGATCTTCCGCCCGCCCGCCTGTTCGTTCCCCCCCCCCCCCCCCCCCCCGCGCCTCCGCCTCGCCTCCACTTCGCTCGGCAGCGCTCCCGCACGCATCCGACTCCTCCTCGCTCGCCTCCCTCGCCTTCGCCCGCCTCCTCTTCTCCGCTTCCGCCCTCTTCTCATGGCGCCGGAACAGTGCTCTTGATTTCTCCGGCGCCACCTGCTCTTGTGATGCTTGAATGGATGGATCTACCTACTTCTTGATGCCTTAAGTTCTTTTTTTTTTCTTCCTCCCTACCGGATTTCTATTCCGGTTTGCTCCTTCCCTCAGGATTTCTATTCCTGTGCCATGAGATCTAGTGGAGCGGATTCTACTTCCCTCTCTACCTGCGTTCCTCCGGCTCTTTCTGGTGGTCCTTCGCCGGCCTTCTACCGTGAAACCTCTGATTACAATACTTCACAGATTACTACCATTCGGCTAGATGAATCCAATTATCTCTCCTGGTCCCGTTCTATCACCCTGGCGCTCAAAAGTCGGCGTCTCTTTGGCTATGTCTCGGGCCACATGACGGAACCCGATAGGACTTCTCCAGAATGGCCGCAGTGGGAGTCCGAGAATTCCTTGATCATGTCTTGGCTGACCAACTCGATGCAAGAGTCCATTGCCCGCAATTATCTCTTCCTTGATAGTGCTGCTGATATTTGACGTTGTGCTGAGTCTACTTACTCTCGCCGCGACAATGCTGCTCGGATATTTCAGCTGCGCCGCCGGATTAGCTTACTCCGGCAGGGTGACCGTCCTCCTTCAGCGTATTACTTGGAGTTCACACAGCTTTATCAAGAGTATGATCACTTTGATCCTCTTGTCTTCGTTAGCCCTATTGACGAGGCGATGGTACGGGCTAGAGATGACCGCAATCGCATCTTCGAGTTTCTTCATGGATTGCATCGCGACTTCGATCAGATCAGTGTTCAGATTCTCGGACGCCCGCAGTTCCCTTCCCTTTCTGAGGTCTACAACATAGTGCAGCAGGAGTTTGATCGTCGCCAGACCCTCCTTCCAGACCCTGTGCCAGAGAGCTCTGCTCTGGCTGCTTCCATCCCCTCCCTTCTTGGCACTCGTCCTTCTCGAGATACCAAGCACAGGAGCTCCGATAAAGATCATCTCGTATGTGATTATTGTGGCAAGAATCGCCATACTCGGGATACATGCTTCAAGCTTCATGGGTTTCCTACCCCAAGAGGGGGTGCTTCGCCTCGTGGTGGTCGTAGTTATGGACGCTCCTCGGGTCGTTCTGTTGCTCCCCGTGCGGCCCATCTGACTGATGCTACTACGGATATGTCTCATGGATACTCTGGTACTGATGCCTCTGCCATCCCTGGTGGTTTTGCCATCCCTGGTGGTTTTACTGCGGACGAGATGCTTGTCCTTCGACGCATGATGCAGGGTCTTTCTACAGAGCCTTCTGCCTCTTCCTCCTATGCTCATACGGGACTGCCAGGTGCTCATTCTGCCGTCTCTTCCCCCTCCACTCATTGGGTCATTGAATCCGGGGCCAAGGATCATATGACTGGGTCCTCTACAGGTTTTGTTTCCTATACTCCTCTTTCTGGGCGTGATAAGGTGAGCATTGTCGATGGTTCCCTTTCCCCTATTGCTGGGAAGGGAACCATCCCCTGCTCCTCTCTCACCTTGTCCTTTGTCCTTCATGTCCCGTCCTTTACTCGTAATCCTTTCAATTAGTCATTTAACCAACTCCATGCACTGCTCTGTGACCTTTCTTCCGTCTTCTTGTGTGTTTCAGGACCTGACGACGGGGAAGGTGATTGGCTCTGGTAGCATGGTGAATGGCCTCTACGTGCTTGACTCTGGCGCTGATACGTCTGCTCTTGCTCTTCATTCCAGCACTGTTCATCCTCTGTACTTTGGGCACTGTCGCCTGGGACATCCCTCTCTTTCTGTTATGAAGTTATTATTTCCTGCAATGTCTGCTGATGTTTTTGAGTCTTTTGTTTGTGATGTCTGTAGTATCAACAAACATCATCGTACTTCTTTTAAGCATGTTTCTTTGCCCAGTTCTATTCCTTTTGCTGTGGTTCATGCTGATATCTGGGGGCCCTGCTCTCCCCCGTCTATTTCCGGCTGTACATGGTTTGTTACATTTATTGACTGCTTCTCACGCACTACATGGTTATATTTGATGCATCGGAAAAATGATGTGTTCTCTGTTTTCCGACAATTTCACGTCATGATCTCTACCCAATTTCAGTCGAAAATTCAAATTCTTCGTAGCGACAATGGTCGTGAATACATGGATTCACAATTTGAGCGATACCTGGCTGATCACGGCATCATACACCAGACTACCTGTGCGTATTCCCCAGCGCAAAATGGCGTTGCTGAGCGGAAAAATCGCCATCTGCTGGAGGTTGCTCGGTGTCTATTGTCCACGATGCATCTTCCGAAATTCTATTGGGGAGATGTTGTCCTTACTGCTGCATACCTCATCAATCGTATGCCCACTCGTGTTCTCGGGAACTCTACTCCCCTAGACACGCTTGGTGTTCCTACTACTCGCCTTCCTCCTAAGGTGTTTGGCTGTGTGTGCTTCGTTCACATCCATCACCCTCGTCCCTCCAAACTTGATCCACGGGCTCTTAAGTGTGTTTTTTATCGGTTACTCTCCTACGCAAAAGGGGTACAAGTGTTTTCACCCCCTACAAGAAAGGTGTTTGTTAGCATGGATGTTACCTTCCGTGAATCCGAATCTTACTACCCTTTGTCTGCTTCCTCCACAACGGGTACGCCTTCTGTTTCTTTGCCTATACCTCCTCCATATCCCTCACTTCAGGGGGAGTTTCTACCAGGGGAAGTGAGTCCTGTTATTCCAGTGGAGGTGGCCTCTATTCCTATGTCTCCTCCCGTCTTCATGGATCCTCCCTTCTCTATGCTTTCACCCCCGACCTTGCAGGTATATACTCGGCGTACAAAGGGGACAAGCACACAGGAGCCTGCTATGATACCTGACTCAGGGCCCTCAGAGTTACCGATTGCCCTTCGAAAAGGTATCCGGTCTTGCACTCGTCATCCGCTTTCTAATTATGTTTCTTATGACTCTCTGTCTACCTCCTACAAGGCCTTTGTCTCCTCTCTTGCTACTTCTTCTATACCTGCGTCCTGGCAACAGGCTCTTGAGGTCCCTATATGGCGTGATGCGATGGTTGAGGAAATGAAGGCTTTGAAGAAGAATCATACATGAGATCTTGTCTCTCTTCCTCATGGGAAAAAACCTGTTGGGTGCAAGTGGGTGTTTTCTGTGAAACAGAATCCACAAGGGATTGTTGAAAGGTGCAAGACACGGTTGGTTGCAAGGGGTTATACCCAAACCCATGGCATTGATTTTCAGGAGACGTTTGCTCCGGTTGCTAAAATGAATACCATCAGGGTATTGGTGTCCATTGCTGTTTGCAAAGATTGGGACCTTCTGCAGCTTGATGTGAAGAATGTCTTTCTCCATGGTGACTTGGAAGAGGAGGTCTATATGTCTATTCCTCCGGGTCTCACTCCAGCTGGTGCCTCAGGGAAAGTTTGTAGATTGTTGAAGGCTCTATACGGACTGAAACAGTCTCCAAGAGCATGGTTTGGCCGGTTTCACAAGGCGATGGTGTCGTTTGGATACTCTCAGAGTAATGCTGACCATACGCTGTTCATCAAACGTAGGCTTGGGAAAATCACAGTCCTCATTGTGTATGTTGACGACATTGTCATAACTGGTGATGACCATGAAGAAATTCAGAATCTAAAACAGAAGATTGCCAGAGAATTTGAGGTCAAGGACCTTGGAAAACTAAATTATTTTTTGGGAATAGAAGTTGTAAGATCAAAGCAAGGAATCTTTCTCTCACAGCAGAAATACACGTTAGATCTCCTTGAGAAGATGGGAATGAGCGGATGCAGACCGGCTGATACTCCGATTGAGGCTAATCATCGATTGGGGCGTGATGATGGAGCGGAGATCGAAGATATTTCAGGGTTCCAAAGGTTAGTAGGGAGACTGATATATCTGTCGCATACTCGTCCGGATATCTCCTATGTTGTAATTGTTGTGAGTCAGTACATGCATACTCCAAAGACACGACACGTGGATGCGGCATACAGAATCCTTCGGTACCTCAAGTCCTCACCAGGAAGGGGAATCCTGTTTTCCCCAAGTACTGACCTAAAGATTGAAGTTTATACTGATGCTGATTGGGCCGGGTCAGTGGACGATAGGCGATCCACCTCTGGATATTGCTCTCTTGTGGAGGAAACCTTGTTACTTGGAGGAGCAAAAAGCAACAGATTGTGGCACGATCTAGTGCTGAGGCTGAGTTTAGAGCTATGGCTCATGGGGTCTGTGAAGGCTTATGGCTTCGGGCCTTATTGAGTGACCTTGGTCTTGTGGAAGAAGGACCCATTCGTCTGTATTGTGACAATAAGTCAGCTATTAGTATCGCGCACAATCCAGTTCAACATGACCGGACAAAACACATCGAGGTGGATCGACACTTTATCAAGGAGAATATTGAAAGAGAAATCATATGTACACCCTTTGTACCCTCTAACGGGCAACTTGCCGATATTCTCACCAAAGGATTGAGTGGGAATTCTTTCGACCAGATTTTGAACAAATTGGGCATGTTTAACATCACTCGCCCAACTTGAGGGGGAGTGTTAGCATAGTTTACTTTACTTTATTTTTGGTGTGCAAATAGCATGTTTGTATCCTTGTAACTTTGTCTCTCCTTTATATATAAAGGGGGACTCTTAATGCAATATGATTATGATTTCCCCTATCTAACATATGCAAATCTTGTTTTCTTTCTCGATAGTTGTCAATGAGTCTCCTCAAGATATGTATAGCTTTCATGGTCAACCGCCCTGGCATGAATCCAAATTGATTCTCCGAGATGTTAGTCTCTCGTCTTACTCTTATTTTTATTACTCGTTCCCATAGTTTCATGGTATGACTTATTCATTTAATTCCTTTGTAATTAACACAATTTTGTATATCTTCTTTGTTCTTATACAAATGTAGCAAGATACTGTCTCTCCATTGGTCTGACATTCTTTTTGACTTTAGTATTTTATTTAAAAAATATGTAAGTCATAAAATTCTTTCATTCTTTTGATATTTTAATACTTTGATGGGCCTGAACCAATCGTCTTTTTATTTTTCATCTTCTTTAGAGCATCATTTGCCTCCAATACTTGAATTTTACGATAAAATATTATGTTCTTGTTTTTTGTTTCATTATAGAATTGATAAAAGTATTTTTTCCATCGCTTTTTAATATCCACATCATCCGTTAAAATTATATATGTTTCATCCTTTATGCGTTTTACTTGACTTAAATCTCGTCTTGCTTTCTCTAGCTCGAGCAATTTTATATATGTCACGCTCTGCATCTTTGGTATCAAGACAATCATAAAAATTTTCATAAGCTTGACTTCTTGCTTTATTTACTCCATATCTAGCTGATTATAAAATAATCTAGTTGATTTTATCATTTTTCATCCATATTTTTAACGGAAGGGGCATTTTTTTAAAAATTCGGTAAACTTGGAGGGGAGGTTAATGTAATTTCAAAAGATAGAGGGTTGCAATATGTAATTATGCAAACTCCCAAGGGAGGTCCCGGTAATCAACCCTTTCGTTTATTTTCCTTCATCTCTACTCTTTCTCTACCATGAGAAATATCACTAGGCACCAAATACTCTATAGCTTCTGCACCTTTATCTTGTTTGATCAATAATAAGCTGCTAATGATTTCGGACAAAGTGATATTATTTTCTGAATAGTAATAGATTAATTTAAATAGGCATTAAGTGTTTCATTTGGATCCTAGAGCTTAGATCAAGTCTTTCAAAGCTGTATTTTTGACAATTAATTTCCAAAAATTGAACTTTTACTTTTCAGAGAGAATCCAGAGCTTTATCTTGAAGAAACACGGGCTAAATATCGAGATCTCAGTGAAAGACTAGAACAACGGAAACGCCTTAAGACAAACGGATCACGTTCAAATGGAAACAATAATTCATCCGGAGGCATTGGCCGAGGCGAGCGTCTGAATTCCGCACAGAAGGAAAGAATGCGACTCTTAACAACTGCAGCATTTGATCGGGGGAAGGGCGAAGACACTTTTGGAGCTAAAGATGAGGACTGGCAGCTTTACAAAATGATGAGCAAAGACTATGATGATGACGATGACAGTTTTGAAGAGGATGAGGCTGAACTTGGTCGTCTTACCACTAGGCTCCAGGTTGGTTTTGTGCCCCCAATATGTTGATATGCACTCATATTCTCTCATCTTTTTATTATAGGGTGATGTTATATGCCGGTCATTTTTGGCTATGTGCAGTACAAAGATAAATGTAGGCCAAACTAAAAAATCATAGGAAGCTGTGAACCCGCATAGCCTTGGCCTGCACTTAACCGTATGAAGTTATGCGGCCCGCACAAGCCGATGTCGGCTAGCTTATAGTTATTTTCTTATTATATTGAACTACACCTACTACTGGCTGATCAATGTCTAACCTTACGACCCTCGTGTACTAATTGCAGGAAATCGATGAAACATTTGTTGCAAAATCCGACATGGAACTACTCCAGGGAACCCTTGAGATTCCTTGGCCTCGACCTCTAACTGTAGAGGACTATAAGATGACGCTCGGCATCGAGCGTTTCCGGTGCCCCGAGATACTATTTCAGCCCAACATGATTGGAGTTGATCAAGCCGGTCTCGACGAGATGACAGGTGGCTCTCTAAGGAGACTCCCAACGCAGTATACTGAGGCGAAGAACAGTATGTGCAATTCTATTCTCGTGCTGGGGGGAAGCTCGCTCTTCCCTGGTCTCGAATCCCGATTGGAAGCAGGGATTCGAAAAATCCGGCCTTATCTGTCCCCACTTAAGGTGGTGAGGTCAATGGACCCAGTTTTAGATTCCTGGAGAGGTGCAGCTTCTTATGCTGCTGCTATGGAGTTCCCTACTCAGATCTTCAGCATCCAAGATTATTATGAGAAGGGTGAATCTGGGCTTAGGCAATACCAGATTAAATATAGCTTGTGATTTGCACTTGAATTATTTATATGGTTGTGGTTATAATCAATTTGCTTTGCTTCTTGTTAGTTATTTCTCATTTCTTCTTTTCCGCACATCTAGGCTTCGTCTGGCAGGACGGATACGCGCCGGTCGCATGCACATCACCGCCGTGAAATGCGGGGTTTGGATATCCGCGGTCGGGCGGTGGGGCTCCGCCTCACAGCACAAAACCTCGGGATTTCCGCGGAAATCAACCGCGCCGCAGGAACAGCGGTCCAGCGGCATGATGATTTCCGTGGAAACCTCACCGCTCCGCCAAACTAAGCCCTAGTTAAAATCTAGGGTGGATCTTATCTTTGGGAGATTATTGAGCTGGGTTTCAGAGCTTGTGGGAGAACATTTTGGGATCATTTCTTTAATTGTAAAATGATCTCATTTACCACCATAAAATAGTCCTAAACAATCATTTTTAGTGTCAAAAAATGGTTGTAAACATTTGCATTCAATAAAAAAGGATCATTGTTGACCTCTTTGGATGCAGAGTTAGGTTCAATGTGCTATTCTCAAAAGTCTCATCCAGAGTCTTGATGGAAGGTTTTAAGGGCTCATTTGGTACCTTTGTAGATGTAAATCATGTAATAGAAATCAATGTTTTTTCAATAGGCTTTGGTGTTAAAATAGTTGTAATTAGACTATTGCCCAAGGTTATGAAACCCGGACCGGTTTGGGTGGTTGGACCGGTTCAACTGTGGACCGGCCCGACCAAGGCATTAAAATCGGGGATCTTTGGGCCGCCCGAGACTGGCAGAACCGGATGGGCGGGCTGTTGAACAGTGAACCAGTCAACAACCCCAGTTAATTTTAAATGTTAAAGTTTTTAAAATAAATTAAATAAATTTAAACTGATTTTGCCCATTCAAAGGGACAATTTTTTGGCGTGTTACTCGAAACTTACTACGTGTGCGAACGTAAATAGCCTCGTTTATGTATGGGCCCACATTCCGTCCATTTTGCGGAACGAACGAGTGCTCTCTTCCCTCTCCCCTTTCCCCTCTCCCGCTGCGTGGGCCTCTGATGAGTTGTTAGAGGCCGCTCCAACGCACTTCGCCCTAAAATTCCTCTCCAGACCTTCCTCATTTGCCATGAGACGGGAAGTGGAGAGAAATGTTATGCCAACGAGAAGGTTGAAAACTTTCTATCAAAGATTCTCGCACGCCTAAACTAAAAACGGGAACAAAGCGAGTAACTCTCAAGTTTGATCCCTCTCTTTCATTGTGATCTTTTTTTTTCTACGGCTATACAATAGTTTTGCCCAAACAAACACCCCTTAAGGGCCGTATGTTCACTGATTTACTTGCTAAATACGGTCGTATCTCGGAATAAAACCGTAGGATTATAAAAACCTAATCTGATCTTATGTGATAGGTATGATCATATTTCTAGGATGCATCTTAAATTCTACTAATTACTAGCTCATTGCCTCATTCTTCGTTTATTACATGTATTTTTGATCGTATTTCAAAGATTCAACCTTTTTTGGAGTAATTAACGTACAACCACCATTAAATTGAGAATATTAATGACTACATCATTAAATAATAATTAATCAAATAATAAACTATTAAATATACAATAAACTATTAAATATGTAGACAAAATTCACGCACAGTAAGAATCAATCAATATCTTAATGTCTGTCATGAGATCTCAACTTATTCAACTAGGGCCCCGTTTGGTGGGACTTATTTTCAGCGGTCAAGCGGTTACGACCGCATGTACCGGGCCTTAATTAAGACCCGGTACATGCGGTCGTAACCGCTTGACCGCTGAAAATAAGTTCCCCCAAACAGGGCCTAGGTCAAACCTCATTGACTAAGATTTGAGAATTTTGAATATAATGCATGTAATTTGCAACTTAATAGAATTGAACTGCAAAAAAGTTTTTAAAAAATTCAGACTAAAAAAGTTTAAATAGGCATGCGCCTTGGACTCCGAGCTCCGGATCTCCCCGTCGACGGCCAGTCTGGCACTCCGCCGCCGCATTAGAGTCGACGCCACCACTCTTCTATTGAAATGCTCCGGCGATCTCACGATGAGGCAGCTCCTCCAGCTGCAATCCATGCTCATCGCCGATCCGCCTCCATCCTCCCTCATCGACCCCAATCTCGTCGCCGTCAAGCTCATCTCCGCCGCCGCATCACACGGCAACCCCCGCCACGCCGACCTCATCTTCTCCCTCCTCCCCGATCCCAACCTCGCCGCCTGGAACTCCCGCCTCAAAGCCCTCGCCGACAATCGCCTCTACGCTCTCGCCCTCGCCCGCTTCAATTCCCTCCTCCTCCTCCGCCCCCGCCTCCTCCCCGACGAGTTCTCCTTCACCTCCATCCTCAAATGCTGCGCCGCGCTTGCCGCCGCCTCTTCCGGCGAAGCCTCGCACGCCTTCATTGTCGCCCACGGCATCGCCTCCAACCTCTTCGTCGCCAATTCCCTCGTCGACATGTACTTCAAATTTGGCCGCCCGGTTCTCGCCCACCGCCTGTTCGACGAAATGCTGCTCAAAGACGTCGTCTCGTGGAACACTCTCATCAGTGGCTTCTCCTTGCGCGGAGACGTCGGGGCTGCACGGAAGCTGTTCGACGAAATGCCAAGTAGAACCTTTGTGACTTGGTCGGCCATGATATCTTGCCATGCCAAATCCGGCGACACATGTGCCGCTCGACACCTGTTCGATCAAATGCCTCAGAAAAATATTGTGGTCTGGAATGCCATGATCTCCGGCTACGCACAGAACGAAAAATTCTCAGACTCGTTGAAGCTTTTCCGCGCGATGCTGCAATCACGCAGCCTCCGACCGAATCCAGCCACGCTCGTAAGCGTTCTCTCAGCCTGTGCTCACTTGGGCGCCCTGGATTCTGGCCGATGGATCCATAGTTACATCGACCGGAATGCCGTAGAGTTAACCCTCTTTCTTGGCAATGCCCTCGCCGACATGTACGCAAAGTGCGGCTGCATTATAGAAGCGAGAAAAGTGTTTGACGAACTGCACGAGAAAGACGTCATCTCGTGGAGCATAATCATCTCCGGACTGGCCATGTTCGGCCATGCGGAAGAAGCAATGTCCGCTTTCAATGAGATGCTGCTTCGAGGAACAGAGCCGCCGAATGAAATCACCTTCATGGGAATCCTATCAGCCTGCACCCACTCCGGCCTGGTTGATGCCGGGCTCGAGTATTTCCGACTGATGAGGGAGGAGTTCTTCATCCCTCCCACGGTGGAGCACTACGGATGCATGGTGGATCTTCTGAGCCGAGCAGGCCGGTTGAACGAGGCCGAGGATCTGATTGCTTCCATGACCGTTCAGCCAAATGTTATAGTCTGGGGCGCTCTGCTCGGCGGCTGTAGAATCTACAAAGATATCGAGCGGGGTGAACGAGTGGTTAGGCGGATCCTTCAGCTCGATTCGGAGCACTCTGGCAGCTATGTTTACTTGTCCACCGTGTATACGTCCGTGGGCAGACTGGAGGAGGCCGCAGAATGCAGGATGAAGATGCGCAATAAGCGAGTGATGAAGACGCCAGGTTGCAGCTGGATCGAGGTGGATCATGCCGTCTACGAGTTTTTCATGGGGGACCGATCGAATCCTCGCTCGCAAGAGATATATTCCCGCCTTGGTGAGCTGAGGAAGAAGATGAAGTTAGCCGGGTACGTGCCGAACACCGGAGTGGTGAGTCATAGTGTTGGTGATGAGGAGAAGGAAGATGCCATTTCGATGCACAGCGAAAAGCTTGCTCTCGTATTTGGGCTCATCAGCACCGTGGGAGGGGAGACGATAAGGATTGTGAAGAATTTGAGAGTCTGCGATGACTGTCACGAGGCGTTTAAGGTTATATCCAAGTTGGAGGGGAGGGAAATTATTCTAAGGGATAGGAGTAGGTTTCATCAGTTCAAGCATGGGCTTTGTTCTTGCAATGACTACTGGTAGATAGCTAATAGCCTTAATATTTTGTTAGAGAGGGTTTAATCTAGCATCTTTTCTTGGTAGTAGTTGTAACTGCTAGTTGTCATGTCAAACACATTCTAGCAAAAAAAATTGCGCCAAACGAAGCCTAAATTGACTAAAAATGGATAAACTTTTTTTAAAAAATTAGTGGGATAAAGGCTTGCGTGTTGTTGTTGTTGTGTTGTTGTTGTTGTAGAGTTGTGTTCTATAGTCAAATGACAACTGCAGTCATAAACATGCATCCCTATGCTGTAAAGGAAGCACTCTTTTTAAGCTATAATGTTGGGTCTTCCAAAATAGTCTTTTCATGAAGCAAAACTATTCAGAATGCATTTCAATTTATAGGAAATTTTAGGTCTTATAATATTCTCGCGCGCACAACTTTGCTAACGAGAGTGTTCAACTGCCAAGCTTTCGCTAGCCCCGGGTTTAGGCTCTGCTTGTGGTAGCTATTGATGGTGAGAAGCTGGTGGTGGGAAATCTGTGGTGAGAATAGAGCTGTTAGGAAAGCATTGATGAAGAAGCTGCAGACTCTTTAGAGAATTTGTGTTTTAATATTTTTAGAATGATATTGTGTGTTTATTGTTTGCACCTGTAAGGCTTTGTGAGAGTCTAGTCACTAGGCATGTTAGACGAGGGAGGGGTAGATCAATAAAGACTTGGAATGAAACTATAAAGAAAGACACGATGTACTTAGGCATTAGTGAGATTATGACAAAAGATAGGGCACAATGTCGACAAAGGATCCATATAGCCAACCCCACTATAGTGGGATAAAGGCTTGTGTGTTTATTTATGATCAGCTAGCTCATTCATTATATAAATATAATATAGATAAGCTACAGAGCTACTACAATTGAGCACGGATTTCGAAAAGTGTATTGTGATATGTTTCGCTGAATGCACCACTTTTTCTTTCGAACACTAAATGCTCATTCGATTACACTTCGAAGTGATGAATGTGCCCCCATTGAAATGTCCATGTCGGCCTTAACATGGGCGTTTGTCGTGTTTATTTTAATAGCCTTGGTGCATTGAATACCGAGAAAAGAAACATTATATATTCCTTAGATTTTCTTTACCTTTCTCCAATATCTATTCTTTAGATAGATAGATAGATAGATATGTTATATATAAAAGTTTTATGCTATTCATTGTTGTCAGGATGGAGATCCTATATGAGATCGTTTCGAGGTAGGATCGGATCTGATAGTAGGGTCGGATCGAGGATCGCTTTACAAAATCAGGATCGATTTACAAAATCTGGATCGTAAGATTGTAAGATCCTATGATCTGGATCGCGATCCTGACAACCTTGAATTGCTATTACATTACATGAACTTATCATTTTTGTTACAGCCTCCCTCTTACAGAATGCTAGAAAGTATGCCAGCATCAAATTGGTTAATGGCTGGAGATAAGGAGGGGGAGTCAAAAGGCAAGGATGATTGAGAGAAACTGCAAGATTGATTTGGTGAGGCTGTTGTGCTGCCGCACGATGGCTTTCGCACTAGCAACGGCACGATATCTTCAAGCAGGCCTTGCGAACAATACCCAAAATTATAAGGCGGGGGGTCGTGCTGCATGATTTCATGTAAGGATGAACTTTCAGTAATGTTAATGTCAGCAACCTTCAAAAGATTGTAATGTTGATGACCAGCAGCTTCAGTAATCACAGACACCTCCATTTGCTGCATTTGTTCAGCTTCTTCAGATGCTGCAGATTGTGTTTTGGATCTCTTCGTAGCGTGATGTGAATTGGGAGCGAAGATCTGATCGTGAGGCTGCGAGAGGACGAAATGCGAGTAGGTGTAATGCAGGTGGAGTCCTTCATATGTGATGATGACTGTTTCTGGATCTTCAGTTGATCTCTCAACTTGTCTCTTTGCATTACACATTGGATTTGTGCATTTGTAGTAACTCCTGTTTTACATACAAAAAAAAATGAAAATTGATGTTACAGTAACAAGATTAATTACTGCTTTAGACCTCAAACCCTGAGTAAATAAATAAAAACTTTCTTGATAATGTTAGAAATATTAAATATTTTTTTGATTTTTCTATTATTTTTCGGAATATTCCCGGCTCGGCTATAAATAGGGGTTCATAACCCTTTCATTTTCATGGAACAGCGGTTGTGAAGAAAGGTTGCGGTCAGCAATTTGCGACTAACAGAAGAGGTTTGCGATTAGCTGTTCGCGAACAGTGTGGCTAGCACGCAACGGTAACTGCGGTAAGAGGTGGCGGTAAGCAGCGGGGGTAACCTTGATGAGAAGTTCGCGGTTAGCAGTTGGCGGACCGTGAGTCTAGCGAGTGGTGGTAAGATTAGCGTTGGCGGTATCTGTGGTTAGGCGGCTAGAAGTTGGCAAATGCCTTTTGGCGACCTCCGGTAGGAGGATAGGTGATCGAGTGTGCAATCTCCGCGGTTAGGAGTGGTTTATGTGTGATGTTGTAATACCCACTTTGGGTAGTTTGTGTATGTGTGAAGTTGTAATACCCTGTCGGGTAGTTTGTAACTGTTTGAAGTTGTAATTTTTTATTTAAGAAATAGTAGAAGCTATTTCTCTTGTACTTTCTTGTGTTTAGTGTTTATGTTTTCAACGGTGGTATAAGAGGGAGGTTCCGAACCATGGAAGTGACTCTGAAAAGTTGAAGTGGGGAAGTGTTTGTCGTGATTGAGAAGGCAAATGTTCTTCCACTCCAGGTACATAGGCTGACTAAAATAAACTATGAGAACTGGAGCATTCAGATGAGAGTGTTGCTAGCATCAAATGAGCTTTGGGTTATAGTGGAGATGGCTATGAAGAGCCAACTACTGAACAAGAGGCGACATTTACTAATGCACAGAGGACGACACTTAAGAGAGGCAAAGAAGAGAGACAAGAAAGCTCTCTTCTTTTATACCAAGGGGTTGATGAAACAACCTTTAAAAAAATCTCAGATGCTCGAACCTCAAAAGAAGCATGTGAGACTCTGCAATGCTTAATGCAAGATGTTGACAAAGAAAAGAAGATGAAATTGCAATCTCTCTGAGCTGAGTTCGAAGTCCTGATGACGCAGAATTCTGAGAAGGTTGACGACTATGTAACTCATCTTCGGACGATTGCAAACGAGATGGAACGCAACAGAGAGATGCTTGCTTACGTAATTAAGGATTATGGAGAAACTTCTGCGATCACTATCAAAGAAGTTTAACTATGTTGTAATGGCGATAGAAGAGTCGAATGACCTTACTAAGGTGACTATCGATGAACTCGCGGGCTCCCTGCAGACTCATGAACATCGCATGTTGCGGGATGAAAGGTCAAGTAGCTTGGAGAAAGCAAACTCAATTGAATTTGGAGAGAGTTCCAGACGAGGTGGTGACATTTAACACTTTTTCATCTTAACTTGGACGATAATTTCCCTTTTTAGTTAGTTATCTTGATTGTAAGGCTTGCTCTTGAGGATATTCAGTACTGATATTGAATCTCTCTTCATGAGCTTGAAGAGAACCTCATGGCTCTATTAAGGAATACACAATAAGATCCTTTGATTCCTTTATTGCTGTGACTATATAATTGAATTTTTGAGGTAACCTTCGTAGAACTTTTGCCGCTATTTTACGTTCTTCTATAACATCTCCTAAAGTTCATATATTGTTTACCGTAATACTGATACGTGAGAACTGAGAAGAACGATGAGGTAGATTCACCTTGGTTCATATGCATGTTGTCAAACTCTATCCAAGCAGCTTGTAAATTAATAGTTACAATTTTTTTTTCATTTCCTTTATACTCTGTTTGCAATGTTTTCCAAGCTTCTTATGCAGTGTTTGCTCCAATTATGCATGAAGGGGTAAGTGAAGAGGTGGATGTCATATGATGAGTATGTGTTGAAATTGTTGAAGTGAGAGTTAGGTGGAGTTGGGCGGTCTGATTGGGAAGACCACACAGTCCGCAGAGTCTGTCGCGGCCTGGCGGACAGCTTTGGTGGATTGCCTTTGGCGGGATGCCGGTTTCTTCTGCGGACTGACTCAGCAAGCACCCTTGTTGATCCGGGCGGTTAGGGTTGACTAACCGCGGATGTGGCAGACTCTTCTGGAGTTCTCCGAGTCTGGCATTATTGTTATGGCAGGCTCTTCTGGAGCTCGCCGGTGTCCGGCCTGTTTCTTTGCTCGTGGTCTGGTTGTTAGATCGTGGAGGTCGGCACAGTTGTGCGGACTGGTTCGCCTGGAGGTCGCGTTGTTTGATGGAGCAGTCCGCAAGTGGTCAGACTGATGTTGTTCAGCTTAGGCGCGGTCTTATTCAAGTGGTGGGGTTTGTTTGGAGACCGCGGAGCTTGCTGTTGTTGACTTGGTCTTGTGTGACTAAGTCCAGCTTGTTGTCTAGCTCGCCGAGATCGCCTGTGTGGCAGATAGCTTCTTGAGCTCGCTGAGTTCGGCAAGTTGTCGCAGGCCGGAGTTTTGTGCGAACTGAAGATGTGTCTGCAACTTGGCTACTGATTTTTACTTATCTTTGGTTGCGGTTGAGTGTTCCTGCGACCTCTTTCGGCTTCCACCAAATAAATTTTTACAATATGTACGCTTAATTAGACTTCTTGAAGATGTCACTCACTATCTGATAAGAACGGATATGTATATCCTCACTCTGAGTGTATAACCTACCTCCGATACCAATGTTAGAGCTTCTAGGCAAACAAATTCAGAAAGAGGAACAATGGAAGCTATACTTGATGCTATTTCATATATTTTCTACCCTTAAACAGAGCTGTTTTCACATATTTATTGGACTTGATATTCTGTGAGTTTTCACTCATTATACCACCTCTTATACAAAAGCACTAATTACATATCTAGATCTGGGCTTGAAAGTAGAAGTAGAAACAATATTTGCATAAGCGAGCGGGCGAGAGGGGGGTGGTTGTTGCTTAGACAGGGGTCTGTTTGGCATGACTTATTTGCTCTGATGAGTTTGGCCGAAAACGCCTCCATCATAAAATGTATGTTTGACATGACAGTGGTTATGACCGTCACCCAGAAAAGAAAACTAGCTTTGAACATAAAAATAGATGAAGTTTCTTAGGCGAGGTCATCTGGCATTCACGAATGATGGTTCATAATCACCGCGTTCACAACCTCCATTGCCTCGCCAAACGGAGCCTAGGTGCCAAAATAGGCCCCCGACAGTCCGAGCCCGAGGAGATGGAAACAGGCGAAAACGTAGTCCAGCTGTTCGATCGATTTTGATTAATGGAAAACATGGAAACGAAAATGCAACGCGGAGATTGACGGCAATAGGGCAAGCCATCAGAGGAAAGCTGCCTGGGACTGGATTGCATGCCACCGTCGGTATCCCGCCGCTGTCCAGAGCACCGTCGTGTGTGTGTGTGTGTATCTAAATATATATACAAAGCTGGAACATTGCTGAAGTTGATTGTCAATCACTATGTTCCTGAAGCTGTAATTTATGGGATCCGAGGGGAGTAAAGTGCATCCCTGCACTTTACGGGAAAGTGCGTGCATCCAACGGCTCGCGTGGATGGCCGCACACATCTCAAAGTTCATCTCGCTTTGAGATGTGTGCGGGCATCCAACGCAGACCGTTGGATGCCTGCACTTCACGGTAAAGTGCACTTTTGCACTTTACCTCCCCCGGGTCCGTAATTTATGGCTCCTCATTATAATGCAGCTTTTCTGCTCCGATGAGTTTGGAAAAATGCGTCATCAACGTACAATGCATGTTTGACAAGATAGTGGTTATGACTAGAGTTGTTCATAAATAGTATGGTTCGTGAATAATTCGGAATTCAATTCCTGAACATTCGATTAAAATTCGAATTTTTTGAATCCGAATCCCAATAATTTTATTCTTGTTCGAAAGATTCGTGAATACTAGAATGATTAGTTAAATAAAATAAATATGTAGAATTAAATATAAATATATTTTAACATTATATACAATTAAATACCATAAAATTCAAATTCGAATCCATGTTCGAATATGAATTCGAACTCAAATTCGAATCTAACATTTCATGACGAACCCGAATCCGAATCCGATGTTGAATATTCGAACGAATCTGAATCTCTGCATTTAATCTCAAATTTGAATTCGTTGGAAGAGTTATTTGATTCGATTCAATTCGTGAACACCCCAAGTTATGTCCACTACAAAGAAATGATAACAAGTTTTAAACATAAAAGTGAGTAAAGATACTCGAGTGAGGTTGTTGGGCGTTCAAGAACGTCGACAGTTCATGATCACTGCGTTCGTGACCATTGCCACCGCACCAAACCGAGCCTATTGCGTATAAGTACCTTGGATTTGGGTTGTTTTTGATAGATTTTTGTCCATATTTCCTCCACTTGTAACCATCATCTGCAATTCCATCCCCACAAGTTTTAATTCTGAGTGTGTATTTGTTCTCCATCTTAGAACTGAAGCTCTTCCCTGCAAAAATTGAAGTCCTAAAAAAAAGAATTCATGTATTTTCTTCTTATAAGCAATTCATGCAATGAGCAAAATATTGAAGATGGAAGCAAAGCAAGCATATATACACTGGAGGACTAAAGCTGGTGTAGCTTTCCTCTCCATTGCCGCTACCCATCGACATTGCGGTCTCGACTTCGCATATCAGCGAGCCGATACGCGCCTTTGAGAGTAGATTGTGAGGAGAAGACGACTCTTGCTTGCTCGAATTCGACGGCGGGGTGAGCAGATCGTCGTAGCCGCGGAGTAGTTGTAATCTGCTGAGTAAACTCACCTCCCCCTCATTCATAGTCTCCTCCATTGAATTTGGAGAAATGCAGGCTAGTTGTGTGTGGCTTTTAAAGGGTGTGAAGCCTGCAATTAATGAGGAATAAACCATCTTATAAGACAAAAATGCCCTCATTGCTCATTATTAAATGACAATTGTTACTCATAGATTATAAATGTCTATTCGCAGACTATTTTGCTTTTCATTTTATTTGAGTTCATAAACTGTTATTCGCAAACCATTTTTAATCTTGAGCAATCAATGTCTTCGCTCTCTTGAGCACTTCATTATATGCGTTGAGGAATAAACCATCTTATAAGACAAAACTGCCCTTGTTGCTTATTATTAATATGGAGTTGTTATTCGTAGATCATAAATGTCTATCTGTAAACCAAGTTTTTTTTTTCATTTTATTTGAGTTTACAAACTGCTATTCGCAGACCAATTCTAATCTTAAGCAATCGATGTCTTCGTTCGACTGAGCAGGGCCCGAAAACGAAGGAACAACTTCGACGATCTTCTGAGCACTACAATGTGTGTGCAGATCGTGATTCGTAAAATGAATGTGCAGATAGAGACCGAGTTGAGGAAGAAAGACGTTTTCTTCGTTGCTCATGCGATTTCTATTTGTCTGGGAAGATTTAGATAGCTAGGTTACTCTCTCCATGTGATGAGGAAGACGAAGAGGACAACCAAAGTTCTTTTTTGAATTTTTTTTACTAATAAAATGTGATTAACAAATAAAAATATCTGTGAATAACAAATTTAACTTCCTTTAAAGCTGCGAATAGACTAAGGCTCTGTTTGGCACGGTGATGACGGTCATGAACATGAGGATTAAATTATCATTCGCTACTGCCCACCAAAGAATCTTCATCCACTTTTATGTTCAAACGGATGATATTTGTTAGACGATCCTTAACGAATGATGTTTTAATCTCTAAACCCTACATCCTAAACCCTAAACCCTAAAACCTTAAACCCTAAATCCTAAATCCTTAGATTATATTTGTTAGACAGTCGTTAACGAATGACGCTTTAACCCGTACGTTTACGACCGCCACCACGTGCCAAACGGAGCCTAAATATGTCAATACACAAATATGATTTGTTAATAACAACTACCTATTGATATGGCGGGTCTGTTTGTAATATTGCATAGAATTTTGAGCATTATTTTCCATAGTCATTATTCAACCTCAACCTACTTTTTTGCATTATTGGGCACTCAACTGGTTATAATAAAAAGGGTTGACTTTTATATTGAGCCCGTGAATGTAGAATGTGTCTATGCAAAATTATATGCCTCTAGAATTATCCATGAAGCCCTCAAATAATCGCCCTTCGGGATGGGCACGCTATGCGTATATCCAACATATACGCGTGATCTGTCAGCCATCGGATTAGCTATCGGACGACCCACCTTGTAGCCATTTAAGAAGGAAAAAAAAAGATCAGGTCGGATTTTAACATTACGGCCTGAAATTATTTTTTAAAAGACTTTTTAATATATAAATTGGATTTTAAAAGATTCATAAAAATATTTTAACTAATATCTTATAATTTTTTTTTATTAAAAAATCTTTATATCAAGGCTAAAAATGCATTTTTAGGTAAGACACACGTATATGTTGGATATACGCGTGGCATACCCAAAAATTTTCCCTTCTGGATTGAATCAATCATTTTTGATAAAATAAGGATGGCAAACTTTATTTTAGGTTCAGGGTGTAGGATCTGGCTTCGTTTGGCACAATTTATTTTCTCTTCTGGGTTTGATCAAAAAATGTCATTATCATAGAATGTATGTTTAGCAAGACAATAGTTATGACCATTATCAAGAAAGTAAACTAGTTTTGAGCATAAAATGCATGAATTTTTTTAGGTGAGGTCGGACGTTCATGAACGACGGTTATGACCACCGTGTTCACGTTCGCTACCAAAAAGAACATGTAAGCACCACCCTAATCTCTTCAATTACATTTATTATAGTAAGGGAAAGATGGGTACCCCATTATTTATAAAAAATTGGGGCTGCAAATAACAGAGTCCCTCCATTATGAGAAGCGCACGTAGTGGTAGAAGTGAAAATATTACTTAGCTTGTGCGCTTCAAGATTGAATAACATTATTACTATATACTAACCTAGTGGATATATATAATTCAATATAACTTAGCATATTATTTAATAGAACATGTAATCAGCCTAGTCTCTTCTATTATATTTATTATACCCCCATTATTTACAGAAAATTTGGGCCGCAAATAACAGAATCTCTCTATTATTATGAGAAACACTCGTAATGATAGAAGTGAAAATATTACTCAGCTTGTGTGCTTCAAGATGGAATAACATTATTACTACTAACCTAGTGGATATATATAGTTCAATATTAGTTACCATATTATTCAAAAGAATAGGTAATTAGCCAAATCTTTTCTATTATATATTTATATTTATGGTTATTTATCGGGACCTCCCCTCGAAGTTTACGTAATTACAACTCGCACCCCTCTAACTTTTGAAATTTCAATTACATTCATGCACAGAAAGACCCCCCACCCCTGAAGATTTACACTCTAAGGGGATACTTTTGTGCATGAATGTTACGAAATGTAAACATTGAGGGATAGTTTTAGTAATTTTGAAAGTTAGAGTGGTGCAAACTGTAATTATGCAAACTTCGAGGGAGGTCCCGGTAAATAACCCTTATTATATACTTATTATAGTAAGGCAACATTATTTAGTTCTCTTACTTACTGAGAGCAACAACCACACTTGTGGAAACATGCATATAAATATATCATATTTACTTTAACCTCCACGTGGGCGTTGACTAATTGATGCTAATTTGTTTTACTTATTTTGTTTTTTTTGAAGTTGACAATAACGACGACAAAAAATTAATTAACTGCAACCTAGAGGTGGGTCCGGGGGGTTGACCTGAAGAGATAACAGGTTGCAGTTGGAAATGGAGGAGAGGTTGGGTAAAGTCAACGGCAATGGGCGGGACCCACGACCTCACAGTTGGGCCTTGCTGGCATTTGTCAAAGGTGTAAACATCATGTGAAGTGGCTGGGATTTGAAGGGCAGTGATTGGGGGTAAAATGAGGAATTTGCGCCTTTGGCCGAGTTCATGACACGCTGTATTTGCGAAAATGCTTGATCGTGGCCGTTGTTCGTTCCAAACTTACAATTGATTCATCATCACTATTAAAAAATTGACTTTTAGTGACAAAATGTTTCTGTTAGAAATAACAAAGTATTTGTATTGATGTGTAAAAGGAGGACCCTTGGGGTCTACAAATAGGAGAAGAGAAGAGCCAAAAAGCATCACATGCGGCGTGAGATTAAAGTAAGTAAACAATTAATTACATTTAATATTAACATCTCCCCTCAGCACTATAATATTTTTGGTATTTAGCAACACCTACTTGACAACATTTAAAAAAATGTTGTCTAAACCTATATAGAGAACAATTTATAAGTGTTGTAATAGATTATCATCTTTAGGCAACACTTTTCTACAACATTGAATAAATGTTCTCTAAAATTTTATAGAGAACAATTCTGAAATGTTGCAGTTGACGATTCACTTTAGACAACATTTATTATATATATATTTTTTAAAATTGCAGACAGACGACCAAATGTTGACGGACCATTTTCAAACCATCCAAAATTTTTATTCACTCTAATCTATTTTTTAAAAAAATTAATTTATAAAAACATAAAATTTATTAAATATAAGCCATAACTTAACCCTAGCTCATTCCGGATCGGTACTTTCCCAGTCCCTTCCCGCACCCTAGGGATTTTTGGCACTTAACACCCCCGAATTGGGGGTGTTTGGCACATTGCACCATAGAATTTAGAATTTGACACTTTGCACCCTCAAAACTTGACATTGCACCATATCTGATATTTTTTATTTATCATTCTTTTATAATTCAAAATTAGAAGGGTATTTTGGTCACTATTTCATTAGGCAAAATATATATATTTGCAGGCCCCATATAAATTGGGCGGAAATTTCACTATTGCGTCAGCCACTCTTCATTCGCAGGCCACCCTTTGCTGCCTAATTCAATATCGGATATTTGCAGGCTTTTTGCTTAGTCGTTTTAGGCTGTTATTTGCAGGCCAATCCTTGATCAAAATAAGTCGAGGTCGTGCGGATATTTCGAGCAATTTTTAGAGCATTATTTCAAGCAATTTTTAATGTTAGCAGTGTAAAATTTTAATGAGTTGACAATTTTAGAGCAATGTGTTGAAGACACGTGAGATTTGAAAAAAAAAATTTGTAATAAAAATTTTAGAGCAATTTTAAAACTAGCCGCTCACTCAATATCCAAGCAATTTAAATCATTTTTGCAGGAGAATTTGGTAGTTATTTTCTCATTTTTTGGAAATAATTTGTAACGTGTTTTGATAACGATTCTCGCATTTCTTTAGTTCACCGCTCATTGCTACTAGTCGTCCACTCAATTTTGACGCAATAACAACATATTCTCGAGCAATAACAACAATTGATCCATTAAAGATGTGACAAATGAAAACAAACGATCATCTAAAATTGCAAAAAATCCGTACGATTACTAACAAGCACAGTTGCATATTAAAATCCAAAAAAGAGTACTCTAATTAACAACCACAGTTGCACATAAAAACCCCCAAAATCATAAATTGAGTACTACCGCTTGCACTCCAAATTAATCGTTGAAGTCTTCAAATCCTGCCAAAAGCACATAAAATTTAGTCAAAAGCAAAATTATAAAGAAATTACAATAATATATGAATTCAACATCTAATTAACACAAGTTGAAAATGTTGGAAATGATGAATTTGTTGCTTCAATAAATGTCTCTTATGTAGTAGAAACCTTCTTCTTCACCTACATGAAAAATAAATATTAAGTTATTTTAATACTTCTACAAGTTTTGAAATTAAATCAACTAAAAGAGAACTAATCGGTAACTTTTATTTGGACGTTGTTGGTAATGGTTGTTCAACATTCTTGCTTGATTGACTACAACTTTTTATTATTATGCCATGTTACACCACAGTTGGAGCATGCATATTTTTTCTCATGCCTCTTCAAACCATACCTTTTACCATCTAACTCATCTTGTTCCAATCTTCTACCATGCTTTGATGGCCTCCCCAGTTTTTTTGATTTAACCGTCCATGAGACCAAAAGATTTAAGTCAGTTTGAGGTCATTCCCTTGATCCTCTTATTGGATTCAACATATGTTCATACGCTTTCAAAAATGTTGTTTTTTATACCAGAAATCAACATAATTTTTTGTCTTCTCTCTTTTAAAAAAAATGCACGTTATAGCATGCACACAAGAAAATTCCAGTTAAATCCCATTTATTGCAGCTATAGCTTTGACATCCTAATTCCACTATTCATTTATCACAACTCCACCCTTTTACCTCAAACTTGTCGTCGCCATTCCATTCCAATATGTAATCATGAACCCCCTTTTGTTTTTTTCCAATATCTTTTGAATGTTTGGACATATATCTCCAACCGAGTTAACCAATTTATCTCGTTGTGTATGCAATCTTTTCATCAAAATTACTCTTATAATCTCAAGCATTGTGATGATTGGTTTACCTCTTGCCTTTAGTATGACATTATTAAAACTTTCACACAAATTATTCAGTAACATATCACATTTGAGTCATGTACTGAAGTGAGATCTTGCCCAATTTCTAGGATGTCTTGCTCTTACCCAATTATATGTCTTAATATTAAATAGTTTCAGTTTTTTTCATCTCAACATTAAAATCAATTAATCTCGAAGCGGATGCGGCCTTCCACAATAAAGATTTTAGTTGTAAGCCTTTATGTATTAGCTTGAAATTGTTATACATATGTCTCACACAAAATCTATATTCTGAATTTGGTAGTAATTTCTTCACTGCACTTATAAGTCCATTCTGTTTATCTGAAATGATGGTCAATGCAAAATTGTTTTCAATACACAAATCCTGTATTAATAGACCAATAAATCATTCCCATGATTTCCTATTTTCTTTTAAAACCATTGTGTATGTTATATGATACATGTCATTATTGTCATTAATACCAACTGCATATAATAAAACCCCTCCATTGGAAGTCTTGAGGTGAGTACCATCAAGACCTATAATAGGTCGGCAACCGGCAAGAAAATCATGTTTTAAAGCACCCCAACATATATATAATCTTTTGAAGATACATTTTTGTGAATCTGAAACCTGTTTGCACTGCACTTTTTCTGCTGTGTTTGGATTAGTTTGACGAATTTCATCACAATAGTCCCAAATGCCAGCATACTTCTCCAATTCTGTACCATGAATAATCTTGTTTGCGTGCTTTTTAATTCTATACATTTTCCAAATGAAAAGTGATGTTCTATTTTCCATTTACATCATCTCTTGCATAGAAATAACCCGTCACTCCGGGTTACTCCTAAGATGGTTTTGATATTTTTTGGCAAGATAATCAGTAGTGCAATGTTTAGAGCTTAGGGCCCTATAACATGAATGTTCTCCTTTAATGGTCTTTACTTGAAAAGTTGTATCATTTTTAGAAATAAAGAAAGCAAACATTACCCAACCACATTCACAAGTAACTTGTATCTTATCACGATATTTTTTTGTGAATTTTATTAGCTTTCCTTGCATGTTTGAATAAGTCCTAATTGCGTCTCTAAAATCTTCACCAGTATTGAAGCACAATCCAACTTCAAATTCAAAGTTTGCTTCATGTGCATTTCCTTCGTAGATGTGATAACGTGATGATTGACATTTATTTGGATTAGAAGTGGGAAGGATTATATTCTTATAATGCTCTATGATTTGATTTTGCTCCTTACTGCTTCCTTCATTTGGCTTCTTCACCCCAACCCATTCTATTATTTGATCAACATATTCATTTAAATCTCTATCATCATAGTCATATTAACCTTCTTCAAAGTCATCGCTAAAATTTGAATCATATTCATCTGTGTCCTCTTCGTTGCTTATTGAGTCACTGTCATTTTCAAATTCTATTATTGGCTTCTCCAAGCTGGGGTAAACCTCACTGTCATGATCAATATGGGCTTCAACAGTTTCAACATAAACATCAACTACCTTTTCTGAATTAATATACCTTATTAGATTTTTAACATCATCATCATTCAATATCAAATTCATATTACTACGATCAACAAATCCGCCGGAACAATAAAAAAAATCTCACCCAACCTAAATAACGAACTAGATCCGACATATCATGCAAATCCTTTGACATTATGAAGTTACAATCACAGTAGTTAAAGAAGCTAACTACATCAAGGCTATATAAAATATTTGCAGAGCCAATGAACAACCCAGAATGATGCAGTTTGATAGTAAATAGAGAAACTTCAAATGACATGTAACATGTGCTCGCTCTTGAATCATTAGCTCTCAACATCAAAACCATTCTTTATCATGCAAAAAAATAATTTATTTCAAAAAATTAATTAACTATAAGTGCTAAGAAGAAAGGGGATGAAAATCAAATGCAAAAAACTATAAAAAAACTCGGTATGTAACTACTTCTAGCTATGCATGTAACTACTTCAAAATATACTATATCCAGCAAAAAATATTACTAGTTCAATAACAACATAAAAAATCATTACAACAATGCTTTAATAGTATGAAAAACCATGTAAATAGTCTATCCAGCAAAAATAATTACCAATAAACTCTATCTCAGAACGTCGAGAGAGTGATCGCCGGGGAGAGAGTACGTTGGGCGGGGTGGTTGGAGTAAGACGGCTGATGAGAAGGCTCGCTAGGGCATTTGGAATGAGAAGGCTCGCACGGGCGTTTGGAATGAGAATGGCTATTAGAGTTTTAGGTTGAAATAAAACTGTTATTCCAAAAACACCTCTCTATTTGAATAAAATAAGCATTTCTGAATTTTTAATTAAAGCTGAAAATAATAGAGGGTGCAATGTGCTAGCTGAAATTCTTTGTTTTCAAGGTAGCTTGCAACCTATGGGGTAAATAGATTAATTGATGTCTTGTGATTTTCTTTAATTTCTTCTTTAGTTACTTAATGTGTTGGAAGTTAACTAGCTTTCAAGAACCTGCACAAAGAAAACAACAAAGAAAAACACACGCAGAAATTATAGTGGTTCCCCAGATTATGAGTACATCCACTCTCCTCCCGCCTTTCTAACTTTCAGTTAGAATAGGCACTTCTCCAAAACTCAGCTCAAAGAGCTTACACCTAAAATCCCTCAGGATCTCTCAGTCTCCTCCAAGACTTATAGCTCAGGCACAAGTGCATTATAACTTAGTGATAAGCAGATCACCTGCCTCAAGCCAAAGGCCCTATAACTCAGGCTGGGAGGACAGCCCTACCTCAGATCCACAAAGAATCCTACCTCAGAGAGAATGACTCTCCTACCTCAGGCTTTTAAGCCCTACCTCAGATCCAAGGATCCTACAGCTCAGGCACAAGTGCCCTACAACTCAGTGAGAATGACTCACCTACCTCAGGCTCAAAAGCCCTACAGCTCAGTGATCAAATGATCACCTACCTCAGATCCAAACTGGATCCTACACTCAGAGAGTATAACTCTCCTACAGCTTAGGAAAATTTGCCCTACCTTGGGTAAATGGCCCTACAGCTCAGATCCAAAAGAATTCTACAGAAAAATAATGGTTTAATTAATTTGACACAGAGAAATTTCTCTGTGTCAATAATTAGGGCTGAGTTATCTCAGCTCTAACTTTCTTTCACAGCAGTAGGAAGAAATTCTTCCTCTATTAGAAGAATCGCAGAATATAAATTCTGAACTTGCTGAAGAAGACGGAAGAACGGCTAGGTCTTGAGTTCTTCAATCAGCTATCTGAACCCACAGAAGACTGAAGGCTCTCCTTTCTTTCTTTATCAAAAGTCTTTCTGATCTTGTTATAACAAAAGAAAAGTGTTATAGCTAACTGAACTTTTGTTCTACTGGAAGGCATCAAACTTTTTCTCGGCAGCAATGACGAGGAAGATGAAGTCCAGCCTCCATTTTTTGTTTTGGATAAAACCCTAAAAGTTGAGTTCAATCATCTGAAGTTGTCCCTTTATATCTTCCGCTGATTAACTGCTCTAGGAAGCAGTGGGGACCACCTGCTGCATACAACTGCACCTTGCTTTAACGGAACAAGACGTACAGTAGCCCTTTGGCAACATTTGTCGTGTTCTATAGCTTTCCCGCACTTAATTTGAACTCTATTGACTTTGCTGACGTCACCATTTGTGGACTTAGCAAAAATCAAACATCTTTCGTATAGGCGTTGAGTGAGTAAGCTTCACTCAGCGCCAAAACACTTAGATAAATTTTTGTTACTAGGCGTTGAGTGATCAACCTTCACTCAACACCAAAACCCTTGGAAAATATTTCAGCTTCTTGGCGTTGAGTGAGTAAGCTTTACTCAATGCATCTGGACTTAACCAATTTTCTTGCTTGAGAAGCGTTGAGTGTTATTTTTTCACTCAACGCTTTCAGCATCTGTCAATTATATTGACAAGAAGTTGAGTGAGTAGAATTCACTCAACGCCTCTCTCCTTAGACAGATTCTCAGTTGATTAGACGTTGAGTGAGCAGCCTTCACTCAACGCTTTTGTCCTTAGACAAAATCCTGTGTTGGAAACACTATCTCTTACTGACTAAGGTTCAGTCAACCTTTTTTATCACATGGCGTTGAGTGAGTAAGCTACACTCAACACCTATAGACTTAGTCAAACCTTCTGTGATATATTTGCTTTAAATATCCACTGTGTTGAGATAGTTGAATTGTCTCGACACTACAGTCTGTTGGATGTCGACATCTTTAAGTCAGCACACCAATTCTCTAATGTCTCGAGATAGTTGTCTCGACACTCCTCCTACAAATGTGTCGACATACTTGTGAAGTGTGTCGACACTTTTGTACTTAGTCAAAATAACTACACAGATTTTTTGTGGCTTTGACTGACTTGAGCAATACTCAACGATTTATGATGTATGGCGTTGAGTGAGTAGACTTTACTCAACGTATGTAGACTTAGCCACGCTTCTGCCTGATTTCTCTTAGGCTTTGACTATACAGGCTACACTCAACAATTTTACTCATTTGGCGTTGAGTGAGTAGACTACACTCAACGTTTGTGGACTTAGGTGATTTTCAGTCTATCCGGCATCTTCACTTTATGAGCACTTATCGCATCACTTGGAATACCTGTTCTATCAATGTTACAAGTATTAACATGCATACATGAACTTAGGCACATATCAAATACAACTTTATGTATATCATTAACATGATTGACTTCTTCAAATCTAGGATATTGTGGACAATGAACCCAATAATCTCCCCCTATTTGAAGAAGTCAAAACCCTCAATCAATTGAGTCAATGACATACACTAACATATGCAGCATTAGATCATTAGCTTGGAAAAATTAAGAACAAGAGATTTAGTTACCATACTCCATTGCTTGTAGGGTGATCAACATCACACCTGCTCCCCCTAAATTACTCCAACCTAGAGGAGATGAATTTGATCAGATCCTTCTCATAGTTCTGATACCACTTGTATCCTACTCCTCTTGTCTTATGATGCCAAATTCATCTCCTTCTCCTTCTCTCCCCCTTTTTGACTTCTGTAAATAGTCAGGGAGGTTCTGATCTTCTGCTCCCCCTCTTTGAGTACAAATAAGCAACAGTTGAACCATCTGAGAGTGCAGGAGCAATGCTGGACTTGCTCCCCCTCAACTAGAGCATCATCTATCATGTTTCCTGATAGACCCTGTGGTTTACATCATCTTGATAGTGCTTCAACCAGCATGATTCCACTCAAGATATACAATCTTGAAGGATCTTCAATTCTCTGAAGTACTTGTCCACCTGCAAGAAAAAGCATAACTTGCACACTATGGGGAGCAACTGAAGCTATGCTAGGTTCAACATACCCAATTCAAACTTAAAGGTGTTGAACTTTGCTTCATCAAGTGGCTTAGTGAAGATGTTAATCACTTGCTTGTCTGTTGGGACAAACTCAAGGTTGATATCTTCACATTCCACATGCTCCCTAATGAAATGATATATATTCTCAATATGCTTAGTCCTGCTGTGTGAGACAGGATTCCTAACAATTGAGATGACACTAGTAGAATCACAATATAATGGACTTCTACTTATCTGCAGTTATAATTCTGGAGCTAAAGTTGGATCCACAGTAACTGAGCACAACAGCTCCCTACAGAAATGTACTCTGACTCTATGCTTGAAATTGCAACACTTATTTGCTTCTTGCTGCTCCAAGACACTAGTCTTCCTCCCAAGAATTGATATGTACTAGAAGTGCTCTTCTGTCCTCTTTGCAGCCTGCAAAATCTGCATCTGAGTAGCCAGTTAGTTCAAACTCCCCATTCATAGGGTACCATAAGCCAAGATCTGGTGTGCCCTTAAGATACCTCAAAATCCTCTTTGTAACAGAGTAGTGAGATTCTTTAGGGCAAACCTGATATCTAGTACAAATATATGTAGCATATATGATGTCTGACCTACATGCAGTTAGATATAGAAGGGAGCCAATTATCACTCTACACAAAGTTTCATCAACAGGTTTCCCTGCCTCATCTTGTCTATAGGCATACTTTATCCCATGGGAGTTTTCATGGTGGAGGAATTCTCCATACCAAACTTCTTGATTAACTCCCTAGTGAACTTAGACTGGTATATGGATAAGCCATCATCAGTCTGTCTAACTTGGAGACCCAAGAAGAACTTAAGTTGACTCATACTGCTCATCTCAAACTTCTCTTGCATAAGTTTGGCAAACTTTCTGCAAAGGTTGTCATCAGTAGATCCAAAGATAATGTCATGTATATATATCTGGACTAGGATGATCTTACCATTAGATTCCCTTAGGAATAGGGTCTTGTCTATCTTCCTCATTGAGAATTTGTTCTCAATGAGGAAGCTAGACAAAGTCTCATACCAAGCTTTAGCCCATATAGATCTTTCCTAAGTCTATAAACAGAATCAGGCGAGTTAGGAACAACAAAACCTAGAGACTGCTCAATATAGACTTCCTCTTTTAAGTTGTCATTCAGGAAGGCGAACTTCACATCCATCTGGTAAATCTTGAATCCCTTGTGTACAGCATATGCAAGGAACAGTATGATGGCCTCCAATCTTGCTACAGGGGCAAAGGTTTGATCAAAATTAATACTTTCTTTTTTCATGTACCCCTCAGCTACTAGCCTTGCCTTGTTCTTGATTATAATGTCATTTTCATCAAGCTTATTCCTATAAATCCACTTGACTCCAATGATATTATGTCCTTGTGGTTTGGGAACCAGCTTCCGACCTTGCATCTCTTAAAATGGTTCAGTTCGTCTTGCATAACAACAATCCAGAACTGATCTATGTTGGCCTCTTCAAATTTCTTTGGCTTAACTTGTGATAGGAAGATTGAGTATAGTGCTGTGTTGACACTTCTACTCTTGTTCACTACTCCTTGGCTTACATCACCAATGATATGATGTCTTGGATTCTCCCTCAGATGCATAATTGTTGGAGGCAATCCGGCTTCAGCTATTGGTGCAGCTTCTTGCTGATCTTCATCCACCTCATTTGTGTCTGGCAGTTCTTATCCTGGAATGTCCACTTTATCTTGGATAACTGGAGCTGCTTCATTGATGATCAGCTTGTCCATCATCTGTTTTATACCTGTAATATTAGAAGATGAGCTTGGAAGCTCTCTGTTAGTCATAGTAGACTCATCAAAGACTACAAGAATAGATTCTTCTACAACTTGGCTTTTCAAGTTGTAGATCCTATAGGCCTTGTTATGATTGTTGTATCCAACAAAAATCTCATCAAAGGACTTGGCAGCAAACTTAGTCACATAGAATTTCCCATTGTGAAGCATATAACATTTACTACCAATGATTCTGAGATAGCCCAGATTTGATTTTCTGCCTTTCAAGATCTCATAGGGAGTCTTCTTGTGACTCTTGGTGATAGAGGCCCTGTTGAGTACATGACATGAAGTATTCACTACCTCTGCCCAGAAATATTCTGGGAGAGATGTATCACTCAACAATGTTCTTCTAACCTCAATGAGAGTCCTACTTTTCCTCTCAACAATCTCATTTTACTGGAGAGTTCTTGGAGAAGAAAATTATTGATGAATCTCTTGCTCTTCACAGAACATTATCATGCTTTCAGACTAGAATTCAGTTTCATGGTCACTTCTGATTTTGACCATTGAACTATTAAACTCATTCTGAATTTGCTTGACAAACTTGATGAAGATGTCAAGGGTTTCATTATTTTCTTGAGAAAGAACACTCAAGCAAACCTGGAATAGTCATCAACCACCACAAGGGTCTAGACTTTCCTACCAAGACTATGAACTGACATAAGACCAAACAAGTCCTTATGCAAGAGGTACAAATACCTCACAGAGTCTTTGGTCTCAATGCCCCTAAAGGAGGCTTTGGTCTGCTTGCCATTTTGGCATGCTGAGCAAAAGCCCTCCTTGGTGCACTTCACATTAGGATCATTCATAAATAGTTCTTGACTAAAGAGCTTGTCAATAGTTTTGTATTTTAAATGAGCTAGCCTCTTATGCCCTTGGACATAATATAAGACTTTCTCATTTACCACTAGACACATGGGAGAGTTTGATTCTAAACAAAGAAAGTTTAAACAATAAACATTTCCACTCCTAGTGATTGTCAAGATGACATCTTGGTCACTTGACCTCTTGATCAAAAGAAAGAAAAGACGAGATCTCACCTTCGCCAGGAAGAACGGGGGGAAGAAATTCGACATACCGCTTAAGGAAGAGGACGTCAAACTCCTTGGTCCCATAGAATTCGAGGAGCGCACTCTCGTGGGACCCTAGGGCTGGAGGCTTGTAGGCGGCATCCTCATACTGGATCGGCGCAAGAGGAACGTTCCCGAAGTCACCAGAGACGAAGACAAACTTCTATCCCCAGTGATGATGCTTATTGGCGAGACCGGTTTTCTTGAGCAGCTGCCCGGAGAAGAAGACGACTCCTCCCTTCACGCGGAAGGTAAACAGCATCCGGAAGATCGAAAGGTTGAACTCTATCCTCTCGGATCGCATGTAGTAGATGAACGCTACAAGGATGGCGACCGAGTTTGGATTCAGCTGCGCGGGAATGACTCCATAGTAGCGGAGGGCCAGGCGCATCTCCGGCCAAAGAGTGAGGCGAAAGCCCACCTCGAAGTGATCGAGGGGCATCGCGAGCTCCCCCTCTCGCGCGGTGTTCACCCTGTCGTTATTGCCTGGGTTTCTCGTGGCGAAGCTGGCAGGAATGTATCGGGAGTTAATCAGCTGATACTCCTCCAGGGTCAGACGGTACGGCGGAAATTGGTGCTTCCGGAATGCTTCCGCGCAATTAGAGCATCCCTCGTTCTCGCCCGGCATTGTGTCTAAAGTATTCGAAGGCGAAGTCGCAAGAAAGGAGGCGAGAGGGAGAGACCAGCCGAGAAGCAAGGGAAGGGAGGCGAAAGTAAGATGTTCTCGGCAGAGCGCGATAGCAAAAAGAAGAAAAGTGAAGGTTCCGGACCAGGGAAATAAATGTGGTGGGTGGATCCACCTATTTTGACCACTGAACTATTAAACTCATTCTGAATTTGGCTATTGGCAGACCAGCCAGGGGTATTCCAGTAACTTCAGGTCAGCAAAAGACTATAAATAGACCCACAGAGTCTCCTTAGAAATCAGACTCTCTTTTTTTTCTGAATCTCTAGTGCTTTCTGAGGAGCTCCTAGCCTAGCTTTTGGCTTTGAAGGAGAAGCTCTCAGAGATCTTCCGGGTGTGAGGTGGGACATCCCTGCTGAGGCTTTAGGTCAGTCCTAGGTCGTTAGCAACCAGTCAAGGGGTGGGGCTTGAGAGAAGTAGGTGTTGGCTGCACCCCTATTTTGAACATTCGTTGAGGTCAATTTTGGCTCCAACATATGTCATTGGTGATTTTACCATAGCCTCTAGTCACCCCTCTATCTAAACCCCCAAAGATAACATTGGGTCCATTAGTCATTGGAGTATACTCCTTCAAGTTGCTCCTTGTCTCAGTCATGTGCTTGGAACATCCATTATCTATATACCATATTGGGGTATGGCCACTTGAACTAACCTGCATCACATAATTTACTACCTTATGACCCCAATTTCTCTTGGGTCCTAGGTGCATGTTAGTCTTATAATGAACTTGTCTACCAACAGCTTTTATGGTAGGTAGACTAATAGCTGCTCTTGGAACATTAGGATTGTGCCAGCAGTTTACAGCAAAGTGGCCCACTTTGCCACATCACCAACATTCATGAATGTTCTATCTTCTTTTCTGTGTAGTCCTAGCAGTTTGGTTAACTACTGGATGAATAGTAGGAAGAGAAGCAACAACCTTCTTCAGATTTTTTTTAGCAAGGATCTGACTGAAGGTAAGTCTTTTAGCTGGCTTTGTTGAAGCCAGAATTGACCCCAACGAATGTTCACGAACTAAAGTGTAGCCAACGCCTACTTCTCCCAAATCTCGACCCCTGACTGGCTGCTAAAGTCCTAAGACTGACCCAAAGCCTCAGCTGGGAGGTCCCACCTCACACCCGGAAGATCTCTGAGAGCTTCCCCTCCAAAGCCAAATGTCGGGCTGAGGAGCTCTTCGGAAAGCACTAGAGTTGGAGAATAATGAAAAGTCTGCCTTCCAAAGAGCCCCTATGGGTCTTTTTATAGTCTCCTCTTGACCTGAAAATACTGAAGTGCCCCTGATGGGTCTGCCAATAGCTGAATCCCGCTGTCATCCCCGGGGCACCAGGGTAATTTTACCTGTGAATAATGAAATAGCCCTTCTGGACGCGGGACCCTACCACGTGGGCCCAATTGGCGAGAACCCCGGACGAGAAGGCTCTCGCTAAAAACCAACTGGGCTTACTTCGGCGAGAGCTCCTGTCAAGAAGGTTCTCGCCCTTGATGGTCTTGATGCCATTGCGGCTTAAGGCTCACTTAATGCCTTCTCGCCTGCCCCGGGCGGGAGCTACCATAGTCGAGCCTCCTGCTTTGGCTAGGTCAACTGACCTATCTGCTCTAATAGGTCGCCGATCGGTCTTTGGCTGGTAGCTCGACGATCGGCTTTGGCTTCACCGGTTCTCGCTTACTCTTGGACGGGAGCTCCTTCAAGGCGGAAGCTCATCTGGTCTAGAATCCGAAGCCTGGCGCGGCGCGAACGGTTTTGCCCATCGCCAGGCGGGAGCCCTTAAAGACGAGAACTCTATAAGTTTGTCTTAGGGTTAACCCAAGGCTAGCCTGAGGCTAGCCCAATCCTGACCACTGACCCCTTGGGGTTCCACCCAGCGAATATGGGGTTGTACACAATCCCCGCTCTTTTCGAGCTAGCCCTGCGCTCGACAATACAAGTCCAACCCCGAAATATTCGCTGGACACGTGCCCGATAGCCAAGAGAATCTTTTGGCGGGCCCTACTGCAGCTATAAATACACGCCGTCGGGTGTCCGTAAGTCTTGCCTCCAAACTACTGCTTCCTTACTGAGCTCTCGCCTAGGGCTTTTTGTGAGATACCAAGATGTATGCTAAGCGCGCCGGCAGGCCACTTCCGCAGGACCTTCAGGATCGGTTGGTCGCGGCTCAAGCGCGAGCCTTAGCCAACTGCACTGCGGTAGCGCCCTGGCTATCGAGGAAATCTCCAAACGCCGGTCCTTCGGAGCCGAAGAAGAAAAAGGGCAAGCGAAAAGCGAAGGTGGTCCGGCGAGATCTTGCTAGCGAGAACAGGGATCCACCTTCTCCTACTCCCAATCCCGCGGAAGGCCCCTCCCCGCAGAAGGTATGCCTTCCGGCCACTCTTACCAAGATGCTTATGCTATAGGCTCGACGGCTAACGTAGCCTCTCGCAGGAATCCCTTCCTAATGACGACGTCGGGTCTTCCCCGATTCCCCCCGATTTGTCAGCTCCCCCTCCCGAGGGTCGAACGAGGGTCTCGGAGGAAATTCCTCCAGCCACTTCTCGCTAGTTCAATCATGCCTTTCCTTTTCTGAACTGCCTTCTCGCAGAGCCAGCTTCCGCCACTTCTCGCTAGTTCAATCATGCCTTTCCTTTTCTGAACTGCCTTCTCGCAGAGCCAGCTTCCGCTCTCCCGGGTTTCGTCACCCGGGAAGATGAAGCGAGAACCGGTGCGTCGATTTCTTCTGCGGCGAATCCCGCTCTGCCGGCGGGAGGGGTGGCCCTCGAGCCTTTCACTACCCCTAAGGATGCCGATCATCCCTTGGGAGAGGACAACCCTCTCCATGATTTCGGCCAGGCCGGGACCCCTGTGCGTAAACCCTTCCGCCCAGGGCGGGGTAAGCCTCTCCACCTTCTTTATGGTACTGACGGAGGGGTCGGGCCTTCTCATCTGTTGCCAATCAATGGCTCTCGCCAGACTACAGGTATGCGAGATATTTTGTCGACTAATCGTTAAGCCTTAATCATAACCGCGAGAGCACTTTTCGCAGGGGATCCCAGCTCTCGCCCGGGAGTTAACGAGGAGGGAGAGGAAGAAGAAGAAGAAGAAGAAGAAGAGGAGGAGGAAGACGATTCCCTTCCTCCTTCGTCCGGCGAGATAGAGGAAACCTTGAACGGCGCCGGGAATGCGAAGGAGCGGAGGAAGAAGATCTCGGCCATTTTGGCCAAGCTCATCCGGCGAGATCGCGCCCATGCTGCCGCGGCAAAAGCGTTCCGCGAGTCCGTGGAACAAAGGCTGGAGGCCCTGGAACGGGATTTCTTCTTGGGCGAGACTGATCGACAAAGAGGACCTACCGCCCAGTCTTCGCCAGGGAGATGCATCGCGCAGATACGGGATCACGCTAGGCGGATCAACCTGGGGTGCACCACGCTGTCCTCTTACTTCAACCCGCTGGCCCCTCCGCGAACCAGGCGGAGAGAACGAGGGCGATGGCGCTGGGAGCCGTATTAGTTCTTCTAGGTCTCGCCCCTTCTTCCTCTTTAGCCTTCCCTTCCGCCATGTACCCTTAAGCCTCTGTAATAACTGCTATTGTTAACTTTATTCAGCTCTCGGCGGCGAGAGCATGCTATTATCCGTCTCTCCCTTCATTGCGCTGTGAATTTTAATAATGTGTTAGAATTAGGTCGCTTGCGCCAAAGCTAAGAAGCTTGCGCCAAAACCAAGAGGCTCGCGCCTATGAGAGGCGATCGTCGACTGCTGTCATCCTGAGGGGGAAATCCGAGGCATCGCCCGTTCAGATCGTGACAGCCGTGCTCCGCCGTCATTTTTCTCTCTCTATCGGACGGAGCCGCCACGATCATGGTTTCCTATAAATAGGGAAGCCTACCAACCGCATTTATTTCTCTGATCCGAAACCTCAACCCCCTTTTCTTGCTCTCGCCCTCTCGCTCCCGCTTCTTCCTCTCTTAGGCTTCTCGCCAGCACCCATAAACTCAAGATGCCAGGCGAGAACGAGGGTCGCGCCCATTGCGCGGAAGCGTTCCGCAAGCACCTCTTCCCCTCCTACACGCTTACCCTAGACGAATACAACCTGACCGTCGACCGTTTTATTCCCGCTGGCTTCTCGACGCGGAACCCGGGCAATCACGACAAGGTGAATACCCGGGGGGCTGGAGAGCTCGCCATCCCCCTCGAACATTTCGAGGTGGGCTTCCGCCTTCCCCTCTGGCCGGAGATTCGGCAAGCTCTCCGCTACTATGGGGTGGTTCCCGCCAAGCTGAACCCGAACTCTGTCGCGATCCTTGTAGCGTTTATATGCTACATGCAATCCGAGAGGATCGAGTTCAGTTTGGCGATCTTCCGCAAGCTGTTCAACTTCCGCGCGAAAGGAGGGGTGGTCTTCTTCTCTGGGCAGCTGCTCAAGACCACCGGTCTCGCCAACAAACACCATCATTGGGGCGAGAATTTCGTCTCGTCACCGGGGACTTCGACAACATCCCCCTCCAACCTGTTCAATATGAGAATGCTGCCTACAAGCCGCCCGCTCTGGGGTCGCGCGAGAGCGCACTCCTGGAGTTCTTTGGAACCAAGGAGTTTGACGTTTCCTTCCTGCGGCGAGACGTCGACTCCCTTCCTCCCGTCTACCCGGGCGAAGGTACGGTCTCGCCCTAGATTCGATCTCTTGTTAGAATCTCCCTGTGCTGAATAGTGCTAACTTTGCATGAGAGCGGGAGGTCCCTTTAAGCCAACCTTTCGCTGCCGCCCCGGGCGCCGAGGATCGGGCTGCGAGAGGCTCTCTGGCTCTTGCGGAAGCCAGCGCTCGTGCCTGCAGGGATGAACCCGCTCTACCCTTGTCGACCGGGGCAAAGAAGCGGAAAGGCCCCGCTCCCGCCCCGCGACCGCTGAAGAGGCCGAAGCCATCCGCTGCGGATAAGGGTAAGGGCTTGGCAGTCTTGCCCGCCCGTCCTCCCGCCCCGGGCGAGTCCTTCGAAGGACTGCTCCGGATGGCCAGCGAGATGGGCGCTGCCGCCGGGAGGCGTACCGAGGCCGCTGCCGAGAACCCACCGGCCGCTGACGCGGCGGAAGGAGAGGGAGCGGTTGTCGAGACCTCCGCCCGGACCCCGCCCAAGGAAGTGCCGAAAGGGCACAGAAATTACGGCTTCGGCGTGAAGCACGTCGACGCCGAGGGGAAGCCTCTGCTCCAATGGGATCCCGAAGCCAACCAGGTCAAGGTTTCAATGCTCCTTCCCAGTTGGGTGGAGCGGGAGGAGGTTACTGGCGAAGCCTTCTCGCTTGGCTATGGCCTCTATAGCCGAGAGGACGCCAGTATCTTCGACCAGATGCCCACCCAGCTCCTGGCTTTCGATTCTATCCGGGCCCTGCTACGCGGGTTCGAGCTTGCGCATATGTGCGCGCGTCGAAGCCTCAGCATCGATAAGAACTTCTCCGACATGTACAAGGCGAGGAAAGAGGCGGTGGCCCGAGCACGCGCTTCGGAGACAGAGCTTGCGAGTGCTCACCAGGAGTTGGCGAAAGCTCAAGAGGCGTTGTCTCTACGCCCTGCCGTCGAGGTAAGCGAGATCTTCCCGGCCCCCCGCTCTCGCTTCTTGAAGTCACATTTGCGCAATATTTACTGAGCGGATTTCTTCTCCACAGGATTCCGCCCAAGCCACGGCGCTTCGCGCGGAGTTGGCTGACGTTCATTACGCGAACGTCCTGCTGAGGGACCAACTCCAGCGTGCGGAAGCGGCGAAAGGCCTGCCTCCGACGCTTGACGAAAGACTAAAGAGCCGCCAGTTCTCGGTGTATGACATCGACAAGCTGTTGCAGGCGAATGCTCAGGCCACCGTCAAGCTGACTGTCGAGACGTTGCAGGATGCGAAGATGCTTCGGGAGGATGGCGCAACCATCAACGCTCGCCAACTCCTCCCCTGGCTGTTCGACCCAGTGCCGAAGCCCCCGGGCACGCCGGACTCTCCTCCCTCAGATGTCCCGAAGTCTTCCACCGAGGTCGGCGAGACGTCTGAAGCGAGCTCTGGAGAGGACTCTGGCGAGAGCACCAGCGGGGACTACAGCGCATCCCCTTGAAGCGCCTTTTTTACTTTTGATATTCTTTTGTAACGAGCGAGAAGCTCCTCACCCTGTAATTATTATATATAATGCAATGTTTTATTCTCCACTGCCGTGCTTGCTTGAATGAATAGGTTAGACGACCAAGTAGCTTCCGCGCGAGCTTCCGCCGAGACCCTTAGCCTCCTTTGGATCACCCTAGAGACTCGTTAGGCGAGAGCCTTGTGCCATTGATTAAGTCGTCTTGTCCAGGTCTGCCGGGAGCCTTTTTTCAACGAGACCCCCCCAGCCGAGACCTTACGGCCGAGACCCCTACTTGCTGAGGCCCCAACTGGCCGAGACCTTTTTGGGGGCTCTGTCCCTGATCATGGCCAGGGTCGTGACAAGATGCCTTCCCACAAACTGGATCTATGCTCCACCGGTGAGCCTTCGGACCTGCCAGCCAGATGAGAGCCTGCGCAGCGAGTCTACCTGGGGCCGAGCCGAGCTCGGGGGGTTGATGAAGCTAACCATACCTCTCCCCCACAGGCGAGCCTTCGAACCTGCCAGCTAGATGAGAGCCTGCGCAGCGGGTCTACCTGGGGCCGAGCCGAGCTCGGGGTGTTGATGAATCTTTCCAAACCTCTCCCCCACAGGCGAGCCTTCGGACCTGCCAGCTAGATGAGAGCCTGCGCAGCGGGTCTACCTGAGGCCGAGCCGAGCTCGGGGTGTTGATGAATCTAACCATACCTCTCCCCCACAGGCGAGCCTTCGGACCTGCCAGCTAGATGAGAGCCTGCGCAGCGGGTCTACCTGGGGCCGAGCCGAGCTCGGGGTGTTGATGAAGCTAACCATACCTCTCCCCCACAGGCGAGCCTTCGGACCTGCCAGCTAGATGAGAGCCTGCGCAGCGGATCTACCTGGGGCCGAGCCGAGCTCGGGGTGTTGATGAATCTAACCATACCTCTCCCCCACAGGCGAGCCTTCGGACCTGCCAGCTAGATGAGAGCCTGCGCAGCGGGTCTACCTGGGGCCGAGCCGAGCTCGGGGTGTTGATGAAGCTAACCATACCTCTCCCCCACAGGCGAGCCTTCGGACCTGCCAGCTAGATGAGAGCCTGCGCAGCGGGTCTACCTGGGGCCGAGCCGAGCTCGGGGTGTTGATGAAGCTAACCATACCTCTCCTCCACAGGCGAGCCTTCGGACCTGCAAGCTAGATGAGTGCCTGCGCAGCGGGTCTACCTGGGGCCGAGCCGAGCTCGGGGTGTTGATGAATCTAACCATACCTCTCCCCCACAGGCGAGCCTTCGGACCTGCCAGCTAGATGAGACCCTGCGCAGCGGGTCTACCTGGGGCCGAGCCGAGCTCGGGGTGTTGATGAATCTAACCATACCTCTCCCCCACAGGCGAGCCTTCGGACCTGCCAGCTAGATGAGATCCTGCGCAGCGGGTCAACCTGGGGCCGAGCCGAGCTCGGGGTGTTGATGAAGCTTCTTTCAACCGGGCCTATTTTATCTTTAAGACGAGAAGACATAGCCGGTTAAAACGAAAGGCATTGTGGTTATATTCTTGGAGATAGTCAATATTTCGAAATGAATTTATTGAAACGACAATAGCTATTTACAACATTACAATCCTTCTTTCCCCTCACGGGTAGAAGCGCTTTAGATCATCACCGCTCCAAGTATGTCTCAAGGTCTTTCCTTCCACATCCTGGAGGTAGTAGCCTCCATTGACCAGAGCCTTCTCTATTATGTACGGCCCTTCCCAGCTAGGGTTGAGCTTGCCAACAGGGGCCGATCTTCCTGCTGCGTCGACCTTCTTCAGCACAAGGTCCCCTTCGGCGAATTGCTTGACCCGAATGTGCTTATCGAAGTACTTGGCCATCCGCCGCTTTATCTCCTCTTGCCTGATGGCAGCGACGTCCCGTAGCTCTTCCGCCATGTCCAGCGAGAGCCGCAACCCTTCCTCGTTCTCCAGCCTCCAAGCTTCACTTCCTTCACCTGCGGCCGCGACCCGCGGAGACCGAACCTCGAACTCCACCGGGAGGACTGCCTCGCACCCATGAGAGAGCTTGAAGGGGGTCTCCCCTATGGCCGTGTTCGGAGTTGTTCGCAGGGCCCACAGGACGGAAGGGAGTTGCTCCACCCAGTTACCCTTCAAGTTCTCCACCTTCTTTTTGAGCAAGTTGACAATAATCTTGTTTGCCGCTTCTACCTGGCCATTGCTCCGAGGATGATGGACAGAGGCAAACCTGAGGTCAATCCCCGATTGGGCGCAGAAACTGATGAATTCTTCGCTGGCAAACTGGGGACCGTTGTCCGTCACTATTGCTTGGGGTAACCCATGCCTGCAGATGATTTCCCCCCAAATGAAGTTCCTGATGACCTGAGAGGTAACCTTGGCTAGAGCTTTGACCTCTAGCTACTTCGAGAAGTAATCGATCATGACGAGGAGGAACCTCCTTTGCCCGCTAGCTGGAGGAAAGGCCCGACTAGATCCATCCCCCAAATAGCGAAGGGCCACGGTGCTATGACGCTTCGGAGCTTTTGGGCGGGTAGGAGCTAGAGGGGAGCGTGTACTTGACATTTTTGACATCTCTTTGCAAACTCAACTGTATCTTTTCTCAAGGTCTGCCAGAAATACCCTTGTCTTATCACCCTTGCCTCCAACGTTCTGCCCCCTGAGTGGCTACCGCATTCTCCCGAATGCACCTCTTTCAGGATCCTTGGGACCTCTTCCTCGGTCACACACCTCGCGAGGAGCCCTGACAACATCTTTCGATGTAAGCCCCCATCCATCATCATGTAGTGGGCTGCCTTTCGCCTAAAGCTCTTCGCGTCCCTGATCCCCTCAGGTAGCTCGGCTGAGGTGAGGAATGCCGCCAATGGGTCCACCCATGAGGATCGTCGACCCACCTCCATTAGCTCCCCTTCCTCAATCACCGGTCGGAAAAGTTCAGTTAGGGTTCCTCCTCCCCGAGGCCCGAGCTTCGCCAACCGGTCCGCTGCCATGCTTTCCTCCCTGGGAACATGTTGAATAGAAAAAGAACGGAAACCTCCGATGATAGTCCTTACCTTGGATAGATATCTCGCAAGGGTGGGCTCCCGGGCCTCAAACTCCCCACGGATTTGTGACACAACTACCATCGAGTCGGTGAAGGCCTCCACATCCCGAATTTCCAGCTCCTTGGCCAACCGAAGACCGGCTATCACGGCCTCATATTCCGCTTGATTATTGGTCACAGGGAAGTGGAAGGCCACCGCCTGTTCTATGGTAACCCCTTGAGGGCTTACCAACACCACACCTCCTCCCAGGGAGTGCCTTCCTGAAGCCCCGTCGACGATCATTCTCCAGGCTTCCTGCGACCTCGGCTCTTCTTCCTCGGCCTCGGTGACATAATCCGCCAGAAAGTCCGCCACGGCCTGGGCTTTGATGGAGAGCCTTGGAACAAAAGAAATGTCGAACTCGCTAAGCTCGATGGACCACTTTGCCAACCTTCCCGAATGCTCCACCCCCTCGAAGACCTTGCGAAGAGGATGATCGGTCACAACCTTAATCGAATACGCTTGGAAATATGGACGGAGCTTCCTTGCCGAAACGACCAAGGCATAAGCCAGCTTCTCCAGGATGGGGTAGCGGAGTTCTGCCTTTTTCAAGATTCGGCTCACATAGTAGACGGGTAACTGCTTCTTCCCCTCTTCCCTAACCAAGACTGAGCTCACCGCTTCTACCCCCACCCCGAGATACAAGGCCAGGTCTTCTCCCTCCTTGGGGCTTTGGAGTAGCGGAGCCCAGGAGAGTTGCCTCTTTAGTCCTTGGAAGGCCTCTTCGCATTCAATCGTCCATTCAAACACTTGATTACCACGGAGCACCTTAAAAAAGGAGGAGCACCTATCTCCGGACCGAGAGAGGAACCTGCTTAGCCCGGCCAGCTTTCCGGTTAAGCGCTGGACCTCCTTGGCATTGCGAGGTGACTCCAAGTCCAAGACGGCCTTTACCTTGTCGGGGTTAGGTTCTACCCCTGCCGGGGTCAGGAGGTGTCTAAGGAATTTCCCGCGACTGGCCCCGAAGACACACTTCAAGTAATTCAACCTCATCTTGAATCTCCATAGGGTGGCAAATGTCTCTTCCAAGTCCTGTAGGTGGGACTCCAGGCATTTGCTTTTTACCATCAGGTCGTCGACGTAGACCTCTAGATTCTTCCCCCTTTGATCTCGAAAGACTCGATCCATCATGCGTTGGTACGTTGCCCCTGCGTTTTTGAACCCAAAGGGCATCATCTTGTAGCTGAAGCATCCCTCTCTTGTGATGAAGGAAACATCCTTGACATCGGGAGGGTGCATCCGAATCTGATGGTAACCTGAAAAAGCATCTAAAAAACTCATAAGAGAAAAACCGACGGCTGAGTCAACCAGCGCGTCGATCCGAGGCAGGGGGTAGCAATCATTAGGAAATGATTTATTTAACAAGGAAAAGTCAATACACATGCGCCATTTTCCTCCCAACTTTTTTACCATTACCACATTGGAGATCCAGCCTGGATACTGGATCTCCGAGATGAAGCCCGCCTCCAAGAGCTTCTTGACCTCTTCCCGGATCGGCTCCTCCAGCTTGGTGGCGATGGCCCTCATCTTCTAGCGTATGGGGCGAGTCCTGGGGTCCAGGTTCAGGCGATGACAAGCCACGCTTGCATCGATGCCCGGCATGTCTGCCGCGCTCCAGGCGAAGATGTCGACGTTGCTTTGGATGCAGGCTCGCATCCGCTCCTGATCCTCGAGGCTTAAGCCTCCGCTGACCCGCACCCTTTGTACTTGCCCCGCCCTAGTGTGCACCTCCATCTCTATCACCTCTTCGGCCGGCTCCAGTCCCGTCCGCTCCCAACCTGCCCTTGCCTCCTCTGGCTCAAGCTCTTCTTCCCCAACCTCATCAACCTCCATTGCTTCCGTCGGACTCGTCTCCTCTTCCCCGACACCCCCTTCCTGCTCAGCCATCTCCCTCTCCAGCTCTTCCGCCTCTGGCAACCACGACACGGTGTTGACCGCCGTCACGTAGCACTGCCTTGCCACCTTTGGATCCCCCCTGATCCTAACCTGCACCCCTCCATTGTTGAACTTGAGGCATTGATGGAATGAGGAGGGTACGCAGCGAAAGGCGCTGATGAGGGGACGTCCAAAGATGGTATTGTAACTACTTGGGGCGTCCACGATCACGAACCTGCAGTTCCGTGGGACGCCCCCAAGCCTTACATGCAGGCCTACTCCCCCTTCTACTTCTTTTCTCTCCCCAGAGAAGCCGAAAAGCGGTCCATCGGAAGCTAGGACCCTTTTTCCTTCCACCCTCATCTCATCAAAGGCCTTCTTGAAAATCACGTTCACCGAGCTCCCGTTATCCACCAGTATCCGGGAGACGGTGAAGTTCTCCACCGCTGTCTGGATCACTAACGCGTCGCAGAACGGATCCTCATAGTCTGGCATATCTGCGGATGAGAAGATGATCTTTTCTTCTGGGGGGGAGCTAAGGAGGTCGAGGCGACCCCTCTGCGGAACATGGTTTGCAGGCTCCCCTTGCGGGTTGCCTCGATCCCTACTCCCCCATGGATCACTCTGATCCCCCCTCGGGTCCCCACGTCGACCCTGTCTTCATATCTGTCCTCAACCTCTTCTCACTGCACCTCCACGATCCTTGCAGGCGGATCTTTCCTCCCAGCACCTCTGGCCTCCCTTATCTCCAGAAACTCCGGGCAGGTGGCCGTTGTGTGGCCCTCCTCCTGATGGAAGTCACAATAGGGCAACGCCACCCTGCCCCCTCTTCCTACTCCTCCTCCCCTTCTTCCGGCTCCCCGAATTCTTCTTCCTCTTCCTCTTCCCACCTCCATGTCCTCCTGCGGTGGTGGGAAGTGACCCCTCGGTCCCTGCCTCCATCCTCCTTGCTCCAACCTTCTTGGTTCCCGGTAGATGTCTCTTCCTTGAGGACCCCCTTGGCCCTGGGGGCGACCTTCCTGTGGCCTCCAACCCAATCGGTTGTTCGGCTCCCTGGCCCCCGCATGCTGCTGCCCCTGCCCCCGGGGTTCTTCTCTTCTCCTATCCTCTCTTTGCTCCCTCTGCTCTCTCAACTCCCTCTGCCTTCCTGCCGCCGGCTCCTTCACATCGTCCTCGGCCAACCTGGCCAACTTTCTCGCAAACGCCGGGTTTGCCCTCTCAAAGTCTATCTCCTTAGCCACCCTCTCCATGAGCTCCTCAAAAGAGAGGGGGGGCATTCTCTTCAACTCCATGCTGAAAAACCCTGGCCTCAGCCCCAGGGTGAAGGCAAGCATCAGCACGTACCCTGGGACCTCCTAGACCAGGAGAATCTCCTCTTGGAACCGGTCAACATAATGACCCAACGTCTCCTCCGGCCCTTGCCTCACTGCAAACAGGCATTCAGCCTCCTTCTTCCGCTTCTTTGAAGTCGAGAACCTCAACAAGAAACCCCTGCGCAGATCTTCAAAACTATAGATGGAGCTTGCCGGCAATTGGTGAAACCAATCCCTGGCCTTTTCCTTCAAAGTGATGGCAAAAAGCCTACACTTAAAAGCATCCGACATTTGCCTGATCGACACAACGTCTTCTAACCACTGCACATGCTGAATCGGGTCATCCTTCCCGGTGTAGTAGGTCATATCCGGCTCCCGGAACCCCTCCGGCACTGGAGCCGAGACGATGAGTTCACTAAAAGGGGTCTCGCCCCCTGTCTGGCGAGAGGGTACGTCTCGCGACCTTGGCTGGCTGGACCGATCCGCGAGACCGTGCCCGGGGAAGAGCTCCCGCACTGTCGCCTCCCTCTCGCCCAGATCCGCCGGAACCTCCTTTCCGGGACGCTGGCCTGGGAAAAGCTCTCGCGCCACCACATCCCTCTCGCCTGCCTCCACCGGGACTTCCTTCCCGGGGCGCTGCCCTGGAGCGTTCTCGCCTAACAGCGGAACCACCTCCACAGGAACCTGTGGCGTCTCCCACTCGTTCCTTGCCGAGAAAGCCAGGCTGATCGTCTGCATGACTTCTCGCCTGAAGTCCTCAAACATCTTCTTCGTCGCCTCGTCCACCCGGGTGGGGGATCCTCTTATGCCAGATCCTTCACCTTCGCCTCCTGCCATGAGACTTAACTCAAGATTTTCTTGCGCCAACTACTTCCACGCTCACTGCACCAGAACTGTTGAAGCCAGAATTGACCCCAACGAATGTTCACGAACTAAAGTGTAGCCAACGCCTACTTCTCCCAAATCTCGACCCCTGACTGGCTGCTAAGGTCCTAAGACTGACCCAAAGCCTCAGCTGGGAGGTCCCACCTCACACCCGGAAGATCTCTGAGAGCTTCCCCTCCAAAGCCAAATGTCGGGCTGAGGAGCTCTTCGGAAAGCACTAGAGTTGGAGAATAATGAAAAGTCTGCCTTCCAAAGAGCCCCTATGGGTCTTTTTATAGTCTCCTCTTGACCTGAAAATACTGAAGTGCTCCTGATGGGTCTGCCAATAGCTGAATCCCGCTGTCATCCCCGGGGCACCAGGGTAATTTTACCTGTGAATAATGAAATAATGAAATAGCCCTTCTGGACGCGGGACCCTACCACGTGGGCCCAATTGGCGAGAACCCCGGACGAGAAGGCTCTCGCTAAAAACCAACTGGGCTTACTTCGGCGAGAGCTCCTGTCAAGAAGGTTCTCGCCCTTGATGGTCTTGATGCCATTGCGGCTTAAGGCTCACTTAATGCCTTCTCGCCTGCCCCGGGCGGGAGCTACCATAGTCGAGCCTCCTGCTTTGGCTAGGTCAACTGACCTATCTGCTCTAATAGGTCGCCGATCGGTCTTTGGCTGGTAGCTCGTTGATCGGCTTTGGCTTCACCGGTTCTCGCTTACTCTTGGGCGGGAGCTCCTTCAAGGCGGAAGCTCATCTGGTCTGGAACCCGAAGCCTGGCGCGGCGCGAACGGTTTTGCCCATCGCTAGGCGGGAGCCCTTAAAGACGAGAACTCTATAAGTTTGTCTTAGGGTTAACCCAAGGCTAGCCTGAGGCTAGCCCAATCCTGACCACTGACCCCTTGGGGTTCCACCCAGCGAATATGGGGTTGTACATGCTTGTTTTGCCTGCTCTGAGTACCAGCAGCAGTAAGTTTCTTTTCAGAAAGCATGCTTCTGATAGCATCAGACATAACCAAACTAGGCTTGCTAGAGGACTGACCATTGGTCTGATTCTTTGTTGAATGGTTTTGAACCTTTGTTGCGGTCATATTCTTGAGAGTGGGGGCTGAAGCACCAAATACAAATGATCCATAATGGGTCATTTGAATTTCTTCATGAGCAGCCTTAAAGGCACTCACTTTGTTATACCTTCCACCTTGGCTATGAACATCTTTGTTCACACCAGTGGATCTGTCATTCATCCAGTGACCAAAGATGTTTACTTGGTCATACCTGTTTGAAGTCAACTTAACTTTCCTAAAAGAAATGGGAGGCTTGGAAGCAAGAGGCTGAGCTAGAGCTGGAGCTTTGTCCTTCCCTTTAGAAGGAGAAACTCTTGTGCTTCCCTGAAATCCCAACCCCTCCTTACTCTTTTGAGAGGATAAGGAGTTTATCAAGGGTAACACAGTAGTACATGGCTTAGAATAGCTAGCCAGTATTTTTTTCTCCCTCCCTAGCCTCTCTTCAAGATCCCTGATGAGACTGTTCTTGTATTTGATGGAGCCTATCTGAATGTTATTCAAGACCCTAAGTTGGTTAAGTTCTCTGTCCTTCTGATCCAGCAAAGATGTTGTTTTAGTCAGCTGAGAAACAACCAACTGTAGAGAGGAAATCTCCACATCTTGCTTCTTAGACAACTTCTTACACTTCTTGAAGGCATCCAGAAGCACTCCATACCTGTCAATTAATTAATTGACATCAACTTCTGATTCAGAATCATCTCCACCACTGGGTGAAGAGGTTTTTGTACAAGCACTAGTCTCATACCCGGACTTAGAAGAAGAGCTTGATGGAGATTTTACCTTCCTTTGACCAGGCTGATCAGGCTGGTTTCCTCATCAGTCATTGCCATCAGCCCACATTAGCTGTGGGCTTCTTCTTCATCATCCTCATCCACCTCTGAATCACTGTGTGAATGTGATAGAGGGGCCCTGATACCTATCCTGACAGTAGGTTAGTATTCATCTGCTGTTACAGCTATCTGTTCAGCAGCAGCAGCAACTGGCCCAATATAGGCTTCTTCTTCTTCAGACTCAGATGAAGATGAGTCTCTTCAGCCTTCTATTTCTTGGCAATGAAGGACTTTTCCTTCTTGCCCTTGTGCTATTGCTATTTCATCTCAATAGCTTCCTTTCTCTTCACTGGGCAGTCAACTATCACATGCCCTAGTTTGCTGCAGCAGTAGCAAACAACTTTAGAGAAATTATATTTACTAGGTTTAGAATCATACCTATCAGCCTTGGAATGATTCCTCCTGTGATAAGAAGAGCTGGAAGGTCTGTTCTTCCAATATTTCTTCTTCATCAGCTTCTGGAAGTTTCTGGAGAAGGCAGCAAAGTCCTCATCTTACATGATGCTTTCTGATACATCTGACTCTGAGCTGTCTGAGTCAGCTTATCTTCTTAGAGGAGAGGAAATCCTCTCCTTGCTCTTTCTAATGTTATCTGTCTTGAATTCCAAGGTCTTCTACTTAGCATAGGATATGTTGGTGGCCTTCTCCTCTTTCCTGGCAGCTAGCTGCATTTCATAGGAGAGAAGATTCCCATATAATGTTTGGGGAGGAGTCTCAGCAAGCTTGACCACCTCTCTTATGACACAAATCTTAGTATCCCAGTTTCTAGTGAGAGATCTTAGAAACTTGTCATTTATTTCATAATGACTGAAGACCCTCCCATAGGTCTTCAGTTTATTAATGATCCTGAAAAATCTTTCATAGCAAGTAGTTATGTTCTCTTTCAGGGATTGCCTGAAAGCCTCATACTCTTGGTTGAGCACAGACTTTCTATCATCTCTTACCTCTTTAGTACCCTCCATGTAGACCACTAGGGTATCCCACATCTCTTTGGAGGTCTAACAATGGACCAAGTTTTGAAAGATAGAATCATCAATAGCACTAACTATGATGTTTTGGGCTCTTTTATCCAATGCAACCAACATGACCTCATCCTTGGTCATTTCTGAATAAGTCTTGGGAGTCTGTACATTGGCATCTAGAACTAAGACCTTCATAGGGATGAAGGGTCCCTCCTTGACAGTCACAAAAGATTCTAAGGTCTGAGGCTTCCATGAATAGTCTTATCCTTTCTTTCCAGATTCCAAAATACTCCTTCCTACAGATGGGGAGTTTCATGAAACCTAGCTCCTTATGGTTCTCTCCAGAACCCATAAATTCAGATCTATGGCTACCTTTGGAGATCACTCAGATGGTTAAATCCTTTTTGATCAACCTCCCTCTGATACCACTTGAAAGTCTCAGTTTTCAAGCTAGCTTGCAACCTAGAGGGGGGTGAATAGGTTAATTGATGTCTTGTGACTTTCTTTAATTTCTTCTTTAGTTACTTAGTGTGTTGGCAGTTAACTAGCTTTCAAGAACTTGCACAAAGAAAACAGCACAAAAAAGCACATACAGAAATTATAGTGGTTTCCCAAATTATGGGTACACCCACTCTCCTCCCATCTTTCTAAGTTTCAATTAGACAAGACACTTCTCCAAAACTCATCTCAAAGAGCTTACACCTCAAATCCTTTAGGATCTCTCAATCTCCTCCAAGACTTAAAGCTCAGACACAAGTGCCCTACAACTCAGTAATCAGCAGATCACCTACCTTATGCCAAAGGCCCTACAACTCAGGCTAGGAGGACATCCCTACCTCAGATCCACAAAGGATCCTATCTCGGAGAGAATGACTCTCCTACCTCAGGCTGTTAATCCCTACCTTAGATCCAAAAGATCATAAAGCTCAGGCACAAGTGCCCTACAACTCAGTGAGAATGACTCACCTACCTCAGGATCAAAAGCCCTACAGCTCAGTAATTAAATGATCACCTACCTCAGATCCAAACTGGATCCTACACTCAGAGAGTATAACTCTCTTACAGCTCAGGCAAATTTGCCCTACCCCAGTCCAATGTCCTTACAGCTCAGATCCAAAAGGATCATACAAAAAATAATGGTTTAATTAATTTGACACAGAGAAATTTCTTTGTGTCAACAACTAGGACTGAGTTATCTCAGCTCTAACTTTCTTCACAGCAGTAGTAAGAAATTCTGCCTCTGCTGGAAGAATCTCATAATATAAATTCTGAACTTGCTGAAGAAGATAGAAGAATGGCTAGGTCTTGAGTTCTTCAATCAGCTATCTGAACCCGCAGAAGACAGAAGCCTCTCTTTTATCCTTATCAGAAGTCTTTCTGATTTCGCTGTAGCAAAAGAAAAGTGCTACAACTAACTGAACTTTTTTTTGCTGGAAGACTTCAAGCTTTTTCTCGGCAGTAATGGCGAGGAAGATGAAGTCCAGCCGCCCTTTTTCATTTTGGATAAAACCCTAAAATTTGAGTTCAATCATTTAAAGCTGTCCCTTTATATCTTTCGTCGATTAACAGCTCCAGGAAGTAGTGGGGACCACCTGAAGCATACAGCTGCACCTTGCTTTAACGAAAGAAGACGTACAATAGCCCTCTGACAACATTTGTCGTGTTCTGTAGCTTTCCCGCACTTAATTTTACTCTGTTGACTTTGTTTACTTTGCTGACGTCACCATCTGTGGACTTAGCAAAAATCAAACATCTTTAGTATAGGCATTGAGTTAGTAAGCTTCACTCAGCACCAAAACACTTAGACAGATTTTTCTGTCACTAGGCGTTGAGTGAGCAACCTTCACTCAACGCCAAAACCCTTGGAAAATATTTCAGCTTCTTGACGTTGAGTGAGTAAGCTTTACTCAACGCATCTGGACTTAGCCGATTTTCTTGTTTGAGAAGCATTGAGTGTTGTTTCTTCACTCAACGGTTTCAGCATCTGTCAATTATATTGATATGGAATTGAGTGAGTAGACTTCACTCAATGCCTCTCTCCTTAGACAAATTCTCAACTGATTAGGTGTTGAATGAGCAGTCTTCACTCAACGCTTTTGTCCTTAAACAAAATCCTGTGTTGTAAACACTATCTCTAACTGACTAAGGTTCAGTCAACGTTTTTTATCACATGGCGTTGAGTGAGTAAGCTACACTCAATGCTTGTGGACTTAATCAAATCTTCTGTGACAGATTTACTTTAAATCTCCACTGTGTCTAGACAGTTGAATTATCTCGACATTATAGTCTGCTGGGTGTCGACATCTTTAAGTCAGCACACCAGTTCTACAATGTGTTGAGATAGTTGTCTCGGCACTCCTCCTACAAAGGTGTCGACATAGTTGCGAAGTATGTCTACACTTTTGCACTTAGTCAAAAATAACTACACAGATTTTTTGTGGCTTCGACTGACTTGAGCAATATTTAACGATTTATGCTACATGGCGTTGAGTGAGTAGACTTCACTTAACGCTTGTGGACTTAACCACACTTCTGCCTGATTTCTCTTAGGCTTTGAATATACATGCTACACTCAACGATTTTACTCACCTAGCGTTGAGTGAGTAGACTACACTCAACGCCTGTGGATTTAGGCGATTTTTAGCCTATCCAGCATCTTCATTGTGCGAGCACTTGTCACATCACTTGGAATACTAGTCCTATCAATGTTGTAAGGATTAACCTGCATACATGAACTTAGGTACACATCAAATACAACTTTATGTATATCATTGACATGATTGACTTCTTCAAATCTAGGACATTATGGGCAATGGACCCAACACTAGCCAAAACCATTTTCTAGGGTGCAAAGTGCCAAATCCTCAGATTTGGGGTGCAATGTGCCAAACACCCCCAATTTGGGGGTGTTAAGTGCCAAAAATTCTACACCCTAGCTTCTTCCTGATCCTCTTCCCACACACGCGCGACTTCCTCACCATTCCTCCAGTGGCGACCTAATCAAGCAAAGTGGCGCTCCTCCTCCTCCTCCAATGTCTGCAAGGTGGTCCTTCTGTTCTCCCACATTCAAGCCGCTCTTGTTCTGTTTTGGCCAAGGGCAAACTAATCAAGTCAAGTGCTGCTCATTCCTCATCTTCGGTGATGTCAACACAGAGTTTATTTCTCCAGCATCTACAAGGTACTCTTCCTCCTCTCTGTTAAAGACGACTTCCACCCAATTCCCTAATTCCGATTTTAAATTTTCTCCAGACACAGAGCCGCATCTTTAGGTATTCATATTGGGTAACTGTTCCACTGCCTCTGCTCCACCTCCTTCCGGTTAGGTATAATGATTTTCTCTTCTTTTTGTTCCTCCAAAGAGATTGGTATATTATTTTTTGATATTTTTTGAAGCTCTTGAAGTGTTAAGGTCATTATCGAATGGACCATTTACTCAGTTACGGGGTTTGCTCGGGCCTTTTTCACTTCCCACTTCAAGTGAGAGTGCTGAAATTATTGAAGTGGAAGTGGGCGGTCTGATTGGGTAGACGACCGTAGAGTCCGTCGTCGGTTAGGTATCTTGGTGTTGGCGGATAGTCGGGTTATGGTTTTTGTTCTCTATTTTGCAGTCTGGTTCAGCAAGTACCCTAGGAGGTAACCGGGTGGTTAGCGATGGCTAACCGCGGATGTCGGGGTCTAGGTTGAGAGACCACGGAGTCCTTTTGGAGGTGACGGGTTCTCTGGTTTGTGTAGAAGCTGGTGGTTAGCGCGGATAGCAGAGGCTAACCACAAAGTTCGTTGTGTTCTGCTCACGCGGTTTGGTGCCTGAATTCACTAGTGTGTGTGGACTTGGTCATGGTGATGTGCCAAGTCCATGATGTAGCCTAGTTGTAGAGATCGCTGGTTGCACAGTCTGCTTTTGGAGTTCATGGAGAACGATCATGCTACGCGGTCTGTTTCTAGAGTTCGCAGAGACCGCTTATGATGTACGGTCTGTTTCTAGAGTTCGCAGAGATCGCTTATGTTGCGCGGTCTGGATGTAAAGTTCACGGTTCGTCATGGCGCGGATTGGCTCAGGACGTGTGGTTGTCAACTTGATTGCTTAAGTCCACGCGAACTTTAGATGTTGTCTGCGTGGTTAAGCGAACTGGTGAATATTACCGCGTGAGCGGATAAGTGTTTATCACTCGCGGTCTGACTCTGGTATCCACACTCTTGTGCAGATAGGTGGTGCTAGTTGCAGGATGGCAGACAGTTATCCTATCATCATGGGCGGTGACCACACTCCCTTTGTCGCCTATAAATAGGGGTCCCGACTCATCATATTTAATGGGAACAGTGAGAACTCAGCTCGTGCTTTGAAATTGCAGTTTGATTTTTCTAAGCAAGCGAATAAGTGAAGTTAACTTGTATTGTACAGGCTGTGCGGCTAGCACCGAGCGACTAGACAATTAGTTGGGAAGCTCAGTGTGTAACAGTTTGCGGATAGAAGTCTGTGATATATAACAGATCGTGGTTAGTGCGGCCAACAGTCTTCTTCCTCGGGGTTGCAGATAGTTCAAGCAGTTCGCCCGGTCTCAGCGGGTACTGTTTTCCCAGTTCATCAGGATTCAATAACAAGGCAGTCCGCACAGCTTGAGTTGCGGTCTGACAGCTTGGCGATTTTGGCGGTTATAGTTGACAGGTGCGGCTTGGCGGCTTCGACGAACAGGCATGGCGGTTAGCAGTTTGGGCGGTTACTATTGTCAGTCCGCCAGTTTCTTTTGCTTGTAATTTTTTCTGCTTTCATCGAGTGCATTGTGAATCTTGTCTCGCAATGTATACATCGATCTGTAAATAAGATTTTTGATTCCATAGTGATTCTTATGTTTCTGTTATTGCTGATTTTTACTTGACTTTGATGTGGTTGAGTGTTCCTGAGACCATACTCAGCTTCAGAGAAATTTTTACACCGGTAAAAGAGAAAAAGATATGCCAATACAAAATACAACTCCCCATTGAAATAAGAACTCTAACCCCTCTTATTTATCAAAAAAATTAGGGCAAATAAAAAAAATTAAAATGCCTTAAGCCAACACACAATAATAATAATAATGTGCTAATTAATTATTATCAAGGGGCTTTAATAATTACTCAGTGCTGGTTTCTAGAAAGATGAAAGAATTCTGCGTGGGTTTCTAGAGAGGAAGAAAGTTCTCATAATCTCATCCATATATATTTAGTTTGATATTTGATGATAACTACCAATGAATCCGTCCACGCATTCCGTCACGAAGTTCGTCAGTCAAACAACGTTCGAGAACGCTCGACCCCATCAGAAAATAGAAATGAACAAGCTTCGTGTGAGGCGGTTTATCGCCCACCAAGCGTAATACCATCTCTGATCTCAAACTTGTAACGAGCAGCGGTCTGCCGCCCTCGATTTTCAAGACACACTGTAAACCGTCTCCAATAGTAAAGTTTGACTAGCACCGTACCGGTCGCATAGTTTTTTCCCCAATTGAGAGGCTTTTTCACGATAAAATCTGTAACTGTGTGCGCACTCGACCGCTCCACAGTCAAAAAAAATTAAGCCCATTATGTGTACGCAAGTGCATATGCTGAAGTCAAAGGTCTAATAAGCAGTCTAAAGCAGTATAGTCCGCATGAATCAAGCCCATAAGTTTCAACTGTGTCCATATTGTCACTGCTTACGTCAGCTGATCACATCATTATTTAACTATTAAAATATTGTATTTTTGAGTTTATTGAAGAGTAATTTTATGCTCAAATCCATATTGACTACGTGCAAATCATCGTTATGCGCAAATCAGAAATTTTTAGGTATATTAATTTAAAATTGATTTGCACTTAACAAAAATTAATGTGCAGTTAACATCACTCTTGAAGAATTGTGCACAAATAATATTTCTTAGCATCAATTTGATATTTGAAAGTCAATTCACTTCTAATTAATTAATATCTTGTGATAATATTTCTTGACTAATGTTAATGGTATTTTTTTATTGGCTAATAACACCTCCAAAAAACGACTAAAATAAAACATTGAAATAGGTGCTAATAGGAACTTCTGAGATGCTATTAAGTATTAACATTGCTCTATTTTTAATGTAAAACATAATTATGTTTATTTTAAAAGCACATGCATAAATATAAATATATATAATGCAATTTTTAATTTAGGTGCGACTTGCCCGAGCAAAGTGTGAGCGCTCGCAAGCCGCGGTTGGAGCACGGCTCGTGTGCCCGTGCAAATGCCGAGCATTTAAGGGTCTGTTTGTTTTAGCTCTGGCGGCTGGAAAAGCTCTTTTCCAGCCGCCAGAGCTATTTTTGGCCGTTTGTTTATGCAGCGGATTGGGAATTGCGTTTCATAATACGCTGAAATTTCCGCTCTTTGGAAAGCAGCCCTTCCCCCGCTTTCTGCTCTCCCAAATCGCGGACGAGAGCGAAATTTTCTCCCCAAAAATCGCGAAGATCCTCTTCCGCAGAGCCCGTTCGCAAATTTCTCTCCCGATCGCCGACCTTCTTCTTCTTCGTCAGCCTCGGCCCGGCCTCCCCATCCCTAGCAGCGGCCGCCGATCTTCTCCGGAGAGCCAGATCTTCTTCCGCAGCCGCGTCGACGATTCCGCAGTGGCCGACGATCTTCTTCCGCAGCCCTAGCCGCGTCGACGAATCCCGACCCAGCATCATCGCCTCCGGCCGACGATCTTCTTCCGCAGCCCTAGCAGCGGCCGACGATCTTCTTCCGCATACCTAGCAGCGGCGACGAATCCTGACCCAGCCTCATCATCTCCGGCGACGAAAGTGATCGCAGCGGCGACGAATCCTGACCCAGCATCATACTGATCCAGTATCTACTCGCTCCAGCGTCCACCGGGGCTTCTCCAACACCTATACTTTCCAATCGGGGGTATGATCTCTTCTTCAATACAGTTTTTTTGGGTTTTCTAGTAGGGTTTTGATTGTGTGTAGGTGTGTGTGTGATTGTGTATTTGTGTAATATTGTGTATGTGTGGTTGTGTATTTCTATAATATTGTGTATGTGTGATTGTGTGTGTAAAATGATTGTGTGTGTGTGTGTGTGGGTATGATGTGTGGTGTTTTATTGTGTATGTATGTGTGGTTTGATTGTGTGTGTGTGTGTATGTATGTATGGTTTGATTGTATGAATGTTTTATAGTGTATGTATGAGTGTGTATGTGTGTATGTTTTATTTTGTATGAATGTTTTATATTGTGTATTTGTGGTGTTTTATTGTGTGTGTGTGTGTGAGTGGGTGGATGAGTGTATGTGTGGTTTTATTGTGTATTTGTTGTGTGTGTTTGTGTAATATTGTGTGTGTGTGAGTGTGTATGTGTGTATGAGTGTGAATGTTGTATATTGTTTATTTGTTGTGTGTATGATTGTGTATGAATGTGTATGTTTGTGTAATCGGGAGTAATATTGTATGTGTGTATGTGTTATTGTTTAATGTTGTGTTGTTCTGTATGTGTTATTGTGTATGTGGTGTGTATGTGTGGTTGTACCAAATTTTTTTTATTAAGTATTTGTTTTGATTAGTAATTTTTAAATAGCATAATGGGCAAACCGAAGGAAGGAGGAATCCAAGCGAGTTGGGAGTCAGGTGAGGTGATGTTGTTTTGTGATCTCTGCATAAAAAAGATTGGTCTTGAGAATCGTCCCACCACCCACTTTAGCAAAGAAGGGTGGACAAACTTGATTGCAAGGTTTAAAGAACGAACCGGGAAGAGCTATGATCGAGTGCAAATGAAAAATAAATGGGATCATTTGAAGAAGGATTGGAAGTTGTGGAAGGAGCTGAAACATGGCGAGACTGGATTAGGTTGGGATCCAGAGAAGAGAACTATTGTTGCATCAGAAGAATGGTGGGCAGATAAGATTAAGGTCAGCCCAATTTCATCTTTACGTTCTAATGCTGTCTTTTTACCTTTGATTGATTTTAATATTTATTTCTTTACGCTAACAGGTTGTTCCAGCCGCGAAAAAATTTCGAAGCGGAGGTATTTCACCTGATTTGGAGGAGAAACTAGACAGTATGTTCAGTCAAGTGGTCGCAACTGGAGAAGCTTCATGGGCTCCCTCAATTGAGAGTTTGCCACCAGATGTGGGAGGGATCATGTTAGATGAAGATGATGTCGCAGACAACTTGGAGAACAAAGAAATGGCTCCTGAAGAGATGGGATTAGCTTCAACACCTCCTGGGAATGCATCTTCTTCGGTAAATAAAAGAAGAAAGCTCGGGAAAAACAGGGGAATGACATTTTCTTTGATGTCAGAGTTACATCACTCCACTTTAGCTGTGAAGCCTCCACCCGTTGTCACAGTTAAAGAGGTGGTGGAGTTGCTTTCTAGTTATTCAGAGCTAATGGCAAACTTGGAACTATATTACTTTGCACTCGAGCACATCAGGGACAAGACCACTAGGGAGATCTTTATGAGTATTCCAGAGCATATGCGGGTTTGGTGGATTATGAAAGCGTACGAGAAGAGGGATCAGTGAGAAGATGATTTGATGCTCTACCTCGGTGGATGTTGTTGTCGCACATGATGTATCTGCTTATTGTTTTGATGTTGTCGTGCATGATGTATCTGCTTACTGTTTTTTGTGCTGTTGCTTTATATATCGACATGACAATATGTTTTGATGTTTCTGCTTACTGTTTTCTATGTACCTTTTAGATATTGTATATCATGATAGATGATTTGACGTGTAATTATTCATTAAATGCAGTGACTAGTAATGGAAGATCATGACTCATCTGAAGATTCTGGTGATTCAACTAGTCTTTCACCGGAGCGGACACAATATATAGAGTATTGTCGTGTGGTCATGTCATCGATCGAGAGGCTGAATTATCATATCCGAGACAGACGCCCATGCATGACATCTAATCAAACGGGGGCAAAATGGATCAGTGAATTACTAGAAGGACATCCTGACAGAATTTATGATGCATTTCGAATGTCTAAACGGATTTTCACAGATTTACTTCACAAGCTGGAGGTAGATCACGAGCTTCAAGGATCAAGGCGGACGTCCTCAAGAGAAATACTAGGGATCACCTTGTATATCTTAGCACAACGAGGTTCTTTTAGATTAACGAAAGAACGGTTCCAGCACTCAACTGAAACAATAAGTAGATATTTTTCAAAAGGGATTAGATCGCTTCTGTTACTCTCGATTGATGTTATAAAGCCTATTGACCGTCAGTTCAGAGATATTCCCGCTGAGATACGGTATGATTCTCGTTACATGCCATTTTTCAAGGATTGTGTTGGTGCCATTGACGGTACACATGTTGATGTGAGGATACCCGTTGAAGATCAAGTACGATACATAGGACGTCATGGCACGACGACACAAAATGTAATGGCAGTATGTGATTTTAACATGTGTTTTACATTTGCTCTTGCTGGATGGGAGGGAACTGCTCATAATAGTCGCATCTTCGCGCGTGCTTTGTCGGACGATAGATTACAGTTTCCGCATCCCCCACAAGGTATACTAATCAATATGTTTACATTCAGTCAATTAGCCCTTATTTGATAATGTTTACCGGTTTAACAGAGCAAATAATTGCAGGTAAATATTATTTGGTGGATGCTGGATACCCGTTAAAGACGGGTTATTTGAAGCCGTATCCAGAAACAAGGTATCACTTATCAGACTTTGTCCGTGGGAGTCGGCCTGTTCAAGGCAGGCACGAACATTTCAATAAGATGCATTCATCTCTTCGTGGAGTTATCGAGCGAACGTTTGGAGTGTGGAAAAAAAAGTGGCACATTTTAAGCAAAATGCCGCAGTACACCTTCAAAAAACAACGCTCCATTGTTCTTGCAACAATGGCCTTACATAACTTCATTCGGAGACATCCATCTCACTGGGACCCTGAGTTTAATGCTTGTGATGCTGATGAGTCTTCTTTCATTCCCTCAGAGGATGCACACCCTGCGGCAGAGAATGATATTGAAGGCGATATGTATGATGCTGCTGGAACAGAACATATGTCTACAATACGAGATATCATTGCCGAAGAAATATACAATGCGCGCAGGTGATCGGAAGGCGAAATATATGATGCTACTAGATTGGATGTTCTCAAGAGTCGCTGCATGTTGGAAGAATATTTATCCTACTTTCTAGAACTATGTAATAAAAGACTAATGTTATGTGTTATTTTGAAATTTTTAGTTTTTTAAAAAACAGCTTCCAAAAGTTGTTTCTCCAAACAGCCAAAATTTGCGCATCCAAACAGTCTGCAGCTTTTCAAAGAGCAGTTCTGCAAATAACAATCAAACAGACTGCAGCTTTTCAAAACAGCTCCCCAGAGATCTATTTTAAAACAGCTCTATCTGGACAGCAGCTTTTCAATCCGCCAGAGCTAAAACAAACAGACCCTAAGTATTGTGCAGGGGAGCATGCGGCTAACTCTCTAGGCTCCGGCGGGTGTTGATTCATTTAAGCGCCTCAATGGCCGTTGAGTGAGTCTGCACCCAAGTTGGCCGCTAAAATAAATCAACGCCCAAGCTGGCCTAATTGGCCGCTGACACCATTTTTTGCCACCACCGATGCCATTTTTTGCCACCACCGATGCCATTTTTTGCCACCACAGTCGCCCGCCTTGCATGAACGGCCCTGGGGCAAGGTCATCATATTCTACAAATTGGTGATTTAGGAAATCAGAATGAAACATTTTCTTTGCTCGTTCAATATCCAGAAGAGCGCAATTACCTGCGTGCCTCCTCCCGCACCCCCCCCCCCCCCCCCGCAAAGTACAAATTGGCGATTTAGAAAACCGGAATCGGGCGTTCTTATTTGCTCGTTTGATATCCAGAAGAGCGCAATTACCAAAAAAAAACTTTTCTAAAAAAAACAGTAAATCTTTCATTTAAAGGAGAAAGAAAATGAAGAGGAGTCAGAACTCTGAGGTATTGCGCTAATGTCCTCCTCCTCCTTAGCACTCATCCTTCCACTCGGCGCGTGATGCATGCGTGCATGCTCTTTCTTCAAGTCGACTCAACACAAGCTTCCTGCGTGCCCGCTCCGACAACAACTCCGCTTCATGCGTGTGCTCCACACAACGCACCAGCACGCACTTTCGGCATGCACGCTCCACTTTCAAGACTTCTCTCAAAGGCACTCCGCTCCTTGCTCCAGAACGCACTCCACTCCTCGCTCCAAAATGCTCTCCGCTCCGTTTCCAGAGCGTGCCCCATAGTTCTAATTAGCTTCATCAAACACCCCACCTTTAATTAGAAACATTCTATAAATGAGAAGTGGTATGTCTCTCTCTATAAAGCAGCTCTTAGTGGATTTCGTCAGAACGGGGCTTTACCCCATGTTTTTCTCCCTTTCCAAAGTTTTCACGTAAAAATCTAGTTCTCTGTTGTTGGCTCTAAATTTCGACTGTTTGCGTGCTTGAATCACTCTCGAGATAAAACAACCCGATTTTTCCACCGTGAAAGCGCTAAGTGTCCGGCAACAATACTAAAATTATTACATTCCTTTTAATTTAAACTTGTTTGGAGACTACCAATACTTTATAAAATAATACTAGCTAGTAGCGTTGCACTAGACATGTGCTTCATACAAATATAATTAACTTGTTAATTAATCACCTTCTCATTCAATTATAATAATAATGAATGCTTAGGAAAATGCAGTCCGTACGTCATTGCCGACTTTGATCCTAATTTAGATGAATTTTAGGCTCCATTTGGGGGGATTTAATTTCACCGATCAAGCGGTTACGGTCGCATGAATCGGACCATAATTTCACCGATCAAGCGGTTACGAGAGTGATAGTTTTGCTTTCAAGACTACCTAAACACCTAGAGGGGGGGTGAATAGGTTCTAATGCTTGTTCTCACTTTTAGGCAGAATATAATAACTGAATTAAATCACACAGCACAGCAATCACAGAAATTCATACAACACAGATTGCACACAGTTTTATAGTGGTTCCCTAAGGTCTGGGTACATCCACTTTCCCCCTTCACCTATCTAGCAGTGTGCTAGATTCGGCCAAACTTCCTCTTTAACTCAGATCAGCAGATCCTACAGCTCAGAACCTGGAAAGGTTCCTACAACTCAGAACCCAGAATGGTTCCTACAACTCAGGCTCAACAGCCCTACCTCAGCCTTGACACAAGGCCTACAACTCAGAGAAAAACTTTCTCCTACACTCAGGCAACAGCCCTACCACTCAGAGATCAACTCTCCTACACTCAGCCTTTATAACATAGGCTTACAACTCAGATCTATATTGATAGACCCTACAGAAATTAGAAAAGAGTTTTATAGAATCTTGCCCTTGTTGAGAGAGAAAGGACAAGACAGCACCTGATCAGCTGATGGATGAAACCAACTGAAACTTAGCTTTCTTCAAAGCTTCTTGAATCTGAACTAGCTGAGTTGATTTCCAAACAGCTTCTTGAGAAACTTGTAACAGCTTCCTTCTTGATCATCAAATGGCTGGATCCCTCTCTATCCAATCCCTTTGAATCTTCTTCAGAATTCTTGAACGAATTCTCCTTAGACAGATCCTGATAGGTTGAACCCTTCAGAATGTCTTCTTAGATCTTCCGATGAAAATCTTCTTCAGTGTCTTGCACTTTCTTGATTTGATTCTTCAATCAGTTTGTATGTATGTTGCTCTCAAAATCAAATCCTTAATATCGTCTTCTGAATCTATCTATTTATAGACCTTCTTCATGATAACCGGCTGATCCGGTTTCTAACTGACTTCTGACAAGTCTGACAGCTTCAGTTAACCTGTTGCAACCCGCAGCTGTCAAATCTTCAAACAGATCCTGTGCCTTTGTCTTGGACAGCAAAGTGTCGAGACTGACTGTCAGAAAGTGTCGAGACCATCTGTCTATATGTGTCGACACAAGTAACTTAGGTGTCGACACAGCCTTTGATGATGTCGACTGGTTTGCCTTTAAGTCGACTCAGCTTCTTCAGAACCTCATCTTGAGAATGAGTCGACACTGAATATTTGTGTCGACTTAAGCACTTCATCATTTTTTGGAAAATGACTTGGTCTAGACATTGCAGTGTGTCGACACAAGTCCTGTGTGTTGACACAATTATTATAGATTCAGAACATAGTATGTGTCGATACTGCCTTCAGGTGTCGACACAGCTTTTGTCGACTCTGCCAATATGTGTCGACTCTGTCTTCTGGTGTCGACACAACTATCGTCGACCCTGCCAATATGTGTCGACTCTACCTCAATGTGTTGACACTGCCTTCTGGTGTCGACTCTGCTTCAATGTGTCGACACAGCTTCCCAGTGTTGATACAGCTGTTGTTGACTCTACTTCTGTAAGTCGACACTGCTTCCCAGTGTCGACATAAATGTGGTCGACTATCTTTCTCTGTGTCGACACAGCCTTCTTCAAGTGTCGACACAATTATTCTGAAGTGTCGACATAGCTTTTTCTGGTGTCGACACATGGACTTAGAATAATTTCCTGTACTTTTAGAACTTACTTAACCTGCACATATCAACTCAAAATAACATCAAATACACCTTGATGTATATCATTAAGCTAAGTTAGGCTTCTTCAAATCAGGTACACATTTTCTAATGTACCCAACAATCTCCCCATATTTGGAGAAGTCATAACCCTTTTAGCTAATGATATACACCATTTTAAAAAATATATAATATGATGATGTATATAGGCATGACATTACAGGAATACATTAATAAACAAAACATTCAGCAAATTCATCACATAATAAAGATGAATATTAATAAATGATTACAGAACAATGTTTTGTTTATAACTTGGAAATGTTTGTTACAGATGTTTATATTGAATGACTTAACAAAACATTACAAAACAATTGAAAGGACTGGTAAGCTTAAGCTAAGACTGATCAGGCTCTCTTATGACAATTCCTTTGCCAGATTAAATTTGAGCCTTCACAGCAGGTTCAGCAACCTCAGCAGGCTTCTTGCCTTTCAGATCAGCTTTCTTCTGAGCTTCTTCCTTGAGCCTTTGCCTCTCAAAGTAGTGAAAGGGCTTTGGAAAATATTTGCATGGCTCCTGAGCATCTGGTGGTAACCTCCCCATCTTGGCTTTTCTTCTATATTGAACTATAGCCTCCTGCCTAGCTTCATACTTTTGTCATTCAATCTCATTATACCACTTTCCTCTTTCCTGAACTTGATCCTTTACAGCCTTCCATGCTGTCAGTATAATATTTCTTGAAGTGGGACTCCATTGCTCAAAGTCAGGCCTAAGTTCAGCTTGCTCTCTAAATCTTTTCTTGGACAGTAAAGTATCTTGTTGTTCTTTCAAACTTGCATCAGGCTTATCAACTTTCTCAATAACAACATTTGTAACCTCCTGTGGGGGACTATACATAGCCTGTACTTGCTGATTAATCATATCAAAATCTGCAGGGGGGTAAATGACTTGGGCAACCTCATGTTGATTGCTTTCAAGTAAACCTTGTTGAATTCCTGACTCAGCCACCATATCATCATCACATAAAGGTGGATATCCCAATGTTGCTCGAATACTATTAGTCACCCATTTGGTGTGTTCTGAGCCAGCATAAACTAATAATCTCTCCCCCTTTAGGACTTCTCTTTCAATATGGTCTCTGAGATCATCCTTCTGAAATCTGATCTGGCCATAAAGATAATTCACACCCTCTTTAAAATATGGTTTCAACTTTTGAAGCCTAGTAGATATCTCTGTCTGAGAGGTTGTGATAGCAGTTTGAACTGAAGTGATAGCCTCCTTGAGTTTCTGATCATAAACTTCCATTTCTTTAGCTCTTGTAGCAGACAGTCCTGCTGCAGTATCTACTACCTTATTGAGAATCTCATGGTGAGATTCAGCCAGATTATCATTCATCCTCAGCTGATTTTCCAAAATATAACCTTGCTTCAAAGCAATATCATCTATTTTAGTAAGAATGGACTGCTGTTGTTTAGCCAAAAATACTACAGCATTACCTCCCTTATGGAAGCAATCTGTCATTTCTTTTTTATTTATATTTACCTCAAATCTGATAGATTTAATATCTTGAGCCAAGTCAAACTGAAGTGACTTATTATTCTCATCAACATATTTCTCTAAAGCTACTCTTTATTCATCCAGCTTCACCTACAAATCTATCATGAACTTGTTGTAATTAAATTCAGATGGAGATTGGTGAGCTGTGGTCTGTAGTGCTTGCTTATAGCTTTTGCTCCTTCTCTTGAAGACAATAAGTTTCTTCTTCTTAGCCATTCTGGCTTCTTCATTCTCAGAATCTGATGAGGTTTCAATCTGAACTCTCTCAGGAGATGTAGGAGGAATTTCTGCATCAGTGACATGTTGTTCAACCTCAACATTCACAGGCTCCCACTCAACAACTTGCTCTATCTCAACTTCTGGTTCTACCTCAATGTCTTGCTCCTCCTCTTCTATATCAGTAGCAATTTCAACATTAGGAAACAACTCATCTAGAGTGTATTCCTTCTGAGCTTGAACAGAAGATGAATCATCCAGATCAGCACTGTTCAAGTCTTTAGATAAATCTATTTGTTCTTCCTCTTGCACTAGTTCAGAAATCTTCTCCCTCTGCACTTGTTCAGTATGTGGAATGTCCTAGGCAGGAAAATGACCTTGCTCCCCCTGCACATGTGCAGGATCAGTAATATCCTGAGTTGGAGAATGAACTTGCTCCCCCTGCTCCTGTGCAGGTAATGTTTCTTTCTGAGCTAGAGTAGATCTAGTCAGGTCCTCAGCTGGTTCTCTAACTTATTCTTCTTGATGCTGCTCAGTACCTTGTGCATGAACTGGGGATTTCTCAGGTGAATCCTGCCTGTCCACCTCAGGCAACTCTTTGGATAGAACTCTATCCCATCTTGAGAATAATCTCATATCCATCTTTCTCATGTGATTAATCTTAGTCCCAGGAAGTTGTTGCATAACTTATGGGATGACTCCAGCCAAGTATAAACTCAAAATCCTAGCCAGATTTGGCTTCTTAAGTCCTTCCTTGATCTTATCAAATACAACTGCTGACCAGTCAGTTGGAATTTTAAAGACAATTCTTGTCATAAGGCAGAACATATAGGCTGAGACCCTGTCATGTCCTCCAGGTTTACACAAAAGCACCTTTCCAACTATCTCAGACAGAAACTTGCCCTGGTGATTCATTCCTTTTCTATTGATGGCTGCTCCAATCTTTATGGTTGGATCCATTCCACACCATTGGAGAGCCTCCCTTGTCTTAGAGGATGGAACCTCTTCTTCATTCTCAATGCTTGGCAATTGAAGAATTTTTCTTAAACTCCGTAGAGTAAGCTTGACCTTGGTGCCATGAACTGTGGACTTGATCTTGAGTCCAGAAGAATCCATTGATGCAGAAGTGTAAAATTCAAGGACCTCCTTCTTCCAGATCTTCGTTGGTTCAGAAACCAGAAATTCCAATCCATTTTCAGTAATAAGGGAAATCATTTGTTTGAATTCTGGTGTGGCGGTGTCGAACGCAGCCCTAACTAGTTCATATCCTTCATTCACATTATCTTCAACCTTAGGCGCCATTGAATCAGTCGAGAAAGCTTGAGAGAGAAGAGAGAGATTGTCGACACAGGGTTTTAGTCTCAAAAACCTGTAAGCGTGTCGACAGAATACGTTCTTGACCTATTTATACCCTCTATTGAAAGAAGGTCAAAAGCCGGGCAAAAACAGTCTAAATATGCCGACACAGATGGAATATGTCGACACAAACTTCTATTGTCTCGACAAACAATACTGTCTACTATGTGTCGACACCAATTGAGGATATGTCGACACCTGACATACATAGTAGAGCATCAGAAATTCTGTGTCGACTCTTCGTCCAAATGTCGACACAAAATCTGTAAGTGTTGACACCAATGTTCTGGTGAAGTCGACACTATATTTCTGGATGAGTCGACTATTTGACCCTTAAATGTCGACACATATTCTCTGTGTCGACATAATTTCTCTGACTAGTCGACCAGACTTCACTGAGTCGACACTTTATTACTATAAGTGTCGACACCATTTTACTTAGCCAATATTTATTTGTTGATACCACTTGAAAGTTTATTGATATACTAGTCAATGGTCAGCATTCCCAATTCAATTTTAAATTTATTGAATTTTGTTTCATCCAATGGCTTAGTAAATACATCTGCTATTTGATCATCTGTTTTAACAAATTCCAATGAGATGTCTTCTCTTTCTACATGCTCTCTAAGAAAATGATATTTGATTTCTATATGCTTAGTTCTACTATGAGAAACAGGATTGTTAGCAATAGAAATAGCACTCTTAGAATCACACAATAAAGGTGTTCTACTTACTTGAATACCATAATCCTTCAATTGATGTTGTATCCACAATAGCTGTGCACAGCAGCTTCCAGCAGCAATATATTCTGACTCAGCTGTGGATATTGCCACACTGGTCTGCTTCTTACTGCTCCATGATATCAGTCTTCCTCCCAAGAATTGACAAGTACCTGTAGTACTCTTTCTATCCTCTCTACAGCCTGCAAAATCTGCATCTGAATAAACTGTTAGTAAAAAATCTCTATTCCTAGGATACCAAAGGCCTAGATTAGGTGTGCCCTTAAGATATCTCAGAATCCTTTTGACAGCAGTATAATGAGACTCTTTAGGGCAGGCTTGGTACCTAGCACATACACATGTAGCATACATAATATCTGGTCTACTAGCTGTGGGGTATAATAGAGAACCAACTATTCCTCTATACAAAGACTCATCTACAGACTTACCTGTATCATCTTTACATATAGGCATATTTGTTCCAATAGGAGTTTTCATGGTAGAGGAAGATTCCATATCATATTTCTTTATCAACTCTTTGGTGAACTTAGACTGGGATATGGACAAGCCATCATCAGTCTGTCTTACTTGGAGTCCCAAGAAGAACTTAAGTTCCCCCATACTGCTCATCTCAAACTTCCCTTACATAAGTTTGGCAAACTTTTTGCAAAGGTTGTTCTCAGTAGATTCAAAAATTATGTCATCTACATAGATCTGAACTAAGATGATCTTACCTTTAGATTCCCTAAGGAATAGAGTTTTATCTATTTTCTCTCTTGAGAATTTGTTCTCAATAAGGAAAGTAGACAGGGTTTCATACCAAGCCCTTGGGGCTTGCTTTAACCGATACAAAGCTTTCCTAAACCTATAAACATAATCAGGTTTAAGAGGATCTACAAAACCTGATGGCTGCTCTACATAGACTTCCTCTTTTAAATCACCATTCAGGAATGCTGATTTCACATCCATCTGGTATACTTTAAAGTCTTGATATGCTGCATATGCAAGGAACATTCTGATTGCCTCCAGCCTTGCTACTGGGGCAAATGTTTGATCAAAGTCAATCCCTTCTTCCTGCCTGTATCCTTTAGCAACCAACCTAGCTTTGTTCTTCACAATTATTCCACTCTCATTCAACTTGTTCCTATAGATCCATTTTGTGCCAATTATATTGTGGCCTTTTGGTTTAGGAACAAGCTCCCAGACATTGCACCTTCTGAATTGATTCAGCTCCTCTTGTATAGCATCAATCCAGTGCTGGTCTTGGATGGCTTCTTTAAACTTCTTAGGCTCCATTTGAGATAGGAAACTTGAATACAGAACTGTGCTCAGATTTCTGCTTCTAGTCTGCACTCCCTGTCTTGGATCACCTATAATCTGATTAGCTGGATGATCTTTAAGATGTCTTGTAGCTGGAGGAAGGTTTCCTTCAGGTTGAACATCTCCAGCTCCTTCATTATGCTGTACCTCCTGGATTTCATCAGCTTCTAAAGGGTCTTGTACTCCCCCTGGACAGTAGCCTTCATTTTCCAATGCTCCATCTTCCTTTGATGTTTCTGCAATGGAAAGCTTGTCCATCCTTTGGCTTATACATGTTGAATCATTTGATCTACAAGACAACTCACAGTTGATTAATCTTGTTTCATCAAATACAACATGAACAGACTCCTCTACAACTTGAGTAGTCAAGTTGAAGACTCTATAGGCCTTACTATTTATGTTGTACCCAACAAATATCCCTTCCTGGGATTTGGCAGCAAACTTAGTCAAATATGACTTGCCATTATTAAGTATATAGCACTTGCAACCAAAAATCCTGAAGTAGGATAGATTTAGTTTTCTACCTTTCATAATCTCATAGGGAGTCATTTTGTGGCTCTTGGTGATAGAAGCCCTACTGATTACATGACATGCAGTGTTTACTGCCTCAGCCCAGAAATATTCTGGAAGAGAGGTGTCACTCAATAGTGTTCTACCAGCTTCAATTAATGTTCTATTCTTTCTTTCAGCAATTCCATTTTGCTGAGGTGTTCTAGGTGAGTAGAACTCTTGGAGAATCCCAAAGTCTTCACATAATTTTGTCATACTTTCAGATTGAAATTCAGTGTCATGGTCACTTCTGATTTTGACCACTGTACTGTTCAGTTCATTCTGAATTTGCCTTACAAAACTAAGTAAGACACATGGGGTTTCTGATTTCTGTCTCAGAAAGAACACTCATGTAAATCTAGAATAGTCATCTACAACCACAAAAGTGTAGACCTTCCTACCTAGACTATGAACTGGCATAGGACCAAAAAGATCCAAATGTAAGAGGTATAAGCACCTCACAGAATCCTTGTTTACAAGGCTATGAAAGGAGGATTTAGTCTGCTTGCCCTTTTGACAGGCTGAACATATCCCTTCCTTTATGCACTTAACTTGAGGACCATTCCTCACTAACTCTTTGCTAAAGAGTTGGTCAATTGTCTTGTAATTAAGATGAGCCAACCTTTTGTGCCACTTGACACAATGAAATGCATTATCATCAGCTACAAGACATATGGGAGAAGCTTTATTCTCACATGCAAAATTAAGATAATATACATTTCTCTTCCTATACCCAGTCAAAATGATCTCTTGATCACTTGATCTTTTGATATGGCATCCATCCTTAACAAATGAAATGTCATATCCTAAATCACTCAGCTGGCTTATGCTTATCAGATTGTGTTTCAAACCTTGTACATAAGACACTTGGGTAATAGTAATTAAGTTAGAAGAAATGTTATCAAACCCTTTGATGACTCCTCTTTCAGATCTACCAAAGATTACTTTAGGTCCATCTTTGACAGATGTGAACTCCTTCAGTAGCCCATTTGTTCCAGTCATGTGCCTGGAACATCCACTGTCCAAGTACCATATAGGGGCATGGCAACTTGGACTCACCTGCAATACAGATTTACTTTCCCTTAGAACCCAAGTAAGTCTTGGGTCCTTGGTTCAAGTTAGCACCAACAAAACTACCAGCTGCTCTTCTAAATGGTAGACTATTATTCTTCCTATCACTTGTGTTGTGCCAGCAGTCTAAGGCAAAATGGCCTCTCTTGCCACAACACCAACATTCAAACTTATTGTATCTAGATCTAGATACACCCTTGACAGAAGAATTTTTGTCCATTGCTGGTGCTGCTGCAGCTTCACCCACATATTTCTTATAACCATGAGGTTTATGAGCATGGGTAGACCTGTTGGCATTTACACCCTTGTTTATCAGAACATTAGCCTTAATATGACCATGAATATTCTCAAGATCATATTGGTTAGAAGGCATTTGCACCTTTCTAAACTTAATAGGGACTGAAAGGTTTAGTGGTTGGGCAGGAGCTTTGCCTTTTCTCTTGAATAGGGCAGCCCTGGGGTTACCTTTGAACCATAATCCTGCCTTACCCTTTTGAGCCACAAACTCATCTATCAAGGGTAAGATAGATTTTGGCTTTGAGTAATTAGCCACTAAATCTTTTTCAATTCTTAGTCTGGCCTCCAGACTCTTAACTTGATCATTAGTATATCTGATTGTGCTCATCTGAATAACAGTTATATTTTTCAGTTTGGCAATCTCATTCATCTTTTGATCTATTACTTTCTCCAACTTAGTTGCAGCAACCTTAAGATCAGCAATTTCCTGAGCCTGAATTTTGACTAGGTTCTTGCTTTTCTTAAAAGCCTACAACAAGTCCCCATACTTATCTATCAACTGATAGACATCACCTTCAGATTCAGATCCATCTACATCACTTGATGCAGATGTAGCTGATTCTGCACTAGTACTACAAACTGAATTTATAGAAGGACAATGTACCTTACTAGGACCAGACTGATTCTGGCACATGTCTTCTTCTGATCCAGCCATCAGTCCCATGCACTGATGATCCTCTTGTTCATAGATGGAGTCTAGCAATTGCATGAACTCCTCTTCTTCAGTAGCGGCATATAGTCCAATATATGCTTCAGCTTCAGATTCTGACTCTGAAGTTGATTGATCTGTTAGGCTCTTTTCCTTCTTTGCAACAAAGGATTTCTCCTTCTTGCCTTTCTGATGAGTCTTCTTCTTGTCTGATGATTCCTTTCTCTTATCAGGACAATCAGCCACTACATGTCCAGGCCTGTTGTAGCAATAGCAAACTATCTTTGATGTAGTGGCCTTGCTGGACTTAGTTCTGTTCCTTTCCTTCCTTGATGACTTATTCTTCTAATAATAGTCATCAACTTGCTGTGATGTGGAGGGCCTAGACTTCCACTGCTTCTTCAAGAACCTCTGGAATTGCCTTGTGAATGCAGCAAAGTCTGCATCTGAATCACTCCTTTCTGAACTCTGACTGTCTGAATTTTCAGAATTAACTTCTGCAACTTCCTTAGGAGGAGATGAAGATATACTCCTATTCTTTCTATTGGCTTCAGCCTTGAAGGCCACAGATTTTTCTCTATGCTCACCTTTTGAATTCTTTTCTTCCTCCTTCCTCACCATTAGTTGCATTTCATAAGATAACAACTTTCCAAATAAGGTTGGAGGAGAAATTTCTGTCAGTTTAGCCACTTCTCTTATGGCACAGATCTTGGTGTCCCAATCCTTTGTCAAGGATCTTAAGAATTTGTCATTCAGTTCATAGGTACCGAAGACTCTTCCATAGGACATTAATTCATTCACTATTCTGTAGAATTTCTTATAGCATTCAGTTATGCTATCAGATTTTACTTGTCTGAAACTTTCATACTCTTGATTGAGCATAGACTTCCTATCCTGTCTTACTTCTTCAGAACCCTCCATGTAGACAATCAAGGTGTCCCACATCTCTTTGGAGGTTTTGCAGTGAATCAGATTTTGGAATGTAGAATCATCTATGACACTTACAATAATGTTCTGTGCTCTTTTATCCATAGTTGTCAAAATGATTTCATCCTTTGTCATTTCTGAATAACTCTTTGGAGTTTGGATATTTGCATCAAGTTCTGATACTTTCATTTGAATGAAGGGGCCTTCCTGTACTGTAATGTATATCCTTGGGTCAGAAGCTTCCATGAATAATCTCACCCTTTCTTTCCAAATTCCAAAGATTTCTTTTCTGCAGATTGGTAATTTCATTGACTCTAACTCCTTGTGATTCTCTCCAGAACCCATTTTCTTGATTCTTGATTCAGCCTAAGGGATCTAACTCAGACTGTTAAGTCCTTATTTGAGAAACCTCCCTCTGATACCACTTGATAGTTTTACTTTCAAGACTACCTAAACACCTAGAGGGGGGGTGAATAGGTTCTAATGCTTGTTCTCACTTTTAGGCAGAATATAATAACTGAATTAAATCACACAGCACAGCAATCATAGAAATTCATACAACACAGATTGCACACAGTTTTATAGTGGTTCCCCAAGGTCTGGGTACATCCACTTTCCCCCTTCACCTATCTAGCAGTGTGCTAGATTCGGCCAAACTTCCTCTTTAACTCAGATCAGCAGATCCTACAGCTCAGAACCTGGAAAGGTTCCTACAACTCAGAACCCAGAATGGTTCCTACAACTCAGGCTCAACAGCCCTACCTCAGCCTTGACACAAGGCCTACAACTCAGAGAAAAACTTTCTCCTACACTCAGGCAACAGCCCTACCACTCAGAGATCAACTCTCCTACACTCAGCCTTTATAACATAGGCTTATAACTCAGATCTATATTGATAGACCCTACAGAAATTAGAAAAGAGTTTTATAGAATCTTGCCCTTGTTGAGAGAGAAAGGACAAGACAGCACCTGATCAGCTGATGGATGAAACCAACTGAAACTCAGCTTTCTTCAAAGCTTCTTGAATCTGAACTAGCTGAGTTGATTTCTAAACAGCTTCTTGAGAAACTTGTAACAGCTTCCTTCTTGATTATCAAATGGCCGGATCCCTCTCTATCCAATCCCTTTGAATCTTCTTCAGAATTCTTGAACGAATTCTCCTTAGACAGATCCTGATAGGTTGAACCCTTCAGAATGTCTTCTTAGATCTTCCGATGAAGATCTTCTTCAGTGCCTTGCACTTTCTTGATTTGATTCTTCAATCAGTTTGTATGTATGTTGCTCTCAAAATTAAATCCTTAATATCGCCTTCTGAATCTATCTATTTATAGACCTTCTTCATGGTAACCGGCTAATCCGATTTCTAACTGACTTCTGACAAGTCTGACAGCTTCAGTTAACCTATTGCAACCCGCAGCTGTCAAATCTTCAAACAGATCCTGTGCCTTTGTCTTGGACAGCAAAGTGTCGAGACTGACTGTCAGAAAGTGTCGAGACCATCTGTCTATATGTGTCGACACAAGTAACTTAGGTGTCGACACAGCCTTTGACGATGTCGACTGGTTTGCCTTTAAGTCGACTCAGCTTCTTCAGAATCTCATATTGAGAATAAGTCGACACTGAATATTTGTGTCGACTTAAGCACTTCATCATTCTTCAGAAAATGACTTGGTCTAGACATTGCAGTGTGTCGACACAAGTCCTGTGTGTCGACACAGTTGTTATAGATTCAGAACATAGTATGTGTCGATACTGCCTTCAGGTGTCGACACAGCTTTTGTCGACTCTGCCAATATGTGTCGACTCTGTCTTCTGGTGTCGACACAACTATCGTCGACCCTGCCAATATGTGTCGACTCTGCCTCAATGTGTTGACACTGCCTTCTGGTGTCGACTCTGCTTCAATGTGTCAACACAGCTTCCCAGTGTTGATACAGCTGTTGTCGACTCTACTTCTGTAAGTCGACACTGCTTCCCAGTATCGACATAAATGTGGTCGACTATCTTTCTCTGTGTCGACACAGCCTTCTTCAAGTGTCGACACAATTATTCTGAAGTGTCGACATAGCTTTTTCTGGTGTCGACATATGAACTTAGAATAATTTCCTATACTTTTAGAACTTACTTAACCTGCACATGTCAACTCAAAATAACATCAAATACACCTTGATATATATCATTAAGCTAAGTTAGGCTTCTTCAAATCAGGTACACATTTTCCAATGTACCCAACAGAGAGCAAGTCCATACCAAAGATCACTTCAAACTCAGATATCGACATCACAGATGCTTTCAAGCCAAAATCATGACTTCCTATCCGCACCTTAACACAACAGGCTCTATCCGCGCGCATTAAGCACCCGTTAGGCAACAACACATTCACTTTATCTGTCGATAAAAAAGAAGGCACTCTGTACGCACCACAAAGTCCTCAGACAAAAAGGAATGAGAGGCTCATGTATGGAACAGTGCTCTTGCCGGACAATCCAAAATCAAGACAAAGCCTAATTCACACAAGTTAAATAATGTACAAGGTAGCAAGTATAAAAAGTAGTAAAAACTGTATCTTAACTCATACCTGTTACCACATTGCTTAGTTTAATGGCCTCATGTTGGCCAAGATTATATACTCGGGGCTGCGCTTGGGATACAGTAGACTCCACTGTCTTTCCCTTTTCAGCATACTACGCACCCGTCTTTTTATCACCTGTTGGACGACCATGCCAACAATCTCGAGCAAGATGTCCCATCTTGCCACACGTGTAACAAGCGAGCGGACTTCGCCCCGTCGTCACTTCAGAAATAGTAGAAGAAGATGGTGCCGCAGACTTAGCCTTTTTCCTCCACCTTCCTTGTCCATACTTCGCTAAATTCGGCAATTTAAACTCTAGCTTCTTTACCGCCAAGTTATTCTTGCTCCAAAGATCGAGCTGTATTGACCAATGTCAGAAAACCCTACGTCATCGGACCCGAGAGAAGCAACCTCAGATCATCTTGTAGTCCTTCATAGAACCGATTGGTCTTCCATTCCTCGTCTGCAAACGTAAAACCTGCATACCGCCCCAACCTTGATTTTTCATTGCAATCCACTGTGCAGATGGAAGATATCTCGCCAGAAAGAGCCTCGAGATTTCCTCCATCGAGATCTCAATTAACGGTCTACCAACAAACTGGTGCAGCTCCAACTCATCCCACCATAGCCTCGCCTCTCCGTCTAATAGGAAGGTAGCTACAATGACTTTCTGTCACTCCTCCATTTTCGTTGTCGTCATAATTCTCTTTATTCTCGAGAGCAAATCTTCGGCTTGTGTTAGGGTTCCAATACCTGCAAACACAGGAGGGTTGAAACTCATCACGTGTTTCAATTAATTTTATGTCGCTTGCCTTGCGGCCACTGGCTCCACGATCACTTGAATCTCTGTCGCATGCTCAGCTTCGCCAACCAGCTCCTAGGCTACCCCAAGGGTAGGAGGTTGTACTTGCCCTCCTAGTTGCACATTGATTAATGCAAACACGGCTTCAGCAACCAACCGTATCGCTTCAGCAGAAGGAGATGTAGGAACCTCAGTTGGTGTATTACTCTTCGATGAGTGTTTGGGTTCAGACTGCCCCGCACCACTTCTTGTTGCCAATAATCGTGAAACACACAATTAAGCAACCAATAACATTGCAAAAAGCAATCATAGGAATACGTTGGTTCCTCACACATGTGTATTTTCATTCCTAAGTGGACATTCATGGGTTCTTTCATGTTATAATGGTAACACACATACATGTGTTCACCACCCATTAAAAGAAGTTGACCGCAAATTCAAATAAGAAAGACTGACATCAGAAGTTGATACCAAATTGTAACACCTCTATCCGTCTTGTAGAATATAATAGAAGGTCCGGTCGAGGCCCCACGTCATATTCCACAGATAGTTAAAAGAGTTATGCATTGAAACCATAACATTTACGTATCCTAACTCGAAGTGCATTCTAGCAGAAATAATTAAATTAACTTAGAACCCAAACTCCAGAATGTCCACTAACAACAACATTAGGAATGATATTCAAAATACACAAAATGTTTCGGCCTTAAAACCTTACAAATGTTCTCCTTACAAATGTATATTCCATACATCGGCACACGGGCCGACCACACATGAAAACAGTAAACGATTCGCCTTTAGGCCTTCGAGGATCAGTTAACACAGCATAAGGGACATCGGCCTGCTACTTTTCACTTGGCTCTCCAGCACCTGCACAAGTACGACCCACCAAGATGTGACAAAATAAGGCAATGGTCAGCATTAGCTGACCAAATTATAATGACTTCACCCCTCACTCGGGGCAGCAGTGCTCCTTCCCTGCAAACAGCACTATATATCTCTTTTGGCATCATAACATGCAATTAAGCATCATTCACCACAGATGTTGGCACGTACGGCCACACACCTCATGCACTCAGGGCACATTATCGATGTACCAGATTACCCAGGGTCCCACCATCATCCTCAATCTCAGACCGATGGTTAAATTCGGTATTCTGGACTTTCTCAGGCCCACCTAATTCAGTTTTATGGACTTTCCTAGGCCCACTACCATCCTCAGTCTCAGGCTAATGGTAAAACTTGAGCATTATAATCACGCATAAATGAATGATATTGACTCTCTCCCATGCCCTTGACCGCACCAGATGTCTTAGGCCGTCTAGTCAAGCGATATAGTGCGGGCACACCTCAGCCCTTTCTCGTTGCTTAAATCGCCATGCCATCAGGTGATCGACATGACGCGGGTCGGCCTCCCCTTTCCCGAATTTAAAATACATGACTGATTTATGTCCAAGGCTGGCACTCACGGCCACCACAACTGGGTACTTTAGGCTCTCTGCTTCACATGCTACCTACCTTGTCTCGTGGGCACAGGCTTCGCAACCATAATTAGGCTGGCTCTCAGCTCAACCATTTGGCCCCCAAGTCTCAAAGAGGCAGGCCCACAACAATAGCTCTTTGGGAGCTACCGCTAGAGGTACCTCTACCGCAGCGCGGTAGGAGTCAGCATCTCATTTCTTTCCCCAATTTGGGTATTTTTCTGGAGACAATCTCTAGTACTATCACTGCAATAATCTTCACACCTCATAACTCCGTAAACTACACAATCACGGAGTTTTCTCCGGCACGCAAATCAAACATCATCAATCCAGATCAACCTGTCCAGATGGGTTTCGCACAACATGTTTATTACATACTTCGATTCTAGATTCTATATACAATTTCTACCATAGGTACTTTGTATCGACCCGTCGAAAATTCCTTCGCTCTCCACTAATTAGTGGGGGATTTCATGAACTATGCCAAATTAAGGACTTCACATATCCAAAAAGGACGATCGTTACCCTTGTCGATCGCTTAGGAGCCATGATCTTGCACTTGATACGAATGGAAATGATCATCACACCTTCCTCTCCACGGATCTGGCTTCGACTCGCAAATCTGATCACAAGAACGCATTCACAACAGCTTTCCTTCAAGGTTAGATTCAACCTTGTCCTTGCTCTTCTATCTTTCCCCTTCTTCTACCTCAGGATCCAAGAGAGAGAGAGAAATAGAGAAAATGAGAAAATAATCTCATCTCAACCTCTTATCAAAGGCTATCGTCGTGCGGTACCTTGCTACCGTCGTGCGATATCTTTGGAGATGGCCGCTTGGCCCAATCAGCACCGTTCTGCCGCTCAAAGACCGTCTTAACCTTATCTGACATGTGGCACACTACCGTCAGCGTTACTGCTACCGCCGCGCGATACCTACCAGAGATACTGGTCTGTTAAAGTGCAAGGCGCCTCTTTCTCTCCGATGAAGATTCTTCGAAGTCCACTGCGCTCCAAAGTGCAAGGCATCCTGTCGGCCCTCCTTGGCAACCCTCATGCGTGCACCCCCCAGCACTCAACACCCGGACAACGACTACGAGCATTCTCCATCAGCAGGAAAAGACAATCATTGAGCTTCGCGAGCGGTGGTCTGTCACCCTCCCAACGCGCCTCTTTCTCTCTCACTCTCAAGTTGTAACAAGGAGCGGTTTGTTCGCCCTCGACTTCTCCAAAATTCTGTAAACAACGAATAGTGAAGTTTGGCTGACACCGACCCGACCACATGATTTTTTACCTTATTCACGGATTTTCCATGTTAAAAATCTTATTGTCCACCCTCTACTTTTTTTATAACTGCTTGCACGTTCAATTGCTCCACGGGTTAAAGCGATCCAATTTAGTCTGATCTACCAAGAGCGTCGAGTGACCCGCAAGAACACTATAATATCAATTTTTTAATCTAACAAATGTCATATTCAAATAATTAATACGTAATATTCAAATAATTAATAATCATAGAAATACTTCGTATGTAATGAAAACGCATTATTTTTATACTTTACCCTCATTAATTAATGCAAAGAATTCCAAATGGACACAGCCGCTCAATTAATAATTAATTAATACGTATACTTCCAGCTATATGAACAAGTATGTATTATAATACGAAAAAAATACAAGTTAAAAAAACAAATTAAAAAAAAACATTTATAAAACCCCAACCCACAACTAATAAATAAGCACGTGTAAGTTTTAGACTAAATATCCTGTTGATCTTCAATAATCTTCCTCCTCTTCCTCTTCCTCTTCGTCGTACGTATTGCTCTAAACTTCGTTACCGCCGGCGGCAGATACGATCCCGAGCATCTTTCTTCAATAAATCAGCTGACAATATATACATGGGATATGTTATATGCAGATCATTTTCGACTGTGTCAAACTAAAAATAAAATTATGGGAAGTTGTGAACTCGTATAAACCTTGGCCTGCACATAACCATTATGAAATTGCTCTGCCTGCACATAGCTGAAGTCTGTCTGCATATAGTTATTGCCAATCAGTGCAAGCATCCCACCATGGCTGCGGGAGTTAGTGCGAAACCCAACAACTTCGGCAGCTGTCGTTCTTCCTTCTCCTCCTGCCACTCCGCCGGCGGCAGATTCAGGTCGAGCAGAGCCCGTCCCTTTTCCTTCGGCGCCGTCCCCTTCCCCTCCGCGGTGGAACGGTGCCGCCGCATGTGTCCGCCCAGCGCCTGGCCGATAGCGAACTCCAGTCCACAGACAGAGCACTCGTGCACCCGCGGCTTCTCCGGCGCGTCGCCGGAGCCTCCGTTGCCCAACCTAGGCTTCTTGTGGCTGGCCCTGTGGCCTCCCAACGCCTGGAAGGATGGGAACTCCCGACTGCACGTTTTGCACCCAAACACCTTTCCTTCGATCTCTGCGGCGCAGCCGCCGGCTGCCTCGTCGCCTCTGGATAGAAGCATGAGGACTTTAGCTAAGTTTATGCTCTCCATCATGAAAGATTTCCCGTCGTCTTCTGCGACTAATCTGAATCTCTTTGCCATGAATGGTTTGCGAATAGAAAAAAACCCAAAGCAGAAGGATTGAAGGAGAAATTAATATGGAGTGTGATGGGACTTGGGAAGACTATCAATATATATAGGGCTTCTGGTGGGGATCTCCTTGGTGACACGTGGACACAATAAGGCAAAAAAAAAATTTAATTCTTTTTTAAGCCGGCATTTTGCGATCGTGTGCGCGCGGTGAGCTATGTGCGCAGGCGCACCTACTTATTTCTAGTAGAAAAGAGTGGGTTATTAGTTTATGGCACCTAGTTTATGATTATATTGGTTAAGGCTTCGTTTGGAGCGGTGTTGACGGTCGTGAACACGGTGGTCATGAAGTGTCATTCGCGAATGTTGGACATCACCTACAAAAAATTCATACATTTTATGCTCAAAACTAGTTAATTTTCTTGGTAACTGTCGTAATAACTTTTTGTCTTGTAAAACATACATTCTATGATAATAACGTTTTTGACCAAATTCACCAGAACAAATAAGTTGTGCCAAACAAAACCTAAGAAGTAGTTGCAATATTGGTTAAGATGTAGGCTTCGTTTGGAGCGGTGTTGACGATCGTGAACACGGAGGTCATGAACTGTCATTCGCGAACGTCCGACCTCACCTACAGAAATTCATACATTTTATCATCAAAACTAGTTAATTTTCTAGGTAGCGGTCGTAATAACTTTCGTCTTGCCAAGCATACATTCTATGAAAATTACGTTTTTGACCAAATTCACCAGAACAATAAGTTGTGTCAAACGTAGCCTAAGAAGTAGTTGCAATATTGGTTAAGACGTAGGCTTCGTTTGGCGCGGTGCTGGTGGTCGTGAAAACGGTGGTCATGAACTGTCGTTCGTGAACGTCTGACATCACTTAAAAAAATCAAGCATTTTAGGGTCAAAACTAGTTAATTTTCTTGGTAGCCGTCGTAATAACTTTCGTCTTGCCAAACATACATTTTATGATAATGACGTTTTTGATCAAATTCGCCAGAACAAATAAACCGTGTCAAACGAAGCCTAAGAAGTAGTTGCAATATTGGTTAAGATGTAGACTTCGTTTGGCACGGTGCTAGTGATCGTGAAAACGGTGGTCATGAACTATCAATATTCATGAGCTTCCGACCTCACCTAAAAAATCATGCATTTTATGCTCAAAATTAGCTAATTTTTTTAGTAGCGGTCATAATAACTTTCGTCTTGTCAAACATACATTCAATGATAATAACGTTTTTGACGAAACTCACCTGAACAAATAAGTTGTGCCAAACAAAGCCGTAGTTGCATGCAATATGTACTCCTAAACCAATTTAAGTCGTGAACGATGAGGTATGTGCGCACGCGCAACTACTTATTTCTCGTAGAAAAGAGGGGGTTGGTTTATGGCGGCTAGTTTATTAATTATTATATTAGGTTAAGATGTGGTTGCAATAATATTAATGAGGTTTGAAGGAATAGTTTGTGAAGAAGTCAACAAATTGGTTGCTTACTTACCTATACTAGCAGTGAGACATACAAATGCATAATGTAGAGTTTTACTTGTACACGGAGAAAACGTGTGCTGCCCACTTTATTTTAGGTGGCCAAGTAAAGCAACAATAACTCTTTAAATAATTTATATATACATTAGATCCCAATAAAGTGATATATTTTAGGTGGCACAAATTCTAGATTAATGTCTTTCTTTTCTACATGTTTCCTAATAAAATGATATTCAATCTCAATATGTTTAGTTCTACTATGTGACACATGATTATTTGCAATTGAAATGACACTAGTAGAATCACAATATAATGAAGTTTTACTTAGCTGAATGTTGTAGTCTTGTAATTGATGATGAATCCAAAGCAATTGTGCACAGCAACTTCCAGCTGAAATGTACTCAGATTCAACAATGGATATTGCTACACTTGTTTGCTTCTTGCTGCTCCATGACACTAGTCTTCTTCCAAGGAATTGGCATGAACCTGAAGTACTGTTTTTCATGTCTTCTTTACAACCTGCATAATCTACATCTGAAAAATCTGTTAGTTCAAAATTACTATTCGTGGGATACCATAGGTCAAGACTAGGTGTGCCCAGGTCATGCGGTTGTAACTGCTTGAGCGGTGAAAATAAGTCCCGCCAAATGGAGCCTAAGTTAACATCACTTTAACCTTTTTTGTTCTTTTATTAACATTTGATTTTATAATAGGGCCATTTTTCGGGACCTTTCGTCTAACTTTGCTAAATTACTGATAACACATTTCTTATTTTTGAAATTACAAAAACTTCTCATAAAGTTTTCATTTCATTACAAAAACCTTTTCTGAAGTTTTAATTTCATAACATCCATGCACAAAAACACACCCCTCGTTGCACAGTGTCCAGAGGGTATTTTTCTTCATGGATGCAATGAAATGAAAAGACCATGGGGGATTTTTGTAATGAAATGAAAGCTTAAGGAGAGTTTTTTTGTAATTTCAAAAATAAGAGGGGTGCTCTCAATAATTATGCTAATTTACAAGGGAGGTTTGAGTAATTATTTTTATATACGTATAAAGTATTATCTAAATATTATGTAGTGATGGAGGCCGGCGTCAAGTCCCTTTATATAGAAAGTCACGGGTTCAAAACATCACCTCAATAGCCCGCAGCAGATGGTTTGAGCTCCATGTGCGAAGATAGGTTGGGGTGTACGATCGGCAGCAGTTACATTCAGTAAATATTCTCTAATTTATTATTGAGAATAATTTTTAAATATTATATTTATCAACACGTTTTAAGTTATAATTGTAATGTGTTGTCTTTTACAAAGTTATAATTGTAATTTTTAATATCATATTTATCAACACGTTTTACATTATAAGAATTAAAGTATTATTGCATGCTTTGTGGCAATTTTGAAAGGACCCAATGAAGCACAATATCGAATTATATTAAGGCCCTCAAGTGATTTTTTAGGCAAATGAACTCCAAATTGATATATATATATATATATGAGACAGTTGCATTGAACTCGTATGATCGATGTGAACTCAATGTCATTCGTTTCGTTCAAATCGGACGAAAACTGGAAATTTTGACTGAAAATGATTGAAAGAGAATGTACTCTCTTGAGAAATGGTGTAAATGGTACGATGAATAGAGTATTAAAATTTTGAGTTATTAATTTACTGAATTTCTCAGGTTCACACAACACCCTACATATCACAATCACAAAACACAACAGTTACAAGAAAATAAAAGCACACAGAAAATGCAATACAGGCAACACAAGAATTTTATAGTGATTTCTCAAATATTAGGTACAATCACTCTTCTGCTTCAACAGAATTCCACTAAACAGCGTGGAGATTTTGATAAGAATACCTTAGAACCAGAATTTGTTTATAAGATCTCTACAAACCAAATGAATTTTTTATAAGTCCAATCTAACCTGTTGAAATTTTACAAGCTGATCAGGAGATAGCTCTGATACCAAGTAAAAACTTTCAGAGTTATCAAACTGATTACTTGATCAAGCGGAAACGGAAACTAGGCGCAGTAACACTCCAACCAAAAACTGAACGTATAGATCAGAGACACGGATATCAAACACAAATCTTGTAATATCAACTATCTTTATTACAAGGCAAGACATACATGACGAGACATGATTTCGCCAAGTATAAGGGAGAAACAAACAAGTAAGTAAGAAGAAACAAGCCGGGTGGACTGCCTTAGAGACCGCTGAGTCCGCTGAGTCCGCCGAGACCGCCAAGTCGCTGCTGCACCAACTGAACTACAGAGTCCGCGAAGTCCGCGGACTACCCGTTATTCTGCTGACCGACTGCTCTGCAAGCCGCGGCCAAACTGAAGAAACAGACTGCCTAGTCCTCTGAAACCGGAAGATAGGTTATTAAACTTGGAAAATTGTTGAAAGAGAAGACTGGCTGGCCGCAAATGTGACCTGCTGAAACCGCCAATTGTAAACCGCGAGCTCCACTGATTCCTGACCGCAGTCAGAACCAGACTCCTGGCTTCACAGTGCTAGCCGCGCAACCTGCAAACAACAATCAGTTAACTTTCTCAAACCGCGCGGACAAGAAAATTGAGGCCGCATCAATAACTAACGCTCAACTTACTGTTCCTCAGTTACATTAGATGTGACGGCGGGGTCCTATTTATAGGCGCAGAGAGGAGTATGGTCACCTCCCTAGTGGATAAAATCACCACCCCAGTCTGCAGCTAGCACAAGTCAGTCCATCGAGTCCGCAAGGACAAAGCCGGACAAGCCAACCAAAAAATCGCATAGCACCAAGATTGGAAGCCAGCCCGCAACCCAGCGGACACCGCATCAGTCCGCACGCTTCATAGCATGCGGACACAACACAGACCACATACTGTAGCAGTCCGCACACTACACGCGGACAAAACACCAGCCCACACAGGCCGCGAACACCGCACCAGCCCGCAACATAAGTCCACGACCAGCAGACACAAACCGCTCGGTCAACCAGCGGACATTGCGGACTCTGCGGTCACCCTGGACTTGTCACAGATTGTGACCAAGTCCAGCAACCAACCAAGCTCTGGCGCGAGCTCGGCGGACAAGGCTCCAGTCCGCCAACTCCCAAAACAGACCGCCAACAAACCGCTCCACCAGAGCAAGGCAAACAACCAAACTCACAAGCTCCAAAAGCAGTCCACATAGAGCGAACTCCGCGAACTCATAGTGAGTCCGCATTTTCGTGAATACTCCGCCTATCCGCGAGATTACACCAGGGAATAGCCAATTACAAGGCACTGGGGAAATAACACCAGGCCGCAATAATCAGGTCGCCCAGACTGCCCACACTGAAACAACCATCACCAAGCTGCAATATCCAGACTGCTCAGACTGCACCATCAGACCGCCCAGGCCGCACAATCAGTCTGTCCAGGCCGCGCGATCTGCCTGACAACCCCCACTTTCACTTTATAATTTTCAACACTCCCCCTTGAAGTGAGAAGTGGTAACCAAGCCTAGCAGTCCTCATAACCGAGTAAATGGCACCTTCAGAACCGGCTTCGTGAAGATGTCTGTGACGTTGTCCTCACTCCGCACATGCTTCACCATAAGAGATCCCTCCAACACCTTCTCCCGAATGAAGTGGTGCTCGATCTCTATATGTTTGGTCCGTGCGTGACAAACTGGATTATTCACCAGTTTCAGGGTCCTTTCATTGTCACCGCACAACAGAGTTGGACCGCACACTTCTTCATAGACGTCCTCTACTAATCTCCTGAGCCAGATGGCTTCCCGAGCTGCCAAGGCCGAAACCTTGTACTCTTCTTCCGTAGTAGAAATGGACACCGAGTCTTGCTTCTTGCTACACGAAGAGATACCGGTTGATCCACATGTGAAGACATAACCGGATGTTGACTTCCGGTCATCTGAATCTCCCTCATAATCAGCATCCGAGTATCCTTAAAGAACAAAACTCGTGCCTCCCCTATAAAGGAGACCCATATCAGAAGTGGCTTTCACGTACTTTAAAATATTCCTTGCCTCCATCAAATGAGGCTTCTTGGGTTCCGTCATATACCGACTTACTCGGCCAACTATATAAACAATGTCTGGCCTTGTAATCGTCAAGTAGATAAGAGAGCCCGAAACACCAAATGATCTGGAAGAATCCTTCCCTCATCTCGCCGAAGTTTGATGTCTGAATCGAAAGGAGTAGAGCTACTCTTCCCTTCCTGCATGCCGAATTGCTGAACGATCCGCTCTGCATAGCCCTTCTGGGACACGAGTATGCCGCTCTCTTCCCTCTCCACCTCGAGTCCAAGGAAGTGGTGGAGCACACCCAAGTCCTTTATCTCGAATGTTATAGCTAGCTCTGCCCTGAGCCTAGCTACCACCTCCTTGGAGTTCTCCGTGATGATAATATCATCCACGTACAACAGTACCAAGACTAGAAGCTCTCCCTTCTTCTTAACGAACAAGCTCGAATCTAAGTTTGAAGTAAGATAACCACAGAACTTGAGGTATTCTACAATCTTCCCATATCAGGCTCGAGGAGCCTGCTTCAACCCATAGAGAGCTTTCCGGAGCTTGCAGATGTAGTCCGGATGATCTTCAGAAACGTACCCTAGTGGCTGATCCATGAAGATGTCTTTGTCAATCTCCCCGTAAAGAAAGGCGTTCTTTACGTCCAGTTGCCACATCTTCCATCCTTGGCAAGCCGTCAAGGCCATCACTACCCGAACTGAAGTCATCTTCTCCACGGGACTAAACATCTCTTCATAGTCTTTGCCGTACTGTTGAGAGAACCCTCGAGCAACAAAGCGAGCCTTGTACCGCTCGATACTTCCATCCGCCTTCTTCTTCAGCTTGTAAACCCACTTGCAAGTCATAGGATTAACGTCATCAAACTTGGGCACAAGATCCCAGGTCTCATTCTTCTTGAGAGCAGTCATCTCCTCATTCATGGCGTCTTCCCACTCCTTGACTCCAGTGGCTTCATTAAAACTAGAAGGCTCCCGCTCATCCAGGGGGCCTGCGAAGAAATAAGAGACAAAACTTACCTTATTCCCTTCGCAATAACGAGTCGGTGGCTTGATGGTCTTCTTCGATCTCCGAAGAGTCTGCTCCTTGCTCACCACCTCCATTGCTTCTTCAGAATCAACTCCATTTCCGGGCAAACTTGGAACATTGCTCCCCCTACTTCCTGAACTAGAATCCTCTGCCCCAGAGCTTGAAACACCTGGAGCTCTTGGTGACACAAACATCTTCATTTAAAGATCTTCAACAGCCTCCTTCTGCCCTTCATCAACCCTGCTCTCCTCTAGCTCAACAGAGCCACCTCCATACAACGTCAGCTCATCAAAGACAACGTATCTTGATACAATGAACTTCCTTGTCGCAGGATCCATGCACTTCCATCCCTTCTTCCGCTCATCATAGCCTACAAAGACAAGCTTCCTTGCCTTTGCATCAAGCTTGGTCCTCAGAGCATCCGGGACATGTACATAGCAGGTTGATCCAAACACCCGAAGGTGTTTAATGCTGGGCTTCTCCTTGAACATCAGCTCATGAGGATACTTCATGTTGATCGGACTCAGAGGCATCTGTTTGATGATGTAAGTTGTGCAGGCCATTCCTTCCGCCCAAAAGGACTTGGGAATGCCCTTTGCATAAAGCCAACACTTGTAGGTTTCCGTCAAATGACGGATCTTCCTCTCCGCCACTCCATTTTGTTGTGGTGTATGAGCACAAGTAAGCTCTCTCTGGATATCGTGCTTCCTGCAGAAGTTAGAAAAATTGGATGATACAAACTCACCACTGTTGTCTGATCTAAACTTCTTGATCTGCAGGCCAAGCCGACCCTCCACTAACTCCTTGAACTCCACAAATAATTGGAAAGCAGCTGACTTCTCCTTCAATAAATACACCAAGGAGTGTATCTTAAGTAGTCATCAATCAGCACCAGCATGTATCTGCTGCCTCCAAGACTAACAGTAGTAGTTGGCCCCATAAAATTATCATGGATGCACTCTAAAGGTGCCTTGCTCCTTGGCTGAGATTTGTAAAACGGAAGACGATGAGCCTTTCCGAACTGACATCTTGTGCAGACATGGCCATCTCCGTAGAATGACAACTTTGGCAAGCCATAGCTTTTAGCATGTCCATCCCTACGTGCCTTAGTCTCTCATGCCAAATAGCAGCGCTATCGTTGGCTCTCATCTGATCAACATAAGAGCTTGTTTATAAAACAAACAAGTCTCTAACCCTTCTCCCTACATGAGCAATATCAGCCTTAACCGTTGATATGTTGCAGAGAAATTTCACTTCTATTGGCCCAAACAGAACGTGATAGCCCGCGTCAACCGCATTGGTCACGGAGAAGAGGTTCTTCTTCATGCCAGGTACATGATACAGACTCCTTAACGTGAGTGGATCCTGAGCACTATCCAAAGAAACAACACCCTTTTTCTCTACAGTATGAACAGAATCATCAGCTGTAATAATAGCTTCGTTACCTGAGAATGTTTGCAGTGAAGAGAACTTTGACTCGTCTCCGGTGAGGTAATGACCACACCCCGAGTCAATTATTCAGTCGTCTTGGTAGTCGACGATAGAAAGAGCATGAACATAAGTGCTCGTCAATAAGGCTCCTCCCCATCCGGCTTCCTCAACACTGGAACCAGCTCCCTCTTTGTCTGCAACATGCCTAGGCTGCAGCTTGACCTTGTAGTCGTGCTTGAAGTGCTCCGGCTGATTACACCTGTAACACTTCAACTCCTTCCAATTCTTTTTAGGAGCAGCGCTCCTCTCTTGCTGATAGGAAGTTGAAGGTACATCCGCAGCAGCAGGCTTCTTCTTCTTCTCCAACCTCTTCTTCTTCTTATCAGTGAAGAGTGCATCACTACCTCCTTCAAAGATAATAACTCCAGCCATCTGCTTAGCCAAGCTCTCGTGTGACGCCAGCAGATTCTCTAGCTCCAGTAAGGATGGCTGAGTCGCCCACCCTTGAACAGAAGTCATAAAGGCCACATATTCCTTCCGCAACCCACGGACTATGTGCCTCTTCAACTTAGCTTCAGAGATGGGCTTATCAGGATCCAATACTGATATTTCAGCGCACAAGTTCTTCATCTTAAGAAAGAACCTTGAGATGGAAAGATCTCCTTGAGTTGCTTTAGCCAACTCATTCTCTAAGAACTATAGTCGCGCTACATTCTTCCTGTTGAATAATCCATCAATGGATATCCTGATCTCAGCAGCAGACTCACATCATAAGATGTGATCAAAGAGCTCAGGTGAGACAACCCGCTTGAGAGTAAACTCTGCATTTGCATTAGTCTTCCTCCAAGCTCTCACTTGTTCAGCAGTACCAGTAGCAGTAGTCACTTCTTGCTTTTCGTCACCACCGACGACCTCCCACATCTCCTCACCAATAAGATAGCTCTTCATACACGACTTCCACTTCTTAAAGTTAGTCACTGTAAGAAGTTCAATACCAAAACCCCTTGTGAAAGATCCTTCCATTGCAACACCGCTGATCTACAAGCTTCCAGAAGCGTCGAGCACAACTGAGGTTGATCACTGCTCAAGCCACTGTTCCCTCTGATACCATGTTGAAATTTCACAAACTGATCAGGAGATAGCTCTGATACCAAGTAAAAACTTTCATAGCTATCAAGCTGATTACTTGATCAAGTAGAAATGAAAACTAGGCGCAGGAACACTCCAACCAAAAACTGAGCTATGTAGATCAGAGACAACAGAGAGAAAACAAAAATCATGTAATATCAACTATCTTTATTACCAGGCAAGACATAAATGGCGAGGCATGATTTCGCTAAGTACAAGGGAGAATCAAACAAGCAAGTAAGAAGAAACAAGCCGGGCGGACTGCCTCAGAGGCCACTGAGTCCGCCGAGACCGTCAAGCCGCTGCTGCACCAACTGAACTACGGAGTCCGCGAAGTCCGCGGACTATCCGTTATTTTTCTGACTGACTGCCCTGCAAGCCGCCGCCGAACTGAAGAAACAGATCGCCTAGTCCGCCGAAATCGGCAGACATGTTATTGAACTTGGAAAATTGTAGAAGGAAAGAAGACTGGCTGGCCGCAAATGCGACCTGCTGAAACCGTCAATTGTAAACCGCGAGCTCCAATGATTCCTGACCGCAGTCAGAACCAGACTCCTGGCTTCACAGTGCTAGTGGTGTAACCTGCAAACAATAACCAGTTAACCTTCTCAAACCGCGCGGACAAGAAAACCGAGGTCGTAGCAATTAACCAACGCTCAACTTACTGTTCCTCAATTATAGTTGATGTGAAGGGGGGTCCTATTTATAGGCGCTGAGAGGAGTGTGGTCACCGTCTTGGTGGATAGAATCACCACCCCAGTCCGCAGCTAGCACAAGTCAGTCCGCCGAGTCCACAAGGACAAAGCCGGACAAGCCAACCAAAAAAACCGCCTAACACCAAGATTGGAAGCCAGCCCGCAACCTGGCGGATACCACATCAGTCTGCATGCTGCACATCATGCGGACACAACACAGTACACATACTGCAGCAATCCACACACTACACGCGGACACAGCACCAGCCCGCACAGGCCGCGAATACCGCACCAGCCCGCAACATAAGTCCACGACCAGTAGGCACAAACCGCCCGATCAACAAGCGGACATTGCGGACTTTGTGGTCACCCTGGACTTGTCACAGATTGTGACCAAGTATAGCAACAAACCAAGCTCTGGCGCGATCTCGGTGGACAAGGCTCTAGTTCGCAAGCTCCCAAAATAGACCGCCAACAAGCCGCTCCACCAGAGCAAGGAAAACAGCCGAATTCACAAGCTCCATAAGCAGCCCGCATAAAGCGAACTCCGCGGACTCATAGTGAGTTCGCCCTTCCACGAATACTCCACTTATCCGCAAGATTACACAAGGGAACAGCCAACTGCAAGGCACTAGGGAAACAACACCAGACCGCAATAATCGGGTCACCCAGATCGAAACAACCATCACTAGGCCGCAATATTCATACTGCCCAGACCGTACCATCAGACCGCCCAGGTCGCACAATCAGTCCGCCCAGGCAGCGCAGTCTGCCTGACAACTCCCACTTTCACTTCACAATTTTCAACATAACCAAGAGTTGTTGATAAGATTTCTCCAAAATGAAGAATATTTTCCAAGGGAGACTAATGAAACAAGAGTTGTTGAAATGGTATCTCGAAAATCAATTAGAATATTTTAGAAAGAGATTCAAAAACTCTTTCAGCAAGTGGGTTTTAAGTTCCCACAATTAGCAAATCTCTGAAGGAGTTGGCTCATATAATGTTGTGTGGATTCCAGTTTCTTTTTATTAATCAAGATTCTGAAGGAGGAGATTGAATCTTGATCTTCAGCAATGACCCTTGAGACAAGGGTTTCTTCATTTGAATCTTCTGATATAAGTGAAGAATTTTCCAAGGGGGGCATTGGAAGTTTGGAATCAAAGGCGGGGGAGGCAGGGCTGCAAAGGGAGCTTTTCCTGGCTTTTCCTCTACCCGGCGGATGCAAACGGAGCAAACGCCATCGGCGCCCGTTTATGTTGAAAATGTTGAAGTGTGGAGATGAGGGAAGTCGGGCGGTTAGGGAGGTCTAACCGCAGAGACCACACGGACTAGGCGGATAGATTTGGCGGGTTACCTAGTCGGGCAGCCGACTGGTTGTGGTTCTCTGGCGGTCAGGACCAGCAAGCACTCTGGTGGTAACCGGGCAGATAGGATGTTATCTGCGGGTTAGTGGCGGACTTCGTTGGAGGTCGTCATGGTTGGCAGGTTCTCTGATTCGCTAAGGGGCAGCTGGTTTAGCAAACTGGGCGGTTTGCCCTCAGGTCACTGGTGCCTTCTCGAGGCGGGATGGGTCAGAGTTTGTTGGTTGTTGTGCGGACTCTATGGAGCTCGCAGGTGTTCGACATGGATCAAAGCTTGCGGTCTGGGTGTTAGATCGTGGAGCAAGCTTTGTTGCGCGGACAGTGTGTCTGGAGGTCGCGCGGTCTGCTGAGGCAGTCTGCATGGATAGTTGCGGACTGGATGTTTAGAAGGGCTCGATCTTGATATCTGGTGGCACAGTTTGGGTTGGTGACCGCGAGTTTCTTGTGGACTTGGTCTAGGGGGGACTAAGTCTAGCTTGTTGCCTAGCTCGCCATGTTCGCTTTGTGCGGACTGATTGGCAGCTCGGCTTGGTTATTCGCTGAGTTCAGCACGGTTGGCGGATTGATGGTCTATCCGGCAGGTGTGGCGCAACCTGGCGAGCTGGTTGGTATTCGTGTTATGCGAATACTTGTGTTAGTCGGCACAGGTTGATGAGTGGTTATCCTATCGTTATAGATGGTGACGACACTCCTTCCCACATCTATAAATAGGACCCCCCGGCTCATCATTATATACCAGTGAACAGTAAGAACGAGCTCGCGCTTAAACTTGTGGTTAATGTTTTCTAACCGCTGTGACTAAGGAAGTTGTTCTGCGTAGGTTGTGCGGCTAATACCATACGGCTAAGCGACTAGCGGGGACGTTGGTGTGGAACAGTTCGCGGATACAGTCAGTTGTTTAGTAGCAGGTCGCAGTCCTTGTGGCTTGGTCTCTTCCTCGGAGTTGCGGATAAGTGGAGCAGTTCGTCTGGCCTATTAGCGGGTTCTGTTCGGTCTCAACATTTGCAATAACAGCAGTCCGCGCGGTTAGCTGCGGGTAGGCGGCTTCTGCGATTTTGGCGGACAAGGCTGACGAGTAGGCGGATTGTGCGGTTACTGGAAACAGTCCGCGTGATTTCTTCTTTGCTGTAATTTTAGATTGTTCCCAGTTTACATTTGTACAACCCCGTATCCAGCGAGTGAGCTAACAGGAGCCGATCCGGCCGGCCCAGACCGCCCCCGAGCCCCAGGCGAGTTCAGCAGGGTATGCCGAGCCCAGCATGCCGAGTACGGGCTCGGCAATCGTCGGGTCGAGCTCGAAGATCGTGGAGCTGAGCCCGACGAGAGGAAGCCATTCATCGTGGGGCCGGCCGAGTACGTGCTCGTCTAGAGCCAAGGGGTTGGCGAGTGCCAACGCGACCGTCATCTGCGAGCAGGGGCTTCAGGCCCAACTTTCCCAGGCCTGAGGCGAGGCGAGCCGGACCGTGGCATTGAGAGAGGCGAGCTCATCCAACGCCCTCTCCCGCGGCGCTGAGAGAGGCGAGCTCACTCGCCGCTTTTCACCTCGGCGCAGGGGGGAGCCTTCTCGCGCCCGTACTCGCCGCCCCCGCTCAATGGGCTCTTCTCAGGGCCGGCTCGCCCTTCAGTTGTGGGGTGTTTTTACCATGTTACCCCCTTTGGATTGCCTATAGTCCTCGAAAACAGTGACGGCTGGATATTTGCAGACCATCTTTTCCTATAAATAGGACCCAAGGGGTACCTCAGAAGGCACGCTTTCTTGTGCCCGGTCTTCTAGCGCTTTTTGAGATACCTTAGCTTCAGCACTTGGCTAAGGAGGGGAAGCGCTCTAAGATCTTCCGGGTGTGTGGTGGGACCTCCGTGCTGAAGCCTTGGGTCTGTTCCCGGTCCTTCTCCCTTGTCACTTGGGCTTGTGAGTAGAGAAGTAAGTGTGCGATCACCCCTTCCGCAAGGGTCGGACTCCACAGGGACCGATTTTTCGGTTTCAACAACATTGTAATCATATCTTGTAATGTATACATCGGTCTGTAATAGAAGTTGATTTCAGTTGGAAACTCTTGTGTCTCTATTGCTGATGTCTTTTATTCGACTTCAGTTGTGGCTGAGTGTTCCTGCAACCTCATTAGCTCCCGCTTCAGAAACTTTTTACAGTTTATTCACGCGTCGTCCGATAATATTTGCTCCAAACAGAGACGGTAAAATGCCGAATCAAACAAAGCCATAAATGCTGGTTGAATTTGACCTATCTCTAAAGCCCCTAAAGACTTCCTAACAATCTCACACAATCAATAACCTTAAGGTTGCAATAGTATAGATCGAAGTTATGTTAGAATTTTATCTATAAAATCAATTTATAAATTTTTTATTTTTAGGGTCTATGAATATCATATATTTATAATTTTGTGATGTACGAATATCAATGAATGAGCTCGACGATTTTCTGTGAAGATGACATCGTCTTGCATGCGGGTGATCTCAGAGTTGTCCACGTATAACCAATAGAAGCTTCTAGAAACGTCACAAATGCAGACTTGTAGTTGAGTGCCGTCCATTCGGAATAATCAACGTGGCGGAAGTTTGAAAAGAATTAAAAAAATTAAAAAATAAATAAAGAGGGTGACACACCAACAATTAGTTTTCTTCTTTAATTTGTTCTAGATGGGAACACTACAAGGACTTTTGATTTCCTCCACCTCTCTTTCATTTATGTGTATATATTTAAACTCATTTATTTTGTAAATCTAATTTTATATATATATATATATATATATATATATATATATATATATATATATATATATATATATATATGATTTAGGATTCGTTTGATTGAGCGGTACGGGAGGAGCCGGCTGATCCAAACACAGATGTCGAACCAGAGGAGGAGAGGTGGTGTTGAAAAAGCTTTGATTTGGTAGTTTTTCCTCTACACGGTGAGTGCAAACGGAGAAAATGCCGCCGGCGCCCGTTTGTTTATCCGCCGTCCCGCGGCGTTTGCTTCAAACGGAGGCGGCGAAACGCCAAACCAAATGAAGTTTTAATGTAAAAACGCGAAACCCGTTTTTAGCAGAAAACGGGTTTCCCGCGCCTTTTCAAAATAGGTGTACTTTCATGCAATTTTAGGAAAATTGTTCAATATGAAAGTTGTAGATCTCGACGAGATCTACAACTTTCATGTTGATCACTTTCTGATTTGAACCCATTTAGACTCCTGATTTGGGCCCCGAAAAAAGCCATACCGAATCCGGACGTATGTTCGATGTGGCTTTTTGGGGGGCCTAAAGTTGGGGCCTAAACATCTTACAATCAAAAATCGTCGGAGTTCCTGCACATGGTTTATTCTCCCTAATTATAAAATACCTAATAAATAATTTAATAAGAATTATAAATATAATATTTTTAAATTTAAAATAATTCAAAATTGACATGATTAAAAAATGGTGGGAGCGACCGGAGTCCGCCGTCGCTGGCAGGGTACTGTTGCGCCCCCCCCCCCCCCCCCCTCCTCGTGCACTGTCACTCGCGCGCACACACACGAAAAAATGTATATACGTGTAACGTGTATACACCTTTTTCCGCACTCATCTTTCCGCTTGACAGCAGGGCAGCCGGCGACTGCTGGCTCGTCGGCCACCGGTCACCCTGGGCTTGTAGGCGTAGAATTTTGAGTTGCAAATAGCTGGAATTCCCTTTTCTCTCACTAATGGAGTGGAGAGTTATGGGAATAACTGCCACACACGATCTGCACACTCGATCTGTGCACTAACCATCACACATGAGATCCCAATCGCCGCGCGCGAGATCCCAACCTCCGCACGCGGGATCCCAACCGTCGCCGGCCACGCTGGTCGGCCACCGCCTCCCCAACCGTTGCGTGTCGCCGGTCGCACAAGCGGTCTCCGCTCGTCGCCCAGCGCGCAGGAGGCCACAACCTCAACCGGCGGCCTCCACAAAGTCGGTCGCCCCTTTGCCGCCTGACGCACGGGTGGCCACGGACTAGGCCTACCTCCGCGAGGTCGACCGCCCCTTGGCCCCTCGGCGCATGGGCGGACTCGACCTCAACCGCCTGCTCCACCAGGCCGCCGCGCTCACTGGGCCGCCTGTTTCCCTGGGCGAGCTTTTTTGGCTCGGGGGGAAAGGTCGTCTTTTCCCTGAAATTGGCGATCTACGTGCTCAAATACAGGAATCCCTATTCGTCTGTCCGGTAGTTACTAAGTAAAATTACCGGATTTCCCCTCCAAAAGTCTATAAATATACACCATATTTCCTTCATTTGAATCCTTTTTCTTCTGCCAGAATTTCTTCCTGCATTCTCCACACACACACACTCACTCTCCCCATCTTCGCAAGTTCTCCATCAGAACTTGATCTTCTTAATCTTCGAAGCCACCCTCAAGTTCCTTCGAGCTCTTCAGAGATCGTAGGAGGGCCTTCAACCGTCTTCTGCTTCCCGTGTGAATGTCCGAACAATCCACATTGCCAACCTTCTCAGCACAACCCTTCCAAGCCCGCCAAAGCTCCCAAGCTCGTGTGCTCTCCTCTGCATGTAGAAGCAAGACGTTGGCTTCTTGAGCGGTGCCCTGTCACGCTCCAGACACATTCCCTCTCTTACTTTCAAGTTGTAACGAGGAGCGACATGTCGCCCTCGCCTTCCTCTGAAATCCATGTAAACATCGCAAAAAAAGACTCTTTTCTATTATGTTTTTTGATAGTTTGTGTGCTCGACCACTCAACGAGGTAAGGCAGTTCGGTTAATCCGATCTACCGAGAGCCTCGATCGGCCTGCAACAATTTGACGTTATTTGTGGGAACAGAGGATTTCCTAAAGATTTGAAGACTCAGAGTGCAGCACCCATCACATAAAGGAATGACAAGACAAATCACTCGCACAACCCAGGGGTCGGCCCGTGTGGGTCGTGCTGATTTAGGGCCATTACATTACCTCATCAACGCCCCCCCCCCCCCCCCCCCCGAGCAAAAAAGACAGAGAACACGCCTATAACTTTTCTGATAGGGCGCGTCGCCCAAATGAAAGATCAACAGATGTTGGCCTTGCTAGGGAACCAGGGAACACCTCGGGTCCTGCAGCACCTCCTGCTCCAATTAGTTTGCCACACAAAAAGATTAATATGGCCACAAAAAGATTTTAGAGTAAGAGGGCCACACAAATGATTGAAATGTTATGTTCAAAAAATAACAAGTTTATTTCATATTTCAAACAAAGTAATTCTCACTTTCACTCAAAAGAAAATTCAATGAGTAATGTGAAATTTCAATGAGTAATTTGATAAACCCTACACTCAAAAGAAAATTCAATGAGTAATTTGATAAACCTCACACTCTAACAAGGAGAAAACCTCTTCTTGAGTGTATGTATTAAGCTGCACATTAGAGATCAAGGTTATAATTAATCTAATGCTTTATTATATACCCTATGTTGTTTGATATATACGAGTCTTTGTAATCTCGCGCTCATCGTGATCATTCACTCGCGTAATCTCACACCTCAGCAGTGACAATTAAGAAATACCTTTATTTTTCTTTTGGCTTGTAATGTTAGAGATCAATGTATTGTGAAGATACCTTGTTTTTTAGATGCACTTATAAAATAACACAGTTTTTGCACATCATAGAAATAGCATGCAATGCATGTTTACATGTGATTACTTAGTCAAAAATGAATAAATGGAATGAAATTTACTTAAAACAATTATTACTGTTTTGATGACGGCCAAGAATAGTTGGAGTTTAATTCGGACGAAACGATTTCAACTTTTTTTATTTTAAATTAACAAGAACACATGAAATCTAGCAAATGATTGAATTTTTTTGCAAAAATAAGTAAAATTATTGCATATCTATAAACTAGTCACATTACCAACAATTAACATCAATCAATCTCCCTTTCAACAAATGCTCAGAGAAGATAGAAGGAATAAGATAAGAAAGGAAATGATAAATAAAAAGAAGAAAAGGAAAAAAAAATAATTAGGTCACTTATTTGGACAATTTGCAAACATCTGATTATTTCAAAGTTTTGTAAATTTAATAAACAATAAATATAATAGATGACACAGCTAGTGAGAAAAATTTAGGGTTTATCTCTGAAGGTCCACAAAGAGTAATAGTTGAAGGATTGTTAGTGAGATACAATATTTTTGCAACTTAATTGCCTTATAAGAGTTGCAATTAAATGACTCAAACACTTATCTAGCTGAGATAAATTAACCACCTAATACATATACACCTTGCGAGTATAGGCGCAACGATAATTATGGATTATCTTGTATGTATACTTAATTATGCATTGTGATAGGCTTCACTATCATTTATAGGAGAAAAAGATCCCCCGTGATCTCCTCCAAAAGTGGATCATGAGTGTGTCATCCCCATGAACTCTCATGATGAGAGAATCATGGGGGAGCGGGACCCACTCCCTCTCCCCAGGGAAGGAAACCGCTTAGCCGCCACCACCTAGCCGGCCTAACCGCCTGGCCGCCTGACCAGACCGCCGCCTGGCCGCCTCGCCAGGCCGCTGCCTAGCTGGCCTAGCCGCCGCCGCCTAGCCGCCGCCGCCTAGCCGCCGCCGCCGCCTAGCCGCCCCCTAGCCGCCACCGCCTAGCCGACCCAACCGCCTGGCCGCACGGCCAGATCGCCGCCTGGCCGCCTCGCCAGACCGCCGCCTAGCCGGCCTAGCCGCCGCCGCCTAGCCGCCGCCTATCCGCCACCGCCTAGCCGGCCTAATCGCCTGGTAGCCGTCCGATTAAGGGGGTAACCACCAACTATCCCACCACTTTAGTGGTGGGTCCCGCCATGATCCTCCCCTGGAGGCTATAAAAGGACCCCCAGGGGCTCTTCATTTCTCACTTTTCTCTTCTCCGGCTTTTCTCCTTCTTCCTCAGGTGGGAGCTCTTCAACCTCCTCCACCAAGTCGGCCTCCGCTCGCCGTAAACCACCGCCAGCCACCAACAGCCTCCAGCGACCACCGGCGGCTATTGGCAACCCACTAACGCGCTGACAGCGAGGGGACACTCAAGATCCGAAGGAAGTTGAAGGAAGAAGACATCCGAAGCCAGCAAGCGCGCGCTGCCCCAGGCACGTGCACCAGAAGCATCCCACGCATTCTCTCGTCTAAGTCGCTCCTGCGGTGCAGCCTGTTGCCCGCAGGAAGCTACGCTCTCTCTATTTCTCCCCCTCAAGTTGTAACGGGAGCGGCATGTCGTCCCGATTCACCGAACATACTGTAACCCCCAGAAGCTAGTGGAATTTGACCGGCACGGATCCGATCACGTGGTTTTTTACCCATTTAAGGGGTTTTTTCACGTCATCAAGACTTGTCTTCACTGTTTCATTTTCATCGACTGTGTGTGCGCTCGACTGTCCGTGAGCTGAGACGGTCCAAGATTATTCGGTCCGACCGGGGCCTCGAGTTAGTCCGCAACAGTTTGGCGCCGTCTGTGGGAAACATTCCAAACATCCTTCGCAGAACAAGTTCATCATCCCTACCACCGCGATGACAAAGAGAAGTGCCCGCACTACCAAAGGATTCGCACTTGGCGGACACGCTGAACAAGCACGATTTCACTCTCTGGTAGACGTGCCACTGACCGCCGAAGCATCTTTCGCCCCCGTCACCGCCTTGGAAGGGCGTGTCCGCCAAATGGAAGAGCATCAGACAGAGATGCTCGCACTACTTCGGAACCTGGGAGCACCTCCAACTCCACCAAGGTCACCTCCGCCAGCTAACAATCCTCCACCACTTAATCCAGCAAGGATCCAGGAAGCCCCTGCGGGGCAAGAAGAACTTGAAGACTACTCTGATGCCGCCAGTTCGACTCATCCCCCTCTAAGGAGAGCAAGGGCGGATCACCCTCTCCTCACTCGCGAAGAAATCAGGGAGGTCATTGCTGAAGAATACCGCCAAGCCGCGAGGAGAGATTTTCACCCTCATCAGCCGCTTTGCCAAGGCTCCCCCTTGGTCCCACAAATCCTCGACCATCCGATCCCGCAAGGATTCAAACTTCCAAGCATCGAGACATTTGATGGAACCGATGATCCACTCGAACATGTCAATCACTTCACCACCATCATGAGGATTTACAATGCTCAAGACCAGTTGCTCTGCCAAGTGTTCCCAGCAACCCTCAGAGGGTAGGCTCGTACATGGTTCCATTCCCTGAGAGCTGGCACCATTACCAACTTCGCAGAGCTGACCAGGCAATTTACTGACCAGTTCATCGCAAATCGGAGAATCATTCGCGATCCATCTCACCTTTCAGGTATTCGACAAAATGAAGGAGAGTCCCTCAAGGACTTCTTTCGCCGCTTCACCTCTGAGGCACGTCAAATTCCAGGCGTCGACCCCGAGCTTCTCAGAGGCGTCTTCCTTGGCGGGCTCCGCCCTAGCGGCTTCTATTCAGCACTCATGAGGGAGACCGTGCCCAGTTATCCAGATCTCGTTCATCGGGTCGAGGCCCAGATAGCAGCCGACGAAGCTATTGAAACACACCGATAGCAGTTTGGAGGAGGACAGAAAAGGAAGAAAGAAGAGGAACCAACTCTAACAAGACAAGAAGAACGACGTCAGAGTGAGCGTCGCCACAATAGCCGTCAACAACACCTTCCAAGGAATGGGGGGCAACCTCCACTTCAGGAATACACCCCTCTGAATACCACCCGCACTAATGTGATGTACGCCATTCAGAATGATCCAGCCTTCCAACGACCAAGAGCACCACGACCAAACCCCAAGGTAGACCAGACAAGATAATGCGAGTTCCACCGCGCAACGGGTCACAACACTGAAGAGTGCGCCGGTCTCAAAGATGAAATTGAACGTCTTATTCTTCAGGGGCTCCTCGAGAGATTTTTGCAAAGACAGCCACAGATCCCAGCACAGGGAAACGGTGGAGGAAGACAGATGGTGGGCAACATAGAGACCATAGCCAGATCCCCAACAATGAATACTAGGATGGACGCTCTCCCCGACGCAGGATGATCCTCTACGGCACACCGGCAGCCCGGAATTTGCGTCGCATCCATCACTCCGCATTTTTACCTTTTATTAATGGTGTTAATCGCCTGCTTTTTCCGCCATCTTGTTTTTGACACTTTAAGAACAGTAAAGTCACGAGCTCAGACTCGCGTGAACCAAGTTTATTTTCAAGTACAATATAGTGTTTGTTTTAAGGTAAAACTGCGCTTACAAACCGAACAAGCAGGTTCTTCAGCAACTTTGCCCCTCAAACGTCATGTCATCGCCAGAGCCTGCTCCTCTCGCGATTGCACCCGGATTGAGCACCTACGTTCTCCGACGGTCGGATTGAGTACTTACACTCTCCAACGCCATCGCAAGGGCATGCCCCCCTCGCGATCGCACCCGGATTGAGTACCTACGTTCTCCGACACCCGGATTGAGCACCTACGTTCTCTGACGATCGGATTGAGTACTTACACTCTCCGACGCCATCGCAAGGGCCTTCCCCCTCGCGATCGCACCCGGATTGAGCACCTACATTCTCCGGCACCCGGATTGAGCACCTACGTTCTCCGACAATCGGATTGAGTACTTACACTCTCCGACGCCATCGCAAGGGCCTGCCCCCCTCGCGATCGCACCCGGATTGAGCACCTACGCTCTCCGACACCCGGATTGAGCACCTACGTTCTCCGACGATCTGATTGAGTACTTACACTCTCTGACGCCATCACAAGGGCCTTCCCCCCTCGCTATCGCACCCGGATTGAGCACCTACGTTCTTCGGCACCCGGATTGAGCACCTATGTTCTCCAACGGTCGGATTGAGTACTTACACTCTCCGACGACACTGGGAGGGCCTGCCCCCTCACGAAGAAGCCGCGAGCATCCCTCGCGCAAACTAAGCTGCGAGAATCCCTCGCGCAAACTAAGCCGAGAGCAACCCTCGCGCAACACTGTAAGGGCCAACCCCCTCACGAGGAAGTCGCGAGCATCCCTCGCGCAACCTAAGCCGCGAGAAACCCTCGGGCAATCTAAGTCGCGGGCAACCCTCGCGTAATCTAAATCGCGAGCAGCCCTCGCGCAACCTAAGCCGCGAGAAACCCTCACGCAATCTAAGTCGCAGGCAACCCTCGCACAATCTAAACCGCGAGCAGCCCTCGCGCAATCTAAGCTGCGAAAAACCCTCGCGCAATCTAAGCCGCGAGCAGCCCTCGCGCAACCTAAGCCGCGAGAAACCCTCGCGCAATCTAAGTCGCGGGCAACCCTCGAGCAATCTAAACCGCGAGCAGCCCTCGCGCAATCTAAGCTGCGAAAAACTCTCGTGCAATCTAAGCCATGAGCAGCCCTCACACAATCTAAGTCGCGAGCAACCCTCGCGCAACCCAAGCTGCGAGCCAGCATTGCGCACAAAGCCGTGGACCAGCTCCACGCAACCAAGCCGCGAGCCAGTCTTGTGCACAAAGCCGTAGACCAGCTCCACGCAACCAAGCCGCGAGCCAGTCTTGCGCACAAAGCTGTGGACCAGCTCCACGCAACCAAGCCGCGAGCCAGCCTCGCGCATAAAAGCTATGGACCAGCTCCACGCAACCAAGCCGCGAGCCAGCCTCGCGCATAAAAGCTGTGGACCAGCTCCGCGCAACCAAGCCGTGAGTCAGCCTTGCGCACAAAGTCGTGGACCAGCTCCACGCAACCAAGCCGCGAGCCAGCCTCACGCACAAAGTCGTGGACCAGCTCCACGCGACCAAGCCGCAGGCCAGCCTTGCGCAAACGCCATGGACCAGCTCCACGCGACTAAGTCATGAGCCTGACTCATATACCCTCGTAAAGGCCTACTCCCTCTCTATCATTATAGCTAGGCCAAAAAATTAAAGACGATTCAAACAAGCTCTCAAGGATTTGGGGAGGACGCCACCAACGCCTTCCTACACTGCCACTTTGTGGTAAAACACATTTGTGCAGAACATATGACAATGGCATAAAGATAAAGATGTCATAAAGAGACAACAAATCTGAGCCCTAAGGGCGACAATCTCAAAAGCAACGACAAAACATACAACAGCAGATAAACACCACAGCTACTCTCCATCGGCATCCGAGTCCGAGGGCTCGTCCCCGGATACGTCCGCAAAGCTGAAACTGGAGGTGTCACACCCAAGGTGCTTGCCTACAAAGCAAAAAGCCTTCAAGATGCCGCGACGGAGCGCCAGCTCGCGTATATCATCCATCTGGGGCTCCACCTCCTTGGACCAAATATCATCACGAACCTCTTTTGCAATCAAGTTGCGATCTCGAAGATAGTCCAGCGACTCCAAGTACTCCACAAGCCCTGCTGCCTTCAGCTCTGATGCATGGTCGTCAGAGGACAACATCTCCACCTGCGCCTTCGCCGCCCGAAGCTGAGTCTCGAGGCCTGAAACCTGCTCTCGCGCCGCCTGCAGCTGGCCCCCCAAGCCAGATGTCTCCTCCTTTGCATGCTTCAGCATCTGAGTAGTCCTCTCCACCGAAGCCTTCTCCACGTCCAAGGCCGCACGCGTATTTTCCAGCTTGGAATTCAGCTCTGAGCCAATTCGACGAAGCCGCACAACATCCCGGTCATGTTCCTCCTTCAAAGAAGCAAGCGAGCTCATCGACAACCGAAGCTTCTCCTGCAAAGCGAGGTATCCGTCTTTCAGACTCACGTAATGATCTCAGGTCACTGCAATCTGCGTCTGAGCCTCAATATGCAAAAGAAAGACACACAATAAGTCACTTTCAAAACAAAAAAGGAAGGAAAAAAGATAGTCACCCCCTTACCGCATCACTCATCGCCCTTAAGGAAGAAGACATCCGTGGAGCCGGTGTACTAGCGAGCGCCCGGGAAACCGGGGAAACAGGTAGTTGCACCTCTGGACTGAATCTTCAGAAGCTACCACCATAACATCAAGGTCATCAACAGGAGCCATCACCGCTTTCCTCTTTCGGCCCCCTCCCTGAGAAGCCGTCGCCACCTGAACCATGCCCACCGAGATGCCACATCCTAGCAGTCGCTTTTCCTCCACGTAAACATATATGTTGAAAAGACGACTGGCCAGCTCACGAGGCTCAGAAAAATCCCAGCACTGGAGAAAAGTCCTGTTCCCTCCCTTTCACACGACAGCAATGATCGGGAAGCGCATTCCACACCTTAGGGAAACCCAAGGAGTTCTTCACGTATCCAAACAAAGTATTACCGTGGCGACGATCTTTACGGGCCTCGAACCCCAGCCAAGTCTTGTTGCTACGCACCTCAATCCGCTCACCACCATCAAAGCGCACGTCGCACCAATCCTGAAACTGGTCCAAAGAGAGCGAGCTTCCATGCTCACGGAAGAAAGCAACCAAGCCCATGATTCGGGCAACCCCAGTCGGAGCAAACTGGGAGACAGGCACTCCACAGAACTTCAAAATCTCAATCACTTCATCGCATGGCGGGAACCGGAAGCCGGATCTAAGGGACACTTCACAAATCGTCAGCCACCCACGGGGAGGATTCTGAACCCGCTCCTCGGGCCGCGGGATCCTCATTTCTAAGTCAGCAGGAAGACCATACTTCGCCCTCCAAATTTCCAAACCGTCTTTAGTCAAGGAGGAGCGCAAACGCATCGGACCAGAGGAGCGCTTCGTTACCTGTACACGATGGAGAATAAAAAATTAGGTCACAGCTGTAAGGCCGCACAGTACAAAACCGCACAACCATCGCTTGAGCGCGCAAAATGCATGCAAGACCCGCGCACACAAGCAGCGCAAGACCTGCGCGCACGCGGCCAGCATGCGCGCGCGGCCTGCGCGCGCGGCCTGCCTGCGCGCACGCGGCCGGCGCGTGAGTAAGGCCTGGGCGCGCGGTCAGCCCGCACGCCGCCAGCACGCGCGGCCAGCACGTGCGGCAAGCGCCCACCACCGCGACCCTTCTTCGCGCGCGGCGCGTTGACGCTTGTGCACCGCATCGGCCTCCGTCCGCAGGTATCCGGAGCTCGCTCGCCAAACCTCCGTGTTCTATCATACCTTGGAACCGCGATCCATCGCCGCCGCCTCAGATCTCTCGCCGGCACCCACCATGACAACAAGGAACTGCAAAAATCTCTCCTCTCGCGCTCACTTCGCTCTCGGACATCAAAGATTTGGGGGCAATTGATAGGCTTCACCATCATTTATAGGAGAAAAAGACCCCCGATGATCTCCTCCAAAAGTGGATCATGAGTGTGCCATCCCCATGAACTCTCATGATGAGAGAATCATGGGGGAGCGGGACCCACTCCCTCTCCTCAGGGAAGGAAACCGCCTAGCCGCCACCACCTAGCCGACCTAACCGCCTGACCGCCTGGCTGCCTGACCAGACTGCCGCTTGGCCGCCTCGCCAGGCCGCTGCCTATCCGGCCTAGCCGCCGCCGCCTAGCCGCCCCCTAGCCGCCACCGCCTAGCCGGCCCAACCGTCTGGCCGCCCGCCAGACCGCCGCCTAGCCGGCCTAGCCGCCGCCGCCTAGCCGGCCTAGCCGCCGCCGCCTAGCCGCCGCCTAGCCGGCCTAACCGCTTGGTCGCCGTCCGATTAAGGGGGTAACCACCCACTATCCCACCACTTTAGTGGTGGGGCCCGCCATGATCCTCCCTTGGAGGCTATAAAAGGACCCCCCAAGGGCTCCTCATTTCTCACTTTTCTCTTCTTAGGCTCTTCTCCTTCTTCCTCAGGTGAGAGCTCTCCAACCTCCTCCACCAAGTCGGCCTTCGCTCGCCGTAAACCACCGCCAGCCACCAGCAGCCTCCAGCGACCACCAACGGCTATTGGCAACCCACTAATGCGCTAACAGCGAGGGGACACTCAAGATCCGAAGGAAGTTGAAGGAAGAAGACATCTGAAGCCAGCAAGCGCGCGCCGCCCCAGGCACGCGCACCAGAAGCATCCCACGCATTCTCTCGTCTAAGTCGCTCCTGCAGTGCAGCCTGTTGCCGGAAGGAAGCTACGCTCTCTCTATTTCTCCCCCTCAAGTTGTAACGGGAGCGGCCTGTCGCACCGATTCACCGAACATACCGTAACCCCCGGAAGCTAGTGGAATTTGACCGGCACGGATCCGGTCACGTGGTTTTTTACCCATTTAAGGAGTTTTCCCACGTCATCAAGACTTGTCTTCACTGTTTCATTTTCATCGACTGTGTGCGCGCTCGACTGCTCCGTGAGCTGAGACGGTCCAAGATTATCCGGTCCGACCGGGGCCTCGAGTTAGTCCGCAACACATTGTTAGCAATTTTTTATGTAGTTGTACTCTTATGTATTTTGTTTTGTAGTGGGGTGTTCCATCTATAAAAGCAACCCTTGGCTTGAGAGTGAGGAATCTTTGAACCATAGTCTTTAGGGCTATCTTGGGAGAGAAGTGTTTTGGAGGACCCAACCTCCGAGTACTAAGCATGAGCTTTTTTCCGAGTTTGTATCTGTCATTTTTATGCAATGTAATTTACCATTTACGTTCGTGATCCTTGATATGTCACAATTTGTTCGTATCAATTGGTCCAATTGCCTTAACCATTAGGGTTTCGGATCCAAATTTCCTTGATCCCACTACGGCCCTCCTTCCAGACTCCCCGCATGCTCGCTACGCTCGAATTGATGTTGCCTTGGACGATATCCTCGCCATGGCGCACGAGCTACGCCAACGATTTCATCTGCTTCCTCCCACACAAGACCTAATTATCATGCCCGGCCCGCCAGCTCGATATCTCTCCTCCCGTGGACGCCAAGCACCGATCCTCGCCTCCTCCATCCTACCTCTATCGCATCTCCCACGAGCAGCCCCAGCCTTCGAGGTCTGCATCCATCACTCCCTCCGGTGGACACTTTCACCAGCAGCTCTCGGACCAGCACCATGCGTCGACCCTTTCCGAGATGCGGACTTCCAACTGCAGATTAAGTTTTAAATTGGATAGGTGTTGTCTGAAAAGTCCCTTGAAAATGAGAAGGTAATCTCTTGAGAATAGTTCTAGTGGGGGAGAGGGTGAATAGAGTGTTAAAATTTTACGTGGATTAAGTTTTAAATTAGATAGTTGTTGCTTGCTGGCATGACCGATCAACGAGACCCTGAATGCAAATATCTGATAATTTAAGGGATGGATTAATTAGGGCAAGCTTGATTAATCAACTATTTATTAAATCCCTTTTAATTGCAGCTGGCCCAATTTCAAAGCCCACCTAATCAACCAGCCCACTCCAAAGGCCCACTCCGAATTTTGAAAGCCTTAGGAGTTCCTGAATGAAAACCCTAAATTCCAGCGCCGAAGTCCTCGTGAAGCCTCGAATCCTCCGGTGGAGCCTCTCGCCGCCGACGTGACGCCGGAGTTCTCCTAGAACACCGGCGACCCTTCTCCCCACTCCTACAGCACGAATCTATCTCCCCAGGCCTTGCCACCGCTGCCCGAGTCTTCTCCCGTCCACGAAATCCCGCCTCCGGTTCTGCAAACTGCTGCCGGATGCCTTCTAACCATTGTTTCCGACCTCGAATCTCCACCAGGAACCCCGGCGGTGACTTCTCAGGCCTAGACTGCTGCTCGGCCTCCTGCAACTGCTTTTCTCTGCCGAGATTGCTGTTCGAATCCACTGCAAACTGCTGCTAAGTCTCTTTCTTTATCGCTTCCTAGAGATAACTCCTGCAATGGTTTTATCCCACAAAAAACTTAAGCAAAAGCTCCGCGCACTTGTCACCGAATGCCTAGCGGCTGATGAGTCCAATGATCCGCGCAAGGATGTTTCGAGCGTTGCAGAAGTTAATCACGAGTTGCAGAGCGTCCGAGAGCTGCTGGCCACTAAGTCTCGGAGGCCCAAGCCTCAACGGAAGAAAGAAAAGAACAAGACTTCGCCAGTGGATTTGATGAATGAGGACGGATGCTTGATGGTCCATGAAGGGAACACAAGCTTTGAAGGGAATTTGCAAAATGAGGGTTTGGTTGATTTGAAGGAGAGAGTTAAGGTGAAGAAGAGAAAGAGGGGGGATAGTGAAGGACAAGAATTGGTGGACGGTCTTCAGAAGAAGAAGCAGAAGCTGGAAAAGAAGAAGAAGAAGAAGGAGAAGTTGGAAAAGAAGAAGAAGAAGAGAAGAGAATTGAAACTGAAAAAGAAGGGGAAAGATGGCGCTTTGGAGAAAGAGGAGACAAAGCATGGGGATGCAATTCAGAGGGTTCTCCAACAGAGCAAAATGCCACAAGTGGTGGCATCAGCTCAAGTAGATGAAATGTGAGTGTTTTTTCCAATATGTTTTCTTAATTTGTCAATTGATGGCCGTGCTTTTCTATGTTTCTGCAAAGTAAATGAAATGTGAGTGCTTTTCTTTGTTTTTGCAGTGAAATAAAGAAAGTATATGTAGGAGGGATTCCATATTATTCCAGTGAGGATGATATAAGAGATTTTTTTCAAGACTGTGGAACTATAACAGAGATGGACTGCATGACTTTCCCTGAAACTGGAAAGTTTAGGGGGATTGCTATACTCTCATTTAAGGTTTCGTTCTGGCTCTGTCTTACTTTTATTGTCAAAGTTGCGGAATACTTAAGATTTTGAATCTTCTAGAGTACACCTACGAAGAAACACTCATTGCCTCAATATTTTAAAACCCGCGAACAACATCTCATTTCTATACCTTCATAACTGAAATGATTTGTTAGTGATGCAAGTTTATTAGTAAACAGGTAAAAAATCATTTGTTTGAGTTTGCAATAATTTTCGATACTTATTAAGCTATTTTCATGGCAACATCATGTTTTCTTGTGCTTGTAGTGATTATTTACTAACATAATCTCACTCATCATGGTTTACAATTGAGAAATACCTTCTTTCCTTTTCCACTTTTAGTGTCAAAGGTCAGTTTGTTGTGAAAGGAACTTATTCTTAAGATGCACTTCTTACACTCATTACCTCAATATTTTGAAACCGGCAAACAACATCTCATTTCTATAGATTCATAACTGAAAAATGATTTGTTCGTGATGCAAGTTCATTAGTAAACAGGTAAAAAATCACTTGTTTGAGTTTGCAATAATTTTTTATACCCATTATGCTATTTTCATGGCGCTCGCTTCCTTTGACATTAGGAGGTCCAACTTTTACATCGTTTCCTTTAATAGCTCAACCGAGTTGCCAAAAATGGAGTCTCTATTGCCAAAGGATGGAGGTTCCATGGTGTTCCTAGCTGAGGTGGAAGGAAGTGATTGTCATTTGGTAAGGATGATAGTCGGATGGGCAGAAGAAATGAGACGACAAAGAACCTAGATGTAGTGCATGTGATACATTTTCCAAATCTACGCATTTTTAGGCTGGGTGTGAGAGATCTCAGAAATCCTTGTATTGTTATGATCATAGGTCATAACTTGGCAGTAACCCTAGATTGAGTTGTAAGGGAAGAGGATCATCAATCGTAGGCTATGTTATAAAAGACGCTTCTGAGGCGGGCCTCAAGCACACGGCAATGCACCTTTTCCAAAGGCGGGCAAGGTCTCCCAAGCGCGCCTAGGCGAGTACCTCACCCGAAGCCCAAATCACAGCCAAGCCTTTTGGAAACAGGTTGATGTGGCTAAAAAAGATTAGTTTTTTTTTCTTTCTCCACCCAAGCTTTTTCTTCTTTGCCAGAGTTGTCTTGGACTTCTTTTTCGTCGGAGCTTCCTCTTCTCAAACCATGATACTTTCTCAATCATCTTCTTGTTTTCTATTTTAAATCTTGTTAAAAAAAGTTCGGTTTTCATTTTTTTTGTCTAAAACTCCCAAAATGCATCCTGATAGCAGTTTTTGACTCCAAAATTGCTGTCTGGAAGCAATTGCAGCAGTTTTAGGCATTTGGGCAGCTGTTTTAGGGTCTGGACAGCAGTTTTAAACCCTAAAACTGCTGTCCTGAGGTTAAAAACTCCTAAAATAATAAATTATTCGTGTATTTAAATTTTTTTTACCATTAATAATCCTTCTTATTCTTCATTTGTATCACATTGTTGACATTAGTGCTAGTGTGCTACTATGATAGTAATTTTATGTTGTGTTCTTTTGCATTTAATAAACTAGAAACCGTCTTTTTTTGTTTTTTTGCTCCTTGCATTCGTCAGGTCCATGCCCGCGTCTTGCGCCTAGGATCCAAAACTTGTTTGCGCCTCTATGCGCCTTTAATAACATAGATCGTAGGATCACTAGTGTTGTTGGAGAGGGATGGAAGCCCGATCGTCTGCGTGCGATCTGCTGCAATGGTCGAGAGCATAATATGTGAAAGAGATCAACTATGACAGCTAAGGAATTGATGGTATCTGCCTTGCTTGACCTGCAAGGATGGTCGATTTGGATGCAGGGAGGTGGGTTTGTGGCCTACAGAGTTTGAAGCACAGGTTGGATCGTAGGTCATCGATAGTGCCATTGCATTTATCGACCCTCTGTGTGATCAACTAGCTGCTTCGATCGGCTTGTTTTTTCGATCAACCTGCTGCGTCGATCCTACTAGGTGACTATCATAGGGGCGCTTGGGTTGAAGGGAACCATGAGTTGCGGTTGTTGTGGTAGAGGAAATGAAACCTTGTTGTGGCTTCGTTTTTGCCTGGGATCGAGTGTGAGGACCTATTGTCGGCAATGGAAAGGGAGGAAAAACGGGGTTAAGGAGCCATGACTCTAATATCAAGTTGTTGTAATCTATAGATCACATCGACAATGGAGGCCACAATTTTTGGTGCTGGGAACTCTTTATAGGTGGCTTCAAATCTCAACTAAGAGTACTAAAGGAGGAAACATAAGAGAGAATTCTTTTTTGCTTTCCATTGCGTCGTCCTAGTGACATAAATTCAACACATTTTTGCAATTAAATCCACACAATCGGGCATTCCAGTTACAAAACTATCGTACATGAAATTTTAAAAAAAGTTACTCACAAAGAATATGTTTTCTGTTGGAGAAAGACTTGCTGCATTCCAGTGGACATAATAACATGATAAGCAATGAAGATCATCATTGCTCGGCATCAAAGTTTGTTGTTACTTCTCCATCCAGTTAAAGCGGAATGAAAATAAATAAGGATAGAGACACTGAGGTGCAGAAGTTCATGGGATGGTTTGCATCGAGATCCAAGGGATAGCACCAAAACGACCCGTCGAGCATGATGCCCGATTTAATTGCAAAAATCTCCCTATGCATAGAAATTCAATCCTGGCAAATGAGGAAGTCAAACTGTTGGTTTACAACATTTGCACCCCCAGCACCACGCTCGAAAGGGTTCAGCCTAACCAGGTCTGCAGACCATGCACCCCAACCCCTCTCCATCCACAGGCGGTTTGTTGAGGCCGGGGATCGAACCCGAGACCTCCTTGATAAGGCGTTTTCAAACCACTCATCATCACCAACTGAGCTGTACTCTATAGCCATTCCAAGTTTGCATGCAATATTAGTTATGCTAGCAAGGTCAAAGTAGCATGCTCAATCATCATTATCAAATTGAGTTGTTTTATGATTAAATAGATTTGGAAAACTTCAACAGCTCAACATTAGATTCAATAGTAGAGCTGAGCTCACCATTGAATTCCTTCTTTTGTATGGCACGTTAGAATCCATGTTGACTCCTAATAGGCTTACACTAGTTCATCTGACTCAATTCTATCTTTCAAATTTCGAATTTTTTACAATAAACTGGTTTTGCATTCTACTTGTGTGGGCGGGCCACTTCTTAGCTCAGGCGAAAAGGGTCTTCTGGTTCTCGAACAAGACAAAGGGATTGATCGAGAAAGAGGGAGCAAGAAAGGCGGCACAGTTGACTAGAACGACTTTAAAATTGACTAGCAATTGAGGCTATGAAATTTGAATTACAACTTGCTCCAGTTTCAAGCACATATTCATTCATAGTTCGTATTTTAACTACATGCTGCTACTTTGTTGCAGACAGAGGGAGCAGCCCAAAGGGCCTTAGCTATGGATGGCGCCGATATGTAAGAAACCTCCCTCTCCATTATAAAACACCATCACCTTCTTGAAGCACTCTTCAAGCACAGAGCTGATCACATATTTTTGTCAAATTTCAGGGGAGGGTTCTACCTGAAGATACAACCTTACAAGGCTAGCCGCACCCAGAGATCTTCCGACTTCGCGCCCGAGATCATTGACGGATACAATCGTGTCTATGTTGGAAATTTGTCCTGGGACATTACGGAAGAAGCGCTGAAACAATTCTTCTCTGACTGCAGGATATCGTCCGTTCGATTTGGCACTGACAAGGAGACCGGCGACTTCAAGGGTTATGCGCACATCGATTTCTCCGACTCCGTCTCCCTCGCCATTGCGCTGAAGCTCGACCAAAGGGTTCTGTGTGGCCGGCCGGTCAGAGTACGTTGCGCGGTGCCGAGGAAGAGCGTGCAAACTGAGTCCAGCTCTAAGTCTGGTGACGAGATGCAGAATGGTGGTCACCCAGCGGGCTCCAGCTCCAGCGCCAGCACGTGTGCAGCCGCCGTCGCCGCTGCTGGTGCTGATGCCTCCGTCAGTGCCTGTCCCAATGCTAGTGTTAGTTTGGGTACCCAGAAGAAATCCAAGAAGAAGAGGCAGACGTGCTACGAGTGTGGTACGCCTGGCCACCTCTCCATGGAATGCCCTCAGAGAAGAGTGGGTGCTGATCAAGTCGCCGTCTCTTAGTTAAAATTTGGGTCATGTTTTTCGTAGTCTCACGACGGCTATTCGTAGTCCTAAAAACACATAAAACTGCTATTCGTAGTCCTAAAATACTTAAATTTATTGGACTGCGAATATGAATGGTCTGTGTTTAGCCGTTATAGAACTGCTTAGAATATTGCCCTAAAATTTTATGATGTTACCATGTTTATATTCTTCTGTAAAAAAATGCCTTTTGCTTTGTTCTCATGCTTATTGATGGTGATGTGGATGAGGGTAATAACTTAATTCTGTTCACAATGTTGGATCTTATTATTTTTAATGGAAAATTTATGTAGTTTGAAAATAAAATAATATGAATAAAAAAATGATGGTTTTTGAAACTTATAATCCTAGATGTTTAACTAGGATCAACAATTTCAAACACAATCATTTTTTAGAATAATATTTATTTTACAATTGTTGGAATCAAGAAAATTGATATGTTGGAGTCAAGAGAATCGGTTTGTTCGGATTTGGGGGTGATCAAAGCTTAATGATTTAGTGGTCGTCTCGCGGGGGATTTGGCGTGAAAAAGACGGCGAACAAAAGAATAGCTTCGGATTACCTACAAACAAGAGTCATGGGTGATCAAATCTCATAGCTCAGTATCGAATTTCTACATTGTTTTGAAGGGAGAAGTAAGCCGATAAGTTCTATAAACATATTACAGTGAATGAACTAAGAAATTTTGGGTTTAATTGAACAAGATTGAAATGTGGTTGAATGAGCTCTCCGACAGTTGATGGAACGTACTTAAGGCACATTCACTTTCATATATGCTTAATAAGGTCTTTATGCATCACTTGGATGCTTGACGATCAAATCCAAGTCATCCATAATTTTTATATTCATCCATATGCACTATATGTCTCCTCGAAGACATTTGATCCATATGATGTATTTTCATGTAGGCTCTATTACTCATATTGGATGTTTGGTGGTTAACTCTAAGTCATCCATAATATAAATATACAAAGTAACAAAGTAGAATTGAAGAAAATAATAGAAATAAGAATAAGAGGAAGAGTATATCATAATAAATTATGAGTGATCAAATCACATATCTCAATATCTATTTTCTACATTGTTTTGCATTTTATTTCGATCCTACAACTTTCCCGTGCGAGCAAAGAAATTTATTGTTATGTTGGTCCACCTCATCAATTAGTTGCATTTAAGTCTGGGGGAGAGTGAGCTGAATGCGTTACCCATCGTGCACCAAACACAATATAAGACTAATAAGGAAATGGAACTAGATTCCCTTTTAAAAAACTCTTTACTTTTTCAATGAAGATCGACTAATCTCTCAAATGAAAAAATATTGAAAAATATAAGGACATATTGTGTTATAGTTGGAGTGAAAGATATAAATGAAGTTGTTATATCCTCGGTTAAAAAAGACGAAATAAATTTAGAAGAAATATTTATTCAAAAAGACTTAGATATTGAAGCAATGAAACAAACACAAAGTTTCTCTAAGAACTAAGTGGCCTAGCCGATGTTGCTATAATCCTTGAGGACTAGTGCAACCCCTTTTATGGGTGATGACACTATGACATACTTCCCTTAAAGCAAGTGGAAATGTTATTGTTGCGGCCAAACTCGATGCCCCGGTCGGACCGGATTAACTTGGACCGTCTTAGCTCACGGAGCGGTCGAGCGCACACACAGTCAATGAAGATGAATAGTAGACGCAAGTCTTGATGACGTGGAAAAACCTCTCAAATGGGTAAAAAATCACGCGACCGGGTCTATGCCGGTCAAATTCCACTAGCTCTCGGTGATTACAATATGCTTGGTGAATCGGGGAGACAGGCCGCTCCCGTTACAACTTGAGGGGAGAGAGAGAGACTGTAGTTTCCTGCGGGCAACAGGCTGCACCGCGGAAGTGACTTAGATAAGAGAACGTGCGGGATGCTTCTGGCGCGCGCGCTCAGGGAGGCGCGCGCTTGCTGGCTTCGGGTGTCTTCTTCGTTCGGCTTCCTCGCGGTCTTGGGCGTCTCTTTGCTGACAACACGCTGGTGGGGTGCTTATAGCCGTTGGCAGCTACTGGTGGCCGCTGGTGCCCGCCGGTGGCTGCTGGTGGCTGGTGGTGGTTCACGGCGAGTGGAGGCCTACTTGGTGAAGGAGGCAGGAGAGCTCTCACCTGAAAAAGGAGAAGAAGAGCCGGAGAAGAGAAAAAAGTGATCAATAAGGATCCCCTGGGGGTCTTTTTATAGCCTCTAGGGGTGGATTATGGCGGGCCCCACCACTAAAGTGGTGGGATAATGGGTGGTTACTCCTTCGATCGGACGGCCAAGAGAGCCTCCCCTTGATCGGACGGCTGGGAGGCCTCCCATGACGGCGGGCCGCCATGACGGCGGCGGCGACCGGGCGGCAGGCGACGGGGGCCGGCCGAGCGCCTCCCGGCTGCGAACTGCCGCCGGCCGGGCGCGGCGAGGGAGGCCGGCCATGGCCGGGCAGCCAAGGCCACGGTCGGCCATGGCCGGGGCGGCCAAGGCCGGGGCCGGCCGGGGCAGCCAAGGTCTGGGCGGCCATGGCTGCGGCCGGCCATGGCCGCGGCGGCCATGGCCGGGGCCGGCCATGGCCGCGGCCGTCCATGGCCGGGGCGGCCATGGCCGCGGCCGGCCATGGCCGCGGCCGGCCATGGCCGCGGCCGGCCATGGCCGGGGCGGCCGGCCATGGCCGGGGCGGCCGGCCATGGACGGGGTTGGCCGTGGGAGGGCCGGCCGCCGGCGGTGGCTCAGCCCCTTGCCGGCGGCGGTTCTTCCCATGAGAGGAGGGAGTGGGGCCCGCCCTCATCACCTCCATGAGAGATCATGGGGGGTGGGGTCCACCCATGACTTTCCTTGAGTGGAGATCATGTGGGGCTCCTTGCTTCCTATAAATGATGGTGGAACCCATCAGTTATGTTTGTGGACATAAAAGCTGAGGCAATTTGGGCATTGGTAAGAGTAGATGTGCTCATCTTGACATGAAGGTTTATCATGAGCAACTGTTGGGAGTGTTTCTTCCTCTTGACCGGAAGGCTAATCATCATCAGTTGTTGAGAGTGGCTTTGACTGGATCTGGTCCTCTATATTTTGTTGACTTTTATCTCAGTCCCGTGTGCAATGTTCATTAAAGGTTACATCTCTTGAGACGTGAACTTTTTGCGAAATTGGATCATATAATCTGTATCCTTTTTACATAAATTTAATTTAGATATTTTTGGGTTGGATTCTCATTAATATAGAACAATGACCACTTATGGATTCTCTCTGGAAGGACCTCACTTACATCTTCAAAAAAAATCTATTTGCACGCCCCAAAATATATGAAGAGACAAATGATATATTGTAGTTTCTATCTACTAAAAAAACATATCACTATCTGAAACCTGTTGTAATTTGAGGTCGTGTACAAGGAATCATAGTATTGTCATCATTCTTCGTAGCTGGCCAACCCCTCTCAACCCCCTGAGTGGTCATTTCTAGTTTTCTCCCACAGTGGCCAATAGTTGTACTCTTGATAGGAGGCATAAAATCAATTCCGGATTGTAATTTCGAATAAAAAATTGTAGAAATAATAATGGATGACTTGAGTTTGATCGTCAAGCATCCAAGTGCGGCTTATAGGCCTTATTAAGCACATATGAAAGTGAGTGCCTTAATTACGTTCCATCGGCTGTCGGAGAGCTCCTTCAATAACTTTTCAATCTTGTTCAGTTAAACCCAAAATTTCTTGATTCATTCATTGTAATATGTTTATAAAATTTATCGTTTTACTTCTCTCTTCAAAACAATGTAAAAATTAGATACTGAGTTATGAGATTTGATCACTCATAGGTTATTATGATATACTCTCTCCCTTGTTTCTATTTCCTTTATGGATGATTGCTTTATTTTACTTTTTTCTACAATTCATTATCCGAAATTGCTATCCGGAATTAGATTTATGCCTCCTATCAAGAGTACAGCTGTTGGCCGCGGTAGAAGAAAGCTTGAAATGACCACTCAGGGGGCTGAGAGGGGCTGGTCGGTTGCCGGACAACAGTAGTTCAAGTATAAACAACAGCTTCATGAATTTCTAGACTGTGGGAAATGGTTCGAGGTGACTGGCAGATGCTCTATGAAGGTCGACGGGGAGCCCGAAGGCTCTTGGATACTTTCGGGCTACAGGGAGGCTGGATAGAAGATGACTTGTAATGCATTTTCAATGATCACAACATGTGATATAGGTGAATTCGATGGGTATGTAATTAAATGGAATGGGGAAGTGTCTCAACAAAATTATGTAGTAAGAGGATATTATGAATAATTGAAGTTAAAGTTTATGAAACTGCAATCAAGCTAGTGATATTGTTTCATTTGTATAAATTTTAGTGGTATGAGTAGATAAGTTATCTTCATCTAAATAATGATAATGAGAATATTAAAATTTATGTTTGAGAAAAAATTGGAAGGATAAATTAATGAATGAGAATTTTGGCAGAATGAATGTAATCTATCAAGATAGAGTAATTTAAAATTTTTAGATTATTTGGACATGTACAATAAAGATAGAAAATACATCCATTAGACAAATAACTAAATAATGTGTTAAGAAATACCTATATGTGACAAGTACAGTAAAGTATTTATAGGAGTCTAGAAATCCATCATTCTAGAAATAATGTGTTAAGAAATACTTATATATGAAAATAAAGTTTTACCATTTCCAGCAGTTTAGAAATCCATCCACGATGAATTTAACCAGGGTAGGTTGTTGAGGCGGGATTCGAACCCCCGACCTCCTTTATCAAGCTCATAAGCGGAAGCCTGATACCCAACCACGCATGTTCTCGTCATTTGACTGCAATCGGCCACAGACCTGGTTTCATGTTCCCAGAGTCAGGGGACTACCATGGTTTCTAATAAAAGATGGCCAGAATATACTGTATTTTTCCTCATATAGGTTGGAGAATGCCCAAAATTCTTATTATTTTCAACTGTATTACATTCCTGAGTTTTTTGTTTAGAAACTCTAAAAAAAGTTAGAGATGGAAGTAGAAAAGGGCGTGTTTGCCGGTTACAGCCAACACTCAAAGAAATACGAATAGAAACAAAAGAGAGAGTATATCATAATAAACTATGTGTACAACCCCGTATTCGCAGAGTGGGGGTCCTCCAGCAGGCGCAAGGGGGATGAAGTATTTGCCTCCCTCCCGGCTCGTCAGGCCAGCCCTCCCCGGCTCGTCAGGCCAGCCCTCCCGGCTCGTCAGGCCAGCCCTCCCGGCTCGTCAGGCCAGCCCTCCCGGCTCGTCAGGCCAGCCCTCCCGGCTCGTCAGGCCAGCCCTCCCGGCTCGTCAGGCCAGCCCTCCCGGCTCGTCAGGCCAGCCCTCCCGGCTCGTCAGGCCAGCCCTCCCGGCTCGTCAGGCCAGCCCTCCCGGCTCGTCAGGCCAGCCCTCCCGGCTCGCCAGGCCAGCCCCCCGGCTCGCCAGGCCAGCCCCCCGGCTCGCCAGGCCAGCCCCCCCGGCTCGCCAGGCCAGCCCCCCCGGCTCGCCAGGCCAGCCCCCCCGGCTCGCCAGGCCAGCCCCCCCGGCTCGCCAGGCCAGCCCCCCCGGCTCGCCAGGCCAGCCCCCCCGGCTCGCCAGGCCAGCCCCCCCCGGCTCGCCAGGCCAGCCCCCCCCCCCCGGCTCGCCAGGCCAGCCCCCCCGGCTCGCCAGGCCAGCCCCCCCCGGCTCGCCAGGCCAGCCCCCCCCGGCTCGCCAGGCCAGCCCCCCCCGGCTCGCCAGGCCAGCCCCCCCCGGCTCGCCAGGCCAGCCCCCCCCGGCTCGCCAGGCCAGCCCCCCCCCGGCTCGCCAGGCCAGCCCCCCCGGCTCGCCAGGCCAGCCCCCCCGGCTCGCCAGGCCAGCCCCCCCGGCTCGCCAGGCCAGCCCCCCCGGCTCGCCAGGCCAGCCCCCCCCCCGGCTCGCCAGGCCAGCCCCCCCCCCGGCTCGCCAGGCCAGCCCCCCCCCCGGCTCGCCAGGCCAGCCCCCCCGGCTCGCCAGGCCAGCCCCCCCGGCTCGCCAGGCCAGCCCCCCCGGCTCGCCAGGCCAGCCCCCCCGGCTCGCCAGGCCAGCCCCCCCGGCTCGCCAGGCCAGCCCCCCCGGCTCGCCAGGCCAGCCCCCCCGGCTCGCCAGGCCAGCCCCCCCCGGCTCGCCAGGCCAGCCCCCCCGGCTCGCCAGGCCAGCCCCCCCGGCTCGCCAGGCCAGCCCCCCCGGCTCGCCAGGCCAGCCCTCCCCGGCTCGTCAGGCCAGCCCTCCCCGGCTCGCCAGCCCTCCCGGCTCGTCAGGCCAGCACCCGGCTCGTCAGGCCGGGTCTCCCAGCTCGCCAGGCCGGGTCTCCAGCTCGCCAGGCCGGGTCTCCAGCTCGCCAGGCCGGGTCTCCAGCTCGCCCGGCCGGGTCTCCCGCTCGCTAGGCCGGCGTCTCGCCTTGTCGCTTGCTCGCCCGGCTTGAGGGGCTGCCCCTGGTGGCCTTGTTTTAGCTATTTAGAATAGCGGGATTTGGCTGTTGGCAGACCAATCCGGGGGCATTTTGGTCCTTTTACCCTCAGGACTTGGGAAAACTATAAATAGACCCCCATGGGTGCCTTTGGAGAGGATGAGATTTCCTTACCTCCTCCTCCCTTAGCTTCATCTTGGTAGAGTAGAGAGAGCTCTCCAAGGCGCCCAGCTCAGCCACTTGGTGAGGGAGGGGAAGTGTTCTAGCAACCTTCCGGGTGTGTGGTGGGACCTCCACGCTAGAGCCGAGGGTCTATTCCTAGTTTCCTGAGCCTTTGGTCCGTGACATCCCCCCGAGTGTAGTAGGTGTGAGGTCACCCCTTCCCCAAGGGTCGAACTCCACAGAGACTAAGTTTTTGGTTTCAACATTTTGGTGCGGTGAGCGTGGAGAGTGACCAGCACAGAAGATCTCGGGTGAGTGTCATGGCTGGAGATCAGGGAGGTAGTGATGACCTCGGTGGTCTCCCCAACCCAGGACCCTTCGTAGGAAGGGAAGAGTTCATGGCTTCCATCTCAGGCATTATGGAGATGTTGAGAAGCATTGCCCATCGGGCTGACAGCTCAACCCCCACCCCCCAGGGACTGGCTCCCAGAGGTCTCGGTGAGCTGACCCAGAGTGGTCTCGGCGAGCTGGCTCCCAGGGGGCAAGGCGAGATCACCCCAGCAGGGGGAGAAGAAAGTGTGCCAGGTAGGCGGCCTGGGAAGGAAAGGATGGGAGAAGGGGTCGAGAGAGACCTCCTCGGCCGGGAGCTGTTCCCCAGCCCGGCGAGAGCTAGCCCTCCAGGCGAGCAGGTCGCGCGAGTAGAGGTGGAGAGAGCACCCCTTAGGGGGTCACCCTTCAGCGAGCTGATCATCTCAGCTCCCGTTCCCGAGGGGTTCAGAGAGCCAGACATGGCTTACTATACCGGGAAGGATGATCCCGTCCAGCACCTGCAGTGGTTCGAGGATGCCGTCTCCATCAGGCCGATGACGGATGCCTTCAAGTGTCGCCTCTTTGCGATCACGTTGAAGGAGAAGGCAAGGGACTGGTTTCATCAACTCCCTCCGAGGTCGATCTATGGGTTCGAGGACTTGAGCCGGAGCTTCCATCTCCGCTTCTCCACCTCCAAGAAGAGGAAGAAGAGTCCTGAGTCCATCTTCCTGATAAGGCAGAGGGCCGAGGAGTCGCTGGCCCGCTACGTTGACAGGTTCCAAGAGGAGATCCTGGATGTCCAGGAGATGCCGGGGTATGCTCTCCAGATGGCCTTCACCGTTGGGCTGAAGGAGGGCTTCTTCAAGATGAGCTTGACTCGGAAGGCCCCCCTTTCCTTCGAGGAGCTGATGGAAAGGGCGGCAGAGGAGATAGCCATGGAGGCAGCCAACCCGGCCTTTGTGAAGAAGTTGGCAAAGTTGACGGAGGTGGAGTCAAAAGAGCAAGGTGGCTCAAGGCACCAGAAAGGAAGGCGGAGGGAGGAGCAGAGAGCCCAGGGGTCCCAGAGACAGGAGGGTCCGGAGCCGGGCTGGAGGCAGCAGGGAGGACCTACCCATGGTCCAGGAAGGGCTCTCATCCAAGATGGGGGGAACTTCCACGGGGGTCAAGGGAGGTTCAACTTCCAGAGGCAAGCCCCTAGGCAGCTCCTGCCCCCACCCCAGCAAGCCTTGGCAATAGGCGAAGGAGGAAGAGGTAACAGAAGAGATCGCCCGGCCCGCCGAAAGAGGGGAGAAAGGGCACTACTGTACTGTGACTTCCACCAGTTGGAGGGTCATGCCACGGCTACCTGCCCCGAGTTCCTAGAGGTAAGGGGGGCGAGAGGCCCTGCCCAGCCTCAGCCGCCAGCACATGTCGAAGGAGTTCTACCCCAAGGAGTGGGTGATGAGATATGCGAGGATCGGGTTGATGTAGGACACCGAGGAGGAATAGCGGTGATCCACGGTGGGGTTAGAATCGAGGCCACTCGGAAGGCGAGCCTCCACGTCATGTACCGACGGAGCGTCGCTTCGACATCTCAGATCCCGCCCCCGGAAGAGAAGATCACCTTCTCCTCGAAGGACATGCTGGATCATGAGGATCCATTCTGCGACGCCCTGGTCATCCAGGCAGCCATCGAAGGCTTTACCGTCTCCCGGATCTTGGTTGACAACGGCAGCTCGGTCAACGTCGTTTTCAAGAAGGCGTTCGAGGGAATGAAGGTGGAGCCAAGGAGGGTGGTGGCGTCGGATGGACCTCTATTCGGATTCTCAGGGGAGAGAAAGGAGGTGGAAGGTGGAGTCGGACTCCAGGTGAAGTTAGGAGGGACTTCAAGGAACTGCAGGTTCGTCATTGTTGACGCTCCAAGCAGCTACAACGCCATCTTCGGAAGGCCCCTCATCAGCGCCTTCCGGTGCGTGCCCTCATCCTTCCACCAGTGCCTCAAGTTCAACTCAGATGGGATCCAGGTCAGGATCAAAGGAGACTCCAGGATGGCGAGGCAGTGCTATGTCACGGCAGTCAACACCATCTCTTGGTTGGCTAAGGCGGAGGAGATGGAGAAGATCATGGAGAGCCTGAGCAGGATGGAGGTGTCCAGTGGAAGAGAGCCCGATGACGACCACCGTGCCCAGACTCCCTGAAGAAGCCTCGTCTCGGCGGAGTCATGTATCTTGTTTTTCCTTATGTTGTAATGAGTCCAGCCCTCGACCAGTAGAGTCGGGGGGGTCATGTATCCCGTATTTTTTCCCCATTAGAGGATGTTGGAATTGCAAAAGCTTAGGTGACATGTCCAGCTCCCAACCCCCGAGAGGATCTCCTCATACCAGGCTCACACTAGCTGGCAGGGTCGAGAGTGCCTCGGGGGATGGCTCATTTTCCCCTTTGCTCCGATGATGATTCCGCTGTCAGGCTCTCACTAGCTGACAAGACCGGTTGATCTCTCGTGGAAGCCCAAGTCCTTTGCTCCGATGATGATTCCGCTGTCAGGCTCTAACTAGCTGACAAGGCTGGTTGATCTCTCGTGGAAGCCCAAGTCCTTTGCTCCGATGATGATTCCGCTGTCAGGCTCTCACTAGCTGACAAGGCCGGTTGATCTCTCGTGGAAGCCCAAGTCCTTTGCTCCGATGATGATTCCGATGTCAGGCTCTCACTAGCTGACAAGGCCGATTGATCTCTCGTGGAAGCCCAAGTCCTTTGCTCCGATGATGATTCCGCTGTCAGGCTCTCACTAGCTGACAAGGCCGGTTGATCTCTCGTGGAAGCCCAAGTCCTTTGCTCCGATGATGATTCCGCTGTCAGGCTCTCACTAGCTGACAAGGCCGATTGATCTCTCGTGGAAGCCCAAGTCCTTTGCTCCGATGATGATTCCGCTGTCAGGCTCTCACTAGCTGACAAGGCCAGTTGATCTCTCGTGGAAGCCCAAGTCCTTCGCTCCGATGACGATTCCGCTGTCAGGCTCTCACTAGCTGACAAGGCCGGTTGATCTCTCGTAGAGGCTAAGTGTTTTCACCCCGAGGCTGTCTCGTCACCCAGGCTCCCATTAGCTGGCATGACAGGTTGACCCCTCGGGAAGCTAAGTGTTTTCACCCCGAGGCCGTCTCGTCACCCAGGCTCCCATTAGCTGGCATGACAGGTTGACCCCTCGGGAGGCTAAGTGTTTTCACCCCGAGGCCGTCTCGTCACCCAGGCTCCCATTAGCTGGCATGACAGGTTGACCCCTCGGGAGGCTAAGTGTTTTCACCCCGAGGCCGTCTCGTCACCCAGGCTCCCATTAGCTGGCATGACAGGTTGACCCCTCGGGAGGCTAAGTGTTTTCACCCCGAGGCCGTCTCGTCACCCAGGCTCCCATTAGCTGGCATGACAGGTTGACCCCTCGGGAGGCTAAGTATTTTCACCCCGAGGCTGTCTCGTCACCTAGGCTCCCATCAGCTGGCGTGACAGGTTGACCTCTCAGAGGCTGAGTATTTTCTTGACCGCGCAAGAAAGGTCCACTCAGTGAATACGTTGCATGGGTTGGATGTTTCTTTCCGAGCTTGTGCCAACCTCGAAAAGAGCGGGGATTGTGTACAACCCCGTATTCGCAAAGTGGGGGTCCTCCAGCAGGCGCAAGGGGGATGAAGTCAGGCCGGCCCTCCCGGCTCGTCAGGCCGGCCCTCCCGGCTCGTCAGGCCGGCCCTCCCGGCTCGTCAGGCCGGCCCTCCCGACTCGTCAGGCCGGCCCTCCCGGCTCGTCAGGCCGGCCCTCCCGGCTCGTCAGGCCGGCCCTCCCGGCTCGTCAGGCCGGCCCCCCCGGCTCGTCAGGCCGGCCCCCCCGGCTCGTCAGGCCGGCCCCCCCGGCTCGGCAGGCCGGCCCCCCCGGCTCGGCAGGCCGGCCCCCCCGGCTCGGCAGGCCGGCCCCCCCGGCTCGGCAGGCCGGCCCCCCCGGCTCGGCAGGCCGGCCCCCCCGGCTCGGCAGGCCGGCCCCCCCGGCTCGGCAGGCCGCCCCCCCCGGCTCGGCAGGCCGGCCCCCCCCGGCTCGGCAGGCCGGCCCCCCCGGCTCGGCAGGCCGGCCCCCCCGGCTCGGCAGGCCGGCCCCCCCGGCTCGGCAGGCCGGCCCCCCCCGGCTCGCCAGGCCAGCCCCCCCCCCCCCGGCTCGCCAGGCCAGCCCCCCCGGCTCGCCAGGCCAGCCCCCCCGGCTCGCCCGGCCAGCCCCCCCGGCTCGCCCGGCCAGCCCCCCCGGCTCGCCCGGCCAGCCCCCCCGGCTCGCCCGGCCAGCCCCCCCGGCTCGCCCGGCCAGCCCCCCCGGCTCGCCCGGCCAGCCCCCCCGGCTCGCCCGGCCAGCCCCCCCGGCTCGCCCGGCCAGCCCCCCCGGCTCGCCCGGCCAGCCCCCCCGGCTCGCCCGGCCAGCCCCCCCGGCTCGCCCGGCCAGCCCCCCCGGCTCGCCCGGCCAGCCCCCCCGGCTCGCCCGGCCAGCCCCCCCGGCTCGCCCGGCCAGCCCCCCCGGCTCGCCCGGCCAGCCCCCCCGGCTCGCCCGGCCAGCCCCCCCGGCTCGCCCGGCCAGCCCCCCCGGCTCGCCCGGCCAGCCCCCCCGGCTCGCCCGGCCAGCCCTCCCCGGCTCGTCCGGCCAGCCCTCCCCGGCTCGTCAGGCCAGCCCTCCCGGCTCGTCAGGCCAGCCCTCCCCGGCTCGTCAGGCCAGCCCTCCCCGGCTCGTCAGGCCAGCCCTCCCGGCTCGTCAGGCCAGCCCTCCCGGCTCGTCAGGCCAGCCCTCCCGGCTCGCCAGGCCAGCCCTCCCGGCTCGTCAGGCCGGGTCTCCAGCTCGCTAGGCCGGCGTCTCGCCTTGTCGCTTGCTCGCTCGGCTTGAGGGGCTGCCCCTGGTGGCCTTGTTTTAGCTATTTAGAATAGCGGGATTTGGCTGTTGGCAGACCAATCCGGGGGCATTTTGGTCCTTTTACCCTCAGGACTTGGGAAAACTATAAATAGACCCCCATGGGTGCCTTTGGAGAGGATGAGATTTCCTTACCTCCTCCTCCCTTAGCTTCATCTTGGTAGAGTAGAGAGAGCTCTCCAAGGCGCCCAGCTCAGCCACTTGGTGAGGGAGGGGAAGTGTTCTAGCAACCTTCCGGGTGTGTGGTGGGACCTCCACGCTAGAGCCGAGGGTCTATTCCTAGTTTCCTGAGCCTTTGGTCCGTGACATCCCCCCGAGTGTAGTAGGTGTGAGGTCACCCCTTCCCCAAGGGTCGAACTCCACAGAGACCAAGTTTTTGGTTTCAACACTATGAGTTATCAAATCTCATAGCTTAATATCTAATTTCTACGTTGTTTTGAAGGGAGAAGTAAGCTAAAAAATTCTATAAACATATTACGGTGAATGAAACAAAAAATTTTGGGTTTAACTGAACAAGATGGAAAAGTTGTTGAAGGAGCTCCCTGACAGTTGATGGAACGTAATTAAGACACATTCACTTTCATATATGCTTAATAAGTATTTTATCCATGACTTGGATGCTTGACACTCAAACTCAAGTCATCGCTCCCCGACAGTTGATGGAACGTAATTAAGGCACATTCACTTTCATATATGCTTAATAATGCCTCTATCCATCACTTGAATGTTTGACGATCAAACTCAAGTCATCCATAATTTCTATATTCATCCATATGCACTTTATTTTCATGTAGGCTCTATTAATCATTTAGGATGTTTGGTGGTCAACTCCAAGTCATCTATAATATAAATACAAGAAGTAATATAGTAGAGTAGAAGAAAATAATAAAAATAAGAATAAAAATAAGAGGAAGAGTAGAAAAAAATAATAAAAATAAAAATATAACAAGTATTATATTTTGGATGCTTGGTGGTCAACTCCAAGTCATCCATAATAAAATATAAGAAGTATTATAGTAGAGTAGAAGAAAATAATAGAAATAAGAGTGAGAGTATGTCATAATAAACTATGGGTGATCAAATCCAAGTGTAGGTAATTATGTGGCATGGAGAAGTGTCTCCAAAATTATGTGGTAAGAGAATATTATGAATAATTGAAGTTAAAGTTTATGAAACTGCAATCAAGCTAGCGATATTATTTCATTTGTGTATATCCTAGTTGTAGAAGTAGAAAAGTTATCTTCATCTAAACCGTGCTTAACCCCAAGGAATCTGATTTTCATTTTCCCCATACAAATATTTTACTACACTCGTCACATATAAGTATTTCTTAATACATTATTTAGTTATTTATTTAATGGATGCATTTTCTACCTTTGTTGTACATTCATTCATTAATTTATCCTTCCAAATTTTTCTCAAACATAAATTTTTAGCATTATCATTATCATTATTTAGATGAAGATAACTTTTCTACTCCTACCACTGGGATTTATACAAATAAAATAATATCACTAGTTTGATTGCAGTTTCATAAACTTTAACTTCAATTATTCATAATATCCTCTTACCACATAATTTTGTTGAGACACTTCCCCGTGCCATTTAATTACATACACATTGAATTCACCTATGGCACATGTTGGGATCATTGAAAATGTATTACAAGTCATTGCTATCAAGCCTCCCTACAGCCCGGAAGCATCCAGGAGCCTTCAGGCTCCCCGTCGACCTTCACAGAGCAGCTGCCAATCACCTTGAACCATTTCCCGCAGTTTAAAAATTCATGAAGTTGCTGTTTATACTTGAACTGCAGCTGTCCGGCAGCCGGCCAGCCCCTCTCAGGCCCCTGAGTGGTCATTTCCAGTTTTCTCCTACAACGGCCAACAGATGTACTCTTGATAGGAGGCATAAAACCAATTTTGGATTGCAATTTCAGATAGAAAATTGCAGAAATAATAAAATAAAGCAGTCATCTATAAAGGAAATAGAAACAAAAGAGAGAGTATATCATAATAACCTATGTGTGATCAAATCTCATAGCTCATTATCTAATTTCTACATTATTTTGAAGGGAGAAGTAAGCTGATAAGTTCTATATATATTACAGTGAATGAACCAAGAAATTTTGGGTTTAACTGAGCAAGATTGAAAAGTTATTGAAAGAGCTCTCTGGCAGTTGATGGAACGTACTTAAGGCGCATTTACTTTCATATATGTTTAATAAGGCCTTTATGCATCACTTGGATGCTTGGCGGTCAAACCCAAGTCATACATAATTTCTATATTCATTCATATGCATTTTATGTCTCCTCGAAGACATCTGATCCATATGCACTGTATTTTCATGTAGTCTCTATTACTCATATTAGATGATTGGTGGTCAGCTCCAAGTCATACATAATATAAATATACAAAGTAACAAAGTAGAGTTGAAGAAAATAATAGAAATAAGAATAGAAACAAGAGGAAGAGTATATCATAAAAAATTATGAGTGATCAAATCTCATAACTTAATATCTAATTTCTACATTGTTTTGCATTTTATTTTGATCATACGACTTTCACGTGCGAGCAAAGAAATTTATTGTTATGTTGGTCCACCTCATCATTTAGTTGCATTTAAGTCTAAGGGAGAGTGAGCTGAATGCGTTACCCACCGTGCACTAAGCACAATATAAGACCAATAAGGAAATGGAACTAGATTCCCTTTTAAAAAACTCTTTACTTTTTCAATGAAGATCGACTAATCTCTCAAATGAAAAATATTGAAAAATATAAGGAAATATTGTGTTCTAGTTGGAGTGAAAGATATAAAAGAAGCTGCTATATCCTCGGTTAAAAAAGACGAAATAAATCTAGAAGAAATATTTATTCAAAAAGACTTTGTTCTTAGAGAAACTTTGTGTTTGTTTCATTACTTCAACATCTAAGTGGCCTAGCCGATGATGCCATAATCCTTGAGGACTAGTGCAACTCCTTTTATGGGTGATGACACTATGACATACTTCCCTTAAAGCAAGTGGAAATGTTCTGTTTGTGTACATGAAAGCTGAGGCAATTTGAGCATTGGTAAGAGTAGATGTGCTCCTCTTGACAGGAAGGTTTATCATCAGCAACTGTTGGGAGTGTTTCTTCCTCTTGACCAGAAGGCTGATCATCATCAGTTGTTGAGAGTGGCTTTGACTGGATCTGGTCCTCTACATTTGGTTGATTTTTATCTCAGTCTCGTTTGTAATGTTCATTGAAGGTTAAATCTCTTGCGACGTGAACTTTTTGCAAAATTGGATCATATAATATGTATCCTTTTTACATAAATTTAGTTTAGATATTCTTGTGTTGGATTCTCATTAATATAGAACAATGACCACTTATGGATTCTCTCTGGAAGGACCTCACTTAGATCTTCTTCAAAAAAATCTATCTGTATGCTTCAAAATATTTGAAGAGATAAATGATATATTGTAGTTTCTATCTACTAAAAAAACATACCACTATCTAAAGCTTGTTGTAATTTGAGGTCATGCACAAGGAATCATAGTATTGCCAACATTCTTCGCAGCTCCCCTCTCAGTCCCCTGAGTGGTTATTTTCAGCTTTCTCCCACAGCGGCCAGCAGTTGTACTCTTAATAGGAGGCATAAAACCAATTGTTGATTGCAATTTGGGATAAAAATTGTAGAAATAATAACGGATGACTTGAGTTTGATCGTCAAACATCCAAGTGATGTATAGAGGCCTTATTAAGCATATATGAAAGTGAATGTGCCTTGATTACATTCCATCAGCTGTCGGAGAGCTCCTTCAACAACTTTTCAATCTTGTTCTGTTAAACCCAAAATTTCTTGGTTCATTCACTGTAATATGTTTATAGAACTTATCGGCTTACTTCTCCCTTCAAAATAATGTAGAAATTAGATATTGAGCTATGAGATTTGATCACCCATAGGTTATTATGATATACTCTCCCTCTTATTTTTATTTCTTTTATGGATAACTGCTTTATTTTATTTTATTTTCTACAAATTTCTATCCGAAATTGCTATCCGGAATTAGATTTATACCTCATATCAAGAGTACAGTTGCTAGCCGCTCTAGGCGAAGGCTAGAAATGACCACTCAGGAGGCTGAGAGGGGTTGGTCGGCTGCCGGACAACAGCAGTTCAAGTATAAAAAACCGATTCATGAATTTCTAGACTGTGGGAAATGATTCAAGGTGACTGGCAGCTGCTCTGTAAAGGTCGACGGGGAGCCTAGAGGCTCTTGGATTCTTTCGGGCTGCAGGGAGGCTTGATAGCAGATGACTTGTAATGCATTTTCAATTATCACAACAGGTGATATAGGTGAATTCGATGGGTATGTAATTAAATGAAATGGGGAAATGTCTCAACAAAATTATATGATAAGAGGATATTATGAATAATTGAAGTTAAAGTTTATGAAACTACAATCAAGCTAGTGATATTGTTTCATTTGTATAAATCCTAGTAGTATGAGTAGAAAAGTTATGTTCATCTAAATAAAGATAATGAGAATGTTAAAATTTATGTTTGTGAAAAATTTGGAAGGATAAATTAATGAATGAGAATTTTGGCGGAATGAATGTAATCTATAAAGATAAAGTAATTTAAAATTTTTATGTTATTTGGACATGTTCAACAAAAGTAGAAAATGCATCCATTAGACAAATAACTAAATAATGTGTTAAGAAATACCTATATGTGACAAGTGTAGTAAAGTATTTATAGCAGTCTAGAAATCCATCAGTCTAGAAATAATGTGTTAAGAAATACCTATATGTTAAAATAAAGTTTTACCATTTCTAGCAGTCTAGAAATCCATCCAACTACTGTTTATACTTGAACTACTGTTGTCCGGTAGCCAGCCGCCCCTCTCTGCCCTCTGAGTGGTCATTTCAAGCTTTCTCCTACAGTGGCCAGCAGCTGTGCTCTTGATAGGAGGCATAAAACCAATTCTGGATTGCAATTTCGAATAGAGAAATGTAGAAATGATAAAATAAAGTAGTCATCCATAAAAGATGTCTATCTAGCGCAACAAACATTGTCCATAAATACGGTTATCTAGCACCTACTATTGTCCGTCTAATATAAATAATTTTTATACGTCCATAGGTATTTTTATTTTCATATAGGCTCTATTACTCATTTTGAATGCTTCGTGGTCAACTCCAAATCCTCCATAATATAAATATAAGAAGTAACATAGTAGAGTAGAAGAAACGAATAAAAATAAGAATAGAAACAAGAGGGTGAGTATTTCATAATAAACTATGGGTAATCAAATCACATAGCTCAGTATCTAATTTCTATATTATTTTGAAGGGAGAAGTATGTCAGTAAGTTCTATAAACATATTACAGTGAATGAAATAAGAAATTTTGGGTTTAACCCAAAATTTTTATATTCATCTGTATGCACTTTATTAATCATTTTGGATCTTCTCAAGTCCGAGAAAGTGCAGATCTCAGTTGTTTTTGTTTGATGTGCACTGCATATGAATCAGAAATGAGAGAGAGACAGAGAGAAACATTGCACGCTTATTCTTTCCAACTTTGAGGAGCTCAGTAATCCTCTTCTCAAGGGAACTGAGCTTCACGGGGTTGGAAAGGATAAACACGCATTAAAAGTAGCTAAAAATAGGTTATGCACACATAAAAGAGCTAAGAGAAAGAGAGAGGATATAACTAATATTCTCACAAAGATGAGACAAGTTTCTTGATTTGTTCCATTGTGCCTTAATTACGAATATGCCTTGATTCCTCTTTTGATTTGTTTCTTCGTAATTGATTTTATGCCTCCTTTCAAGAGTACAACTACTGGCCGCTGTAGGAGAAAGCTGGAAATGACCACTCAGGGGATGAGAGGGGTTGGTCGTCTGTCGGACAGCAGCAGTTCAAGTATAAACTACAGCTTCATGGATTTCTAGATTGCTGGAAATGGTTCCAGGTGGCTAGCAGCTGAGAGAATAAAGAAAAGGAGAGAAAGCAATTTTGTCAAATACCCACAAATATGAGGAAATGAGATAAAAAAGAAACCATTTTATTTTCACTTATAAATCGGACGAACTGCAGTCCTATTATGTACCAAATTCATACACTCCAATGCACTTGAATTGCAGTCTTGTGTTGTAGCTGCACTGCAGTTTTGCATTGCACTGAAGAACAACAATGCAGTTTTGCATTGTAGTTCAAGCTGCAGTGAATAACTCCTCAAGGAAATGCCAAAATCAACATAAAGGCGTGATTTCTTGGCGTGGCTTATTTGCTCCGGTGAGTTTGGACAAAAATGTCAATGTCATAGAATGTATGTTTGGTATGACAAATGTTACTACTGTTACCAAGAAAAGAAACTAGTTTTGAGCATAAAATGTTTGGTATGACAATTGACGTTTTTTTTCAAACACATCGGAGAAAATAAGTTGCGTCAAACGAAGCTGAACATCCCTAAGAAGACATGTTCACTTTCATATATACTTAATAAAAAATATAAATAATTTCTATATTCATTCATAGACACTTTTATTTTAATGTAGGCTTTATTAGTCATTTTAGATGCTTGGTGGTCAACTACAAATCCTCCATAATATAAATATAAGAAGTAACATACTAGAGTAGAAGAAAAGAATAGAAATAAGAATAGAAATAAGATGGAGAGTATATTATAATAAATTATGGGTTATCAAATCTCATAGCTCAGTATCTAATTTCTACATTATTTTGATGGAATTGGTGGGTAATGTGAGTGTGCTGGCTGACTAGTTTTGTGTTGGGATTTGGTGTTATCAAGCCTCCCTGCAGCATAGAAGCATCCAAGAGCCTCCAAGCTCCCTATCGATCTTCACAGAGCAGCTTCCAGCCACTTAGAACCATTTCTAGCAGTCTAGAAATACATTCAGCTGCTGTTTATACTCAAAATTATGTGGTTAATATTTCTTTTTGTCAAACATGAAGATATATTTGCTTTCCAAATTGTTCCATAAGCTTGGACCAATTCACAAAATATATGTATTTGTTGTAGTTCTTCACTGCACTTTAACTACAATATTGCAGAATAGTGCAAAAAAATGTAGAAATTTGATATGATATTGATAGAGTTCTTGGAACAGGGCCTATCATTTATATCATCCTGAAGATAACCATATTTCTATGTACAGAGATGTGGAAATAGAAGAAATGTCCAATTGGACTTGGCAGAATCAAGCTTCCACAAATGAATTAATTGGTGAACACAAATGTCCACTCCAACCATTCATAAGGGAAGTAACATAGTATAGTAGAGGAAAATAATAGAAATAAGAATATAAACAAGAGGGAGAGTATATTATAATAAACTATGAGTGGGCCCTTGACTCGGAGAACATGAATCCAGATCCGTGGCCAACTGCAGTCGAATGACGAGAACAAATAATAAAAAATTGGGCACTCTCCAACCTGTATGAGGGAAAATACAGTATATTCTAGCATACGGATGTAATTCAGATTACATCAAAAGAGAGCAAAATTGGGATGTGGTTTAGTTAAAAAGAATATTATTTAGTGTCTGGCCCGGATCAAACTCGGAGGGCTAAGAGGGGTTGGCCAGCTGTCAAACAATAGCAGTTCGAGTATAAATAACAGTTGGATGGATTTTGGTGGTCAACTCCAAGTCTTCCATAATATAAATACAGGAAGTAACATAGTAGAGTATAAGAAAATAATAGAAATAAGAATAGAAACAAGAGGGAGAGTAGAAGAAAATAATAAAAATAAAAATATAAGAAGTACTATATTTTGGATGCTTGGTGGTCAACTCCAAGTCATCCATAATAAAAAGTCTATAAATCCATCCAACTGCTGTTTATACTCGAACTGCTGCTGTCTGACAGCTGGTCATCCCCTCTAAGCCCTCTGAGTTTGGTCTGAGCCGGACACCAAGTAGTATCCTTTTTAACTAAACCACTTTGTATATTTATATTATGGATGACTTGGAGTTGGCTACCAAGCATTTAAAATGATTCAAGTCATCCATTATTATTTCTATAATTTTTCTCTCTTACCAAAAAAATTTTCATTAATTTTTCATTAATTTGGTCTCATAAGCAGCTAATCTGTTTAGCTGCGTTGTCTCGTCCCATCAACTAATCACATCTCCTCCCCTCGAGCAGTGTTCCCCCCATACCCTCACTCATCAAGTCCATCTCGTGGCTTCATATCGAGGATCCTCTACTTGCTACTCATTAAATATAGCAAAAGGCGCAGCTTCTTCGTAGAGTCGTGTCTACCACCTCTACGCTGAAAATGGTGAGCCGACATCTCATAAGCTTCCAACCTTCGACAGGGACGATCAATTCTTTGTTTCTTCTTCCCCAAAATATTTCTTCTTCTCCTTTCTCCTTCGACCAATTCTTTGCACCGAGTCTTCACCCACGAGCCTCCGTTCACCTTTTAATCTTCTAGACATTAAATTTTTTAATGCGCGCTTATCTTTGCCAACCCTGAGGAAGGGTTGATCCTCGCGGTTGAAAAGGATAAGCGGCATTAAAAGTGGATAAAAAAGTTTATGCACACATAAAAGAACTAAGAAGAAGAGAGATGACATGGCTAATGTTCTTAGGAAGATGAGGTGAGTTTCTTGATTTGTTCCATTGTGCCTTAATTACGAATGTGCATTGATTTCTCTTTTGATTTGTTTCTTAGGAATTGGTTTTATGTCTTCTATCAAGAGTACAGCTGCTGGCCGCTGTAGGAGAAAGCTGGAAATGACCACTCAGTGAATGTGCCTTAATTACATTCCATCAGCTATCGGAGAGCTCCTTCAACAACTTTTCAATCTTGTTCAGTTAAACCCAAAATTTCTTGGTTCATTACTGTATTATGTTTATAAAACTTATTGGCTTACTTCTCCTTTCCAAACAATGTAGAAATTAGATACTGAGTTATGGGATTTGATCACTCATAGGTTATTATGATATACTCTCCCTCTTATTTTTATTTTTTTCTTCTACTCCACTATGTTACTTCTTATATTAATATTATGGAGGACTTAGAGTTGATAATCAAACATCCAATATGATTAATAGAGCTTACATAAAAATAAAAGTGTCTATGGATGAATATAGAAATTATTTATGTTAATGTTCTCAGGAAGATGAGGTAAGTTTCTTGATTTGTTCCATTGTGCCTTAATTACGAATGTGCATTGATTTCTCTTTTGATTTTTTTTCTCCGGAATTGGTTTTATGTCTCCTATCAAGAGTACAGTTATTGGCCGTTGTAGGAGAAAGCTGGAAATGACCACTCAGGGGATGAGAGGAGCTGACCGTCTGCTAGACAGCAGCAGTTCAAGTATAAATAACAGCTTCATGAATTTCTAGACTGCTGGAAATGATTTTAGGTGGTTGGCAACTGAGAGAATAAAGAAAGGAAGAGAAAAACAACTTTGTCAAACACCCACAAATATAAGGAAATGAGATAAAAAAACCATTCATTTTCACTTACAAATCAGACGAACTACAGTCCTATTATGTAGCAAATTCCTGCACTGCGATGCACTTGAATTGCAGTCATGCGCTGCAGCTGTACTGTAGTTTTTCATTGCACTGAAGAACGACAATGCAGTTTTGCATTGTAGTTCAAACTGCAGTGAACAACTCCTCAAGAAAATGCCAAAATCAACACCAAGGCGTGATTTCTTAGCGCAGCTTATTTGCTCGAGTGAGTTTGGACAAAAAACATCATTGTCATAGAATGTATATTTGGTATGACAAATGTTACTATCGTTACCAAGAAAAGAAACTAGTTTTGAGCATAAAATGTTTGGTATGACAATTGACATTTTTGTTCAAATACACCGTAGTAAATAAGTTGCGCCAAATGAAGCCGAACATCCCTAAGAAGGCACGTTCACTTTCATATATGTTTAATAAGAAATATAAATAATTTCTATATTTATCCACAAAGACTTTTACTTTAATGTAGGCTTTATTAGTCATTTTAGATGCTTGATGGTCAACTCCAAGTCCTCCATAATATAAATATAAGAAGTAACATACTAGAGTAAAAGAAAAGAATAGAAACAAGAGGGAGAGTATATCATAATAAACTATGAGTTATCAAATCTCATAGCTTAGTATCTAATTTCTACATTATTTTGATAGAATTGGTGGGTGATGTGAGTGTGCTGACCGACTAGTTTTGTGTTGAGATTTGGGGCTATCAAGCCTCCCTGCAGCATGGAAGCATCCAAGAGCATCCAGGCTCCCTGTCGACCTTCACAGAGAAGCGTCCAGCCACTTGGAACCATTTCCAACTGTCTTGAAATACATCCAGCTGTTGTTTATACTCGAAATTCTATGGCTAATATTTCCTTTAGTCAAACAAGAAGATATATTTACTTTCCAATTTGTTCCATAAGCTTGGGCCAATTCACAAAATATATGTATTTACTACAGTTCTTCACTATAGTTTAACTACAATATTACAGAACAGTGCAACAAATATATAAATTAGATATGATATTGATAGAGTTTTTGGAACAGGGCTTATCGCTTATATCATCATGAAGATAACCATATTTCTATATACAGAGATGTGGAAATAGAAGAAATGTCCAATTGGACTTGGCATAATCAAGCTTCCATAAATGAATTAATTGGAGAATACAAATGTCCATTCCAACCATTCATAAGGGAAATAACATAGTAGAGTAGAAGAAAATAATAAAAATAAGAATAGAAACAAGAGGAAGAGTATATCATAATAAACTATGAGTGATCAAATCTCATAGCTCAATATCAAATTTCTACATTGTTTTGCATCTACTCTATCAATATTGTTAGAAATCACGGTGGGTCCTTTACTAGGGGAACATGAATCCAGATTTGTGGCTGACTGTAATCGAATTACGAGAACATCCACAACCAAATCACCCAGGATGAATTTAACCAGGGTAAATTATTGAGGCTGGATTCGAACCCCCGACCTCCTTTATCAAGCTCATAAGCAAAAGCATGATACCCAACTGCGTATGTTCTCGTCATTCGACTGCATTCGGCCACGGATATGGATTCATGTTCCCAAAGTTAGTGGCCCATCGTGGTTTCTAACAAAAGATGACTCAAATATACTGTATTTTTTCTCATATAGGTTAGAGAGTGCCCAAAATTCTTATTATTTTCAACCGTATTACATTCCTGAGTTTTTTGTTTGGAAACTCTAAAAAAAGTTAGAGATGGAAGCAGAAAAGGGTGTGTTTGTCAGTTACAGCCAACACTCAAAGGCTTACCGTATATATAACCCAGAGTCAAAGAAGCTACACATTTCCAAGGATGTCATTTTTGATCAGGATAAATCTTGTAATTGAGATCAGACATCAGATTTCTTTCAAACAAAAGAAATTGGCTTAGATTTTATATCTCCTGATGAGACTGTTGCTGAGGAGCAGCCTTCCATTCAAATAGAAGACTACAATCAAGACTTACAAGCTTCATACTCAGATTCTGAGAACGATTCATCATTTCCCAAGAAGTATAGATCCATAACAGTGTTTCTCTCTCTTTCTCTCTCATTTTTGGTTCATATGCAGGGCGCATCAAACAAAAACAATTGAGTGGGGCTTGTCAGCTGCCGGACAGCAGCAATTCGAGTATAAACACAAGCTGGATCGATTTCTAGACTGCTGGAAATGGTTCCAAGTGCCTGGCAACTACTCTGTGAAGGTCGATAGGGAGCCTGGAGGCTCTTGGAGGCCTTCTATCTTCATCTAAATTATGATAATGAGAATTTTAAGATTTATGTTTGGAAAAAATTGGAAGGATAAATTAATAAATGAGAATTTTGGAGGAATGAATGTCATCTATCAAGATAAAGTAATTTAAAATTGTTAGGTTATTTGGACATGTACAACAAAGATAGAAAATGCATCTATTAACAAATAACTAAATCATGTGTCAAGAAATGTCTATATGTGACAAGTGTAGTAAAGTATTTATATGAGGAAAATGAAAATCGGATTCCACTGTTAGGGTTGAGCACAACATAATTATATGTTTTTGGTTCAAAAAAATCTGCTTTCCGTATAAGACACATGAAATTTTTTGGATGCTTAACCTGCAAAAATATTCCAAATGAAGAAAGAAAAAAATTGATGAAAAAACCATGCACGCCCTCTTCGTTGTATACAACAATAACTCAAAAGGATATAGATTATATGATCCAGTTTTGCAAAAAAACTCACGTCTCAAGAGAGGTAACCTGTAATGAACATTGCACATGAGACTGAGATAAAAATCAACCAAATGTAGAGGATCAGATCCAGTCAAATCCACTCTCAACAGTTGTTGATGATCAGCTTTCTAATCAAGAGGAAGAAACACTCCCAACGGTTGCTGATGATAAACCTTCCCGTCAAGAGGATCACATCTACTCACCTACTTATTCAGATGGAGAGTTGGAGTCATCACGTCCAAAATGATACAAATCCCTCAAAACCATTTTAAAAATACAAGGATCTTCTCCAAATAAGTTAAATCAATCAACAGTCACCTGGAACTATTATGGCTGAAACCATTTCCAGCTGTCTAGAAATCTATGAACCCGTTATTTATACTTGAATTATTGATGTCCGGCAGCCGGCCAGCCCCTCTCATCCCTTGAGTGGTCATTTACAGTTTTCTCCTACAGCGACCAGCAGTTGTACTCTTGATAGGAGGCATAAAACCAATTCCTGAGAAACAAATCAAAAGAAGAATCAAGACACATTCGTAATTAAGGCACAATGGAACAAACCAAGAAATTTATCTCATCTTCCTGAGAACATTAGTCATGTCCTCTCTCTTCTTCTTAGCTCTTTTATGTATGCATAATCTTTTTTAGTCACTTTTAATGCGCGCTTATCCTTTCTAACCCTAAGGAGCTTAGTTCCCTTGAGAAGAGGATTACTGAGCTCCTCAGGATTGGAAAGGATAAGAACGCATTAAAAATTTTAGAAGATTAAAAGGCGAACAGAAGCTCGTGGATGAAGACTCGAAGCAAAGAACTGGTCGAAGGAGAAAGGTGAAGAAGAAATATTTTGGGGAAGGAGAAACAAAGAACTGATCATCCCTATCGAAGGTAAAAAGCTTAGGAGGTGCCGTCTCATCATTTTCAGCGTGGAGGTGGCAGGCACGGCTCTGTGGAGGTTGTAGGCACGACTCTATCATTTTCAACAGTTCGAGTATAAATAGCAGTTGGATTGATTTCTAGATCGCTGGAAATGGTTCCAAGTGCCTGACAGCTGCTTTGTGAAGGTCGATATGGAGCCTGGAGGCTCTTGGAGGCCTTCTATTTTCATCTAAATTATGATAATGAAAATTTTAAGATTTATGTTTGGAAAAAAATTGGAAGGATAAATTAATGAACGAGAATTTTGGAAGAATGAATGTCATCCATTAAGATAAAGTAATTTAAAATGTTAGGTTATTTGGACATGTATAACAAAGATAGAAAATGCATTCATTAGACAAATAACTAAATCATGTGTCAAGAAATACCTATATGTGACAAGTGTAGTAAAGTATTTGTATGAGGAAAATGAAAATTGGATTCCCCTGTTGGGGTTGAGCATAGCATAATTGTATGTTTTTGGTTCAAAAAAATCTGCTTCCCCGTATAAGACACATGAAATTTTTTGGATGCTTAGCCTACAAAAATATTCCAAAAAAAGAAAGGAAAAACTTGATGAAAAAGCCATGCACGCCCTCTTCGTTGCATACAACAATAACTCAAAAGGATATAGATTATATGATCCAGTCTTGCAAAAAACTCACGTCTCAAGAGAGGTAACCTTCAATGAACATTGCACATGGGACTGGGATAAAAATCAACCAAATGTAGAGGATCAGATCCACTCTCAACAGTTGCTGATGATCAGTTTTCCAATCAAGAGGAAGAAACACTACTCCCAACGGTTGCTGATGATAAACCTTCCCGTCAAGAGGAACACATCTACTCATCTACTTATTCAGATGGAGAGTTGGAGTAATCACGTCCAAAAAGATACAAATCCCTCAAAATTATTTAAAAAAATATAAGGATCTTCTCTAAATAAGTTAAATCAATCAATAGTCACCTGAAACTATTATGGCTGGAACCATTTTCAGCTGTCTAGAAATCCATGAAGCTATTGTTTATACTTGAATTATTGTTGTCCGACAACAGACCAACCCCTCTCATCCCCTGAGTGGTCATTCTCAGCTTTCTCCTACAGCGACCAGCAGCTGTACTCTTGATAGAAGACATAAAACCAATTCCGGAAAAACAAATCAAAAGAAGAATCAAGACACATTCGTAATTAAGGCACAATGGAACAAACCAAGAAACTTATCTCATCTTCCTGAGAACATTAGTCATGCCCTCTCTCTTCTTCTTAGCTCTTTTATGTATGGATAACCTTTTTTAGTCACTTTTAATGCGCGCTTATCCTTTCTAACCCTAAGGAGCTTAGTTCCCTTGAGAAGAGGATTACTGAGCTCCTCATGATTGGAAAGGATAAGCGCGCATTAAAAATTTTAATGTCTAGAAGATTAAAAGGCGAACTGAAGCTCGTGGATGAAGACTCAAAGCAAAGAACTGGTCGAAGGAGAAAGGTGAAGAAGAAATAATTTGGGGAAGGAGAAACAAAGAACTGATCATCCATATCGAAGGTTGGAAGCTTAGGAGGCGCCGTCTCGTCATTTTCAGCATGGAGGTGGTAGGCACGGCTCTGTGAAGAAGCTGCGCCTTCTGCTATATTTAATGAGTAGGAAGTGGAGGATCCTCGATATGAAGTCACGAGATGGACTTGACGAGGAAGGGGATGGAGGGAACACTGCTCGAAGGAGGGGATGAGATTAGCTGATGGGATGAGACAACGCAGCTAACCGGATTAGCTGCTTATAAGGCCAAATTAATGAATTTTTTTTTGGTACGGCAGCAGTGCGACTTTTCGAAATTGGGAGAGCGGAAAGGCAGGCCTCACGATGTTAGAATGATATTTATAAACGTATGAATTAATAGGTATGTGTTTTTGTAGGACGTGTTTTTTTTTTTGATTTGATTTACAAATACGGTCGTATAACTGTCATATGTAAGATGTATATAATCCATCCATCTTATTTTTCAAGCACAGATCATATGTTGTTTGGTTCACATAAGCCATCATGACAAGTATAGCAACATGCTAATGCAAGACATTCCCACAATCTTCCATAGAAACTTTCTCATGTTTTATGTGGTCATTTATATGATATTTTGAACCATAAACATAATTGTATGTTTTTGGTTCAAAAACATCTGCTTCCTCGTGTAAGAAACATGGAATTTTTTGGATGCTTAGCCTGTAAACGTATTCTAAAAGAAGAAAGGGAAAAAACTTGATGAAAAAGTCATGCACACCCTCTTCATTGCGTACAACAACAACTCAAGAGGATACAGATTATATGATCCAGTTTCACAAAAAAGTTCACTTCTCATGAGATGTAACCTTCAATGAACATTGCACATGACTGAGATAAAAAATCAACCAAATGTAGAGAATTAGATCCAGTCAAAGCCATTCTCAACAGCTGATGATGATCAGACTTCCAATCAAGAGCAAAAACACCCACAACGGTTACTGATGATAAACCTTCCTGTCAAGAGCAGCACATCTACTCATATACTGATTCAAATGGAGAGCTGGAGTCATCACGTCCAAAAAGATACAAATCCCTCAAAACCATTTAAAAAACTACAAGGATCTTCTCCAAGTGAGTTAAATCAATCAACAGCCACCTGGAATCATTATAATATTGCAGAACATTAACTGACACCCAAAACAAATTTAATATGATTTAAAAAAAATGTATTCATTTTGATTTAAGTTGCTATTATTAATTCCAAAAATAGAAACCAAAATATTTGGATAATTCTTAGAAAGACAATTATCTGGTCAAAATCCAAAAATTTTTTGAGTTTTTAAATTAAAAACTGATACTTAATGAGGTAGGACTGATGAAAATAACAAAAAATTGGGCACTCTTCAATCTGTATGAGGGAAAATACAGTATATTCTGCCTTACAGATGTAATTCAGATTACATATGACTGACATATGACAGGTATACGACCGTATTTGTAAATCAAATCAGGAAAAAAAAACATGTCCTACATGTTACAGATCATGCAGGCCAAAATAAACATGTCCAGAAAACTAAGCAGTGCTATAGATCGGCTTCCAAGAGCCTCCAGGGTTCATGTCGACCTTTACAGAGAACTTGCCAGCCACTTGGAACCATTTTCAGCAGTCTAGAAATCCATGAAGCTGTTGTTTATACTTGAACTGCTGTTGTCCGACAGCTGGTCAGCCCCTCTCCGCCCCCTGAGTGGTCATTTCCAGCTTTATCCTACAGTGACCAACAGCTGTACTCTTGATAGGAGGCATAAAACCAATTCCGGATTGCAATTTCGGATAAAAATTTGTAGAAATAATAAAATAAAGCAGTCATTCATAAAAAAATATCTATCTAGTGCAACAAACATTGTCCATAAATACGGTTATCTAGCAGCAACTATTGTTCGTATCAATGTCTAATATAAATAATTTTTATATTCATCCATAGACACTTTTATTTTTATGCAGGCTCTATTAATCATATTGGATGTTTGATGATCAACTTCAAGTCCTCCATAATATAAATATAAGAAGTAACATAATATAGTAGAAACAAAATGAAAAGTATATCATAATAAACTATGAGTGTTCAAATCTCATAACTCAATATCACATTTCTACATTGTTTGGCATTTACTCAATTAATAATGTTAGAAATAATGATGGGCCTTTACTAGAGGAACATGAATCAAGATCCAGATGATGACCGACTGCAGTCGAATAGCGATTTTTTGGAGCCAGCCATCTCCAGAAATATCGAGAATGCCCGATTTTATCTGGCAAGCCAAATTCATGAACTCGGGAGCCGCCTCAATCCAACATACATAAACCCTAATTGGATTCATTGAATTCGAAATTGTGGAGTCGGGGGGAGAGGGAGGAAGAGGGAGATGGCCGGCGACGGGGTGAAATGGGATGGATTACTCAAATGGAGTCTCTCCCATGCCGACGGAACTGGGCCGAAGAGGGTTCTCAGGTATATATATATATGTTAGGGCTTATTTCCCTTCTTCTTCGTCTTCTTCTTCACGCAGCTAGGGTTATTTCCATCTTATTAGAGCTTTCTACTTGGGTTTTGCAGCGATGAGGAGCGGAGGTGGTTCATGGAGGCCATGGCGGCCAACTCTGTGGATGTTATCAAGAGAATGAAGGAGATCGCCCAAGTGATGAAGACTCCGCAGGATGTTTTGGATGCTCACGGCGTCACCACTGCGCATATTGAAGGTGAGTCCAATCAATGAATGAATTCGATTGTAAATCTTCCTCCATTTTGTCGGTATTGTTATGCGTATTTTTAAACTGTGATTGTGAATCTGGTGATTCGTTCGGGATTAAAGCACGAACTGGATGTGTTGTTCTATGCTAACAAGAAAATTGAAAATTGTGAGCTTGGCTTGTTTAGATTGATTAAATTTAGGGTCTGAAAGTGCACTATATGTAGGGCTTTTGGCACTTTGCACCCTCAAAAAACAGGGAAGTTTGGCACTTTACATATCAAATCTTTAAAATTGGCACTTTGCACCCCCCAAATACCTATTTCTGACACTTTGCACCCCCTGACCGAAATTTCAAGGGTATTTAGGTTCGGGCAACACTCAAAATGCTCATTTTGACACTTTGCATCCCGGATTATTGGTCCTGCCCAGACCTAAATATCCTTGAATGAGCATTTTTTGTGCTGCCCGGACCTAAATACCCTTGAAATTTTGACTTGTGGGTGCAAAGTGCCAGAAGTCGGTAATTAGGGTGTGAAAATGCCAATTTTATAGATTTGGGGTGCAAAGTCTCAAAACCCCCTATTTCAAGGGTGCAAAGTACCAAAAACCCTATATGTATTGGATAATGTAAACTGGAATGTATAGTTAGTTAATTACCTTTTTGTTACTTGAGGGAAGAAATGATCTGAAAAACCTGTGGTGAATCACTTGAAATGTGGCATTGTGATCATCAAACTGGTTAGAAGAGGGTGTTGAGGAATCTGAATATTTGTGTTAAATTTAGGAAAAGTTCTGGCTACCTTGCAAACAATACTACTCTTTTTTTACTTGTTTGAAGTTCGGGCATATGTACTCCCATATATTGTGGAACAAAATGTTGAATTAAATAATTTTAATTCTGGCGTTAAAAGATATATCTTACCATGGCAGTGTCAAAGGTATGATGTGCAAGATTTTAGAATTAATGCTCTTACATTGCTCGAACATGCAAAATTAACCGGTCCCAAATCTATTGCAATACTTTCTTTTGATTTTCTGCATTTAGTTGCAAAATCTTTTGATTTATGCTCTCATTTTCTAGTGGTTTATTTTAGTTCCTGAGGTGTTAGCGTAGCTTAGTAGATGGTACACACTAATCAATAAATGAAGCTAGTATAGTAATTTCTTTAATTAATATAGTACTTGAGATATGCATGGTTATATTTATATAGGGGCATGCCATGTTTGATATTGCTCTCTCCCTACCTTGTGGTTTTTTTTTTCTCTCATGGTTTCATGTACTCTAATTATGTGCATTGTTGTTTTACATTTTCCTCGGTAGCATTCAATTGATAGGATAATAGGTCATGCTGATGAATTATTGTTCTCTTATTCTACCATCATATTCTCATTTTCTGTTATGTCTACTTTCTATCACTAGGTTTGAAACTTTTTGCAGGCAGCCTAGATGAGCTGCAAGAGCATGTGGAGTTCCAGAAAGATATTTTTTTCATTTTCTTTGTTTTTAAGTTCGAGTTATTTTAAAGGCTTGCGGCGCTAGCAAGATGCTTATGTGTAAGATCACGCAACAATTAAGCTAGGGTTCGCAAATGTGATGATTAAACACAATTTTAACGTTCCATGAGCGATCACTTGAAATAACAAAGAGCAAGAGAATTTTAAATTTACGACAATTACGTAGGAAAAAAATTGAGGCAAGCTCTGAATTTTTCAAGATCATTCATATTAAACATACAATTAAACTAATAGTATTGAGCAATGAGAGAAGTTGAGGGTCATACCATCGGCCAAATGATTGAAATGACGAGGGAAGCCTTAGGTCAAAGTCATGAAACAGCTGGAGTCTCACTCTAGAGGCGGGATGCAGCGTTGCTTGGAATCTTGGACCTCCTCAAGGCATCACACGCACATCTGTTCACGTCCAGAAGTCGTCAGGGACCAGGAGCGGTGAGGGAGTGGTCAAAAATGGAAGGGATAGTGGTTATAGAGGCTGATCGGAGGGGGTGGTAGTCAGGAAAACGACGTGGGTGCAGGATGGAGGTGAGACGACCACCTGGAGGGGAAACCCCGGGCACGGAGCAGTTGACTCTGTGGTTTGACAAAGGAGGCAAGGTCGCCGGGCTCGCTTGAGGAATTGTCGGTGGAGTTCAGGAAGGCGGGGGAGGCAATGGCGTTGCAGTCGAACGCAAATAGAAGGGTTTTCAACTGGATTGGTCGTAATAGAGATAGTTTCAAGGTTTCTACGTTTCCTCGAGGCTGCCTTGAACGAGTGTGGGCCAGTTTGTTTTAAAGGAATTTGGGATTAAATGTGGAGGTTTTAGAAATTAAATGAACATGTATTAAATGAGAAATTTTCCAAGGTTTAAAGTAAGAAACGACTAGGGAGTTAAAATCAGGAAATTACTGGCCTAATGGGAATTGATTCAAGAGATCTCATCCATTGGTATTTCCAAAAAAATATATTTCTCAATTTCTGATATCAATATATTTAATGTTAATTTCAGTAATTAAAATATTTAAAATACTTAATAAAAATAAATAATTTTAAAGCTTGCCCTAATTATCACCTAACATAAATATTTAGAGCTTGCCCTTTTTATCCAAGACCTTATTGCGCGGTCACACCAATAAACCAAAAGACATGCGCGAGTGACACGCGTAAAACAAAACATACATGTGCTAATAACATGCGTGAAAATTAACACCAACATGTGTGAATACGTGCACTACACAAATAAGAAAAATGCCGTAAATATAGTAAAGATGCAACTCAGATTGCATTAATTCTATTATGTCCATTGTTGTTTTACTTTTTCCCCGGTAGCATTCGGTTGATTGGATAATAGTTCTTGCTGATGAATTATTGTTCTCTTATTCTACCTTCATGTTGTCATTTTCTGTTATGTTTGCTTTCCATTAACTAGGTTTGAAATTTTATGCAGGCATTCTAGATGAGCTGCAAGAGCATGTGGAATGCATTGATATGGCCAATGGTAATAGCCTGTCCTTATGTTTTAACTTCATGCTCTTTTTTTCATCCAATTTATGGTTATTTGCTGCCCTATTATGAAAAAAAATCTTATCTTACTGGGTGTTTTCTTTCTTATATAAGCCTAATTATTATGATTAGCAAATATTTTCCTAGCAGAAAAAAGTTTGTTATATTTTGTTTTGATGGGGGCTCTATAGATATAGTTAACCGTCTAATCTCTTGTAATCCATTTTTGTTCATGATCCACTCAGTGTTATCCGGTTTGATCTCAAACCTTGCAAGGTTTATCTCTATTGGGTTGATTATATCTAGATTTAACCCAAGCTTGACTCTAAATTTGGTGCAAGCTAACTTATTAAAGGCGCACTAAGGTGCAGGAGAATCCTGAACCCTAGGCACAAGGCACAAGTGCCTTCTTGGTGAAGGCAAGGCAAAAAAAGAAAAAAATATCTTAAACTAAACTATGGTAATATGATAGCAATACCAAATGCAAAACTTATATCATAAAACGTCTAATACCAGCAATGAACAATGTAATATAAATGAAGAAGAAGCACTACTATTAACATTAAAAGAACATTTAAAATGAAAATGTTTTACAACTCACCAATCTCAATGTCAACTAATCATCATAAAAACTATATCTTCATCCTCCTCCCTACTTTCATTATAATCTTCTTTGTTGTATTCATCTTTCTCATCCTCATCCATAAGGACCGGTTGATATAACCTGAAAAATGAAGATTTGATATTAAAGAAATATTGCGATCGAATTAAATTAAATGGTCCACATTTTGATTCGATGAACAATAAAAAAAGATAATCCACCTAACGTTCATTTGATTCGCCTAGAGGACTAACATTCGAACTCATTCCACGCCACAAGAAGATTCATTCACTGGAAAGATAATGAATTAGCAATAAGTAGACTTAATTGATTACAAACATGTATACGGCAACGTGGCAAACATGTTCTGAATTTCTACACCAAATTAAAATAAAATTAAGCATAATTTTATACTAACAAAATAAGGGCAAGAGAGTGACAAGAGGTGAGGTATACTTTAGGATCAAAATCACATCTTCAGATCCAGTCAAGTTATACTCTATTAGGTTTTGAGATGGTAATGGATGGATCAGATGGAGGTAATACGTTTGATTTGAGTTTTAGGCCGTGGGAAATAGGGTAGATTAAGGTTCAATGATACTGGAAAGATTTGGAAAGTTTCTGAGTTTCACGTACACTTGGGAAAATGAGGTTATGGTTGTTGGAGGATTTGGGAAGTGTCTGAGTTTCACACACACTGGGTAAAATGAGATTAAGGCTCTGCTAACCGACTACCGCAAGTGATATTTGCCTATTGCCAAACGATAACTCCATCCTCCATATGGAAGGCTCCGTCGTTTATCTACTGTGCTATGCTAACTCAAGCCAAAAAAGGAATCCTCTGATGTTCATCTACCCCCGACGATACCTTACTGCAGCTCGATAATAAATTCCTAATGAGCTATAAATGCATCTTATTCTTTTTTGGATCTTGACGAATTCTCATTCCAACACGACTATATTCCGAGAAGATGATATCCCAGAGACCTCCAAAGCCTCCTACGACTCTCAAGCCTCCACCTTCATCAATACAAAGGAAATTCGACGATCTCCAACGATATTCAAGCAAAGACCTCACGTTTTGCCATGACAACCTTCAGCGACTCTTCCTAATTTTCCTTCCGCATCAGTTTTAGGGAGTTTATTATCTGAGTTTATTGTATCACTTTTGTTTTTGTAAATTTGTCCTTTATTTTCTTATCTTTTCTAGAGCTGGAACTCACCTCTCGTGTGATGACCAGATCAATGTGTAGGTCTAGGGTTGTAAATTCGTCTCTAGTGTGGCGACTAAATCTAGAAGAGTAAGTCTAAGGGGCGCTAGGCCGATCTATGAGTGCATCAGCTAGGGCCAACCGGTTCTTAAGGGAAGAGTCGGTATAGAAAATCAAAAGATTATAGCAAAAGATGCATTATGTTGAAATTTTAGTTATCGTCTGGTGGTAGGTGGATATCACTTGCGGTAGTTGAACATCAGTGCCTTCCATTTAGAGAATGGAACTAATTTTGGGCGGTAGCCAATCTTAAATATTGTCGCTCCCATATCCCTCCAAAGCACACATCGAACTTTGACAATTAGTCTATGCACTTCGATTGGATATCACCCCCGGTAACTTTGGCCTTCTCATTTTGGCTCGGGTCTTGCTGTAGCATGAATATCCTGTATCATGGGTGTTTCCTGAACCTGTACACTACAAAACAAATGCAAGGTAGAGTAAATATATGTTAAAATTTGTTACTCTAAAGGCAAGGGCGTGTTGAACTTGGTGTGTGAATCATATTCTAACAAACTCTCATTTTTGATAATAACAAATCCTGAGATTGATAAATAAAGAATAAATAAAACTTGTATTCGTAGTGGAGTGCGAATAATAAGCATTTAAGAATTTGATTAGGAAAACGATATGATAATCGTTATAATGGTGTTAAACTTTAATGATAACTCCCCCTAAATTTGAACTCCCCCCAAAGGTGATATTCAGTACTTATTTAAGTTTCAAAATGCCCTTCTTCCTTTTTGTTTCGATCTCAGTAACTATCTCTGACGGTGAGGATGAAGTGATTGTAAAGGATGGGTTACATGGATACCAGTTGTCAAACTGATAAGGACGACTCAAAGTCTCGATCAGATTATATCTTTTGCTTAAATGAAGATACTGTAAGCTGGGAGAATTCAAGCGAAGACAATAGCTGATTGTACTGCAAAGACTAAGTATATTGTTGTTGCTAATATGGTGAAAGACTGAAAGAGGTTGTTTGGATGAAGTTCTTCAATGAGCTTACTGTAGTTCCTAGCATTATTGTTCCAATGAGTTTTTATTACGAAAATAATGAGGTCGTTGTGCAGAAAAAAGAACCTAAATCTCATCGACGGCGGATGGTGGGTGCGGATTCGGGCACGGATGTGGGGGCGGAGCCCATGCATGAAGAAGCTGAGGTAGTGGTCCGACGGAAGTCCTGGCACTTGCGTCGCGAGGGAGATAAACTCGTCGATGTACTCATCATGGGAGTCCGTCTGACGGACACCGTAGAGTCGCTCCACCGCGGAGTCCGAGTAGCGGATGTCATAAGGACGAATGAGCTCCTGCTGAAGTTCTGACCAAGACATGGCCGGTTTTGGATTGACGTAGCCAACGCACCCAGTGGAGAGCGGAGCCCTTCATTCCAATCATTGTCTTGCTGACCTTTTGTGCCTCGGAGATCTGCTGAATATTGAAGAACTGTTCGGCCTGGGATATCCATCTCATAGGATCAGTGTTGTTGAATGAGGGAACATCAAAGGAACTAGGCCCCTGTGAGAACCAACCGGGCGCGCGCGCTGGGGGGGGCTTGATACGGATCTGAGGGTGCTCCAAGGAGGGACGACGAATCTGCGTGAGGGGATGGAGCCGTCGTGGTCGTCCAGGCGATGAAGGATGGTTGGATTCGTGGGTGGGGTCGGCGGTGTTGGCCATCAATCGCAACCGAGGGGGCATGCACTCGAGCAGTGGAGGGAAGGGATCTGGTGTCGGATGGAAGTGTTAGGAGGAGAGGCCGAGGCTGCTGGAGCGGCGTTTAGGGCAGGAAGAAATGGGATGGGGTGTGGATCATGGACAATCGCGGATGTCCAACGCGGCAAACTGCATCAGGTCGGACGTGGATGAGTCGCGTTGATTGCGAGTGCGGATGCGGACGGCGCGGTGCGACGGGATAGGCAAAGAGGAAGCGAGGCAGAGGGGAGTCGGGGATGCAAGGCCAGCGACGTGACGGAGGAGCCGAAGGATGCACCGACGTGGGATTGCTTAGATGTGGGTACTTCGGGCGGCGGAGACTGCGATCAGAAGGCGGCAGGTCATACCAAATGTTAGGGTTCAAAAAAGAGAGGGAGGAAGCGGGAGAAATTAGTGGAGAAGAGAGGGAGGGAAAACCAGAAGTTCTAAATTCATTCAAGCATGGTCAAATACAGCAGTCTCCGGCTTATATAGTCGTCGGTCACAACATAAATAGCGGTACCAAAAAATAAGTCAACAATAATATAAAGGATAAAATAACGCCCCTTGACCATGTCGGCTAAGCCAGTAAGTTACACGTGCCACGCTCGCGGCGTTGATACACCCGCCACACTGGCGGCCGCCCTTCACCCTCGTTCGCTACCTTTGGATCCATAACATAATCTCCGTGGAGACGTTACTTTTTCGCCACTTTATTACTTAGGCGGACAGTGCATTTACCGGTATATCGACGTATTTATATTTCACAAATGCACGCGAGAACACACACCACCGATTGATGTCATCGAAAGATCGTGAGGATGTCGGTTATGGTGGATAACACCATGCATATGCGGGAAGAATAAATACCCATCAACTTTTGAAGACGGTCATCCATTGCACGTTTGAAGAGCATTTACTAAAATGGGCCTGGGATGAGTAATACAACACCAAAAGGAAGTCCTAAGAGCATTTACTACAATGAGTCTGGGATGAGTAATACAACACCAAAAGGAAGTCCCAACTAGGAGGAAATCAGCATTATCGGTGGGAACGAAATCCGGTCTACTCACGAAGGAGATTGTAGAGGAGCCGACTATGCCCCTGCTGGAATAATAGAATGCGCTAAAAGAGGTTGAGGATCCGCCGAGGATGATTACGCGTGGATGAGAGAAGTTGAACGCAGTTGCAGGTGATCAAAATCAACGTCGAGGATGAATGAGGACTTTATTCCTATGTTGTACGACAGATGGAAATGCATCGGTGAACACGGTGTAGTTGAAGGGGACTTGGTGTCCCCGATGGTGACACGTTGGTACGAAGCAGATCACTCAACTGTGGAAGTGTGGGAACTCGTCGATTCTGGGCAGCGTCTACTTCGATCGTCTTGTTCGATCAATGACAACTGAAATGGCTTGTGCCTCGGGAATCTGCAGATGAAAGCCTCATTCGATCGCGAGAGTGGAGGAATTGAATCTGAGGATTTGCGCGACCAAGGTTAGGCGGGGAAGGCAACATGTTGGAACCAAGTTTGCATGACCAAAATATATTGCATTAATCGAAGAACAAATATACTCGCGCGGTATGATCACGCCAAAGCTCCCGAGGGCTCGTTCCTCCAAAGAGTGCTATTTGAGGAGAGAGTTGATGCAGGACGATGCGTAGGGTTTACGCATCTGTCGGCTTTTTTCTAGGAAACCCGACATTCATGCGATTCTTAAATTAATTTTGCAAAAATTAGAGCGGAACTTACACGAACTTTAAGAAATGAGGCAACTAAATTTTTTTTTTTGCAAAGCACAAAATCGTTATTTTGTTTTAATTGAATTTTCTTAAATAAAATGGTTCAATTTTAATCCGGGGTTGGAAGTTTGCAACTTTCGTTCCGTTCCCCTTGTCGTAGCAAATGGAAATCGTGAACTCCAAATACATTTCCGTTTGGAGTTTTCGACGTACCGTTTGCTGACAAAATTCGGGCGAAAACCCAGCAAAGAGTCTATTTTCCTACGAGAAAATATTGAGGTGCACACAAAGGGAAAGAAAGAAACAATTACCCTCAGAAGAGACGTCTTCCGTATTCCGAAGTCGATGACGATCTCTTGAGGAACTTCTCGTCACCTTCGATCTTCCATTCCGAGGTCGGCCGTTATCGCACACGGGCACCAAGGATTTAAATCACTCCCTCACACGAGGCGGATCCGCGGAATCACTCAATCTAGTAAGGAAGTCACAAGCTAATCAATCTAAATTCACTCACTCTCACACTAGAGGATCCATGAAATCTCTATCACTCACGGTGGATCCACGAAATCTCAAGTACTCAAGGTGGCTCCACGGAATTTCTAAATCTCTAACCTTTGATCTTCCCCTCTCAGGAGACAAGTAACCAAATGTTATATTTTCTCCTACAACTATTTACCGAAGTAAAACAATCACATACACTTTCTCTCCAAAGAAAAATGTTCACAGCAATCCTAAGAAGCAGCATTGAACAAGTACAGTAAAGGTAATGTTACTGTTCATCAACTATTAACTATTGAAATCTACAGCAGTATCTCATCTCCTTCCGCAACTCTCAGATAGAATAATAAAAAGAAATGCAAGCAACAACTTCAAGCGCTGAACTAAAACCGATCCCAACTCTACATCAACACTATTCATCATCTTCCCTAATTCTACAGAAACAGAATTCTTCAACTATGGCTACAGGACATCACAGCAATATCAATTGTTCATCACACGCCTAACTTCTAACTGGAAATCAAAATGCAAATCACCCTATTCTACTGTTTATCTTCTCTAAACTCTCACACAAGAAACGCTTACAGCAAGCTTCAATAACATTCATCAATCCCCCCCCCCTAAAACGAAATCAGCAGTCCTCTTTATACAGTGTTCCCAATGATCTCACGATGGAGAAAAAAAGAAACCGTCGGCGCTGGAGCTTACGTGGAGGAGATCGTGGCGGAAGTTGCGGCAGTTGTGTGCGGAGGAGGCAACGCCAAGCTCGGGGGAGGTAGCTCACGCTAGCGGTTGGTGTTCACGCGCGGCTGGATCGTGGGAGCTCCGGCAATTGCGAGCATTTCTGGCCGGAAATGTTGGAGAACGGGAGTGCAAGCCCTAATCAGCGCCATTGTTGAAACGGGAAATAAGCAGCGGCTTTTGATAACAGGCGTTGGACCGGCTGAGAAGGAAGGCTGAACCGGCTGTTTGCTGATGGATGGCCTATATATGTGTATATATCTATATATATACACATATACTTATGAGTATTATAAATATATATATATATATAAACAGATATCTTATATATATCATATATGTATATGTTTGTATTTCTTACATATATATATATATATTAAAAATTGTAAAGTTTAGACCAATTACACAAATAAAAGTTACGCAAATAATATATGCTTGACTCAAGGCCGATAGAGGTCCGGTCGTGTGCGGTGTCGGGTATTTTCGTCGACCTGTTCGGGGTTGGTTTCCACCAAGAGTTCTATCCTAGACTTCCAAAATAAGAACCAACACTCCTCGCCCCTCCTTATATAGGTTGGGACTTGGGAGACTAGTGTTAATTACTATATTGCCCATACATCATTATAATGCCCCGCCCTAGCCAGGGATGGTCATGGGATTATGCTTCACTTTCTTATTTGAATTATTTGGTTGATTACAAATAATCAGATGTCTGCCTTAAAACAGACATAACCTACTTTCAGCTTTGACATATACATTGTCTCATTTAATATTTGTAATATTCACATAACCCACGCATGAATGTTAAGCTTATTCATTTTGGATAAAAATTACCTAGTGATTATATTTTTTATTTATGGATGTTGGGTAGGTGATGCAGGACAGGCGTCACACCTGTCTGTCATCCTGGAGTCACACAGGGGGTCCACCTTGGAGTCCACTAAAGTGGCTTTCATCAGGGTTGCAGCCCATACACCTCAACCCGTCTCCACCATGGAATCACCATCATTCGGCGAGTTGTTGAGGTCCGGGATCGAATACCCGGCCTCCTAGATAAGAGTTTTTCACCAGTGCTCTCATCACCAACTAATCTGCAGCTCAGTTGGTGATGAGAGTTCTGGTGAAATTGTTTCTTATCTAGGAGGTTGGGTGTATGGTTGTTGAGGCTTCAACTCGTGGTGACTCCATGGGGGTTGGGGTGCATGGGTTGCAGACCTGATGAAAGTCACCTTGGTGGACTCCAAGGTGGGCTCCGGGTGGGACTCCAGGATGGTAGGCAGATGTGACGCATATCCTGCATCAGTAGGCAGAGTGAGATCTCTCCATTGTGTACTTACTAACCATCTTCATGAATCTGTTAGATCTTCACTCAATTGGGGGTTTACATCCGCTAATTGGTTACCTGAAGAACTCGGATGCCAGCATTCGAGCTAAAGCGGCAGATGTAGTGACCACCATTGTACAGAACAATCCCAAGAGCCAGCAACTTGTGATGGAGGCAAGCGGACTTGATCTTCTACTGTCTAACCTTTCTACTGATTCCGATGTTACTGTTCGCTCCAAGGCTCTTGGAGCAATATCTTGTATGTTTCTCTGCCTTTGTATATATTTTTTCTCATTTAGCCCAAGGACGTGTGAAATTAATGTTGAATATATTATAGCTCTTTTGTAAACTTCCTGCCTGAATTTTCCAGCTCTGATTAGAAACAACAAATCTGGAGTGAATGCATTCAAATTGGCTAATGGTTATGCAGCACTTAGAGACGCTCTGAGATCAGATGATACTAGATTTCAGAGGCAAGGCATTCCACTATTTTGCTTATTTATGTTTTGTACCTCTAAGTTTTGAAAATTTACAGATTGCACCCCTCTTATTGTTGAAATTACAAAAACCTCCCCTAAATGGTACAAAACATAACATTTACCTCAAATTGGTACATAATGTTATGTTATGGTACAAAACATAACATTTACAAAACATAACATCCCCTAAATGTTTTGCTTATTTATGTTTTGTCAACTTCATAGAAGGTAAATGTTATGTTTTGTAACGTTCAGGGGAGTTTTTTGTAATTTCAATAATAATAGGGGGTGCAATCTGTAATTATACTAACTTTCAGGGGAAGTTTTGGTAATTATTATAGTAATTTTTTTTTCTTTTATCTTATCAGGAAATCTCTCCACCTCATTCATTATCTTATTCAAGAGAACAAATCAGACATCAGCACTGTAACAGAGCTTGGCTTTCCGAGGCTCATGGTACACCTGGCTTCCAGCGATGATTCCAGTGTGCGGGAAGCCGCACTTGGAACTCTTCTGGAGCTTGCTTGGGGCTCGACCGTGGAGGGTGGAACCAGCTCTTTTGACGAGGCTACAAAGTTGAAGCTGAAGCAGATCCTACAGCACAGAATCGACGACATCAGCTCTATGGATGCCGACGATCTTCGCGCAGCCCGGGAGGAGAGACAGCTGCTGGACTCTTTGTGGAGCATTTGTTATGATGAGCCATCCTCGCTCCGGGACAAGGGTCTCTTGGTTCTTCCCGGCGAAGAAACCCCGGAGCAGCCTCCCGATGTGGCCGGAAAATTGTTCGAGCCTCCTCTGCGTGCGTGGGCTGCAGCTAATCCTCCTCGGCCTTCGACTCCTGAGAAGAAGACTGAGAGCCCCTTGCTGCTTGGACCACCAGGGCCTTGAGAAATTGAGATGCTGTTTTTAACTAGTAATGTTATTTATGAGACTGAGCACATACTAATATGGTTACCTTTATTGTAGTGTGGCAATGGAGTAATTTTTGGTTTGGCGTGGCTCACCGTTAGCGCGAGATCAGTGCCGTGCACTCACACATCAAATATCGTGCGTCTGATTTGATGTGCGAGTGCACGGCCCTCATTTCTTTGTTCACGGTGAGCCAGGCCCACCCAAAATTTATACGTGGCAAGGTCTGTTAAAATTTATGTAGGGTCGGTTCCTCTACGGCTTTATTTAATACCTATAATTTTGGTGAATGGTTTATCTTCCTGCTTCATCCATTTGCTCTTATAGGACTCGGGGCTTCGGTGCGGTTGCCGGAAAACGTCTCCGCTCATTAAGGTCCATTTGGAATGCCCCCCCGTTGCTACCGCGACCAACATGAGGGGACTGCGTGGCGCATGTACCACCTTTTAGAGCAATCCAGGAAAATCTTTTTCACTCCTTCACAATCCCGCAACCCTATACGTGTGCTCCAGGATCGCGAATCTTCCCCCGGCAATCTTGAAATCTCGGTGATTTCTTCTGGTGAGTGCAGTGATTTTTGGGTGATTTGCTTGTGGCTGAGGATACTCTAGGACTGATATCGAGTCGAGTTCGAGCGATTTTGGCTCGCCTCGAAATCGAAATTTTTGAATCGAACTCGAAATCGAAATTGATTTCGAGTCGAGTCGGCTCAACTTGAAATGACTCGATTTCTAATTGACTTGAAATCGAATTGAGTATGCTCGAAATTGAGTAATTTTTCGTTTTATTCATCGTTTGCTCAAAATTAAATTGGACAACCTATAAATTTAGCAAATGAAACAGTTAAAACTTCATTCTTTTTATTTAGATTTAAATTGTTATTTTTAATCATAAAATAAGAATATATTAATAGATACATAAAAAAAAAATTTAATCGATGCGAATCATATTTCGAGCGATTCAGGGCTGACTCGAAATCAGATTTGAGTCAAATTGAATCGAGTCGAATCAATTTTAACCGATTCCGATTCGGCTCAATTTTTAAATGATTTTCGAGCGATTTTCAAGTTTCGAATAATATGCCCAACACTAGGATAGTCCCAAAAAGCAATTACCCCTGAAAACCTGTCGCCGCAACCAGTTCCCGGTATGCAAATGTATGAGCAGAAATCTGGTGAGATTCATTATTTGATAATTCACATTCCCCTCAACTGTTAGAATTGATGTATATATGCTCTACTTATATGTTATGTAAGTAGGCATTAATGGAGCAAATACTTCATTTTTTTTACTTACCAAATATTTTCTTAAAAAGGTTTTGATTTTGCTCCTCTGTTCGGTTGTGTGATGGAATTTGTGAAATGAATGATGCCATGATTTTTTGTGAATAATTTTCGCAAATGGAGGGAGGAACCCTATGACCAAAAACAAATAAAAAAAATAAGCGGGATCAGTTGAAAAAAGAAATGATGTTACGACGAGAGTTGAAATGGGGCAAGATTGGATTGGGTTGAAATTTCTCGCGCAAAACTATTGCCGCTTCTAGTGGGCGGTTGGATGAAAGATTGAAGCGTAAAATCTTGCTCTAGACTCCATATTCAAATACACAATATCATTTATTATTTTGATACATTTTGTAAGGGAAAATCAGGCTGTACAAGGAAGAGATGAAATATTCAACATATAATTTAGCAGAGCAATGTGACATGACATTGTCATAGTAGTTATGATTGTGCATAATTATATTCGTAGATATACATCTGGTTTTAAGCCGGATTTCATGGCCTGTGATGATAACAAGAATTTAATATATCCCGAGACAAATGAAATAGAGCAGACCAGAATCAAAAGAAGACCAAGCTAGAGATGTGCGAGTTGGTACTCGTAAAATGATTGCATTGCATGACTTCATTGCAGAACAGTTGTACTAAGCTAATGCGTAATTTGCACCTTTTTGGAGAAGTAGTTAAATTAATCCACATACTTCAAGTGATGTTAATAAATTCAAGTGACCACACTTTTTGTGAAAAGTGGTGATTCTTCTGATGAAAGTGTTGCAATCATTTATATGAACAAGCATTGAAGCCAATAAATGCATGTCAAAATTCACAATTTTCAAGTATTCTCCAGATTTCTTCAGTTGTTTAAGAGCGTTTATATTGACAGCCCTTATATAATTATTGACAGCCTAAAGATAATAGCAGCCCAAAAAAAGACTATTGACAGTCCAAAAATTAAGTTTTTAAAAGACATTTTTAGTTAAAGTGTTCAACATGAAAATTGTAGATCTCAACAAGATCTACAACTTTTATATTGAACACTTTTTCTAAAAATGTCATATAGCAAGCATATTTTTAAAAGGCGTGGAATCCGTGCAGAACTCGCATAATTCCGCCCGAATTCCGCGACTTTTGAAAATAGGTCTGTTGTATGACATTTTTAGAAAAAGTGTTCAACATAAAAGTTGTAAATCTCGTCAAGATCTACAACTTTCATGTTGAACACTTTTTCTAAAAATGTCATATATAGACCTTTATTCAAAAGGCGTGTGTTCGTGTTTTGGGCTACTATTAGCAGTCATATTATGCGTGTTTTTCATTATTTTGCCGGGCCGCCAACAGCTAAAGCTGGGCTACCAATATAAACGTCCTTGTTTAATTGCAGAACTTATGGTTCATTATATTTCAAAGAAAGTCCATATGATCCCTTTGCACATATTGTGGAGACGGACTTAAACTCTTATGAACAAGGATCTGATAGTGTCTTTAAGTCCTTTCACATTTCTTTTATAAACCAATTCTCTAACACGTGTATGGGTTAAAGGGCAATTACAGAATAAGGGGGCACCCCAATACCATCCAAAATGGCCGCTGCCAACATTCTAGGACACAGAACAGAGCAATTTTTAGGTGCAGTAGCATACAAAGGAAGGGGTGGGTGAGATCTGGCCAAAAAGCACTTGAAAAAAAACATGTTCTGATCAGACGGCCATCAGCCGATCGAACGGTTGTGAGCTATCCAACCCGCACCTTCCTTTTGTATGCTACCCACACACAAATTTTACACACACCACCGGTCAGTCAGACTGTCATAGCACCTAATCAGTAAGAAAATTTACACCTGAAGAAATAATTTAGTACTGTTTATTCTAGTACATAAATTTTAACAATTTCAATACATAACATCTTAATAATCTATTCATTCTTGTCACATTTTACACGATTTTTTTCCAATATTTCAGAAAAATAGCCCATTGAGCAAAAAGAATAAGAAAAAACAGGATTAAAAGAGAGGTAATGGGATCAAAAAAGGCGAAATTTTACTGTCCAGGCCCTAGTTATAATCGGGAGTCGTTGGAGATACTCATTTATATCTAAGATACAACTCCTTTATCTGAGATACATCTACCTTTTCACATGACACAATGTAGTTGAGATAAAGGAGTTGTATCTCAGATATAAATGAGTGTATCTCCAGTAACTTTCGATTATAATCGGGACCCGGACGCAAAAAATTTGCCAACAAAAGAGAGCAAGTTACCAAACACCTGAAGAGTGCAGCATGTACATATGCTCATGTTCTTTTCTTCTGAGCTTCTTGCCGTCTCAGTAAGTTCCAGTCCATTTTTTCTCGCTTATTCTGACTATTTGAACTGCTTGGATGATGAGATGGAGGTTTTTTACTAGAAACCGGAGTTTCGGATTTCTGGAATTTGTTCAGAGCTGGCGTTTCAGACTCTTCCAATGGCTGTTTTCTTTTGAGGTCTGCATCTAAACTATTCTCTTGATTGCTATCTTTCGACTTCTCGGATCTGATCACATAGAAAACTAGAATTTAGATTACAAAAAAGGTAATGTTAACAATGTGATGCTTCGAGCAAACGGAAGGTCGCAAACTGAAGAAAAACCAGTATGAAACTTTGTTAGGGTTTAGATAAATTCCCGGGGGGAGTCCAGTAAGGGAAGGAGTCCGGTAGTGGGGAGGGAGAAGAAATGAGAAAGAAGAGAGAGGACACTTAGGAAGCAACTGATACGGACATGAACACACTTGAATTAATTTGGGAGCACACGGATACAAATTCGGAGCAAGCTCCGGCCAAGATCAAGGACTGGGCCCTCCTAGTGATCCTTCTCTCTTGATGAGAGCTTACAACCCTAATAATCCAAAAGACGTCTAAACCCATACACCCCACCCCCTTATATAGATGAGGGAGGGAAAATATAAAAGGAAATACAATATTAATAAGGTAATTAATTAACATAATTAATATTAATCCATTAATGAATACCATTTGATTACAAACATTAATCACGACGGCTTCCATATGTGCTCCCCTGACGCCTGCAAGGTTGTGTACTTCGGCGGATGTGACTTCGTAACAATATGCCGCCTTTGAAAATTGACCTTGTCCCCAAGGTCAAGACAACAAGATTTGTCAGGATCTTCAACAATGTCGGCAGCGGGTACGGTCAAAAAATCGTGACGGCAGAGGGGGGGGGCAAATAAGGATGATTAAAAATAGTGGGGAGGGGATTGGGGCCGGGCTGGAGTGCACGGGATAAAGAAAAGAAAAGAAAGGGGGACATGCTAGCAGGGGGTGTTGATTGGGGAAGACAAAAGTTGGCAGGAGAGAAAGGGGGCAGGAGGGGAGGATTACAACACGGGGAGAGGGTGAGCGCGGGGAAGCCACAGAGTGGTGCGGTGGCTCGCATCGGAGTTGGATCTGGGACGAATGGAGCGTGGCGACGAAGCCCTGTGCTGGGAGATCGGCGGAAGAAGAAGAAACGTCGTGTGCAGCGGGTGCAAGAATCGGCGCGGGCCGTCGTCGGCGGACGACGACGGCAGAGGGATCCACGCCACCAACGATAAGGTTGCGGGCTGCGGCTGCGGCGGTCGAAGGCGATGCTGGAGGTGCGGCGCCAACTGCGCCTGCTGTAATTTCCGCGGACTGGAACTGGCGGTTGGCACGAGGCTGGAGAAGTTCCTGCAGGAAGGCAGATAACGAGGCGAGGACGTCGTCCTGAAAGATGAGGTGGCATTCGATGGAGGCAGGGCTGCATGCGATGGAGTTGAGGGAGGTGTCCATCGTGGCACAATCCCCGGCGGCGACAAACGAGCGGACGGGGGCAGCAGGTCGGACCATTGATACGGCTAGCAAAGAAGAACGAGATATGATTGCATTAAACAAGAACACAGATACAATCCGAAGCGAACTTCGGCCAAGATTAAGAAGGTTGGATCCTCTTAGTAATCCTTCTCTTTTGATGAGAGCCCAAACCCTAATAACCCAAAAGATGCCTAAGCCCATACACTCCTCCCCCTTATATAGATGAGGGAGGGAAAATATAAAAGAAAGTACAATATTAATAAGATAATTAATTAATATTAATCCATTATTAATACCATTTGATTACAAACATTAATCGTGGCGGCTTCCATATGCGCTCCCCTGACGCTTGCAAGGTTGTGTACTTTGGCGGATGTGACTTCGTAACAGCAACCCTAATTCTTAACATTCATCCCAAATAAAACAAACACTCCTACCCTTCCCCTTATATAGATGAGAGAGGGCACACTTAATAATATTAATTAAATATCATTTAATTAATACAACTTAATCACGACACGCTTAATAAAACATTACATTTAATGTTAATATAATCTAATTAATATTAATCAATTAATTAATAGAACTTAATCATGGCGGCTTCCAGAAATGCACTTTGATGGTTCCGACGAAGGTTAACGGCTTTAGCAAATATGCAAGGATAACAGTCGACCGATCTAGCGAATTTGTGAGCGTAACAATATATTGCCCTTGAAAATCGACCTCGACACCAAGGTCGAAGCTCCAAGCTTTGTCGGGAGCTTTAAAAATGTTGATGTCGTGTGGTATTTGGGAAACAGAGTAGAGGCCATGCCTTGAGGGAGCAGCCTGAAGCGTGGAGAAATAGAGAAAATATATGGGGGAGCCGAAGAAGTAGCGGCGGAGGGGGTCCGTGAGATAGATGCAAAAATGGAGAGATTGTAAACGATGAAATGTTGATGGGGATAATTGGGTGGAGCTTTGGGTGGGAAGATGCGAGCAAAAATTGAGAGATTGTAACTAGTGATATGTTGATGGGGATAACTGGGTGGAGCTTTGGGTGGGAAGATATTTGGAGGTAGGGAATGGAAGGATATGGGAAGGGGATAGTGGGACCCGCTGAGATGGGAAAAGAAAAAAGAAACTATGGGAGAGAAGAGATAATCTGGAGGTGTGATACTGTCAAAGATATTGCATGAGAGCGCGAGACAGGAGAAGTAAATCACTGTGAAAGAGAAGTTTCAGCGTGACTGCAACAGACGGGGGGGGGGGGGGGGGAGGGGGGGAGGGAGGGGCTCGATGGCGTGGAGATGTGGAGGGATTACAGTGTGCTCCTCACTAGAGCAGGAAGCGCGAACATGAAGGCAAAGCCGACTAGAGGCGTGTGCGAGTTAGCGCTGAAGAACCAGGAAGAGATGGTCGGCGGCGACCATGGAAGTGGAGCTGGCCGGTGGAGGCCATGGAGGAGCTAGACGGTGGTGGCCATGGATGAGGCCACGCGGGGTCTTGTGTGATTGAGGTGGTCCATCTCCGATAGCAGTTGCGCCCGCAAGGCAGGGATGTTGGAGCCGACGGTCAGGGCGTGCGGCGATGTGGTCTCTCCAACCATGGTACGTGGAGGCAGGGGAGGCAGGGGAGCACGAAGGTGGGGGCTGCAAGAGGAGTACAGTTACATCAATGTGGGGAGTATATTCTTTCCGACATCGATGTTGGTGGCTGATTTGAAGCAGGGCAGAAAAGGAGGATCCCTGGAGGCTGGATGACGATGTTGGTGATTGTGGAGGTGTGGCAGTTGCGGCAACTAGAAAGAAACCTTGAACTGGAGCGTTTGGGACAACAAAGTAGCTAGTTTTTGGTGACGGTGCCAAAAGCAAGCTCTTGGGAGGAACCGCTGCAGCGACGCAATCGAGTTTGACGAGTCGATCTAGTTTGGCAGTGAGGAGGTCGGCGAGCATAGCATCATGTCGATTGAAGCGTGCACAGACGGTGAGGACATGGTCGAAGAGGAGGCATTCCAAGCAGTGGTCAAAGGGAGCACTTGTGAGATTCAAACGAAGGAAACTGCGGTCAGAAAGTGGCAGGTCGGACCAATTGTGAGGGTTTAGATAAATTCTTGGGAGGAATCTAGCAAGAGGAGGCTGGACGTGGTGAGAGAGAAGAAAGGAGGAAGAAGAGAGAGGGCGCTTAAGGAGCACCCCCCGCGCACCTCCCCCGCGCGCCTCCCCCGCACGCCTCCCCCGCACCTATATAGATGGGGGGGCACACTTAATAAGACATTACAATTAATAGTAATATAATCTATTTAATATTAATTAAATACCATTTGATTAATATTAATCAATTAAATAATACAACTAAATCACGACACACTTTATAAGACATCACATTTAGTATTAATATAATCTAATATAATCTAATTAATATTAATCAATTAATTAATACATCTTAATCATGTCGGCTTCCAGAAATGCGCTTTGATTGTTCCGATGAAGGTTGATCGCTTTAGCAAATATGTAAGAATAATAGTTGACCGATCTAGCAAATTTGTGAGCGTAACAAACTGACATCAGGAAGAAGCTTAAAAGTTTCAATAACAATTACAAATCATGAAGGCCTTTAAGGAAAATTGAGCATTCCAGTTTAGGGCTCATTTGGCTACTAGTGGATTGGAGACCAAGTGTTGGAAAGCGATAGTTTTTCCCCTATGAAGCACGGATACTTCCCGAAGGCAGCGTACCCATACCAGATACGTATCCGGTACCGGCATGTACCCGATACTCGACGGATAAACCTATGTGGACACAGTTGGACTTAGCTCTATGCTATGAAGTGTTGGTGCATCCAATTAAGTTGTGTATCTGTACCGAGTATGTTTCCAGTACTAGTACGTTTCTGTTACAAGTGCGTGTATTGAACATGTTGATACAATGCAAGTTATTAACAAAATGGCTAACTTGTCTCTAGACTAACCGAAGATTGAAGATTTTGATCTCCAACAATGAAGAAGAAAAAAAAAAGAAAGATGAGTAGACTTAAATTTAAACATATAAGATGTTAAATTTTGTAACATTTACGAATGATTAATGTTTGAAAATTTCATGTTATGTTGCATTGATTTGTGAGCTTGTACTTCAAGTTATGATATATGTTTGATGTTTCGATGTTTTAAGAACTATTTATTGCACTTCTGATATATATATAATATTTTTTATAACGTATAATGTCGTACCCGTATCCTTGTTTATAAATTTTTGACGTGTCGATGTACCGGGTACGTATCGTACTTGGTACCCGGACCCGTACCGGTGCTTCCTAGTTCTTCCCACTCATTGTGAATATGAAAATGGTATCATCAGTTTTGGAGATTTTGAAGGGTTTTTTTTTCTCGTTTAGAATTTAGAACCCAAATAACAAAATGAGCTATTGGTAGAATTTAAATTTCTGAGATTTTAGTTTTAGAAGAAGGAAATGCCAATATTAGAGATGAAAGTATTGTGAGAAAAGGTGACACCTAACAAAATTACTTCCAGCACTGAGAAAACACGAGGTTTAAGAGAATGTATACTACGCAGAAGAATTTGTTTGGAAAGTGCTAGTTTGGCCTTCTGTCACCCTGTGAGTCAATGCTGAGCTTTGCATAGAGATGTGCGACCACTTGAACCACACTCGACAATCAAGAAGCAATTGAAGGGGATTTTCTGGGAATGTCTCATGTTTTTGTTGAAAGAGAGGGAGATAATACTTGGAGCATATTATTCAATCACAATGGGGAAATATATAGGAGTTACAACGGACTCTTAAACAAGACTCACAATGTGGAATTAAACCCACGCATACAAAAAGGCTTTAAATAATATTAAAATATCAATATCTTTAACACTCTCCCTCAAGTTGGAGAGGAATCATTCAGCTTGGACACATCATAAAAAGAGAGATAATGGTGGTTGGCAAAGTGGGACAAAACAACAACCACAGGGGCCTAACCGCCTATCGTCGAGGATAATCCAACTGGGCATAAGCCACATGTCGTTGGTCCACAAACCGATCATGATCACGTTGGATGCTCCCGGAGCTGAAACTAGATAAACCAACAAAGGTCAAACCACCCCTACCCAACAACGAACAAAAATTAGGGGAGACACAAACAACACATGAAATATGTTTGGAGGCCGTATGTGACTAAGGCAGAAGTCGGGAAAAAAAGTCATCAGAATCGCCCTCATCACTAACATTCCCCCTCACGTGGAACACGTGTTGAAGGCATAGAACACAAAAACATAATAAATAAATGACACAAACAAAAAAATGACAAAAATAGCGAAGGATAGAGGCTGTCGGCGAGAACAGGCCCAAGATGCAGCGAGAAGAGCATGGGCACAAGCCAGCGGCGAGCAGAATGCTCAAGCAGCTGCGAGCAGAGAGCTCGAGCAAGAGCGAGAAGAAGCCTCATGCAGCGGCGAGCAGAAGAGGGAGGCCCGGTAAGAAAGAGAGGAGCTCGGTACGAGAAGAACCATTGTCACCAGCAAGGAGGAATGAGAGGCAGATCTGGAATAAATCTGGAGCAGCGGAGAGAAACTATTCAAGGCGAGACCACAGCGAAGGTGGGATCCATGGAGGCAGCGGCAGCAAGGGGAATCCATCGGAAGAAGAGGCTTCATTGGAAATGGCAGAGAAGCATCCCCACGGAATAGACAGAGGAGAAGATCCACGGGATCAGCAGAGGAGAAGCTGCGGGAGACGCACCTGTTGACAGGATCACGAGACAGAGTTGTCGGCGAAGAGGGAAGCGGGATCTACAATGTAGAGCGCAAGAGCATCGACAGGATCGCGGGGAACAGGAGCTCGACGGGATCAGCAGGGAAAGAACTTTCACCCAAGGACAAGCGCAACAGTGGAGTTCGAATGGATCGTCGATATGATCCGTTAACGTGATCATCAACAACGACTGTGGATGGGAACGGAGCAGGATGAAGGCAACAACGAACGAAGAGGCAGCATCGGGCCCGCCAACGGAATCCATTGTCATCGATGGGATCAAATGCTTCTCCACCGATGGAATCATAAATTGAATTCGTCGATGGGAGCGGAAGCAGGGCTCCTAGACGGGATCAAAAGCTGGACTGATCACCAACATGATGACGGGACATAATTTAGAGGGAAAAAAATCCACCGAGCTTAGGTCGACAATAAATTAGGGCGGCCAAAAACTTCATGGAATCGGTTTCTCCTCGGATACCATGTTGAAAGAGAGATAATACTTGGTGCATATTATTCATCCACAGAGAAAATACATAGAAGTTACAATGAACTCTTAAACAAGACTCACAATGTGGGACTAAACCAACACATACTAAAAGACTTTAAATAATACTAAAATATCAATATCTTCAACCGTTGTAATAAATGTGGATTGATTATTAAGTCTTCTAAATTTGGATATTATATTCCTTGTGTGCCCATGGAATCTATATAATGATGAATCTTGTAACTGGTTGGGCATCTTTTGAACAATAGAGTTTTTGGGCTTCTCTCTTCAGAGTGAAATTGGCCAAGGACTGGGAGAAAATTTTCCTCGAGTTCTGTTCTTGTTCTACTTTAGGGCAATCTTCATCTTCTCCATTCATTTTCTTCATTCTCCTTTCCTTCAACTTTTTGCTTCATAATAGAATCCTACTAGATTCCAATTGAAGAGGATTTTTTGAACATAGCCACCAAAAGCGAAAGCTGATCATGATGACGGTACTCAACGAACGGTCATAATGGGAGATAATAGCCGATTAGCACAGAGAGCAATGGGGACATTGAATGCCCCGCCACCCTAACAAGGGGAATGTGGCATAAGTGTTTCGCAAATAACATGCTGAGAAAATCCCATCAAATAGAACATCAGAGACCCCATAAAAGTGCCACTACAATAATTCAACAAACCACATGTATAATCAGGAACCAAAATCACTAAAATCATGACTTTCATTGAATATCAGTCATATTAACTTATGGCCTGCTTGTTATGACAGAGTTAGAATTGATATCAAGAACTGACATCAATTCCAATTTCTAAAAATTTGGAATTGGTTTGCATTTCAATTCTATTGTTTGGGTGAACAATGAAATGGATCATGCAAAAATGTAATTATTTATCCACTATTTTGAATGTAATTATTTAGCAGTGCAAGAAGGACGGATGACTTCGTTATTAAGTTGGGTGATCAAGATATTTCCCGTAGTGAGTGTTTTAAATATCTTGGATCGATAGTTCAAAAAGACGGAGGTATTGATAAAGATGTGACACATAGAATCCAACCGGGTTGGTTGAAGTGGAGAGACGCGTCAGGGATCTTGTGTGATCGTAAAGTACCATTAAAACTTAAGGGCAAGTTCTACCGTACTGGGATTAGACCAGTGATGTTCTATGGTTCTGAGTGCTAGGCAATGAATTGTGTACACGAGCAAAAAATGGGAGTTGTGGAGATGAGAATGCTTAGGTGGATGTGTGGACAAACGAGACTGGATAGAATTAGGAATGAATGTATCAGGGATAAGACAAGAATAGAACCAATTGCAGAGAAGATGTGAGAAGCTCGACTAAGATGGTTTGGACACGTACAAGGAGACCATTAAAGGCACCTGTTAGGCGTTGTGAGAGTCTAGTCACTAGGCATGTTAAACGAGAGGGGTAGACCAATAAAGACTTGGAATGAAACTATAAGGAAAGACATGTACTTAGGCATTAGTGAGATTATGACACAAGATAGGGCACAATGGCGACAAAGGATCCATATAGCCGACCCCACTATAGTGGGATAAAGGCTTGAGTGTTGTTGTATTTCGATTGTAATTATTGAAGATTCGGTAATTGGACGCAAGAACCATCACCACGAGCAGTTTTGGGATGATGAGAATAGGCTTTCCGAAAATTTGAGGACAATTTAGCAATTTACATTTTTCAACGAAATTAGTCAAATGGAGATTGTAGGAAATCTGGTAATCTTACTGATGAGTCGTAACCACCAACGACCTCATGAACGATGAGAAGAAGTTTCCCGAAAAATGTAATGACAATCCAACATTCATTTTTTTATAATAATGATCCGACAGAGATTGTCGGAGATCTGACAATCGGATCAACGAACCGTCACCAATAGCAGTCTTGGAACGGAGGGAATAATCTTCCCTGAAATTTTTATGATGATCCAAGAACTTTCATGTTTTCTTGTTATGCATAAGGTAGGTGCATGTAGAGATCACCCTCTACAGGTGGTGCGTGCACAAATCACAAGTCATGCGTAGAAGGTGAACTTGCAAGTGTCCCTGTAACCAATGCATAATATATAAATAGCTAGTGCATCAGGCATGACGTGGTGTGCTATGGTGTGTGCATGCAAGCAACAACTTATACGGTCACTGGCTTGTGCATGGTTTGCAACTTTGCATACATGCGATATGCACAAGCATATGCGTGTATACCAGTGGCGACTTGCGAACAAAGTCAAGTGCAAATGCAAGTGAGGTGAACTCTAAACAATACAAGCCTTAGGTGCAGTGCCGAGGAAATATTTCTTATCTAGCCCAAGAATGATGTATGCATGCAACAAGTGATTTGACGATAAATTGCCAATAACAATAAAGCATATACCATTAGCATTCAACCAACAAGAAATAAGTAAATAATTGAGGTATGCAAACATGTAGGACTTTGATGGAGATTGACGGTCCAAATAGCCCACTAACATTTATGCCGGCAGGAGGAATTGATCTAATCGTCATCCGAACAATCTGAGTCTATAGATGCGTTTGGACGCTTGTTTCAACATTACATCATGCATTTGTTTATTTATTTTGTGTTTTATTTAGTGTTGGTCGAAACAAATATGAACGACCATTATGAGTTGTCTATATTGGTTGTCATAATCCTCATTCTCTATTTATATGCATGTACACTTGAGGTGAGGGCGTGGAGCTTTGATTCAGATTTTCCAGAGCCCCCAGTCCTCACAGTGTCGTGTCGATTCAGTGAGCCCATGTGGCCTCATACCACAAGCCAGACACCACAGTCGTTCACTCGTTCTCCTTCCGATCTCAATACCCCTCCAGCAGCCCCTGTCTGATCCCAATTCTCCAACCGACCTCGTCTTTAAATCCTGATAACCCAGCCAGACCCACTTCTGATCCCGATCCCCCAGTCGGCCCCATCTTCTGATTCCAACATCATATAGTAGCCCCCCTTTCAATCCCGATCCCAAGACAATCTCTTCTTCTGAACCCGATCCTCCAACTGACGACCTACCTTCCTGGGCCTAACCACCCCGCCCCCCCCCCATCCACCCCCCAAGTTGTCAGGAATTGCCCAGACAAAGACAATCCCTCACCCTCCTCATTCCCCATCTTCAACTATTTCAGGCCATGACTCCTGTCGGAGTTTCTGTACATCAAAGTCACATCTCTACGTATGCATACATAAGTCAATGGTGTTAATGTTTTCTTTCATTGTATGTTTGGACCATATTTCCACGAATGTGATATTACATGTATATTTGCATTGCACTAAAAATATTTGCTTCTCTATTCGTGGGTGAATGTAAATTTAATTTCTGGAAAAAAAATTGCTTTTATTTACGTGTTCATTGTAACCCCATAATTATTTAATCAATCAATTGAAATATAAGTCGGATTCCTCGCCCCCACACATGTATCATTTAGACTAGACTACGATCTTACCACCACCACACAGGATTTATATTGCTTATATTACACTTTCACGGCCTACCCTACGTCGGTTTTCCTCTGATGTGTGTTTGTGCGCGCGTGCAGGTGAGGGGGCGTTAACCAAATGCACATGGAATAAATCCTCTAAGTAAGGTTCTAGATGTCGGGGATACGTTGTTTAGGGGTTTTTTTTGTCAATATTAATATGTTGAGAGATATATCCATAATATTTCAAATATCGGGATTCAATATTTAATTATATATACATAATTATACAAAAACATAATCATTCTTTAATATATATTAATATATTAACAATTTAGCATTCATTAAATTTCTAAATCTGCCCAGTATAAATAGTTTATGTTACACAGGGAAGAAAACAAGAGGAAGCCAAGAAATCATTGATGATAATGGAAGATAAAGAACCTTCAGTCCAAAAGTCAAGCAAAATCATAGCTAATAATAATGGGGGTAGGGAAGAAAGCCAGAGGAAAGGCACAAAGAAACCCAGAAAGCAAAACAATTTTGTTTTATTGTATCTTAAATCATCGACACTAAATAAATTAAACTGAACAAATTCATCCAATATACCGTCGGGATATATCATTGAATATATCGGCTGATAGCGGATATAACGGTAGATATATTCCAAAAAGATATTTGCAAAAAAATTGGAAATGTGTTGTCTAATCCATGAAACCATTATGTTGGCCGACAGGTTGATCATGTCGGACAATATCCACAACACGGGTTGTAAGTCACGATTAGTAACAAAACAAATATACTAGCATAGATGACATTCATAATCATATAGGAACCAAGTTCATACAACTATGTTGAAAACAATAAACCCAAGCAATGAACCTCACTAGTAAGGTGTCAGGAGGTAAGGACGTGAAGATTTGTTGAACATCGGCAGTGATGAACCACAGTGGCAAAAGCAGTTTTATTGTGGTTTTCAGAGGGGAGAATGGGCTAGATGTTGGACAGGATGGGGTTGGAGTAGATTGAGGGGCCGCTTGATAGTCCTTAAGGGGAGAAGGGGGGTCGGCCAGCCTGTATAGGGCAAGGGTAGGGGTCATCCGGGTCAAGAATAACCTAAAAGGGGGATGGTTTAGGCTAGCAATGTTGGGGGGATGGAGCGGCTAGGGATAGAAGGGTCAACAGTTCATGATTTAAGTTTGGAGAATGATCATTTGTTGTTTGAGCTTGACAGCAGCTGGAAAGGGCAGAGAGAAAAGGTTAGCTTGGGATAGGCCAAGATGAAGTGGTTGCCGCTAATAGAACGTGGGAGGAATGACCGATTGCTATTGGAGGGTCCAGGTTGGAAGTGGGAGCAACATAAAAGTTACTGGAATGGTTCGTCTACAAGTGAATATTGTTGAGAACTTGACTGATGTTAAACGACTAACGCGGTTGGTTGTGAAATGGGTGGCGACAATGGAAGGGAGTGAAGGGGAAAATGCAAACATAAGAGTAGGCACCTAGAGTTCGTGGAGTCGACACATAGTGATGGCCGCCGAATTCCAAGAAGCTCTCCAAAATCTGTGATGGTCGTCAAACCATCCCCCTTATTATAATAATACATGACTAGGCGACCATGATGGATGGCTAGGATTGACTACTCATGATAATTGTCTGATCTCGCTCAACAAAATACAAAAATTACATAAAATTACATGGATATGGACATGTCGTTCTGGATGCAACTGCAGACTCCGATCATCAATCGGACGACACCAAATATGGAAAGTGAGAAATCAGCCCCGAATGAGCTCAAAACTTGTGCTTCAAAAGGTCTCTCTTATCCTCAGTAATCACCCTGAGTTGAAAGAATTCATCTCCTGATGAATGAAGATGAGTATTCTCTCAGTGTTAATCAGGTAACAATCAATATGGCTCCAAAAATGCAACCTTGTCATCTGTGAATGAGCATCCTCTCAAGTGAATCAAGTATCTCTATGTGTCTTCATCTAGTGCGTCCACAAATTTGTAGGCCACGATGTCGGTGATGGTCTTTAAAGGGTGATGGTACTCATTGAAGTCAACTCATGTTCGTGGCCCCACAAAGACCAAAGGTGGTATTGGTGAAACCATATATGTGGACTCGGCGGTGGGTGAGCTCATATGCGTTCGTTCTGATCCTTCTATGACTATGTACAGACTCATTCGCTTGTCATTTAACTTTTTAGCAGGACCGACATGGAACCTCTGCAGTCTCCGCATGATTGTAACTTTGCATAGATACGAAGCAATTTCCCCTTGTCACCACCTGGGATAATCCCTTCCTCGGCTTTATGGCTTGGTTTAAGTCGTGACGGACAATCTTCTGCATCTTGTTATTCAGTTGTGCTCGCATCACGAATGTAGCATTTGTAGGCTTCTAGTTGGTCTACACGGATAGTAACCTCAAGTAAATTCACCCAAAAAATTTGGTAGCTAGATGGTGACGTTATAAATTGCACTGATTGTGCTACTCTTCCCACAGTGACCTCCAATATCACTGCTCCTTCAACTTCACTTCTTTGATGAACTCGAAGAAAAAGTTCATTATTTAAATGCAGTGTGCCCATCCTAGCTGCATATGGTCATTGGTATGTTCTAATAGGATGTTTATTGAGCTGCTAGTATCAACTATGATCCGTGAACATTGACATTTCCGGTTACAACACATAGCAACGGAATCATCGTATGGATTACGAACAGTAGGCACATCTGAACTTGCGAAGAACATGGCCCCAGATGGGGGCAAATTGAGTCTCAAAAAGATTAATATGACCTCTCTCGTATGAAGACGATTGAAGTTTGCATTCCTCTTTGATTTTAGACTAATTCACCATCGATGACATGAATGTCCAAGGTGGGCTCTATCGACACAATGTTCATGCTTCCTCCCTCAATTGCTTCCCAATGGTGTTGTGAACTAGCTCAGCTAGGAAACTTTGAAAAATAATCAATGAAGCTTCTCCAGGGAATTGTCAAGTTGATGTCATTGATCAGTTATGTGTCCAATGTCATGGTTTAGTTCGCAATATAGATTGTAATCATGATTCTTGACAGGCATGCTCATTGGTCGAGACTCGAGATAGCTTGAAAATTGGCTGAGTTTAAATGGTGTGCACTATTTGTACCAAAGGCATAATGCATGGTGGGATATGGATTTCCTCGAAGGCGGAAACTCTTTAATCATGCGGAGATTATCTCTCTGCGTTGCGGATGGTGCAATCAAATTTTGTGAGGTTGTTGTTGATGCCTCAAAGCAGACAAATCTAGGTAGTGGCACCCATCTCACCGCATTAACTTATTTTTTGGTCCCCTTATAAGGGGCAAGATGTGAAGCCACCCCTCGAGTGTTAAGACACGCAGTCATGTTCATCTATGTAAACTCATGTGAGTTTTAGTGTCCGCGTACGCGACTCATGGATCAACCTTGAGTTGGTACTTGAAAAACTTGTCCATCAATTCTCGAACAAGGAAACTTTCATCATGTTTTCATCAATGTATCAGATCCCCATCCTGGTCTTTTGAAAACGCATGACATTCTCAAAGATACTTTCTCTCCTCAGCTTCACGCTCAAGAGGTTGTTTGAACCTCTTCGCATCTTATTCGAACTAGTAAAGAATGAGGTGAGGAGATCATTCGTCGGACCATAACTTGTGATGCCTCCTTTCAACAAGATGAAAAACCAACTAACTGTCGCCCCCATCACATGTAGAACAACAAAAGATGCTTTCAACTCCCAAAAGATTGTGAGTCGCTAGAAAATTAGGATCCATGTGGCCGCTGAAAACTGGGAGTTTCGATTGTTTGAAATCATTTCATAAATCTAGTGATTGTATTATGGCATAAACAATGATATTTCATCATCAATGGTAAGTTAGTTGAGGAGCTCTTCGTGGTGGTTGTGATGGCATGTTGACCGTAGTTGTTGAAGCCACGACTAGCCCATTGTTCCCTTCAACTCTTGTATTTGTGGGAAATGATTTGGAAGAGTAGCATATCTGGAAGGGGAGGAAGGTTGAGACATCACCTTCTACAATTTCCGTACACTTTGTATGAGATTAGTGATGTTTGGTGAAGGGTGGCAAAGCTTTACCTGGTGTCAAACTCACAGGAGGAATAGTTAGGCTCGTGGATCTAGTTGTTATCCATCGTCACTTTTTTATATCTGTAACAGAACTTCACACTAATCGCACATCTCAAGTGTGTTGAACCCCAAATTATTCGTAGAGAGAATGCTAACTCAAATACTACCGAGTAAAGATGGCAACAAAGCTTTGTGGAGAACCTACCTCTTAGTTGAGACCAAAATACCCTGGAGAGAGTGGTAATGAGATGTTCATCCCCAAATGTATAAGTATGGAGAAGCGGATCAAGGATTAATCCGAAGACCCGCACAAAGAAAAGCTGGGACAAATCCATTTTTCAATTTTTATAAGGCTATTTATAGCGTAGTAATTTTAATCAATCAAATCAGTTGATTATGGGTAGCGTGTCTCCTTGAATGGGTTTACTCCACATGTTGTCCACCATAAGCTTCGCATAGGAGTCTTCCTTGTGTCTTTTGACGTGTTAGTGGAGTCTGATAAAGGATAAACCTCGTTCTGAGAAATTATAACGTTGGCTTATCTGAGCCTTATGAGGTAGCTCTACATGACAAATGTCATTTGTGACTAATATCCACAAGGCTTCTGTGAATGCTAGAGTCAAGGGCTATCTGCACTCTGAATGAAGTGATTATTGCATTCTGGACTATCCGCAATTGTAGAAACATGTGGTGCTCAATTCTTCTTTTATAATGTCATTTCTGATGACATGTCCAGTGGGGTCAAATCTACATAAACAAAAATCTGCCATAGTTGAATTTGCAAGTTATAGACCATAGCATGGCCATATGATACCAATAGAAACTGAAACATGAAAATTCAACATATTTATTTCTCATTTCCAATGCATAAACTTATACTTCTTAGTTTTCCCTCAAACTCAAAAGTACCTAACAAATTGTTACACTCATCTCAGTTGATTCACACCACATTAAATGATTTCATGCAAAACTAACCCAATTAGATTTATGAGGGATGAACCTAGTCAGTTGGCACCAATCAAATAAAAAAAAATTCAAGATGGCAAAGGGATATTCATGTCATGGCATTACTTCAGCTTCCAAGATACTTAAGCCCTTAAAAGTTAAATCTTGAATGTTCATGAAAATTAACCAAATTTTTGGCATTCAGATTTCAATGAGTTCACAATGAGAGCACTGAGTCTAATAAAATCAGCAGTGTCTTGAAGCATGAAAAACACCAAAATATTTTATCCTTTGTTGCAAAATAGAAAACTTGCCAATTATATGGACTTGCAAAAATAAGAGTTAAGCATCTCCTAGTCTAAAATGTTTATAAATAAGGAAACATATTTTAGATAAACAAATGTATGTTTCAATACCTGGTTCCAAAGCCAGCAGCAAAGTAAATACCGATTTTAGTTAAGAATTCGTTGGCATTCAGATTTCAATGAGTGCATAGTGAGAGCAGTGAGTCTAATAAAATCAGTAGTGTTTTTGAGACATGTAAAACACCAAAATTTCCAAAACATTGTTACAAAACAGATAACTTGCCAATTATATGAACTTAAAAAGATATGATGTAAGCATTTCCTAGTGTGAAATGTTTTAAATGACAAAAACATATATTAGGTAAAAAAATGTATGTTTCAATACCGGCTTCCGAATCCAGCAGTAAAGAAAATACATATTTTACTTAGCAATTCATATTCTAAAGCACATCAGATAAGTGGTTGGGATCAAAAAAAAAAATGAACCCAGAGTCTCTACTAAGAATATACCGAATCAGCGGAACTCAGAACAGTAACCCACCTGTTGGAAATATTAACATTTTCTTTAGGGGGGATAGACGTGGGGTTTTGATGAATGGTTGCAGCCTCTTCATTCAATTTCTACAAAGAAGCTTATGTAAGGCTGGAAAAGAATAAGGAAATAATAAAATAATGATTAATGATGTACATCAGTCAAGAGATCGACATCCCGTACTCACATCAATAGAGGGATTAAAATTCTGAAATGATATTCGGCCTCTTAATGCTCCAGGATGAGGATCACCTTCAAATATGACTATACTGTATAAAAATTATGCAGAACGTGACATTACTTAACTAATTAAAAAAATAAGGAGGCGGGATAATTTACAGTTGCATTGGGTAGAAAAAATCAACTAAAAATACGGTACAATTTCTCTTTGGAAGAGACAAATTAACGGAATAAAATCGTAAAGACTTAAATGACAAATAATCAGCAGAAATATTTTAGCCATGTATATTATTACTATAAAAAGAGAAGCCTCCTCTTTGGTGTAACACGGGCTTCTCAATGGCCCTCTAATTTATACTTTTCTACCTCCCCATGAGATAAAGAGAAAGGGAAGGAGAGAAAGAGAACGTGCGGGGACCCAGAAATAGAGATAAGGACAAGGAGAGAGAAAGAGAATAGGTTGGGACCGCATGCACACCTGCTAGTTGTACTAAAAAAGACAATGTTCAAGAATTTCTAACTACAAAATGACGCGGGAGAGTCCTATGAGGAGGGATAATGGGTGATTACTATATGCAAACGCACGTCCGACAACATTTTTTTAACTTGCAATAACATCTATTTATAAAAGCAAGCGCAAAAACACCACAATAGAAGAAAACTTCAAAAAATAGAGAGCACGTATAGTAGTATTAATGTGAGTGCATGAATCATAAAAAAGCATGCAAATGAATTTCAACACTAGCCACAAAGAGTGTGTAAACAAAAAATAAAAATAGATATAATGCAAAGTAGGAGAATAATCACTAATCCAACATGCAATAGAAGAATCCCAACTTAGAAAACATATACAATTAGGTGGTAGAGAGCTTGGAGGGTTTTCCTGGGGATGAAATCAAAGTAGGCATTGAATTTTGGGCTCTCGGAAAACCATTGAACTGCTGGACAGCGGTACTGTTTCCGGAGTTTCCGCAATGTTAGGGGGCTTCCGGCTGAGTGGAGGATGCAATGGGGATGTTGGACGGGGCGAGCAGCAAGGCGGAGTAGGGAGCTTAAAGTTTCTGCCTGTACATGGATCCTAGCAGCTCCAGGAAATGGAATTATGGTTATGGGTGCTGGAATTAATTCCAGCAGCTGGAATGAGCGACGTGGGCTGCTGGACTAGGAGATCCAAGCGCTAGAGAGTTGCGGCTACTGGGAGAAAGGAGTGGGGGGCTCGGTTTGTATGTTGAGGGAGTGTGAATCCATGTGAATGAGGGAGGGAATAGTGTGGAAGTGGGTTGTTGTTGTGGGGGAAGTGGGGCCAGTTAAGGCACGTGAATGAGGGGTGAATAGTGGGGAAGTGGGTTGTTGTCGTGGGGAAAGTGGCGATGGTTAAGTCGCATGAATGGGGGGGGGGGGAATAGTGTGGAAGTGGGTTGCTGTTGTGGGGGAAGTGGGGCTGGTTAAGGAGTAGTGGGGCTGGTTAGGAGATAGTGGAATGCTAGGAAGTACCGGTACGGTGGTACATCAAAATTTTAAAACTAAGAATACGGGTACGGTGGGATACATTGTATTAAATAAATATATATGTATATCTCGCATCTGTTTCTAAAATCAGCAACGAAGTAACAAAAAACAAATTTTTTTGTTTCCAAAATCAACAATTAAAACGAAATAAGCTATTTTTGTTTCTAAAATATGCAAATGATAAACTTGCAAATCAGCAAATAACAGACAACAATTTGTTTCTGAAAACAGCAAATCAACAAATAATGAATTTGCAAATCGGCAAATAACATGAAGCATTATATTTTTGAAATCAGCAAATAATAATTTTGCAAATCAGCAAATAATAATTTTGCAAATCAGCAAATAACAGAATACATTATTTTCTGAAATCAGCAAATTATGAATTTGCAAAGCAGCAAATAGCAGAAAACAATCTATTTTTGTTTCTGAAATCAGCAAAAAAAAGAAAAGGAAGAAGAAGAGGAAGAAGAAGTGGAAGAAGAAGAAGAGGGAAGAGGAAGAAGAAGTGCGGCAGCTTACATCAAAAATGATTGGGAGACGGCGAGAACGATCGATCGTCGAACGCAACACGAGATCGACGAAAGAAGCAGACTGCAAGAAATTGGTGAGAACAATCGATCAACGAACACAGCATGATCGACGAAGGCAGCACGATCAACGAACGCAGCACGATCAACGAACGCAACACGATTGACGAGCGCAGAAGACGTCAAAAAAGATTGATGAGGGCAACAAGGTTGCAATCGGGAGACGGCGAGAAGAACGATCAGAATAGCAGAGCAGAATGAGAACGCACACGGCGAATAAGAGTTAATAAGTATCCGCCTATCTAGTACGTGTGCCGGAAACGCACCCAGTACGGATACAAGCCTCAATTTGTCGTATCTTTGCTTCTTACGTCTGTATATATGCATATGTATATAGTAAAAACAAAATAATAAAATTTAAATAATTTTTTTTATAATTTTAATGAAAAAAGATACTTAAATCTAATCAAACACCGCTAGTTGTATTTATGGATCACAAAATTTTCTTTTCTAAAAGACGTGCAAAGGTCTTTTGTTTACTTTGGAAAAGTATACTCTTATCACAATATGCAGAACGATCTGCCAAAGTTCAAGTGTATCTACATACTAGAGTGACAGGTGTATCCGCCAAGCATCGGGTACGTAACTGTATCAAATACGTATCCAGTATGGGTACGTGACCCTCAAAGAAGTATCGGTGCTTCATAGGTGGAATGTTATGAATGAAGTAGTGTAGTGGGATGTAGCTATGGTGGTTATGTGGAGGTGGGGGTGGTGGCTGGTCGGAAGTGGCCGTCGGAGGAGAATGGAGTTGATCGCCGGATATAGGAGGCCGGTGGTGGTGACAGGAGGTGTTTTTCGGATATCGCCGAAAAACTAAAAATGAAGGAAACTTGGAGGGTGATGGTGGAGGTTCACGGGTGATGGTGGAGGTTCTCCGGAAGGTGATTGGGGAAGGTTTTCAGGTGATCGGCGGAGACCGGAAACAGAGGGAATTTGGAGGTGAAAGGGGTTGTTTTGGTGGTGTTTGGGGAGGGGAATTGTGGGTGGCCGAACAGTGGCTGGAGGGCAGATTTTTGGGCTGCCTGAGAATGGTGTTGGTGGTGGGCGGGAAAGGGGGTTGTCAGCTAGTGGAGGGGGGGAAGGGGGGGACGGCCAAGGAAGGTGGAAGAGAGGTGGACGACTTAGGATAGGTGGAGGGTATGGGGAGGAGATAACTTTCAAGCTTGGCACTTCGATTTCCGGTTTCGGCACCGGGTGATCGAAAGGAGTAATTTCTTCTTTACTCCACTTTCAAAGCCTTCCAACTGAACCATCTATCCCAATTTATACACTATGGGGCCATCATGGACGGTCAGGATTCTCCGATCATGTCAGCCCTTAAAATACATGAAATAAAATTCAAAAATAACTAAAAAACTCGGATCACCGATCTACATAAAATGGACAGCTCTGATCGTTGTGTAGGCCGATGTATGTCGTGATCCCCATCACAAAGGAACCAAACTTTAATTAACTTCTGCTAAATTGAATGGACCAGAGGCAGGGTGGTGAGAAAAAAATTTCTGATAGCAAGTTGACTGTACTAGATATGAGAGTGTTTAGATGGATGTTTGAAAAAACTAAGAATATAAATTGAGAAATGGTTATATAAGTTTGAGGTTAGAGTAGCATCAATAGAAGATAAATAAAAGTAAATGGAGTTTATGTATACCAAATGATTGATAATGTATATAGTAGAAGGGTAATAATACTTCTTGTCAAATGATTACGAAAAGGAGGTAGATTTGAGGTAATATGGGTAGAAATTGTTCAAATTATTTATATTACAATACAAGTTACTAAATCCAACAAGAACAATGAAGTGTGAACGGATAAAGAACCCAAAATTTTTAAAAAAAGGTTAATTAAAGAATGCAAACTCTGAATTTGATTTTATATTAAGGCTCCGTTTGGGGGGACTTATTTCACCAGTCAAGCGGTTACGGCTGCATGAACCGGACTTATTTTATACTAAGGTCCGGTTCATGCGGCTGTAACCGCTTGATCGGTGAAAATAAGTCCCCCCAAACAGAGCCTAGGAGTGTAGGGTTTAGTGTTTGTGGTATACTAAGAAAATCAGTTATGGATATTACTTTGTGCCGAGGCCCGAGATAATTATTACAAATGAAGACAATGGCTTTGGACAAGTTACCATAAGCCTGCTATTTGTAATGCCTCTTAAAGTTGGATAAAGTGGGCCCTGCTTCCATTTCTATCACATGCTGCAAATAGTGTGTCCACTTCAATTAAAACCTAGATATTATTTTAAGAAAGGATGTCACGTGTCCCTGTCCAAGATTTTTCAAGCTTGGATGAACATTACATTCTCACTAATACAATCTTAGTCAATTTTATATCCTTTCAAGTTTACCCGCATCCACATTGTACTTTTTAGTTCTTCTATGCTAATTTTCATATGCCATTTTAGTTCCCAAAACTATTAGCAACAATAGACATTTTACCCGCACTAATATCTTATTAAACATAATATCTTCAAAGATTATACCCACATCCATCATACTTAGTTCGGATATGATAATTTTGATAAGGCATTAGTTTTTGTTAAGAAAAAATAGTAAAAGCCCACTATGAAAAGTCCATTGTTGAAGCCCATGTACATTCTCTTTAGTCCCACATCATAGGATTGGGATTCTCTCCTTCTCTCTCTTCCTATATAAATGTATGCATACATGTATTCATGTGTTGGAGAAAAATTAATAAAAATTTGAATTATTTTTTTGTCCTGCTTTTCTTTAGATGATATCAGACCCCAAAAGGTCCTTGCGGTTAGTTTTTTTTCTAACCGCCAACCTTGCTCTTCTCTCTCTATCCGCACAAGGTTGCGGTCTCTCTTTTCGCTAACCGCTTCTTCCCCTCCTGTGGCTTCCACTCCCCACTCTCGCCTTTTCCCCCCTCTCCCCCCCTCCCCTGCCTTTTATCTCCGGCCAGTGAAACCCCTCTCCCCTGACTTTCTATTCTTGCTGATTGCTCTAAACCGATGCGGCATCTGCCTGTTTATCCGCTGCGAACTCTTCTAGCCGTCGCGAGCTCTTCCTGCTGCAACCTCTGTCGATGTGAGCTCCGCCTGTTGTGAACTCGTCTAGCCGTCGTGAGCTCTGCCTGCTGCGAGCTCTGTCTGCTGCGATCTCGTCTAGCCGCTGCGAGCTCCGTCTGCTGCGAACTCTTCTAGCCGTCGCGACCTCTACCTGTTGCGACCTCTGCCGTTGCGACCTCTGCCTGTTGCGATCTTGTCTGCCCGCTGCGAGCTCTGCCTGCTGCGGGCTCTTCTAACTGCATCTCCTCTACCTTGCCCGCTGCGAGCTCACCTTGTTGCGAGCTCACTGTGCTGAGAGCTCTGCACGCTGCGAGCCCTCTTTGCGGCTTTTTCTCCTACTCGTCAGGTTGCTCTCTCAAACCGCTTTCCTCTATTCTCCAGGCCGCCCCCGCTCCAGGTCGCTCTCTTCAATTCTCCAGGCCGCCCCTGCTCCAGATCGCCCTCTTATATTCGCCAAGCCGCCCATTCTCCCCGCCCGGCCGTTTTTTTTCTCTTGCCGTCATGGACTCGACGACTGCTTCCTCTCTTCCCGCTCGTGCCACTGCTCCTTCTCCTGAAGTTCGTAATAAGCTCAGGATCACCACCATCTCTCTAAGCGGGAAGCAAAACTTTGTGGAATGGGTGCATTCTGTTCGTCGCGTTCTATAGACCAAAGGACTCCATCATCTTACTCGGGACACTCTCACTATCCCCACCGATGAGTGGTTCGATGATGACGGACGGGTCCAATCATGTATCATGAGACGGACAAGGCAATGTGGACGGAGCTTCGCTCTTTATACTCTGGAAAAGACAGCTTATAACATTTGTTTGACATCATCTTTGCGCTTCAAACACTGGACCCCGGGGACAACAAGCGATTTGACCTCCTTTGTTGCCAAGGCCAAAACTCTAGTGGAGGCCTAAATACAACATCAATCTCCTTCCACGGATCTCGCTACACAACGGGCACAAAAGGAAGCTGTTGGGATTGCTATGATGATGATCCGTGTTCTACCGCATCTTCACAGTGTCTGGACTCAGATTCTTTCCTCTTCTACAACGCCCTCTCTGCTCGATATTTGTTTTATGCTCCTCAAGGTTACACCACCACCTGAGGTCACTAGAAATTTCTCTCCGGCTCTCCTCCAGGAACCCCTCTTACCTACTCCCGTTCCTCCAACTCGTGGTTCTTCAGCTCGAGGAGGTCGCCTCACGCTCGGGGACGAAGACGTGTTGGGCGTTCTACCCTTAAATGTGCTTATTGTGGTCGACATGGTCATCTTGAAGCCACTTGCTACCGTAAGCATGATCTGTCTCCACATCTTACTGCTTCCACTACAGCTGCTCCTCATCCCACTGCATCTACTCCATCGGATTCTCACTCTTCTACCCGACAAGACATAAACGATCTCCGCACCCAGCTTCAACAGCTCTAAGGCATTATTAGTCGTTCGTTTGGCTCTGTTGCGTCTTTCTCCACTGAAGGTATATCATATCTCTCTCATAGCCCCCACTGGAATGTGGACTCGGGTGCTACTCACCATATTACCTCCCAGAAACCACCTCAGTACATACACTCTGTCTATCCCAAGTTCATCACTGTAGCTAATGCCGACACCACTCCGGTTTCTGGCGCTGCTGATCTATGGCTTACCCGAACTTTCTCTCTCCTCGATCCTTCATGTTTCGGGATCACCTTTTAATCTGCTATCAGTTAGTCGTCTTACTCAGGAACTTGATTGTTGTATAACATTCTACTCTTCCTCTTTTGTTGTGTAGAATCAAGAAATGCGGAATACCAGTAAAAGGCAGCTGTCTAATGGGCTCTACCTCTTGGATGTTCCACTTACGGTTCTCTCTGCAGTCTCTTCTGTTGATTGGCATCGTCGCCTTGGGCATGCTCCTCTACAGATTCTCAAGAAGGCTCTTCCTGATGTTTCATTGCAAGAGTTTACTTGTGAATCTTGTATCTATGACAAACAATATCGTACTTCTTTTTCTCCTGAGTGTACTCAGAGTGATACTCTTTTCTCTTTAGTGCATTCTGATATCTGGGACCCTATAAAATCCCTAGTGTTTTTGGACATCTCTATTTTGTTACCTTTATTGGAGATTACTCGCGTCTCACCTGGTTATATCTACTTCATGATCGTACAACTTACATCTATTTTTTGTGCATTTATTACTGAGACGCATAAGCAATTCTCCATTATCTTAAAGATAATTCGTACTGACAATGCACGTGAATATACTAGACACACTTTCTCTAATTTATGCACTGAATTTGGGATTATACACCAAACCTCGTGTGCTTATACCCTCCAACAAAACGATCTGGTCGAGCGAAAAAATCGTCAGCTCATTGATGTCGCTCGGTCACTCATGTTTCAAATACAAGTGCCCACACAATATTGGTATTTCGCTGTTTTTGATGTTTGTCATCTACTCATCTCATCAATTGCATGCCCTTCTCTGTGCTCGACTTCGCCTCTCCGTTTGCTCTTTTTTTTCCTTTCAAGTCTTCGTTCTCCCTCACGCCTCGTGTCTTTGGTTGTACATGCTATGTCCACACTCTTGGTCTGCCTACAGACAAGCTTGCTCCTCGCGCTACCAAATTATGTTCCTTGGCGACTCACGCACTCAGAAGGGTTATGTATGCTACTCTCCTACTGATGGCAAGTTGATCGGCTCGACAGATATAACCTTTCTTAAGGATCAACCGTTCTACTCCTTTCCTTCCACACCATCTCCATCTTCCCCTGTCGCTCGTCCTGTTGTCCCTGTCACGCCTTCATCTCTCCGACTTCTTCCTCCACCGCTCCTGGTGCCAGCACCACGTCGACCACCTCTTCGTTTCTATACACGTCATTCTTCGAAGAATGATGCCCTACAGCAGCTCCCTTCCACCAGCGCTATCTCGCGGCCCGTCGATTCAGCATCAACCTCTACGGCTCATCCCTTGGCAAATTGTGTATCATTACATCGCCTCTCTCCGCCCCTCCTCAAATTCATCATATCTTTTTCCTCCATTTCTATTCCTAACTCTTTGCAGGAGGCTCTACAACATCCGGAGTAGTGTGCAGTCATGGATGAAGAAATGACTGCCCTCTAGGCTAACCAGACCTGGGATCTGGTTCCTCTTCCTCCCGGCCAATCTTGTGTCTATGTAACTTTGTAAGTGAGTCTTTGATATCAAACATGCTCCAAATGGGAATGTTGAACGCCTGAAAGCTCTCCTCGTGGCTCGGGGCTTCACTCAACAACAAGGTCTTGATTATGATGAAACCTTCTCCCAAGTTGCCAAGTTAAATACCATTTGAGTCCTGATCTCCTTAGTTGTGCATCGTCAGTGACCCTTGCAACAGTTAGATATTAAAAATGTCTTTCTCAATGGTGATCTACTCGAAACTGTTTATATGCACTAACCTCCCGGGTTTGAGACCACGGGGGAGTCTCGTGTATGTCATCTCATAAAGTCTATATATGGTCTCAAACAGTCTCCTCGCGCTTAGTTTGACAAATTCAGTAAGGTTGTTCGTGAAGTTGGATTTACACGAAGCTCGGCTAACTTCTCCATCTTCACTCGTCATCAACCAACAGGCACCATAATACTCCTTGTTTATATTGATGATATTCAAATTACGGGCGACGATTCCACGAGGATATAACAAATCAAGCAACATTTAAACTCAATATTTCAGGCAAAAGACCTGGGAAATCTTCGATACTTCCTTGTACTTGAGGTCCCACAACAACCTGATGGTCTGGTCCTATCCCAATGAAAGTACTGTATTGATCTTCTTCAAGATGTCGGCTACTCGTGGTGCAAACCTACAAACACCCCTACGGATGTCAATCACAAGCTTCTGCACATGAATCTGACTCGGACTCACTGCTTACAAATCTAAAGTACTATCAATGTTTGGTGGGGAAGCCAATTTATCTTACGGTTACACGACCTGATATCTCATGTGTTGTTGGAGCTATGAGTCGATTTACGCATGCTCCTCGGACATCTCATCTCCAAACCGTCAAGCACATTCTCAGATATATGAAGACTGCTCCGGGACAAGAACTTGTTTACAAACCATCTTCCTCTCTATCTTTTGTTGCGTACTTTGATGCTGACTACGCGGGTTCTCTTGATGATAGGCGCTCCACAACTGATTTTTGTAAATACTTCAGTGGAAATCTTATTACCTGGCGCAACAAGCAGTCTGTTGTTGCTCACTCGTCTGCTGAGGCCGAGTACCGTGTTATGATAGCTGTTGTCTCTGAGCTCACATGGCATGAGAGTCTCCTTAATGATTTGGAAGTCAAACTCTCCTCACAGGCAACCTTGTTTTGTGACAGTCAAGCAGTTATATATATTATCAAGAATCTCGTATTCCATGAGCGAACAAAGCATATTGAAGTTGATTGTCACTTCATTTGGAAAAAAGTTCAATCAAAGAAGTTGGAATTAGAACATGTCCCTGCTACCGAGCAAGTTGTTGACATCCTTATCAAAGCCCTTTCTCGACTGCTATATCATCAATTCTTATTCAAGTTTGGTGTCTACGACTTGTATGCTCCACCTTGCGTGGGAGTATTAAGAAGAAATAGTAAAAGCCCAATATGAAAAGTTCATTCTTGAAGCTCATGTACATTCTCTTTAGTCTCACATCATAGGATTGAGATTCTATCATTCTCTCTCTTCTTACATAAATGTATGCATACATGTATTAATGTGTTGGAGAAAAATTAATAAAATTTTGAATTATTATTTTTGTCCTACTTTTCTTTACAGTTTCCAAGTATGAGATCCAATAAATATTGTAATATTTTTGTTGCTCGTCACAAAACAAATTAACAGGTCATGGGAAACTACCTTTCTTACCAAAATAGTAATATAACCATAACTTTTTCTTTGTATCATTCCAAATTATACGTAATATTGAGCATAGTATCTTAGCTCTTATTTTACTATGTCGATGAATTTTTTTCAAGATACATGATCCATAAAAAGTAAATATTTTTATTTTCATAATACAATGTCTCTTATCATATAACAACACAAAGGCCTGCTATTTAACCACTTGACTTTGACTCCACAACTATCTCAAATGTATCATCATGTATCTACATAAAGGAGACTAAGATATCCAAACACTAACATCCAAGTAAGAACTCATCACTAATTATTAATGAAAGATCAATAAACTATAAACATCGACTAAAATTGCATAGTATATACTGAATTTTGATTCCACTAACTCAAGCCCCCTATGTTCCTGAATTTCTTTCAATTATTCTATCTAATTATTTGCAGACAAAAACATGGCCGGCATAATTGCATTATTTAATTTATTGAAAACGTACACAATATAACTCTTCTCAATATCTTTCACAAAATTCCATGAACAATTTAAAAAAAGGATTTAAATTTTTTCCTTCAGAAAATTTACATTGGTGTTGATTAATTAAAAAACAATCATATATTATACTAGATTTGCAGTTACACTAAGATTGACCGAATAAAGAACATTTTAGATAAATCTCCATTAATGCAAAGTGGATGAGGGGGTACCACAAAAGCTATTAACCCAATAATCGTATGGAACGTACAATAACAAAAGGCATAATTTCTTATAAACCATGGTTCCTGGAAGAAACAGGCTGATTCACCACTAAGTACCTATCAGGAATCAAGGAAGCAGGTGGGAAATAGTACACCAAACATAAAATGAACCAACTGCACTATCTAATATGTCTAAATAAAACTGAATAATATGTAAATATCAAAATTGTTCCATATGCTGCAATCAACTATGGAATCTATTAGCTGTAATCAAATATAAACTACAACTACAACTGTTCTTTCATTTAAGAACAAGTGTTCATGTTACAATGAAGTGCCCTTCGATCAAGTTCCTAAACAAGAATACCTATAACAGCATAGAAGAATACATAATATAAGAAGATTGGTTTCTTGCCACTCATTTCAAGTTCACCCATCAACAAAAAATGTTAAATTACAGGCAAAGAGAAGCCATGATTTCAAGGTCGCTAAGAATCTATCTAAACAGTCATGTTAAGAAATCATATTATTTGCTTCTTTAGAATGAGATCAACAATTTCTTGCCTGAAATTTGTATAAGATTTCATATTGGAATCAATCCACAAGAAACAAGTAGGCAAGCACCTCAGGAAAATAACAATTAATATGAAAATTAAAAAAAAAAATCAACCCTATTGGATAGTCTAGCAAGAACCAAAAAAAGCATGCCAAAATTAGTCTCACACCATCTGTCCAAACAGTCCACTTGTGCTTATAATAGGCTCCGCCTCACCTATCTTGACACAGGTTTTGGAATGGAAAATGGGTGAGGTGGTTTAACATGGTATCAGATGTAGGTTCGCGCTAAGGGGGCGTGTTGGACGGTCCAACATTAACCAAAAAAAGGCATTTCAAGATTAGTCTCGTACCATTTACCCAGACGGTCCACTCATGCTAATAATAGACCCAATCTCTCTTATCTTGACCCGGGTTTTGGAATGAAAAATGAGTGCGGTGGTTTAGCATGGTATCAAAGGTAGGTTCACGTTGAGGCCTTGAGGGGCGTGTTGGACAATCCAATATGAAACAAAAAAGGCATGCCAAAATTATTCTCACACCGTTTACCCAGACGATCTACTCGTGGTTATAATTGTTGAAGCCAAAATTGACCTCAACGACTGTTCACGAACCAAAGTGCAGCCGACGCCTACTTCTCTCAAATCTCGACCCCTGACTAGCTGCTAAGGTCCTAAGACTGACCCAAAGCCTCAGCTGGGAGGTCCCACCTCACACCCGGAAGATCTCTGAGAGTTTCCCCTCCAAAACCAATAGCTGGACTGGGAGCTCTTCAGAAAGCACTGGAGTTAGAGAGTAAAAATGAGAACCCCTGCCTTCCAAAGAGCCCCTATGGGTCTTTTTATAATCTTCTCCTGACCTGAAAATACTGAAATACCCTTGACGGGTCTGCCAATAGCCAAATCCCGCTGTCATCCCAGGGGCATATAGATAATTGAACCCGAGGATAATGAAATAATAGCAAAATAATCCTTTTTCCTGGGCGCCAGGCCCCACCACATGGACCTGCTTGGCGAAAACCCCGGGCGAGAAGGCTCTCGCTAAGCCTTAGCTGGGCTCACCTTGGCGAGATCTCCCGCCAAGAGGGTTCTCGCTCTCGGTGGTCTTGACGTCATTGCCGTTGGACGTGGCGCTGAGTGGGTGAAGCTCACTCTACGTCTTCACTGCTAATCACGGCGTTGAGCGAGTGGAGCTTACTCAACGCCTTCTGCTGCCTAACGCGGCGTTGAGTGAGTGAAGCTCACTCAACGCCTTCTCGCCCGGCCCCAGGGAGAGTTCCTTCTGGGCGGGAGCTCTCCTGTCCCGGAGCCTAAAGCTGACCTGAGGACCCGAGTCCTGGCGCGAACGATCTCGCCTACCAATAGGCGGGAGCACCTTAAGGGCGAGAACTCTGCCGGTCCGCCCTAGGGCTAACCCGGGACTAGCCCAACCCTGACCACTGAAGTCTTAGTCTTCCTGGTCCTCCCCAGCGAATATGGGGTTGTACACAATCCCCGCTCTTTTCGAGCTAGCCCTGCGCTCGACAAGATAAGTCCAACCCCAAAATATTAGCTGGACACGTGCCTGTCAGCCAAGAGAATCTTTTGGCGGGCCCCACTGCGGCTATAAATACACGCCGACGGGTGACCATAAGTCTTGCCTCCGAACTACTGTTTCTTCACTGAGCTCCCGCTCGGGGCTTTATGCGCGATACCAAGATGTCTGCTAAGCGTGCTAGCAAACCCCTTCCGCAGGACCTTCAAGATCGATTAAACGCGGCTCAAGCGCGAGCCTTAGCAAACAGTGTTGCGGTAGCGCCCTGGCTATCGAGGAAATCTTCAGACACCGGCCCTTCTGAGCCGAAGAAGAGAAAGGGGAAGAGGAAAGCGAAAGTGGTCCGGCGAGACCTTTCTCGCGAGAACAGGGATCCACCTTCTCCTACTCCCATCCCTGCGGGGGACCCCTCTCCCCAAAAGGTATGCCTTCCGACCATGCTTACCGAGCTGATTACGCTACAGGCCCGATAGTTAACGCGACATCTCGCAGAAATCCGTTCCGAATGACGTCGCTGGGTCTTCCCCGATTCCCCCAGATTCGTCAGCCCTCCCTCCTGAGGATCGAACGAGGGTCTCTGAGACAATTCCTCCAGCCGAGACCCGGGTGATAGGTACGCTTTCCGCCACTTCTTAATACTTCAACCTAACCTTTCTTTTTTTGAACTATCTTCTCGCAGAGCCAGCTTCCGCCGTCCCTGGTCTTGTCACCCGGGAAAATGAAGCGAGAACCGGTGAGCTGCTTCCTTCAGCGGCAAATCCCGCCCTGCAGGCGGGAGAGGTGGCCCTTGACCCTTCCACCACTAAGGATGTCGATCATCCCTTGAGAGAGGACAATTCTCTCCCTGCTTCCGGCCAGGCTGGGACCATTGTACGCAAACCCTTCCGCCCAGGGCGAGGCAAGCCTCTCCACCTCCTTTATGGAGCTGACGGAGGGGTCGGGCCTTCTCACTCGACGTCAGTCAACGGCTCTCGCCAGGCTGCAGGTATGCGAGACATTCTTGTCGGCTGATCGTTATGCCTTAATCAAAACCTTGGGCACACTTTTCGCAGGGGATCCCAGCTCTCGGTCGGAAGCCAACGAGGAGAGAGAAGAAGAAGAAGAAGAATCCCTTCCTCCTTCGCCCGGCGAGATAGAAGAAACCTTGAATGGTGCCGAGAACGCGAAGGAGCGGAGGAGGAAGATCTCGCCCATTTTGGCCAAGCTCATCCGGCGAGACCGCGCTCATGCTGCCGCGGCGAAAGCATTCCGTGAATCCGTGGAACAAAGGCTGGAGGCCCTGGAGCGGGATTTCTTCTTGGGCGAGACTGATCGACCGGGAGGGCCTATTGCCGAGTCTTCGCCAGGGAGATGCATCGCGCAGATCCGGGATCATGCTAGGCGGATCAACCTAGGGTGTACCACCCTGTCGTCTTACTTCAACCCGCTGGTGCCTCCGAGAACTAGGCGGCGAGAGCGAGGGCGATGGCGCTGGAAACCGTATTAGTTCATCTAGGTCTCGCCCCTTCTCTCTTATTAGCCTTCCCTTCCGTCGTGTACCTGCAATAACTGTTATTAACTTTATTCAGCTCTCGACGGCGAGAGCAAATTACTATTCGTTTCTTCTTTCATTGTGCTGCGAATTTTAAGAATGTGTCGAAATTAGGATGCTTGCGCCAAAACTAAGTGGCTTGCGCCGAAGCTAAAGACGATCGTCGACTGTTGTCACCCCCGAGGGGAAAACCGAGGCGTCGCCGGCCCAGATCGTGACAGCTGTACCCCGCTGTCATTTTCTCTCTCTATCGGATAGAGCCGTAACGACCACGATTCCTTATAAATAGAGAAATCCACCAACCGCATTTACTTCTCTGATCCGGAACTTCAATCTACTTTCATTGCTCCCGCCCTTTTGCTTCCGCTTCTGCCTCTCTATTGTTCTCGCTATTACCCCTAGACCCAAAATGCCGGGCGAGAACGAAGGTCGCGCTCATTGCGCGGAAGCGTTCCGCAAGCACCTCTTCCCCTCCTGCACGCTCACCTTGGACGAGTACAACCTGATTGTCAACCGCTTCATTCCCGCTGGCTTCTCGGCGCGGAACCCGGGTAATCACGACAAGGTGAATACCCCGGAAGCGGGAGAGCTCGCCATCCCCCTCGAACATTTCGAGGTGGGCCTCCGCCTCCCCCTCTGGCCGGAGATTCGGCAAGCCCTCCGCTACTATGGGGTGGTTCCCGCCCAGCTGAACCCGAACTCTGTCGCGATCCTTGTGACATTCATCTGCTACATGCGATCCGAGAGGATCGAGTTTAGTCTGCCGATCTTCCGCAAGCTATTCAACTTCCGCGCCAAAGGCGGCGTGGTCTTCTTCTCCGGGCAGCTGCTCAAGACCACCGGCCTCGCCAATAAACATCACCATTGGGGCGAGAAGTTTGTCTATGTCACCGGGGACTTCGGCAACGTCCCGCTCCGACCGGTCCAGTACGAGAATGCTGCTTACAAACCGCCCACTCTGGGGTCGCGCGAGAGCGTACTCCTGGAGTTCTTCGGAACAAAGGAGTTTGACGTTCTCTTCCTCCGGCGAGACGTCGACTCCCTTCCTCCCGTCCACCCGGGCGAAGGTACGGTCTCGCCTTAGACTTGATCTTTTGTTAGGATCTTCCCGTGTTTGAATAGCGCTAACTTTGCAGGAGAGCGGGAGGTCCCTCTACGCCAACCTTTCGCTGTGGCCCCGGGTGTCGAGGATCGGGTTGCGAGAGGCTCTCTCGCTCTCGCGGAGGCCAGCGCTCGCGCCTGCCGGGAAGAGCCCGTTCAGCCTTTGGTGCCCGAAGCTAAGAAGCGAAAAGGCACCGCTCCCGCTCCGCGACCGCTGAAGAGGCCAAAGCCATCCGCTGCGGACAAGGGCAAGGGTTTGGCCGTCTCGCCTGCCCGACATCCCGCCTCGGGCAAGTCCTTCGAAGGGCTGCTCCAGATGGCCAGCGAGACGGGTGCTGCCGCCAGGAGACGTTCCGAGGTTACTGTCGAGAACCCACCGGCCGCAGACGTGGCTGGAGGAGAGGGGGTCATCGCCGAGACCTCCGCCCGAACCCCGCCCAAGAAAGTGCCGAAAGGGCACAGAAATTATGGCTTCGGCGTGAAGCACGTTGACGCGGAAAGGAAGCCTCTGCTCCAGTGGGATCCCGAATCCAACAGGATTGCGGTTTCAACGCTCCTCCCCAGCTGGTCGGAGCGAGATGAGGTTACTGGCGAGGCCTTCTCGCTAGGCTATGGCCTCTATAGCCGAGAGGGCGCCAGTGCCTTCGACCAGATGCCCACCCGGCTCCTGGCTTTCGATTCTACCCGGGCCCTGCTGCGCGGGTTCGAACTTGCGCACATGTGCGCGTGTCGAAGCCTCAGCATCGACAGGAACTTCGCAGACATGTACAAGGCGAGGGAAGAGGCGGTGGTCAGGGCACGCTCTTCGGAGACAGAGCTCGTGAGTGCTCGACAGGAGTTGGCGAATGATCAACAGGCGCTGTCCCTACGTCCCGTAGCCGAGGTAAACGGGATCTTCTTGGACCCTTGCTCTTGCTTCTCGAAGTCACGTTTGCGCAGTATTTGCTGAGCTGATCTCTTCTCCACAGGATTCCGCCCAAGCCATGGCGCTCCGCGCGGAGTTGGCTGACGTACGCTGCGAGAACGTCCTGCTGAGGGACCAACTCCGGCGTGCGGAAGCAGCGAAAGGCCCGCTTCCGACGCTTGATGAGAGACTAAAGAGTCGTCACTTCTCGGTGTACGACATAGACAAGCTGCTCCAGGCGAACGCTCAGGCTACCGTCAGGCTGACGGTCGAGACACTGCGAGACGTGAAGCTGCTTCGGGAGGACGGCGTAACCATCGACGCCCGCCAACTCCTCCCCTGGCTATTCGATCCAGTCCCGAAGCCTCCCGGCGCGCCCGACTCTCCTCCTTCGGATATCCCGAAGTCTTCCTCCGCTGCCGGCGAGACGTCTGGGGCGAGCTCGGGCGAGGACTCCGGCGAGGATTCGGGCGAGAGTACCAGCGGGGATTACAGCGCGTCCCCTTGAAGTGCCTTTTCTTCTTTCTTTTTCTTTTGATACACTTTTGTAATGAGCGAGAAGCTCCAAACCCCTGTAACTATTTAATATAATGCAATGTTTCGTTTTTCACTGCCGGTGTTTGCTTGAACGAATAGGTTAGAGAGTCAGCGGCTTCCGCGCGAGCTTCCGCCGAGACCCTTAGTCTCTTTAGGGTCACCTTCCCTAGAGATTGATTAGGCGGGAGCCTTGCGCCATCGATTAGGTCGTTATGCCCAGGTCTGCCGGGGGCCTTCTTCAACGAGATCCCCCCAGCCGAGACCTTTTGGCCGAGACCCCTATTGGTCGAGACCCTGACTGGCCGAGACCTCTACTGGCTGAGACCTTTAGGGCTGTCTCTGATCTAGGCCAGGGTCATGACAAGATGATACCTTCCCATGAACTGGATCTACGCTCCACCGGCGAGCCTTCGGACCTGCCAGCTAGATGGGAGCCTGCGCAGCGAGTCTACCGGGGGCTGAGCCGGGCTTGTTGTAACACTGAGTAATCATAAATCAAGAACCAAGGACCACAAGTCAAGGACCCAACCTATCCCCCACAGGCGAGCCTTCGAACCTGCCAGCTGGATGAGAGCCTGCGCAGCGGGTCCGCCTGGGGCCGAGCCGAGCTCGGGGTGTTGATGAAGATCAAGCCAAACCTCTCCCCCGCAGGCGAGCCTTCGGACCTGCCAGCTAGATGAGAGCCTGCGCAGCGGGTCTACCTGGGGCCGAGCCGAGCTCGGGGTGTTGATGAAGATCAAGCCAAACCTCTCCCCCACAGGCGAGCCTTCGGACCTGTCAGCTAGATGAGAGCCTGCGCAGCGGGTCTACCTGGGGCCGAGCCGAGCTCGGGGTGTTGATGAAGATCAAGCCAAACCTCTCCCCTACAGGCGAGCCTTCGGACCTGCCAGCTAGATGAGAGCCTGCGCAGCGGGTCTACCTGGGGCCGAGCCGAGCTCGGGGTGTTGATGAAGATCAAGCCAAACCTCTCCCCCACAGGCGAGCCTTCGGACCTGCCAGCTAGATGAGAGCCTGCGCAGCGGGTCTACCTGGGGCCGAGCCGAGCTCGGGGTGTTGATGAAGATCAAGCCAAACCTCTCCCCCACAGGCGAGCCTTCGGGCCTGCCAGCTAGATGAGAGCCTGCGCAGCGGGTCTACCTGGGGCCGAGCCGAGCTCGGGGTGTTGATGAAGATCAAGCCAAACCTCTCCCCCACAGGCGAGCCTTCGGACCTGCCAGCTAGATGAGAGCCTGCGCAGCGGGTCTACCTGGGGCCGAGCCGAGCTCGGGGTGTTGATGAAGATCAAGCCAAACCTCTCCCCCACAGGCGAGCCTTCGGACCTGCCAGCTAGATGAGAGCCTGCGCAGCGGGTCTACCTGGGGCCGAGCCGAGCTCGGGGTGTTGATGAAGATCAAGCCAAACCTCTCCCCCACAGGCGAGCCTTCGGGCCTGCCAGCTAGATGAGAGTCTGCGCAGCGGGTCTACCTGGAGCCGAGCCGAGCTCGGGGTGTTGATGAAGATTCCTTCAACTAGGCCTATTCTATCATCAAGATGGGGAGTCATAGTCGATTAAAGTAAAAGCATTTTAGGGTAGAAAAGAACTATTCTTATGATAGCATTTCTTAGAGAATCAACATTCTGAAAAGACTACTTTGAAATGATAATATTTATTCACCATATTACAATCCTTCTCTCCCTTTAAGGGTAGAAACATTTTAAGTCATCACCGTTCCGGGTGTGGCTCAAGGTCTTTCCCTCCACATCCTGTAGGTAGTAACCCCCATTAGCCAGAGCCTTCTCTACTATGTAAGGCCCTTCCCAGCTGGGGTTGAGCTTGCCCACAGGGGCCGACCTTCCTGCTGCGTCGACCTTTTTTAGCACTAGGTCCCCCTCGGCGAATCGCTTAACCCTAATGTGTTTATCGAAGTACCTGGCCATTCGCCTTTTTATCTCTTCTTGTCTGATGGCAGCAACATCCCGTAGCTCTTCCACCATATCCAACGAGAGGCGCAACCCCTCCTCGTTCTCCAACCTCCAAGCTTCGCTTCCCTCACCCGCGGTTACGACCCGTGGAGACCAAACCTCGAATTCCACCGGGAGGACCGCCTCACATCCATGAGAGAGCTTGAAGGGGGTCTCCCCTGTGGCCGTGTTCGGAGTTGTTCGCAAGGCCCACAGGACGGAAGGGAGTTGCTCCACCCAATTGCCCTTCAGGTTCTCCACCTTCTTCTTGAGCAAGTTCACGATGATCTTGTTCGCCGCTTCCACCTGGCCGTTGCTCCGGGGGTGATGGACAGAGGCAAACCTGAGGTCAATCCCCAGTTGGGCGCAGAAGCTGATGAACTCTTCACTGGAAAACTGAGGACCGTTATCCGTCACTATCGCTTGGGGTAGCCCATGCCTGCATATGATTTCCCCCCAAACGAAGTTCCTGATGATCTGGGAGGTAACCTTGGCTAGGGCCTTGATTTCCAGCCACTTTGAGAAGTAGTCGATCATGACTAGGAGGAACCTCCTCTGCCCGCTAGCTGGAGGAAAGGGTCCAACTAGATCCATTCCCCAAATGGCGAAGGGTCATGGGGTCATGATGCTTCGAAGCCTTTGTGCGGGTAAGAGCTGGAGGGGGGCGTGTACTTGACATTTCAGACATCTCTTTGCAAACTCGGTTGTATCCTTCCTCAAGGTCTGCCAGAAGTATCCTTGTCTTATCACCCTTGCCTCCAACGTTCTTCCTCCCGAATGACTGCCGCACTCTCCCGAATGCACCTCCTCCAGGATTCTCGGGACCTCCTCCTCGGTCACACATCTCGCGAGGAGACCCGATAACATCTTCCGGTGCAAGCCCCCTTCCAACATCAGGTAGTGGGCTGTCTTTCGCCTAAAGCTTTTTGCCTCCTTAACCCCCTCTGACAGCTTGCCTGTGCTAAGGAAGGTCACCAATGGGTCCACCCATGAGGATCGCCGTCCCACCTCCATCAACTCCCCCTCTTCAATTGCTGGCCGGAAAAGTTCAGTTAAGGTTCCTCCTCCCCGATGCCCAAACTTCGCCAACCGATCAGCTGTTGTGCTTTCCTCCCTGGGAACGTGTCGAATAGAAAAGGAACGGAACCCTCCGATGATTGCCCTTACCTTGGATAGATAGCTCACGAGGGTAGGCTCCCGAGCCTCAAACTCCCCTCTGATTTGCGATGCTACCACCATCGAGTCAGTGAAGGTCTCCACTTCCTGGATCTCCAACTCCCTTGTCAATCGAAGGCCGGCTATCACAGCCTCATACTCCGCCTGATTATTGGTAACTGGGAAGTGGAAAGCTACCGCCTGTTCTATGGTAACCCCTTGAGGACTTACCAACACTACACCCCCTCCCAGGGAGTGTCTTCCCGAGGCCCCATCGACCATCATCTTCCATGCTTCGTAGGGCTTCGGCTCCTTACTCTCCGCTTCAGCAATATAGTCCGCCAGGAAGTCTGCCACGGCCTGAGCTTTGATGGAGAGTCTTGGGATGAACGAGATGTCGAACTCGCTCAGTTCGATAGACCACTTTGCCAGCCTTCCCGAATGCTCTACCCCCTCGAAGATCTTGCGAAGAGGATGGTCGGTGACTACCCTAATCGAGTGCGCTTGAAAGTATGGACGAAGCTTCCTTGCTGAAACGACCAAGGCGTAAGCCAACTTCTCCAGGATGGGGTAGCGGAGCTCCGCCTTTTTCAGGATTCGGCTTACACAATAGACAGGTAGCTGCTTCTTCCCCTCTTCCCTAACCAAGACGGAGCTCACAGCTTCCACCCCCACCCCGAGATACAAGGCCAGATCTTCCCCTTCCTTGGGGCTTTGGAGCAGCGGCGCCTGGGAGAGTTGCCTCTTCAGCCCCTGGAAGGCCTCTTCGCATTCGACCGTCCATTCGAACACCTGATCACCGCGGAGTACTTTGAAGAAAGAAGAGCACCTATCCCCAGACCGAGAGAGGAACCTGCTTAGCCCGGCCAACTTTCCCGCCAGGCGCTGGACTTCCTTGGCGTTGCGAGGCGACTCCAAGTCCAATATAGCCTTCACCTTGTCCGGGTTAGGTTCTACCCCTGCCGGAGTCAAGAGGTGTCCGAGAAACTTCCCGCGACTGGCCCCGAAGACACACTTCAAGGGGTTCAACATCATCTTGAACCTCCGCAGGGTGGCAAACGTTTCTTCCAAGTCCCGCAAATGGGAATCCACGCATTTGCTTTTGACCAGTAGGTCATCGACGTAGACCTCTAGATTCTTCCCCCTTTGGTCTCGAAAGACTCGATCCATCATGCGTTGGTATGTTGCCCCTGCGTTTTTCAATCCGAAGGGCATCATCTTATAGCTGAAGCATCCCTCTCTCGTGATGAAGGAGACATCCTTGACATCGGGAGGGTGCATCCGGATCTGGTGGTAACCTGAAAAAGCATCCAAAAAACTCATAACAGAAAAACCAACGGCTGAATCAACCAGCGCGTCGATTCGAGGCAGGGGATAGCAATCCTTAGGACATGATTTATTTAACAGGGAAAAATCGATACACATACGCCACTTTCCTCCCCCTTTCTTTACCATTACCACATTGGAGATCCAGCCTGGATACTGGATCTCCGAGATGAAGCCTGCCTCCAGAAGCTTCCTGACCTCCTCTCGGATGGGCTCCTCCAGCTTGGTGGCGATGGCCCTCATCTTCTGGCGTACGGGGCGAGTCCTCGGGTCCAGGTTCAGGCGATGACAAGCTACGTCCGCATCGATGCCCGGCATGTCTGCCGCGCTCCAAGCGAAGACGTCGATGTTGCTCTGGATGCAGGCTAGCATCCGCCCCTGGTCCTCGAGCCTTAAGCCTCCGCTGACCCGCACCTTCTGTACTTGCCCCGCTCTGGTGAGTACCTCCATCCCCACCACTTCCTCAGCCGACTCCAGCCTCGGCCGCTCCCAACCTGCCCTCGCTTCCTCCTGCTCAACCTCTTCTCTTCCGACCTCGTCAACCCCCATCGCTTCCACCAGACCTTCTCCTTGCCTCTGCTCTCCTTCCCTTGCCTCTCCCAGGCTCATCTCTTCTATCTCTACTACCTCCTCCATCATCAAGTCCTCCGCCTCCTGCGGGCTCGCCTCCTCCACTTCTATACTTCCTTCCAGCCCAGTCATCTCTTTCTCCAGCTCCTCCGCCTCAGCCATCCACGACACGGTGTTTACTGCCGTCACATAGCACTGCCTCGCCACCTTCGGATCCCCCCTGATCCTGACCTGCACCCCTCCATTGTTGAACTTGAGGCATTGATGAAATGAGGAGGGAACACAGCGAAAGGCGTTGATGAGAGGACGCCCAAAGATGGCGTTGTAGCTACTTGGGGCGTCTACGATCACGAACCTACAGTTCCGCGAGACGCCCCCAAGCTTCACATGCAGGCCCACTCCCCCTTCTACCTCCTTCCTCTCTCCAGAAAAACCAAAAAGCGGTCCGTCAGAAGCCAGGAGCCTTTTTCCTTCCACCCTTATCTCATCGAAGGCCTTCTTGAAGATTACGTTCACGGAACTCCCGTTATCCACCAGTATCCGGGAGACTGTGAAGTTCTCCACCGCTGTCTGGATCACTAGTGCGTCGCAGAACGGGTCTTCGTAGTCTGGCATATCCGCGGATGAGAAGGTGATTTTTTCTTCTGGGGGGGGGGAGCTAGGGAGGTCGAGGCGACCCCTCTGCGGAACATGGTTTGAAGGCTCCCCTTGCGGGTTGCCTCGATCCCTACTCCCCCATGGATCACTCTGATCCCCCCTCGGGTCCCCACATCGACCCTATCTTCACATCTATCCTCAGCCTCTCCGTGCTGTACCTCGACGATCCTTGTAGGCGGATCTTGCCTTCCCGCTCCTCTGGCCTCCCTCACCTCTAAAAATTCTGGGCAGGTGGCCGTTGCGTGACCTTCCTCCTGATGGAAGTCACAATAGGGCAACGCCACCCTGCCCCCTCTTCCTTCTCCTCCTCCTCTTCTCCCTGCTCCTCGAATTCTTCTCCCTCTTCCTCTCCCCACCTCCATGGCCTCCTGCGGTGGTGGGGGGTGACCTCTCGATCCCTGTCTCCATCCTCCCTGCTCGAGTCTTCTCGGCTCCCGGAAGTTGTCTCTTCCTTGAAAACCCCCTTGGCCCTGGGGGCGGCCTTCCTGAGGCCTCCAACCCAATCGGTTGTTCAGCTCCCTGTCCCCCCCATGCTGCTGTCCCTACCCTCGGGGTTCTTCCCTCCTCCTATCTTCCCTTGGCTCCCTCTGCTCTCTCACTTCTCTCTGCCTCCCTGTTGTCGGCTCCTTCACATCATCCTCCGCCAACCTGGCCAGCTTCCTCGCAAACACAGGGTTTGCCCTCTCGAAGTCTATCTCCTTTGCCGCCCTCTCCATGAACTCCTCAAAAGAGAGAGGGAGCACTCTCTTCAACTCCATGCTAAAAAACCCCGGCCTCAGCCCCAGGGTGAAGGCAAGCATCAGTGCATACCCCGGGACCTCCTGGACCAGGAGAATCTCCTTTTGGAACCGGTCAACATAATGCCCCAACGTCTCCTCCGACTTCTGCCTTACTGCAAACAGGCACTCAGCCTCCTTCTTCCGCTTCTTCGAAGTCGAGAACCTCAACAGAAAACCCCTGCGCAGATCCTCAAAACTGTAGATCGAGCTCGCCGGCAACTGGTGGAACCAGTCCCTGGCCTTTTCTTTCAGAGTGATGGCAAAAAGCCTGCACTTGAAGGCATCCAACATCTGCCTTATCGACACCACATCCTCAAACCATTGCACGTGCTGAACCGGGTCATCCTTCCCGGTGTAGTAGGTCATATCCGGCTCCCTGAACCCCTCCGGCACTGGAGCCGAGATGATGAGCTCACTAAAAGGGGTCTCGCCCCCTGCCTGGCGAGAGGGCTCGTCCCGCGACCTCGACTGGCTGGACCGATCCGCGAGACCGTGCCCGGGGAAGAGCTCCCGCACTGTCGCCTCCTTCTCGTCCAGATCCACCGGAACCTCCTTTCCGGGACGCTGGCCTGGGAAAAGCTCCCGCGCAGCCACATCCCTCTCGCCTGCCTCCACCGGGACTTCCTTCCCGGGGCGCTGCCCTGGGGCGTTCTCGCCTAACAGCGGAACCGCCTCCACAGGAGCCTGCGGCGTCTCCCACTCATTCCTTGCCGAGAAGGCCAAGCTGATCGTCTGCATGACCTCTCGCCTGAAATCCTCTAACATCTTCCTTGTCGCCTCTTCTCCCTGGGTGGGTGATCCTCCTGCGCCAGATCCTTCACCTTCACCTCCTTTCATGGGACTCGACTCAAGATTTTCTTGCACCGACTGCTTCCACGCTCACCGCACCAGAACTGTTGAAGCCAAAATTGACCTCAACGACTGTTCACGAACCAAAGTGCAGCCGACGCCTACTTCTCTCAAATCTCGACCCCTGACTAGCTGCTAAGGTCCTAAGACTGACCCAAAGCCTCAGCTGGGAGGTCTCACCTCACACCCGGAAGATCTCTGAGAGCTTCCCCTCCAAAACCAATAGCTGCACTGGGAGCTCTTCAGAAAGCACTGGAGTTAGAGAGTAAAAATGAGAACCCCTGCCTTCCAAAAAGCCCTTATGGGTCTTTTTATAGTCTTCTCCTGACCTGAAAATACTGAAATACCCCTGACGGGTCTGCCAATAGCCAAATCCCGCTGTCATCCCAGGGGCATATAGGTAATTGAACCCGAGGATAATGAAATAATAGCAAAATAATCCTTTTTCCTGGGCGCCAGGCCCCACCACATGGACCTGCTTGGCGAAAACCTCGGGCGAGAAGGCTCTCGCTAAGCCTTAGCTGGGCTCACCTTGGCGAGATCTCCCGCCAAGAGGGTTCTCGCTCTCGGTGGTCTTGACGTCATTGCCGTTGGACGTGGCGCTGAGTGGATGAAGCTCACTCTACGCCTTCACTGCTAATCACGGTGTTGAGCGAGTGGAGCTTACTTAACGCCCTCTGCTGCCTAACGCGGCGTTGAGTGAGTGAAGCTCACTCAACGCCTTCTCGCACGGCCCCAGGGAGAGTTCCTTCTGGGCGGGAGCTCTCCTGTCCCGGAGCCTAAAGCTGACCTGAGGACCCGAGTCCTGGCGCGAACGATCTCGCCTACCAATAGGCGGGAGCACCTTAAGGGCGAGAACTCTGCCGGTCCGCCCTAGGGCTAACCCGGGACTAGCCCAACCCTGACCACTGAAGTCTTAGTCTTCCTGGTCCTCCCCAGCGAATATGGGGTTGTACAATAATAGGTCACGCCTCTCCTATCTTGACCCAAGTTTTGGAATGAAAAATGAGTGTGGTGGTTTAACATGATATCAGAGGTACGTTCACGCTGAGGGGGCGTGCCGGACGGTCCAGCATGAACCAAAAAAAGGCACGCCAAGTGTACAACCCATATTAGATCACACTGTTTATCCAGGCGATCCACTCCTGTTGAGAAATTGATCTGATCCACGACTACGTGACTTGCCGCGGATTACGCAACGGAAGATAGTCGATCAATTTCAATGGCGCAAAATCATAAACCAGAAGAAATTCCACAAATACAATCACAGACGACAAAAGATATACGTGGTTCGGAGATGAGCTCCTATGTCCACGGAAAGAGCGCGCCGGAAAAGATCCACTATAATCAATGAGATTACAAGTTACAAACAGAGACCGTTAACACGGTCGAACAACAAGAGAAAAGCAAAAGCTAAAGAAGAACGCAGTTGCCGCCGATATCGCCTGGCGATATCGCCCTGTCTTCTTCCTCCTGGATCTGCCGCCTCCTGCAACTGCTGTCGCTGCCTGGATCCACAACTACATAGCCGGCTGCCGGGATGAGCCTGGTCAGATGTCAATCCGTCTGGATCGCCCGAACGCCGCCGCATCTCTGTTGTCGTCGAAGCCTGAAATCGTCGCCTCCGCCTGGAGTTGTCTGCCGCCGCTGGACAGAACAAGAAGCCGTCTGAAGCTCTCACTGCTCCCTCTAATGGCTCTCACGGATTTCTCTCGCTAATTGCTTGATTCATCCGGCTAAAAAACTGCTCCTATATATATAGAATCAAGATCCAAAAACAATTAGGAAGATCTCTAATTTAGGAGATTGTCATATTTCTCCTCATGAAGATATTCCAAATTATGAGACTTCCCCAAATTAGGAATCACAAGGCACACAGGTCGCTGAAGTGGAACAATCTTAACAATATATATTCTCCTATTAATGATCTTTCTAAATAATATTCCTAAATAGATTTAGCCCGGATTAGGGATCGTGGCCTCCCACGGATCGATGACGTGTCGCGATCCCGACAATCCGGACACGTGGACCGCGGAGGTGTCATAATCTCAACAATCTCCACATTGACGCCTCACGCGATGAACTCCACCTCGACGCCTAACGAACGTAACTCTACCTCCAGCCTGGATCTCCCCTACCGGCCACTACGAGCCCCTTCTCCCTGGGGTCTTTGCGATCAACATGCATCAATATGAGCCAAGTCAAGACCGTTCTTGAACTTGACTCATGCAACTGATTTCGTCTGCATGTTCGCACCGTTATTCTCCGTTGATATCTTCCGCAACTTCATGCTTCCACCTCCAGCGAACTCCCTCAACTCCTGGTAGTGCATATCGATGTGCTTTGTTCTTGCACGATAGACCGGGTCTTTTGCAAGACAACTTGCACTCGGACTTCCACTGTACAGCTCCACCTCTTTCTGAGTAATCCTGAGTTCCTTGGTGGGACTTTTGAGCCAGATGGCTCCCCTTGCGGTGTCTGGACACTTTTGAGATGACACTCTACCCTTCTTCTCCATGGCTGTGAAGATTTTATCTTCGCAAAAGCCCTTCCTCTGCGCGAACTCCTTCGCCACGAATTTTATCTTGTTCCTCCACTGGTCCTTCCTAGCTTTCCCCTGAGAGCGGTCTCTGCTCTCTATAGCTTTTTCATAGGAACAAGGATCTGAGGAAATGCCTGAAAGACATATGCTACCGTGTCTTATAGCGAGAGAGGCAGTCTGACCTCTCTCCTCGCCCTTCCACTCACAATCGTAGTACCGATCAGTCCGTAGAGAGTACCAAAATGCTCTCCTTTCATGACTACCTGCGCGCCTCTCTTGACCTTCAAATATCCGTCGTTGTCGGTATAAGAATACCCGGTGGCCTCCAGAGTGTCTAGAGAAATCAAGCTCTTTCTCAAATTAGGCACATACCGAACGTTTGTGAGTATCCTGACCACTCCGTCGAACATCTTAATCCTGATGTTACCAACTCCCAACACCTCGCACTCTGAGTCATTCCCCATAAAAACACGACTACTTTCACACTGCATAAAGCTGGAGAATCATTCTATGTTCGGGCACATGTGGTACGAGCATCCTGTATCTATAATCCACGAACCTGTGGTCTCAAGGCTGGGTGAAACATGAAGAACGTCGGCGTCGTTCTCATCCTCAGATGTCACCGTAGCCCGATGTGTCTCATGCGTCAGCTCCTTAAACTTCCTCTTCGGGCAATTATTCTTCCAGTGCCCCTCCTTCTTGCAGTAGTGGCACTTAGTATTCCTGCCTCCGGACTTAAACCTAGGTCGGTCTTCCTCCTTGTCTTTTCCTCTCGATCTACCTCGGGTTGGGTCATTGTTCTTCACGAATAAGCCCTCATCGGCTCCAGGGCTCGACTTGCTTCTCGTTTCGTTCGAGAGCAACGTCGTCATCACTTCTTCCATCTTCAGGGTGTCCTTCCCATACAGAATCGTGGTGACCAAATGATCGAAGGACTTCAGCAATGAAGACAACAGTAGAAGAGTCCGGTCTTCCTCCTCGACCTTAATGTCCATACTACGCAACTGAGAAATCAGTTTGTTGAACGCATTCATGTGGTCAAGAAGCGGAGTGTTGTCCGACATCCTCAAGCTGTAAAGTTGTTTCTTTACGTACAGCTTATTCGTGAGGGATTTTGACATATAAAGCTCCTCCAGCTTCTTCCACAGATCCGTTGTAGTCTCAGCATCGACTACATTGTACATTACTTCATCAGCCAAACACAGCAGAATCGTGTTGATGGCCTTCAGATTCAACTCCTCTCATTCATCGTCTTTCTTCAGCCCGACCTTCTCCTTTCCAAGGAGCGCCTTATGAAGACCTTGCTGAACGAGTACTGTTTTGATCCGCATTTGCCACAGACAAAAATCAATTTTGTCGTCGTACTTGGGAATTTCAAATTTTGCTGCCATCTTATTGCTCACAGAGCTACTGGGGAATCTGAAAAATGTTCACAGAAAAGATCTGAGAAGATAGGGAGCGAATCAATGTCGTCACCTACCGTTGACCCAGATCTAAAACCGAAACGTCCAGACGATCACCCCTGCAGAACCTGCCTCTGATACCAATTGTTGAGAAATTGATCTGATCCGCGACTACGTGACTCGGCGCGGATCACGCAACGGAAAATAGCCGATCAATTTCAATGGCGCAAAATCATAAACCAGAAGAAATTCCACAAATGCAATCGCAGATGACAAAAGATATACGTGGTTCGGAGATGGACTCCTATGTTCACGGGGAGAGCGCGCCGGAAAAGATCCACTATAATCAATGAGATTACAAGTTACAAACAGAAACCGTTAATAAGGTCGAAATACAAGAGAAAAGTAAAAGCTGAAGAAGAACGTTGTCGTCGCCGCTGCCGCCGCTGATATCGCCTGGCGATATCGCTCTGTCTTCTTCCTCCTGGATCCGCCGCCTCAGCCTGAAATCGCCGCCGCTGGACAGAACAAGAAGCCGCCTGAAGCTCTCACTGCTCCTTCTAATGGCTCTCACGGATTTCTCTCTCTAATTGCTTGATTCATCCGGCTAAAAAACTGCTCATATATATAGGATCAAGATTCAAAAACAATTAGGAAGAAGATCTCTAATTTAGGAGATTGTCATATTTCTCCTCATGAAGATATTCCAAATTATGAGACTCCCCCAAATTAGAAATCACAAGGCACACGGATCGCTGAGGTGCAACAATCTTAACAATATATATTCTCCTATTAATGATCTTCATAAATAATATTCCTAAATAGATTTAGCCCGGATTAGGAATCGTGGTCTCCCACGGATCGATGACGTGTCGCGATCGCGACGATCCGGGCACGTGGATCGCGGACGTGTCATAATTTCAACACACTCCTGCTTATAATAGGCTCCGTCTCTCTCATCTTGACCCGGGTTTTGGAATGGAAAATGATTGTCGTGGTTTAACAAACCCTAAACAACCACCACTGTTCTTTCACTTCAACTCTCTAATCTCAAGTATAGTCCAAAACCCTACTAGCACCCACTCAAAAGCCCTGTTCCATCATTATAATAAGTAACTCCACTTAAAAACCAAGTAACCAGTACGTTTTCTAGCAATAGAGGAAACCCTAACGATAAAGCAGTCAGGCAATGACCGTACCATCTTCTTGAGGCGGCGGAGACCGAGTCGCCGCTGGAAAAGACGCTTCCTTCAGGCTCCCGAACTTCATCTTCCTCGATTTTGCTCTCCTTCGGAGCTGCCCTTTGCATGAACTGTAACTCAAAAAAAAACTCCTATTAGATCGCCTTATGAAAAGATTGAGGAGGAAATGACGGGACCTTCAGATACGACCTTTAGATTCTTGAGAGTGCTGGAGAGCTCCCGCTTCGCCATTTTTGGCTTCTTGGGGGCTGGCCTCGAATTCGACTGCGGAGTCGAAGACGAAGAAGCACTGAAGAATTGGGGAGAAAGGGAAACCGAAATCAAATATAGGGATTTTGGTGTTCAGTTTAAATATATATATATATATATATATGGTGGTGTTAAAGGCACACCATCTTCGGCTTTGTGAACACCAATACTATGTGCACCCATTGAAATTTTATGTGCACATCATCTTCGGCTTTGTGCACACCAATACTATGTGCACAGTCTGAGCAAACATAGCTGCAATGTATGTGAACTCGTTGGGCGCCGTTGTCGTCTCCTTCATCAGAGCAAACAGATCGACGGCAAGGCGGTCATGACCGTGCATCACGAGCCCTCCGATCATCACGTTCCAAAGCACGACGTCTTTGCTCGAAACCCGGCGGAACACCTTGCTTCAACGCACCCGCATCTGCAGTACATGTCCACAAGAGCTGTGGGGAAGATGACGTTGCCGTGATTGCATAGTTTTTTTAAAATAAAATACGCTCCTTTTTGAACTGCGTCTTCTACGTTCATTTTCAGGAGAAGTGTTCAACATGAAAGTTGTAGATCTCGACGATATCTACAACTTTCATGTTGAACACTTTTTGATTTAAAGCCGTTTAGGCCCCCGATTTGGCCCCCGGAAAAAATCACGCGGAACATTAAAGCCGTGTTCAACATGAAAGTTGTAGATCTCGACGATATCTACAATTTTCATGTTGAAAACTTTTTGATTTAAAGCCGTTTAGGCCCCCGATTTGGCCCCCGGAAAAAATCACGCGGAACATTAATGTTCCGCGTGATTTTTTCCGGGGGCCAAATCCGGGGCCTAAACGGCTTTAAATCAAAAAGTGTTCAACATGAAAGTTGTAGATATCGTCGAGATCTACAACTTTCATGTTGAACACTTCTCCTGAAAATGAACGTAGAAGACGCAGTTCAAAAAGCGCATATCAGGAAGGGGGAGGCGGGCTGCTTCGGCTTTAGTTGGGTGGGGTTTAAAAAACCTAAATTATTAAGGATTATATTTTTGAAGGGTGTGCACATAGCCGAAAATGGTGTGCCTTTAACACCACCCTATATATATATATATATATATATATATGGGGGCACTGAATTTCCGCGCAGCGCTTTTTGGACAAAAAAACGCGCTTCCCGGAAAAATGAAAAGAACACCCCCTTAACAGCATTTTTAGAAAAAATGGTCAACATGAAAGTTGTAGATCTCGTCGAGATCTACAACTTTCATGTTGACCACTTTTTCTAAAAATGCTGTTTAGGGGGTCTATTTTCAAAAGGCGCGAAGGGGTTCCGCCCGGTAATTATTTCGATTTTTATTTTTTGCGCGGACCCCCCTTCGCGCCTTTTGAAAATAGACCCCCTAAACAGTATTTTTAGAAAAAGTGGTCAACATGAAAGTTGTAGATCTCGACGAGATCTACAATTTTCATGTTGACCACTTTTTCTAAAAATGCTATTTAGAGGGTGTTTTTTCCATTTTTCTGAGGAGCGCGGTTTTTTATCAAAAACGCGCTGCGCGTTTTTACAGTTTTCTGTATATATATATATATATATATATATA